>JABTTQ020001909.1:22-1223073 GCA_016081115.2 Rehmannia glutinosa
GTGGGCGTTGCACGATAAGATCTTGTCCGGAGATTTCTGCCATATCCATGACAGAAGAAACTGAAGACAATCTCGGATCAAATCGAATCGTGAGTTGTCTCTTGTTCTTGTTGTTGTTGTTGTTGTTGTTGTCTTTTGATGTCTTTCGTTTAGATTTGTTGCTTTAAGCTGAAAATACTTTTGTGCATCGAAATGCTTAGCTCTGTGTCGTTTTTCTTGGGGGTTTTCGGTTTTGAGATAGGAGGAGAAAGATATGTCTTTGAAGGTGGCATTGTTTTGTGTTGAGGATTTGTATTGAGAGAAGTTTCTACAGCATTAAACTTGACTATAGTTTTGAATCCATTCTACACACACACGCACACACTTTTGTTGAAAGGGATAGTAGTCTATTGAGAAACTAAGAGGTTTAAACCTGACCAAACTGAAATGCTTTGAAACTCCTGACCTACTTTAAGTAGACGGAGTTTCAGATTTTCCAGCTTTGTGTTCAATTCATCCGGACGATGGGTGTCTCACTAACACGTGTCATTCATCCGGATAAATGGAACAGGAGGTAGAACACAAGGTACAGAAAATCTGTTTCCTAAGTAGACAGGCTCAATTATGGGAAAACAGTTGGAAGAACTAATGTACTCCTAAGATTTACAGGTAATAATTGGGAAATCCACTACCAATAATGGTATGTTGTCTTTGGGAACAACAGTCTTTGCCTAAATGCATGAATCTTTGTTGTCTATTAAGTGGGGTTAAAAACCATGCAATTTCAGATTTTCTTCTTGTTGTTTTCTTCTACCAACCATATCCTCAATTCGAATTCTTTATTCCACATCATGTGTTTTATATTCTATTTGAGTAACATTATATACATGCTATGTGGATGTTATTTTGATATATTTGATGATGATGTTAAGAATACATGATGAAGCATAGTTTGGAATAGAGGATCCCTCCCTTGATTTTAGGAATTGAGATTTCATGTTCCACATATTTGTTCCACTTCCTATTTCATTGAATTGAATGAATGACACATGTGGAAATATGATGTGTACAAGATGATTTGATATTTGTATGTGTATCTTTTATCCAATGGAGTGGAATAGAAATGTAGAACAAGAGTCTGATCTTCGGTTTTAGATTGACTAGATAAGACTTCATCTCCCAAAGATAATTCTTTAAAAATTACTTTTTCGACAACAGTGTAAAAGTACGAAATCAAACTTACATTATGAAATTACTATTCAAAATCCACGGCCGATCAAAATAGCCCCATAATTTTGAGAATACAGAAGAGTAGTAATTCGTTAAAAAGATACAGATACAGATATAGAACGTAGTGATTATACACCAAATATATTAGCAAATTAATGTGGCTCCTTTATCAACCACTTGCGAGCAATTGTTCTACAAACTTTAGTTTGAGATACTCTTTAACATTATATGTTAACATTTAGTTTAGACAACAAATATTTGCAGGATTTGTTGAAAAGTAACAATAAGGCACCACATTCTGATAATGTTATTTGGTGAAAGAAAGATAAGATAGCACACCTAATCTTTTTGAGCCAGAAAAATTGCAGAAATTTTTCAAAAGCCAGGCCCCATGCCATTGGAAATATGACTGTAAATTGAAACACGTCTGTGTCTGTTTCTTGACATCATCACGATGGCTAGGCTAATTTCATCCATGATTGCATTTCTTTTAATCTGTTATCATTTTTTTAGAAAATTCAAAATTTCAAATCATGTATTCTTTTGGTTTTTGTCTCTATTTCTGATGACCCTCATGTCATGTGGCTACCTTATTATCCCACCAATGACATTTATTTACTTTTATTTTTTTATTTTTCTTTTTGGGTGGGGGTTCCAATGGGGTAGGAAATTGAGGAAGTTTGATGGGCAGTTTTTGTAATTTATCTATAATCTGGATTTGGGAATTGAGCCATAAGTGGAGTTTGTGGGCAGGTATTACCAGAAGAACATGCCTATTCCTGGGGGAAAGTTTACCAGGTAAATTTTCACTACCCTCTTGCCAGAATGGATCTTTTTTTATTACATCTCCATTGGGATCTCCAGCACCCCTTTTCTTCCAAGAATCTATAGAGAAATTATAGAAATTTCAATCAATATTAATATGATATTATGATAATTTTAGTCATTATTATTTCATCAGCTTTTGATGAGATTATATATAGTTCAAGTTGGCACTTCGCTACTTTGACTTAGTCAAAATACAACTTTTATAGCTCAAGAAGTGTCTACTAACCCAATAATGTAAAATCAACTTCACTTGTAACTGTCTGTGGAAATAATGGAATGACTTTTTGAGGGAGACCGAAATAGATTGTTTGAACTTTCATTTCACTCATTTCTATTTTTGGAGAGTGAAAAATTTATTTGGAAAACGTTTAATGAAATTTGGTAGTGTGATTAGATATATGATGAAAATGGCGATCAGGTTATGATAATAGTTGATGTGGATGGCCTTTTAAGTAAAACAGTGATTTACGTTGACTGTTGATTGAGATAGAAAAGAGATTTGATAGTGTATTGTTCATGTGATAATTTTTTTAGTTAAGTTATAGTTGGATGTAATTGATGTTGGAAATGTGAATTTTCTGAAAACTTTTGCAAACCATAGCATGTTGGGACAAAAACTCGATATTTTCATGTACGTTAAAATCCGTATTTATTGTTCATAAACAACAATATGACAAAATCTTTTGAACTTTTCACTAGAAAAGCGATTAGTATAATACTAGACTATGTTAATTTATTTTCCTTTCTTTTCAATGTAAATATAAAATTCTATTAGATAATGTAATTTTTATGAATATAATTGTTGAGAATCTTCCCACCATTATGTTTTACAGCCCATTTGAATGAGAAAAGCCCAGCAAAAAGAAACATCACAAGAAAAGGCCGGACTAAAATTTGTTGGCATAGATCAGTTCCTTAGAGACATAAATTTCTATGATCATATATAATCCAGCTTTTTTTTTTTTTTTCCAACGAAAGTATTTTATTTAACAACTCAAAACCTAATTACAACTACAAACGTAATAATCCCATGTTGAAATCACTGACTAAACAAAAGTCGAAGCGGGAAATGACAAGACCAATTCGATCTACTTCACAAACAAAAACTTCACACCCAAAACTGTGACCACCCAACGCGGGAGACTTCAAAGACTCTTTAACGGGAGATGAAACACTAAAAATCGAAACCGGCACGAGCAATCACTACATACTACATCGTATAAAACCGGACTCACTCGCAAGAGTTTCGCAAATCAACCGAGAAAAAAAGACAAACAAAATACGAAAACTACAACTTAGCAACAAAATAAAAACCAAGAAAAAGAATAACAACCTAGCAAATAAAGAAAAGAAAGGTTTCTCCTTCCCCAAATCCACCGCCACATCCTAAGCACCATCGCTCCCGCAACCGCCATCGTCTCATTGTTGGGCCCGCACTACCTAAAAAAAAACAACCAAAGCCGGATCTTGAAATAGAGAAGAAAAATATTGTACGGGGTTCAAGCGGAATGACTCAAAATTTCCCGCCATCGCCCCTTGGGGTAAAAGGTCGAACATCCACATGATGTCACCATGCTTCTTCTATTCTCATGGGAGAAGAAGACAATTTGCTTGGGAGGGGGAGTGGGGGAGGGGAGGCACTGGTTGGGGAAGGAAAAGGGAAAGAATATTAGTCGCGATTGATATGGATGAGATTCCATTTTCGCTCACTTGGAGAATTTATTTTGAACAAAGATGCGATTGTTTATGAAAATTTTCAAAAATTATACTATTCTCTCACTTTCACCTTTTCTCTTATCAATCACATCTACACATTTTTCACAAAAATAATTATTATTAAACATTCTCCCACAAATTTCATTATTCACTCACTCACACATTTCTAACTACTAATCAAAGTCAATCATTATTTTACTATTTTTAAATCAAATCAACTTTAATCATTACTTTATTCATGTCACATTCTATCACTATCAAAAATTCATCTTTTTTCTTCCAAAATTTTTTTACCACTATTCTCAAAGAAAATGAAAAATTTTCAAAATGAAAGATATCCAATCGCTCTTAGGGTTTTGGTTTTTCGTAGAGAAGGAAGAGAAAAAAGAAGAGAGAGGTTTACTAACAAACTTAATCTTTTTAAGCATAAACCGATAAACGCGTTCTGACCAAGATAACAAAACAAAAAAGGAGGAAAAAAAATCGCTACACATCCAACGCCAAAGTGGTTTTCAACTAGGGATAGCAAGAAGTCCAGGTAAGATCGACTAACCAAACCCGCCTCATTTGGGGTGGGTATGGGTCCAATAAATGGGTATGACGCTGGTACGGATATTGATTTTTAGACCTGATTGGTATGGGTTGGGTAACGTATGGTGACCTAACCCAAACCCTACCTATATAATTTTTGTTTTATTTTATATATAAAATGAATATATTCTTGTTCAAGAGCTTTTATTTATATATGTTTGTGCTTATTTCATAATTCATATAATATATACAAAATTATAGAAATAATATAAGTTTTGAGTGAACTATTTAAGTAAAAATCGCACAAATTCGCCACATATATGAAGTTGGCCGGTCTAATGGTCTTACCCGCAAGACACGGGTATGGGTCGGCACGGTATGTGTATAAGATGAGGCGGGTCGGGACGGTATGTGTATTGCATTTTCTTAACGGGTCGGGTCTCATGTCCACCCAGACCCGATCCATTGACATCCCTATTTTCAACTCTATTTATGAGGATTTCCCCAACAACATTGAGACGTGACATGCGCCAATATTCAGCTCACCATAGCCCAGCACATCATCATCATATAAAGCTTTCTTATATTCAAAAAGCTACATAATTGTACCATGAAATGTTAAAAACCCTGTAGGATGTATGTGAAGTAAAAAAAAAATGGTCGTACTAAAACTCATCATGCTAATTTTATGCAAGATAAAAATGTTGAAACTCCAAAAATTCATATTATCACAATTGAATACAAATTTACGAATCACAGAAACCCTATATGCAAGATAAGAACATTTTGATTCCACCTTCATACATTTCTTTATCATCAATATTCAATAGAACAGACCTTAAACGGAAAAAGGGAAAAACGATGCGTAGAATTAGGCTATTAGCAGCATATATCATTAACAGATAATCAGAAGAACACAGAAACAAATTGAGAAGACAAAAAAGAATATCCATTGTTTTTCTCATTGATTTATCCATAAGTTTGTTATACCTAATGGTCTAAAGCTACCAGGCAAGTTTACACAAGTCAATGCAAATGGCTGGCAAACATGCACAAGTGTTCCCATTATATCAGTTAAGAGTTTTCAAGTTTTAGGAGTTCACATTACCGAATGGCCATTTCAATTCCAAATATAAAACATCAGAACCAATAACAAATCAAGCAGTGGAGTCTCTTGTAGCATAATTGAAACACTTCCATATGGATCACAGAGCCAGTAAAAACAATAGAAATCAATATTGACAACCTTTCAGGGGAAAAAAAATCAATATTGACAATAATTAATATATTCTTTACTGCCTTTAAATAAGTCCACAATAGTTTTGCAAAGTGGAACCAGCAGGAACAAAGCTGAGATTGTAAATATACGAACCATTTGGCACTGTACTAGTAGTAACATTTACTGATTAATTCACTTGAGCTTATGAACCTCAGAAGTATCACAAAGCCAGTAAAAAGAAGTTTCTGAGCCCATGAGCATCTGCACAGTTATGTAGTGACATAAAAATAAATTAATTTAGGAAATTAATTTTGAAAACCAATTTAGAAGCATTGCTCAAACGAAGAAAGAAAAAGCAAGATTTGTGGGCCAAAATAGATTACACACTTTTGAAATAACAATGGGACAAGAAAAATGAGATAAATGTTACAGAAGCTCACTAGATAAAGAAACAAATAACGAAGGAAACTTTAGTGATTAATATATATAGGAGAAAAAGAAGAATTTTAAAAGTTAAATATAAAAAGGAACCCAACAAAATTGTTATAAAATAACCTTCAAATTATTCATTGCTCAAAAACAAAACTGTGGTTGAAGAGGAGATAACACAGTGGCGATGTGGAAAATGATAAGCACTTCCCAAAAGCCAAAACTATAGGAATAAGTCATTAAATGCCAAGGTTTGAGACGATGGAGGAAAACAGAAGGCCTTTGCCATTACCGCTGCAACAAAGAGATGGAAACCAAGTGTCCAAGCAAAGGGTATTGAAGCAAGAACGAGTTTAAAAGGTTCGGGAATTCAAATAATCTTAAGTAGAGGTCAAACAAATTGCCATGGAGGCAAAGAAAATTATGTCTGTTTAAATTTTTATTATTGATTATTAGATTCTTTTACCTGACAATATTTTTGTTCTAAGAAGTGGTAATAAATTTAGTTTTTTTGCTATATTTAGAGTAATAAAATTTAACATCATCTTTGCACATTTATGCCAATAAATTGTGCCCATCTGACAAAGTTCTTATTTACCAATACACCAAAACAAGATTAAATAGTTAGAATTTATTCGACAGATATACATTCTTTATGAAAAAGACGACGTACTTTCCATACAGCTATAATACCCACACACCTTGGTGCATGTTCTTTGACATCAACTTTCAGACTACAAGCATCATTCTGGAACTAAATGCCCAACCTAAGCTAAATTTCATGACATTTCACAACATAACAAAGCACATATGTTGCAGATAGGGCAAATAACATTGCCAAACTTTTTTCAACTGAGTAAAATCATTTCATGATTTGACAACCCTGGGTGAAGAAGTAGTCCTCTAAAACTAACCTAATTCCAGTGGCAAATTGGTAAGTTACATCTTCAGGAGAATTGGAAAGTAAAGTTGGGGTTAAACCTTACACTCAAGAGGAATCACATTCCTCTGACCTAGATTTCCTCCTAAATAACCCTTGTAAATTTTTTTTAAGTTGGACTTGACACCTAATGTGACAATAGTTCAAATTTGCAAAGCTCAATTTTTTCGACACATACTTAGGAACAATAGAACATTGGATATACATATACTGTCTTGCTATGCTTGCTACTCATGCAATCTCTCACTTGACGGGTTCCAAAATTTTATCACAACCTCATCAACGTTCTTACCTCGACGCCCTAAATGTGACTCCTCATCCTGACTCCCCTTTTCAAATGAGATCTTGGGCAGACAACAACCAAAAAGAAAAGAACCCAAAACAAAACAAACAAAAAACAAAAAAGAACAAATGCCATCATAATACAAATATGGAACATCAGAATAAGCCAGTGTATATGTAAAGTATACCTTTTTCACATCCATCAACCACCGTGCTGTGAGCCGCCAGCATTTCCGTGTCCATTCTGCTGGTTTGGATACCCACCTTGATTCCCATACCATCCCATTCCGTAGCCATCTTGCACTACTTGACTACCAAAGCCAGGCATAACTGCAGCAGGGTTGTTCATCTGTCCTGTGCCAGCTCCCATCGTCCCAAGTGCCCCGAGTAGGTTCAATCCCGAATGCGCTGCTATTAGCGTTGTTAACGCCTGTCCCAATGCAGCGGGGTCCACATTCAAGAGCTGCGGCTGCTGAGCTTGCACGGCCCGGTCGAACCAACCATGCTCACATTGTCAACAAATTGTTGGGTGATTTGCATTTTATGAGGCTTTAATCCATCGACGCTTTCCGCAATGCAATTTAAATCCTTCAAACTGCTTATGAGGCTCGATAACGCCAATTTGGCGCTCTCCACAGTCTTATACACAAACAAGCAAAACCCTTTGGTTTGCCAGTCTCCTTGTCAAGCCCTAATGGCCTTCCTCAATCTCCCCATACTGGGAAAAGAAAGTATGCAACCCCTTGATCCAACTCCGCCCCCACATTACTCACAAAAATCTTCCTCTGTGTGTATTCCGACTGCTGGTGCACCTGCGCCTTCTGATTCTGCGGCGGCGGTGGAGCAATAGGGCCCACCGAAGCCAGCTGGCACGTCGTCATTCGACTATTAATCATCTTCTGTGGCTCCTTCAACGCCCGCGAGCCCCGCGGCCGGACTTGAAGAGAACAAATCCATAGCCCCTGCAACGGCCGCTGGTCTTGTCGGTGACGAGTCGGCAATCCTCGATTTCCCCGTATTTTAAAAAACTCCACGAATAGCATCTCCGAAGTGGTGTCCCTTTTCAGGCCGTGCACGAATATCTTGCGTTGGGAGGGGTCCGCGTCTGCCGACTCCCGAACCCTCGCCGCCACGTCGGGGTGGCGCTCCGCCGCCTCGGCGAGTAAGGTGAACAAGACTTCCTTACTAAGCAACGATACCACGTCCGAATTGGCTCCTGGTCTTCGTCCTCTGCTTCTTCTTCTTCTTCTTCTTCTTCTTTCTTCTTCTTCCTCTACTTCTTCTACTACTTCTTCTTCTCCTTCTACTTCTTCTTCTACTTCTTCTTCTACTTCCTCTTCCTCTTCTTCTACTTCTTCTTCTTCTACTTCTTCTACTTCTTCTTCTACTTCTTCTACTTCTTCTACTTCTTCCTCGAGTTCTGATGGGTCTTCTTGCTCTTCTTCTTCGAAGATCTGCTCTTCCTCTTCAATTTTTGGGGTAATTGGAGAGTTGCGAATCGAGCTTCCGCTTCTTAGCCATTGGATACGATTCGAATTTGCAGGAACTTTGAGATGAGTCGGAGTAGAAGAATAGACGACAGTGATTAGGGTTTTACGATATAAATTATTAAATTGGTATGAGTTTTGAAGATGGAGAAGGGGAATTGTTGAAAGGGGGCCCTATTAATCTCAATCCGATTATTACTTATTAATCTCAGTTCGATTGGGACTCGTTGGGCGCTATCAACACCTTTTGACAGTCCGAATCCATCAAATATCAATACAAACTATCCATATATACAAGGTGACTATTCTAAGAATAACAATCTTATTCTAAATTTAGAAAATATGCAGTTATTATTAAAAAAATGAATATTAAAAATAATAATTTAATTCTACCAACAACAATGCAATAAAAATACTAATATTTTGGGTAAATTTTATATTATTAAGGTAATATTATTTGATCGCTAAATTATATATTTTCAAATTTAAAATATTGTAATATCTTATTTCAATAAGTCGGATTTTAACTCTCAAGTATAATTTGGGTAAATTCTATTTATTAATGTAAAACTATTTTGATGTACCACTTTTGTTAGTCCGGATGGCTACGATAATCTGTAGATTGGTTGAATAGATATGCCGATTTTTCCGATTTTCGCCTCTTTTTCGAATGTAAGAATGATAACAAAAATAAAAGTGCGGGAATGTAAACAACATACGTTGATTTATGTAAGTTCAACCCACCTAGTGTTTAATCTTCTACCACCTCAGATATCCAAGTGGATTTCAAAAAAGGAAAAAGATTATCGATACCAAACAATTACAAACTTTTACTCTCAAAAGACCTCACTCTTCTTACAACACCACCTATGAAGATTACAACAATCTTCTCACAACAATGAAGAGTACCACACTCTTCAACACCTAAAAATCACTCAAGTGTGTTCTTACCACAACACAACAAGGATGTTTTGTTTTGGATGATTGAAAGTTACAATCAAGATTACACTTTGTTTGAAAAATATTACAACTCAAAAGTACAAACGTTTAAGAAGGATGTCTACTACTCAAGATGTGCAAGTGTAAAACAAGGTTTATATAAAAACAACAAGAGTTATGCCAAGAAAGGATGAAAAATTTGCTAAGAATTTTCTTGTTGTTTTTGAATGCTTGTGTGTTGTGTTTGATCCTTCAAAGCTTTCATCTATTTATAGGAGAGTCTTCAAGATTGAATCTCAAACATGACTTCTCCATCTTCACTTTTGTCCAAAAGAAGGATCAAAAGATCTACAAAAATTATTAAGATTTGTAAAGTAGATCATGACAGATAATGGCTCAACAACGGATAGAATGTTGTTGTCAAAAAATCAGTCGACGGTTGACTCGTTGAAAATTCGAACGTTTAAAAAGTTAATCCGAGATTTGATATAATTAATCGGGGGTTGGATCGGTCGACCAGGGGTTCAATTTATTTAATTTCACATTGACTACCATCGATGAGTGTAAAATATACGTGCATTTGGGGGCTTAAAATGATATGTATATTTAATGCATTTGACGCATATTCATGTATTTTACTTGGTTTTCCTTGTTGGTTTCCACTTGTTGGGCGTAAAATGGAGCTAAATTGGACAAAAGATGATAGCTTATTTGAATGATATGTAAAAAGACAAGGTCACGAGCAAAAATATGAAGGAAAGAAGCATGGACGGTCAAAGAAAAGGAATTTCCTTCAAAACGCGTCAAAACGTGCTAACAATTTCCAAGAGATCGGGCGTGGTTTAGTATTTTGGCCATAACTCCTCTACATTGAGGTGATTGTGGCTACGGAAAGCTAAAGAGAGATAGGCTACAACTCTTTCCAAGACCTCATAAGCAAATTCGGATGTTTGGTGACGACGACCTACGTGTCGTCGCATGACCTGGTCGTCGCGTCATTTCGAGAGTCAAGCGATCCTACGGCCTTGGCACGCGACCTGGTCGTGCGTGAAGCGCGCCCATGCGTATGTCTTTGGAAAGTCAAGTTTGAAGATTTTTAACTTAGGTTTTGACACAATGGGAGTATAAATAGAGACGCAGGCGGCCCAAAATAATGGGACACCGATTTTTGCCTAGAAAGCAGAGAAAAGAGTAACCTTGCCCAGGATGATTCGAGAGATTGATCGAGGTCGTAACCACACGCTTGAGGATTGAAGATAGATCGATAGATCATCGACATCCCCGAGTTTGCTCATTCCATAGATCATTTACTTTCGATTAGTTAGATATGAACTAGAATAATTTGTCTATGAATTATTTATTTCCCATGTCCGGCTAAACATCTTGTGATTCTCGGGTTTAGGATTAGGTTAATGGATATTTTTGTTGATGTTTAATTGCAATTGAAGTTATTATTTTTAATTCTATTCGAGTACTTTGTTTTATTACTTGTTTTATCAAATGGCCATTGGTTTAACTTGCTCGATGTATTGATTCATAATTCGAGAGATGAGTTTCAATACTAGATCGCAAATACTTGACATGAATATTTGTGAGGATATTTGATCTTTTGTGCTTTTGGGAGTTGGATATCTTTTTGTTGAATAGAGATGCTAGATAGATAATCCAATCAACATTTTTACATACATCTGAGAGAGATGGTAAAATACTTTTCGTGATTGTCTTATATGGAAGAATAATTATAACTTTGCTTGTGATTAACTGATGACAAAAAGGATATTAATCGAAACCATAACTCAGAATCCATTCATCTCATTGATCTTTCAATCTACTTTTATTTTGTCTTTTTAATGCTAAATCCTTGTCTTGCTTTTACAAAACCAAATCACTCAATTTCGATCGTTTGATAAAAATAAGATTATTACAATCCCAATACTTAGTACATTAATTTATTAGTCTCTCGTGGATTCGACCTTGCTAACCCTATTCTATAAACTACACCGCATAATTTTGCGGTGAAGCTAAAAATAAGGCCAACCAATTTTCATGAAAAGAGAAGACTTGGTGAAATGATCAACTCATTCCCTGGCCGACTGAGGACAACCGGGTCGACCACACCGGTCGGCCTCGTGGTCGACGGTTATTCGACCCATTTTAACTTTTCTGTTTCGTTCTATTTCGATTTTTAACTTTCAGGCACGGATTGTCCTCTCAGTGGCGTCGGTTGACCTCGAAATAAAAGGGTTGTCCAGATTTTGTCTAAAATAAACTTCAAGAAATATTCAAAAATTAGTAAAAATATTTAAATCAATTTGGAGTATTTGGACAACATTGGGAATATTGTTTTGGTGTAAAAATCCATTTAAACAAAATCATCAAAATTAAGATAAAAATATTTTTCTAACACTTCTTATACTTTTTTAATTTAAAAATAAAGATTTATTAGTTTTAGTAAATCAAATTTTCACTTAAATTTATACATTTCTAATTTAAAATACATAATTTTTATTCCCGTCTCCAAAAATTAATGAATATCAATGTATAAAAAGTAATATGAATATTTAAATTTTTATCTATTTATTTTCTTGAAACGGCCTTTTTGGACAATTATATATTCTTGCATCTTTTTCTTATTAAATATTTAAAAAATACAAAATGTCCTATTATAATTTTCAAAAATTCGAACAATACACTACAAAATATCTACAAAAATAATCAACACTTTGAAAATCAACATGGTAAACAAATCTAGAAAATGGATTCAGAATTAAAACTATCGTACACAAACATGAATAAATATATATAGTTATACGTATTTATGTAGTATATTTTAGTAAGTAAGATAAAGATCACAGAAAATCTTGTTGACCCCTTTACTAAGAGTTTACCAACTAGAAGTTTTGAGAGGCATATTGAAAGTATAAGTGTACTAGACATGTCTCATTTACTCTGGGCAAGGGAGAATATTGGTAGTATTGTGTCTACGAATAAATTATTGTGTAAATTGACATTTTGAATAAAATATTATTTTCATATATATTGAGTTTGCATGTGTCCATGAATTGTTTGATATTATAAATTGAGTATTTAAGTTGTTAAAGATTCAATTTATAATTCAATTCAAAGAATTAAAGTCCACAATCGGTAAATAAATATGGACAATTTATTTTGATAAGACTGTCTCAATTTTATTGAAGTTTATCTTGACTTTGGTAGTAAAATTGTTAATACATTTTCTAAATGTTCGATCGATTAACGTGAAATTAAATATTTAATTGACCAATAAATATTTAATTTCATGATTATCGACGTGACACCTTAATCCTGGAGTGGGTAATGAACTCGATTACTAACTTGAAATTCTATGAGGCATAATGAGTGAGATAAATTTGATGATCAATATATCGATGCTTTGGGAATTAAAGTAAAATAACAAGGAACATATATTCACAATATGGAATCAGTCACCTATTTAATAGGCATGATCATGATCTCATGTGTTCTTCTAATAGACAAAGAAAACTGAGTTGATTAATTCAACATTTGTTGTGAATTCATGAAGTGATGTCAATCACATAGATATCATGATAGAAGATGATGATTGTGATTTATAAATATTAGAAAATGAATTTTGGTCATTTATTCTATTTCTAATATTTAGTTGATCAACGGGTGACATATCGATGATATAATTATTGGCTTGATAATTTCAATTAGATTAAGAGTGCAATTTTATCCCTTTAGTGGAATGGAATAAGATTAACATATTATTTTGATTGATCAAGAGTTGATTGGATCGAAATTAATTTATTGAAGCTTAGTCTAATTGGTCCGATTAGGTCCATTTGGTGGCTCTAAAAAAGAATTGGAATAAATTATAAGAGCTATAATTTATTAGTGCAATCGTATTTAATTAAATAGATTGATTGGGAATTTTGGAAAGAAGATAAATCATATGATTTGCTAATCAATATGATTTGATTTGTCAATTAAAATATTACATAAAGTAATACTTTCCTTTGGGCAAAAGGTTTCCATAGTTAAATTTTTTCATCCTACTTAATTACTTCAATCGATCATTTGTGCACACACACACAAGAGAAAAGAAACATCGCACTTCTTGAGTTCTTGAGAACACCGAAGAAGTCTTGGTGGTTTAGGCGTGGAATCTCTACAAAGAAGAATTTTGAAAGCACGCTACAAGGAAATCCTAATTCATTCTTGTTGTTACAAATTAATTAGTTCATGTTAATACGCATTACGATTCAAGATCCTATTCCAGGTTGCTCGGATCACATAAAATCAATTTTTGTGATTGAGCAATTCCATTCCCACCAACAATCTCCACATGCTAAGTATATTGATCATGTCATTAATTTACACTTGGCGCATTATATAAGATATTAAAATACACGATAAAATATAATTTGGAACAGAATATTGGGATCCCTTATTTTCAAACTCTAATAGGTTTATCGAAACAATTTAAATTAGTCATATTTTCTTTTTAGAAGACTTAGGATGAATTCGGTTGGGAGTTGTCAACTTCGATTTAGATAGCCAAACTACTAAAAATATTTCACTGGAATGACTAAGAGATAGCTAAATACCATACGTGAAGATATATATGCCCTTGTATGGTTGTGCTAGACCATTTTTCCATTTTCCAACTATTAGGAAAATGAGTTCATGTTTGTTTAAAAAAATTCAAGAGAAATAAGTCATTTCAGTTTTCACTTTTTTATGGAAAATATTCTTTTGAAAACACAACCAAACAATTTTTCATCTCAATTACGCAAATATAGGTAAAAATATACTACAATCACGCAAATCTATGTCAAAAATACATTTGAAAAACTATAACCAAACAGTAAATACGGATAACAAACCAAACATATTCCAAATTTTCACATTTAAAATCAATAAGGTTTGAAAATTTATTTTCCAACACTAAACCTGGAAATTGAACTTGGAAATACATGCATACAAGCCATTTTTATCTGTAGTTATGCTATGAGGACTAAAAGATCGATAGACCCTACAATATGAAACCCATCCAAGAGACATCGCATGAATGGATTTCTCGATTGATTCTTCAAATTGATTTGTACAATATATGCCGCCTAAGTAGATGCATACTCAACTTGGTGCATCACCATTTGATCCGCATACACACATAGGTGTGTTGATCCAACGCTGATCGATGCACCCGGTTGATACATGCCCACTTGGGTGACATGGAATATACACTTCAAATTACTCTAGTACGAAGGGAACTCATTAATGCTTGAACAAATTCTTCAATATTTTGTCTCGAACTCCTCCCACATCAATGTACCGCTCGCTATATTTCTCCATTTAGTTGCATTCAAACCAATTATTTTCCCATCATCTCTCTCCATGACACGTTTTATGCAACTTACTATCTCTTCTCGTCTCACTAATCCTTCCCCATCCATTCGAGCTCTAATTCCCACCCCCACACATGTCACAAACTTGGCGTTCGTGCTCGATCCTGGCCCATCTGCGGCATCGCCACCATGGGAACTCCCAAACTTAACCCCTCGGCGTTGAGTTCCAACCACGATGTGTAATAAAGCAACCTACGGCCTCGTGTGCCAACACTTCCAATTGAGGACACCACGCCACGACCAATCCATTCCTTGATGTATCCTCTAAGAAATTCGCGGGAAGTTTTGCTTCTTCCGATGATCGAACCACCCACAAGAAATTTTTGCCGCAAGTCCTTAAAGCCAATGCTAGCTCTTCGGTTTGTTGAGCTGTTAATTGTGCCAAGCTTCCGAATGATACATACACGACTGATTTAGGTTGTCTTTCGTCGAGCCAATTCATTCAGGTGTTGGTTGTTGAGTCGATAATGTTGAGACCATATTCTTTGTCATCTTGCAAATGTTTGTCCAAGTACATTGATGGTATTGTTGGCCCTATTGCCTTCACACGCCAAAATCTTGCCACACATTTAAGTTCCTTGATTTGCACAATATTATACTCTATGTTAGTATTTTTTTTCAAATGTTTGAGATTGAATTTTTTACAAATTAAATTATATCCCTGGATTATATCTATCTATTTATCTATCTATAGAGAAACCTCTAAAAATAATAGCTTGAAATTTTTCCGCCCATTTTTAATTACTATAGAAATTAGGATAATTACAAAACACCCCGAGGTTTAGGTTAATTACAAAAAAACCGGACATGTTTTAAAATTACAAAAACCCTTCGATTTCGTTTTGTCTTAAATTTAAGGGAGGTAATCATTCTGGTTTTGTAAATATCAGAGTTTGTTTTGAAATATTTTTGAAAATTTAATGGGAAAAATGCAAAACGGAATCAAACCTCAAGGGTTTTTTGTAATTTTCAAAGAACTCGGGTTTTTCTATAATTAGCCCAAACCTCGGGGTGTTTTTGTAATTATCCCTAAAATTAATCAAAATCTTTGCAATAAATAAAAGATTGAGTATTATTGAAATACTAGTTTTTGGTAGTCAACTTTTCAGGTGTTTTAATTACAATTATATAAAAATTTATTTTCTAAATTTGAGTGTGTACCAAATTAATTAATATTATTTATAATTTTTTTCCTTTTTTAAAATTTAATAAAAAAATTTATGTACAATATATCAAATTAATCATTGTTTTATCATATTCAGTTTGTCACCCATATTACATATATAAAATAAAAAAATAAACATGCTATATAAAAAATTTAAGATATGTTTACTCAAATTTTTATTTATTATGAGCTTTAAAAATTATGTGTTGGCGTAGCCATTTCTTTATAAATATTTAATTGTATCTAAGTCGATTAATTTTAATTAAATATAAAGGGGGATAATCGTAATGAAAATATCGGGGGTTTTGAAATATTTTCAAAAATCACCAGAAAAATGTAGACAGAATCAAACCTCAAGGAAATTTTTGTAATTTTCAAAGAACTCTGGGTTTTTTTAATTAGCCCAAACTTTAGAGGTGTTTTTGTAATTATCCCTAAAAAAGTATAAACCTTGCAAGATTTGCACAATTGCACTGATTACCTCTTCTTCCAACTTGTCAAAAGTGTTGATAAAGACCCAATCCGCCCTGTCAACATTCCGGACCTGATTCAAAACCATTTGAAAATATCCGGTACGACCCGCCAACATATATAAAAGACGGCATCTCATCCGGTTTCATCGGCGCAACCCGGGAACCACCACCTCACCGCCGAAAGCGGCAATTTCAGCTCCTCTAAACACCTGATAATAAATATTGTCCACCGCGCACGATGCGTGAAAACGCCGCCGCTAACAACCGAACCCTTGGCCACGTCCATGACCCACGGCATAAACGGGTCATAAACCACGCAATCCACGGGGCGACCCGACCCGCCAAGTCCCCAATAGATCCGATAATGTTTCTGACCAATTGTTGAAACGGGCCTGATATTCTCGGGGCTCTTCGCTTGAGCTCGCCCGCCTTCGTCGAAACCATCGAGATTGCTCGGGCGAAATTGATCGACCCGAGAACCCGTTTGTGGTTTTTAGTATATATTTGGTTAGTGCTAGAGTGATTTGTACGTGTTTGTGGGACAAGCGTTTTGAATTGGAGCATGGGGTTTATGTGGCCTTGGGTCGGGTAAGGAAAATTAAACAGTGAGCTTTGTATTCTTCTTTATGCATGGTGGCTTATAGTTATATCTTCTATTTCAATATTGTGTTTCTCTTATTGGATCGTACAGATTATTTGCCAAAACAGAAGGGAAAAAAAAAAAAATCTAAGTGGGAAGTGAAAAAGACGTTAACGGGTGCTATTACATGCTTTCATTTGGATTTTTTCTTTTTCATAATTATCATAATTATCTCCTTATCCTTCAATAGTTTGATGTAGAAAATTTCGAGTTTGTTCTAAAACTAGTATTTAACATTGATGCTCTTAAATATGCATATCACTCTGATTTGGGTGTGAACAAATCGGATGTACTTGGTCGGGTCGGGTCGTCTCGAGCCCAGGGTCTTTCGGTTCGAGTCCTATAAGACAAATAAACATTAGGCTAGCTGGCGGGAGGGTTCTGCCTAAGACCCTCCGATGCTTAAGTCACTCACGGGTGTTAGGTCGCTAGTAAATGTAAAGCGAGGTGAATAACAATAAATGTGATACCGTAGCAATGAAACAAATGGCGTATTTATAGACGCTAAATCTCCTGGCCATACGGGTTCGTGCGGTGCGTGCGAGGTTGTACGGATCCGTACACCTCGTGCCACGTGTCGGTCTCGTATTGGTCCACCTGGCTAGATCCACCCATCGTATTCGGGTCGTCGCTTAGGCGACCGGGCGACCACCTCGTGTTCGGTCGTTACCTCATTTCTTTAAATAGTATATAGGCCTCAAACCCGTTCTATTAGGCCGGATCGGGTAGGCGACCGATCCATGACCTCGGTTCGAGTCGTGCCCCGACCCCAAGTAAACCGCGGATCCTAGCCCCTCGGGTCATTCCCTCAAATAAAGCGAGGGTAGAAGAGTAATTTTAGATAGGTGCATATTATTACTCCCCGAGTTACTTTAGTAATTAATTACTATGGTAACTTTGAACCGTCCGTTGAATTTGAAAAGTCTCTTTCACCCCAACCGCTTGATCTTCCCGCCCATTCCTCTCTATATATATACTAAGTCATGGAGTTGTCATTTTTACTTTTCTTTCATCGCGGTTAAAAACATTTAGGTCTTGCAATGAGCTCACCCCACTTCCGAGGTTTCTTCACGTAGTCGGATCCCACCTCGAGGTAGCCTTGGTTTCGCTTCGCTTAATAATGGTTTTTTATTTCATTTTTTTTTTTCTTCTTCTTATGTCTTTCGACCGTACATTGACAGTTCTAATGACTCGAGCTCGAGCGGTTCAAGTTCGAGTTCGGAGCTCCACCTCGGAGTCTAGTTCGATACCAGACCCTCTCTTCGGGGCTCATATTTTAAGCTAGCCCAATCGGGTCCTTACCTCCCTAGGGAACCCAACCGATTTGGACCACCGGTGAACCGGGGAGGATGCTCCCATAGACCACTCGATTTAGAGTTTGACTCATTGGGCTTTGCTTTGCTCTATTGTAAATAGGAACCAAATAGTGAAATTAGAACCCGATTTTTATTCCTAGTAATTTTCAAATAAATATCCTGGTAGGAACGACCGTATAGATAAACCACCTCCCCGCTGCATGTCGTTCCATCCGCTTTAGCCGAGGCGGGCTTATGTTTTCCTTTAGCTCGCCTATTGTAAATATTTTAAAAGGTCAGAGTGTGCCCCGCCTGACTAGTTCCAAACGCTTATCGCCATATTTTAAGTTTTGCGATATTAATGAAATATTTCGAGGTATCCGCCTCGTTTTCCCATTTTTGGGCCCTCTATTTCATTAAATCCTCTTCGATCACTAGTGAGAAAGGCTTTTTCTACCTCTCCCTCGCCAACTGTAAGCTTCTTCTCCATCACCTCCCTACTCCGTGTGGCCTTGGAAAGAAAAATTTAACTACGTTAGAGCCCCGCAGTAGAGACCCCTTGGGAGGTTCCTTTCGAGTGGAAAGTTACCCGTCCTCACCTCGTGACCTCGCTCGGTCACTGGGAGGATAACCGTCCGAGGATGTGCTATGCACGCCGGGTTTTACGCTTGAGAAGCTTTTAACCCAAGAGGTTCTTTCCTCGTAGACCTTAGCCCCGCCCGAAGCCGCCTTCTTTAAGATTGGGTAATCTTCAACTCTTTTACTTAAATTGCTCGCCGCATGGTTTACTTACATTATTATAACCATTTTTTCTCCTTTCGAGATGATGTCAAGGTTTCATTAATAGCAAGCAACTAAAAAAGAACAAAAGCGGCCTTACTCTCAAAGAAGAAACGACCTCCACCGCCCGAAGCCCTCCGATGCCCATGTTGCCTTCGAGTTAGGCAAAAGTGTTCGTCGACCTCCTCGGTGCCTCACCTCGCCGGGTCCGACCGAGGTGCTTGATGATACTCGATACTTTTCGAGCCGCCGCACTACCCCAAACCGCTTAACTCCTCAACACCCTACTTCCTCGGGGGCCAAAATGTTGAAAAGGCTTCGCCTCGTGAGGTAAATCCCATAAAGAAAAAGCTCACAAGCCCCACAAGTCTCGATCGGTACTCAGGAGAGTAAAGATCGCGAGGAGCCCTCTAGTAAGAAACTTCGCCTCGGCTCGTCCTTAGAATCGTCCTGCAACCGCCGAGATCAAGCCGACAAAGAGACTTGCGGCAATCCGAAATGGAAGCTCAAGTCAAATGGCTCGAGATGTGCGAGAGGCGACTTGCCGAGATGTGAGAAATAGAGAGGCATAGGACTCTCCTCAAATATCCTCCACTTTCAATGCCTCGCTGCCTCACCAGTCCGAATTGGCTAATTAATGGGTGGAGCTCGTCTCGACACTCATCTTTGGAGAGGACTCCTTCGAGATCTACAAACATACTCTCCTCGGTCTGACGATTCGCTTTAATACCTTTTGAGTTCACTCGGTTGGAGGAATACACACTACAATAATTTTTCAAGAAAGTCCATTACCTCGCTTAATACATATTTTTTGATTTTCTTTCTAACCTCGCTTTTATTTATTTGAGAATAATGCTCTCTTGCATCACCTCTCCCATCGTGTTGCTAATTGGAAGAGATCCTCGACGACAAAGAAAACGAGGTGGAGAGGCTTTGAAAAGCTCTCCGCGAGGCCGAGGCCGCCCAAGAAAAATTTTCTCACGATAATGATGCGCTCGTGAATCAAGTCCAACGATTGGAACGAGAGGTTAATGCGGCTCGCCACGAATCAAGAAGCTGAAAGAAAACCACGAATCCGAGCTTAAAGACACCTACGATACGGGTCGCAAGGAGGGCTAATGGGACTATACGAACTCGCTAGAATATACCTCCGCTCTCAAAGGCTCGTGAAGAAGGCGTGAAGTCCTTTCTAACTTCCCATTTCTACGAAACCTTAGTGGCACGTCGTCTTTCTTGTCTACCTCTTTCAAGGTTTTGAGCGATCTTGGGACCAAGCCTTACAAGAGAATGCTTTCAAGGAGGACTTTGATCAAGATAAGCTTGATCGCTTCGTCGGATGATGATCCGGAGAAAGCCGGCGAGGGTGGAGCTAGGGAGGATGAAGGACTTGATGTCGTGAACGATGTGGAAGAGGCCGAGGAAATAGGTGAGTGGACCAACCTTATGCATTCGCACATTGCTCGCAAAGAACAACCTCTACCCCCTACTGAAGCTAATGATGATGATGAGGAAGAATAACCTTAGTTTTCACTTTTTGTAAATGAGCTTAATGCTCCATGTGAAGCGCATCGTGAATATCAAGTTTTTGTCGAAATTGTTTAAACAATCGTTTTGTAAATGAGCTTAAGTCTTTGACCTCATTTTTTGACATTATGATGTTATATGACATTAAGTCTCCGACTTCGCTTTATCACTGCTTATTTAATCTTTATAATTTTTAGCTACTGCAACGGTATTTGCTTGTCAATATTTTCACTCTATCTTTCGAATTCAAACCGCATTAGGTTGCTTTATTCCGGACGCAATCTTTGTCAAATCGCTTTATGGCTCTTGCTTGAGCTGGCCTTGCGGGTCGCTTTTTATTTGAAGTGACCTCGTGGGTCGCTTTTATTTGAAGTTGACCTCATGGATAGATTTGTCGAACGGGCCGGGCGGGCGGGCCAGCCCCCGCGGCCCGCCAAAATCCACGCTCGCCGAGGTGGCGGGTGAGGAAACTTCAGCCCAACCCAACCCGCCTGGGGTTGGGCGGGCGGGCCCCACTAAAAATTAGAAAAAATAAAAAAAAAATGAAAAAAATATTTTTTATTCATATTATTAATTTTAATGAATTAAATATACTAATGGATAACAAGTACATATTTTATAAAAATATTTATACACTTTTATAAGAAATACAAATATAAAATATCAATTATACTATTGTTTTGTCTATTTTATCTATTTTATCTTTTTTTTCCTTTTTCTTTAATTTCGGCGGGGCTAGCCCGCCGCCGCTGCTCACCCGTCCCACCAAGCACGCGGCCCGGTGGGCTACTAAATACTTAACCCACCCCCTACCTTAGGCGGGGCGGGCCATTTGAGCTCTCTACTCATAGATCGCTTACTTGGAGCCGACCTCGTGGGTCGCTTTTATTTTGGCGACCTCATGGATCGCTCTTACTTGAGGTGACCTCGTGGGTCGCTTTTTACTTGAGCCGACCTCGTGGGTCGCTCTTATTTGGAGCTTGATAATTATCTCTCAAAATAAGGGGGTATTTTCCTCCCAATAATTTCATATATATACAATCAAAACAAGCCAATGATTACAAGTAGTTCACCTAAGTATAAAACTTGCGTAAATTGTGGATGTTCCATGGCCTAGAAAGCTCTTTTCCATCCATGCTTTCCAAACGATATGTTCCTCTCTTGAGGATCTTAATCACCTTGAAAGGACCTTCCCAATTAGCCTCCAGTTTTCCCACATGCTTAGATACTTCAACTTTTTTTAACTAGGTCTCCTACTTGAAAATTTTTCTCATTCACCCTTTTATCATACGCTGCTCGCATTCTTCCCTTTAGTTGCTGAATTTGAACCAAGGCGCTATCCCTATTTTCCTCAATCATTTCTAACTCTAACCTTCGAGCCTCTTCGTTCGTTCTGTGTCGGGTCGTAGTGAGCTACCCCGTGAGATGCTTCCCAATTTCCACTGGGATTCGCCTCGACCGTACATCAACCCGAACGGGGTTTCTCCCGTAGAAGTTCTTGGGATAGTCCTATAAGCCCAAAGGACCCGGGAGTTCCTCCACCCAATATGTCTTCACCGCACCTAGCCCGCTTTTAAGTCTTTGCACTATCCTATCTATTGGCCACCTCGGTTTGTCCATTAGCTTGCGGATTTCCCGCCGTGAAATTCTGCGGATTTTCACTTTCTTGCACCATGCTCGTATTTTTCTTCCTTGGAACTACGCCCGTTATCGATATTAAGGTCCTAGGAAACCCAAACCAGGACAACAAATATTTTTCCGGATAAAGTCCATGACCTCCGCTCACCTATTTTAGCTAGTGCTTGCCTCGATCCACTTCGTGAAATATTCAATCTACTATCATGAATTTCTTACGTGCCTTTTGCCACGGGAAAGAACCAGAATGTCAATCCTCCACCTGGTCGAACGGGAATGCAATAGGAATTGTTTCTAAAGAATGCTATTTGGTGATGAATTAAGTTAGCATGGAATTGACACTTGTCACACTTCTTAGCGAACTCAACCGCATCCTTCATCACAAGAGGCCAAAATAATCCTTGCCTTAGGATTTTTTTTTGAGCTAGCAGCGACCTCCCGAATGATTTCTACAGTTCCTCTCATGAATCTCTCATCACATATCTGCGCATTTTCAGAGCAACAAACATTTCAAAAGGAGTCCTCCGAAGGACCTTTTATACATTTCATCTCCTATCATTTGGAACTAGGTGCGCTAGTACAGATCCTCCTCGCCTCACCTCGGATCTGTTGGCAAAGTTCCTATTTTAAGAAACTCTTTAATCCCCTCGATCCAATTTACTCGAATCCCTATATGAAGAATTAAGGTCTCTTTTGAGAATTGGTCAAGAGGTTCGCTTTCTGAGTTCACTTCGGAGTGCTTCGCTACTAACACTATCACCTTCCTCGAACTCGACCCTGAGACGGCACTAGCGAAACGTGCTAATGCATCAGCTCTCTCATTTTCTTCCCTAGGAATCTGTTTCAGCTGAAAATCTTCAAAATTTTCTACTAACTTCTTAGCCCTAGTCAAGTAGTTGGACATAGACTTATCTTTGGCTTCGAAAGAGCCCTCCATCTGCATCGCCACTAACTGAGAGTCGGTATATGCCACGAGCCTTCTTACATTGCATTTGTGTGCTAACTTCATCCCAGCAATTAGGGCTTCATACTCTGCCTCATTATTTGTAACCTCGAAATCCACTTTAGAGCTACTTTAACTTCAAAAGAGTTAGGTCCTGGTAACAAAATTCTAGCTCCACCTCCAATTTGCCCCGGGTCGCCGACTCTTCTACGATTGCCTCGCTAACGAAGTCGGCTAGAACTTGGGCTTTAGTTGCCGATTTACATTGATACTTGATATCAAATTCTCCCAATTCCATCGCCCATTTAACTAAGCGACACGATAACTCCGGTCTTCCTAAAATTTGCCTCAAAGGTTGATTTGTTAAGACGATGATTTGGTGAGATTGAAAATAAGGCCGTAGCTTCCTTCTTTGCTACCACCAAGGCTAATGCCAACTTTTCGGTTCTAAATATCTCTCTTCCGCTCCTTGCAACATCTTACTCACATAATAAATCGGCTTATGCAAGCCACCCTTCTTCTTAACGAAAACCGAGCTTACGTTTGCTTAGAAATAGCCAAGTACAAGAAAAGTGGTTTCCCTTTTCAAGCTTTGACAATAATGGTGGAGAGCTTAAATATGCTTTTAATTCATCAAAGGCCTTTTCACATTCTTTTCCGTCCATTGAATTTTTTTATATTTTTAAAGTAGCAAAGTAAGGTAGGTTACGATCGGTGACCTCGAAATGAACCAGTTTAGCGAGGCTAGCTTCCCCATGAGCCGTTGCACTTCGTTCAGATCCTTGGGGAGGCTATCTCGATATAGCTTTAATTTTCTCCGGGTTTGCTTCAATCCCCTCTCATTGACCATGAACCCGAGAAATTTTCCACCTCGCACTCGAAAGTGCACTTTGTTGGATTTAACTTCATTCCATAAGTTCGCGTGATATTGAAAGATCGCTTCAAATGTTACAAATGGTCTCTATGCTTCTCGCTCTTGACCAAAGATATAATCTACATAAACATCCATGGTTCGCCCAATCTCGCTTTTAAACATGAGGTTGACTAGCGTTGGTACATTGCTCATGCATTCTTAAGGCCGAATGGCATCACCACGTAGCAATAGACCCCATTTTGAAGAATGAGATGAGGTCTTGTCCGATCCTCTTCCGCCATGAAAGTTTGATGATAACCTTGATTCGCGTCCATCATACTCAATAGAGCACACACCCCGTAGTAGAGTCCTTTAGAGGTCAATACGAGGTAAGGGGTATGGATCTTTTGGACATGCTTTATTTAAATCGATGAAAGTCTGTGCACATCCTCCACTTCTCATTTTGTTTTGGGAACAATTACCACATTAGATAGCCATTCGATGAATCCCGGATCTCGACGAGCGTGCCCTACCTCAAGCGGCTTATTAACCTCGCTTTCGATGATCCTATTCCTTTCTCCTCCAAAACTTCGCTTCTTTCGCTTAATAGGTTTTACCTCGGGTGGTCGACATTTAAGCGATGCACTACAACCTCGGGCTAATGCCTTTGAAATCAGTAGACTTCCATGCGAAAATATACGCATTCTCCTTCAAAAATTGGATAGTTAGGAGCTCGAGGCTCCGGATCCATCCGGGAGCCAATTGCAGTCGACTTACTCGGGTCACTTTGATCCAATTATATGCTTCTTCTCCTTCTTGCTCATTCATGCCTCCTCTCTCTCTCAATTTGCCTAATAGTTCTAATCTCCCGCTCCCCTTTCTTTTTCTTCAAAGTGACAAGTTATAGCACTCCCTTGCACTTTTCTCGATCTCCACATACTTCACCAATCCCACTTATATGGGAATTTCATCTTCAAATGATATGTGGAAACAATAGCTTGGCCCGATTTAAAATCGCCTACCGAGAATGACGTTGTATGCGAGCGAACGGTGCATCAACCACTAAATATTTAATCATAATGAGTTTTTCGCACGCAGGGGCGGTTCTAGCGAGGTCGAGAGGTCGATAGTACCTAAGCGGGATCACTTTGCCTCCCCGAACCCGAGTTAATGGTGTATCCACGGTTTGCAACATCGTTACGTCTAACTCCATCTTCCTTAAAACCCGCATAAAGATCACATTCATCGAGCTCCCATTATCTATCAAGGTCTTCTCATCTTTGCGCAAAGTTTGCAATATCCATTGTTATCACCATTGGATCGTTTTGACTGTTTCTATTCCCACAAGGTCACGATTATCAAAAGTAATTGGGTTTGCTTCCGGATATTCAAAATATTCGTGAGCTCTTTTAGGAGTATGAGCCAAGATTCGCATATTCTTCCGCCTCGCACTTTGCGAGTCACCTCCACTGGGCCTCCGGTGATCATATGTCACTACAAGAAAACAATCAAATTCCAACAACAAAATTTCAACGAAGTAGAAAATAGTTGGAATTTTTACAATTCCAACGGAAATTCAATGCTACATTATATCGTTGGAAAATTCCAACGCTAAAGAAAACCGTTGGTATAAGTTCTTGGAATTTCCGTTGGAATTTAAAATTCCAACGAAAATTCCAACATCACAACAAACCGTTGGAAAATTCCAACAACAATTCCAACGGTAATAAAATCGTTGGAATAAACCATTGAAATCTTGTTGGAATTTTAAAAATTCCAACAAAAATTCCAAATGAGAATTCCATCGCTAAAACATATCATTGGAAAATTCCAACAAAAATACCAACGGTAATCAAAATATTGGAATTAATCGTTGGAATTTCCGTTGGAATTTTAAAACTCCAACGGAAATTCCAATTGGAAAATTCCGTTGGAAACTCCAATACCGTTGGAAAATTTTAATAGGGGTTAAAAGATTTGATAGTATTATTTATATCAATAAAATGTATCTTCTCTTCTGGAGTCAATCATATTAAAACTACATAGTTAAGCGTGCTTGACTTGGGACAAATTGATGATGGGTGACCTCTTGGGAAGTTAATTATATTAGACAATGAGATAAAATGATTGAATATTCCAATAGATATATACCATTGGAATACCATTGGATTAAATTCCAATGGCATAATAACTCCGTTGGAATAACCAGTTGGAGTTTTTTCCAACAATTATATATATATATATATATATATATATAATTAGTGTTGGAAAATATGTTGGAGTTTTTTCCAACAATTTGTATATATTCCAATGGATAAATATCGTTGGAATTTTTTTCCATTGGAATTTTCATTGGAATTTTGCCATTCCAACGGCCATTTTACCAACGATGAATTTATTGTTGGAATTTCCGTTGGAATCGATAATTCCAACGGTAATTGGCCAAATTCAATAGATTTTTCCGTTGGAATTTTTTGTTTTCTTGTAGTGTGTATCACCCCCATCCTCGGCAAATTTTTTCATCCCGGTCTCGCCTCACTTCGGATCGCTCGCGTCTTTGATTTACTATTTCCTTTATAGAGAAACGAGCCAGATCTCCTCGCGACTTACGCCTCGGGGCGAACACGGGTCTCGCCACTCTTCCCTGGTCTCGCTCCTCATCCTCGATTCCTTTACTCTTACAAAATTTTTCAAGTACCCATGTCTTTGGATGAGTCGCTCTATTTCGTCTTTCAATTGGAAGCACTCTTACGTATCATGGCTATGATCTTTATGAAAATGGCAATATTTTCTTTCATCTCTTTTACCCAGATGGCCTTCATTTTTCTTGGCCATTTTAACATATTTTTCCTTGATGGACATTAGGGCATGCACTCGAGGAGCATTTAATGGTGTGTATCTACTAAATCGTGCCGGTCATTGCCGATCCTAATCTCGACCTCGCTCATGGTCTTTTTCAAACTTAAAACGATGTCTCTCTTTAGGATACTTTCTTACACGCACCTCCCGACCCACTCTCGACCATTCATGATCATTCAATTCATTCATCTCATCCTCCCGAATATATCATCAATTCTTCCTTATCCGGAGGGTTACGAGTTAAGGTTGAAGCTAGTGCCCACTTTTTTAAACCATACACCAATATATTCGTCATCATATCGATCCTCATATCTTGCATCTCGGCGCCTTGTCATTAAAGCGATTAATGAAGTCTCGAAGTGGCTCGTCTTCCGCTTGTGCGATGGTGAAGAGGTGGGTCGTTGACCTTCGAGCTCACTTCGGCTAGCGATATAAGAACTTTCTTGCCAATTGCTCATAGGATACTACAGTTCCCATGGCAGCCGCATGAACCATTCATGCGCTTTTCCCTTTAGTGTGGTGATAAATGTCCTGGCATTCATGGCATCCGATCAGTAAAAGGCGCATTACATGATCAAAAGTCGTTAAATGTTCCGAGGATCCTTATTCCCATCGTATTTAGGAAGATCTCGGGAGCTTGAAACTCGTAGTAACGACTTCTGCCAAAATTTCTGGGGAGAATGGGGACCCTCTTTTTTGCAATGCAGTAGATCGCGCCTCTTCTCTTCAAATGGTCCAACTTCCAAGTAGCTTGCTCAATTTGCTCGTTGAGTTCATTTATATACGCCACCCCCCAGGGAGCTCGCCTAGCCTCACCTCGGGCCGCCTCACTCGTGGCGCTTGGTGACTAGCCACCTCCTCCACATCTCCGGCTCTTTGTCTGTTGCTAACATTGTTGGTTCCTTGTCCTTAGGTGCCTTCCTAGGGGAGAAACCATGGGAGCCTTGCCTTTCCTTTCCCTATCGTTTAGCATTCTCTCCAACATTTTCTCGAAGTCATTTGGTTCGCATGTTGATCATGGGATCCTCTGCCTCCTTTGGATGTTGCTCTTGAATTAATAACGAAGGGGATCCTCCTCGAGGTATTGTTTCCTTCGT
Organism: Rehmannia glutinosa; assembly: GCA_016081115.2. Classification (NCBI taxonomy): domain Eukaryota; kingdom Viridiplantae; phylum Streptophyta; class Magnoliopsida; order Lamiales; family Orobanchaceae; genus Rehmannia; species Rehmannia glutinosa. Next base: position 28,278 of record JABTTQ020001909.1, read on the forward strand.
CATTATTGGTGTCTCCTCCATGTTTAGTTCACAAGGTGGTATTCCTTTTGCTTTCATTGGGGTCTCGTCCATATTCATTTTTGACCTAAGTATTTCACGACAGGCGCCAAGCGATTTGGGTGTGAACAAATCATATGTACTTGGTCGGGTCGGTTCATCTCGAGCCTAGGTACTTCAGGGTTGGTCTTGTAAGACAAATAAACGTTAGGCTAGTAGGAAGGGTTCCCGCCTAAGACCCTCCGATGCTTAAGTCGAGACAGTGTTAGGTCGCTAGTAAATGTAAAAACGAGGTGAATAGCAATAAATGTGATACATGTAGCAATGAAAACATGGCGTATTTATAGCGCTAAATCTTACGGCCAGACGGGTTCGATGCGGTGGCGACGTGGTCGCATAACCGTACACCTCGTGCCACGTGTCGGCCTCGTATTGGTCCACCTGGCTAGATCCACCCATCGTATTTGGGTTGGGTCGCAGCGACCCGCACGACCACCCGGTTTAGGTCGCTACCTCGCTCTTAAATAGTATATAAGACGGCTCGAACCCGTTCTATTAGGCCGAGTCAAGTAGGCGACCCGATCCATAACCTCGGTTCGGTCGTGCCCCGACCCCAAGTAAACCGCGGATCCTAGTCCCTCGGTCATTCCTCAAATAGGCGGGGTAGAAGAGTAATTTTAGATAGGTACATATCACACTCCAAGTCAATGAATTTGATAAATCGATATAACTTCTTCTTGAAACTAATGATATCTTCGGATAGAAACTAGCATGCAAACACACGAACAAGGTTAGGGGTCCATAAAGTTGTCCTAGGAAGGCCTCCTCCGGCGCTCAAGTCAAGCAACTACATTAGAGAAAAACCCGGAGCGCGATAGTATGATTCACCGTATATTAATTGAACTTACTTACAAATGGGACGGAGATACATTTTTATACGTGAGTTTAATTTGTAGGGTAAAGTGGGTTGGGATGGGCCAGGTGGCGTTATGAGCCGTGTAGTGGGTAATTATATATATGGCTCAATAATAATAAAAAATATTTGATAATAATTGTGGTTATATGTGTTAAATAAGTAATAATAATTATGAAAGAATGCTTTTTGGCCGCCACGACACTATTCTCACTTCTATGCTAGAGCCTATCAACCCTATATACTAAAAAAAAAAAACAATTGCCACATGTCTTCACTTGAGCAATTTAGTACACGTGTCATCACCTTATTCTTCCAAATCATGTGTCACCTTCATATTTAGCCACGTGGCAAACCATGCCACCACCTTATTCTTCCAATTATAAATTGATTTACTATATCAATTTACTATCAATTTATCATCATCTTAATAATTAAATTTCCTATTTTCGTATATAACTATTAAAATCCAATCAAACATTTAATCGCAAATTAAATAATTCCAAATATCAAGGATTTAAAATTAGGAAGTTATTTTTCAGTTTGCAAATTAATTATGATTTTAAATATTATTTTGATACAAAAAACAAGGATATAATTTCAATTATTATCTCTAATACTTATTATACTTTTAATTGTGATTTAAATCATTTACGGGGGTATAAAAATTATATTAAATATCTTTTTAAAGCATGTCAATGATTCATTATTTTTACCATAACTAATTTATTATCTTTTGTGCAAAAGCAAACTACGGCCAAGTATTTAAAACTAGCACAAATAAACAATTTTATAGGGATTTTTTCCCTTTCGAAAAACATTCAAAGATTAAAATTGCACTCTTTTAACCATTTAAAACAATACGGCTTGAAAATTCGTTGTTGTGACGAGGATGTTACACTTTCAAATAGAACAAATAATGTAGCTTATAAATAAGTTTTTTAGAATTTGAAGTAAACGATTGTATGATACTCTTATAAATTTTAAATTTCTTTTTTAGTATTTTTAATTAGTATTTTGAATCTCTTACAACTATCGAGTTTGTGACACAAATTTTATTTTTGACAAATTCGTATAATACACGGGTATTGTTCTAGTTTTGTTAATAATAGATGACAACAATTCGTAGAAACATAATATTACAATAAAGGATGAGCAAATTGTGGGAAATACCCACTTGGGATACGACAATGACTTTTAACATGTGAGATAAAAACTTAGTTTTCTACCCACTTTTGTGGGTCTTTTACCATAATACCATTATGCTTTAAATGCAAGCTTAAAGTAGGTAAAGTGGATATTTCTTTCTCATGTTAAATGCATACACACTTGTACTTTCATCCAACTTTATATTATTTCACTCTCTACTCTCTCTTCTTCACAATACAAGAAGAAGTTTGATTTGGGTTCTTTCATCTACACAAATTATCCCACGGACAAAGGGAAAAATAAGGTAATGTTGCTTTTCCTCGTAGTTACTTATCCTTGTTTATCTTGTACAAAAAATATACTTGCACGATATGTACAAAGATATATGTAAACGAGGCAATATCGTGCCATTAAATTTGTGTGAGGCAATATATCGTGTCATTATATCTTGCAATATCTTGCCATCTTATTTTAATGAGGCATGATATTGCACGATATATCGTGCCATATTTTAATGGGTCCTTTGTATATAGACACAATATCGTGGCATATCATGTTGTTCGCCTTATTTTTAGCTTCACCGCAAGTGTACGGTGTACGTTATCGAATAGGGTAGCAAGGTCGTATCCACGGAGACTAATAAATTAATATGCTAAGTATTGAACTAAGATAGTCTTATTTTTATTTAGACGATCGAAATTTGATGATTGTTGTTTTGAGATTATGACAATTTAAATCACTAAAACACAAGAATAAGATAACACAAATGAAAGAAGTATCAAGATGATATAATGGATTTCCGAGTTAAGGTTTCAATTAATAATCCTCTTGTTGTCCGATTTAATCAAGCCACGTTATTATCAATATTCCTATAAGACGATCACAAAGCTATTTTATCCTCCCTCTCGAGATGCATATAAAATGTAGATTGAAATATCTATGCTAGCATCTCTACTCAACATAAGATACACAACTCCTAAATGCACAAAAGATCAAATGTCCTCACAAATATTCACAAAGCTCTCGATTCATGCAAATATTCTTGTCAAGTACTCAAGATCTAATATTGAAACTCATCTCTCGAATTATGAATCAATATATCAAACATGTTAAATCATTGGCCAAGTGATAAAACAAGAATAAGCTCAAAGTACTCAAATAGGCTTCAAGATAATAACTTCAACCAATATTAAAACATCCAACAAGAGTTCATTAATCTACTTCCAAAACCCGGAAATCACAAGAGTTTAGCTACACATGATTAAATAACTTACACACAAAGTGTTCAAAGTCATTACAAATGAAACTAAAAGATTGAAACTAAAAGAGAAGCAAGAAAACTTAGGAACGTCGACAATCTCTCGATATATCTCTGTTCTTCAAGCTCCGATGCAACCCGATTGTCTCCTTGATGTCTCCTTTCAAGAGTTGACTCTTGTCTTGTGTTGTAGATCCCAAAAATGCCAGAATATCCTTGTGTGCCCCAAAAAGCCTTTTTATACTTCCCATCATGTTTAGGGCTTAATCTCAGATTATGGGATTCAGCGCAGACGCACGGTGGTGCGCTCACGCACGGGTTACCCGTGCGCCACCCGCTAGAATACCCCAACTCTCTGTCAGGGCGCACGGCCTACCCGTGCGCCACTCCGGTGAAATAATCGACTCTCTGTAGGGCGCATGGGTGGTGCGCCCATGCATGGGCTACCCGTGCGCCATGCCGGCTCTCAATTATCCTTATACGGGGTGCACGGGTGGTGTCTTGAGACACGCCCAACCCGTGTGCCCTGTCTTTTCCGTGAACGCTCAACTTTCGCTCTTTTAGGCTTCACTTTTCGTATATCCACTCAATTCTCCGTGTTTCCACTTTGCTTTCCTCATATTCTTATTCAATTAGCTTCAAATATCATGAAATTCCTACAAAATAAGCAAAGTGTAATATCTTTTCCACAAGGAGTGAATATGTAACATTTAACGCGAGTATATGCATGTTTACTTATCATTATAGCTCGAAATACGCCTCAAAATACATGCAAAATTCACGCCTATCAAAATCCCCCAAACTTAAAATGTTGATCGTCCCGATCAACAATATTTAGAACACGATAAAGCACAACAGGGAGATAAAGATAACAGCGCACACCGAGAATCCACAAGAAAATCCAAATTGTTCGTCATGAATGCTGAGTACAACTCAATCAAGCCTCAAATATCTAATCAAAGAACACGCCTCAAATAAAACAAAGTGAAATGCTCTGAATCCAACTCTCAAAGTTAAGTGTATACTCTCATCTCACGAGGTTATAGGACGTGTTTACGCTCAAATCAATTCGATGTCGCAAAATTACCATAGGCTTGCAATTTGTCTCATATCTCCGCCACGAGAGTGTATGCAATTTGTGAATCATAAAGGACTTTCTCATTTGGTTGTAATGAAGGCTCTTTGGTTTAGGTAGGAAATTTTTGGATAAAGTGACTCAAACTCGAGTGTATAGACCGATGAGCATATCAATCATTTTCATTACAATCCCATATGCTACTCCAATCATCCCTCATTTTTATCAACTTCATTTATCTCCATTTTCTTCCTTTCTTTTGAGAATCACCTCCATTCACAATCCTTCGCCCCCAAGTTTATCAACTTTTCAATCTTTTTCATTTGTGCATTTTCAACATCTTTCCTTCCTCTTTATTCCATTTAACCAAGTATGCCCAATATCCTATTTTTCAATTCCCACCCATTCAACCTCGTTCATTCCCCTTTACTCAATGTTATACATTCGAGTTTAAGGTGATGGAAATATAGTAAGATCAAGGGTTAAATTTTGTGGTTATCAAAGAAATAGGCTATAGGCTCAACTTGGCTAACTAGGAGTTTTCACATTTTTAGGTAGGCAAAAGGCATGAAAGGCTAGCAAAGATGGCCTTTAATCACATTCACAATTCACATACACATGTGGCCTTGACAGAGATACCCAAGCAAGTTCTAGAATTTTAATCAACATGAATGATACACTCAAATTACAACAAGACTGCACAAGATATAAGCAGTAAAGGCTCAAAGCTCACAGGCTTGTCAAAATGTAATTCAAAGCATCACACCAAGTTTTTCATATCAACATGCTCAAAGTTATCTATTCAAGGCTCAATCAATCCATAAACAGCATCCAATCCCAACAATATGAATTTTCAATCAACACACAAACAACAAGTTGCACCATGCTCGGTCAACACACTCTCTAACCACTACTAAAGCAATAGACGTGCTAAAGCTATAAACGTGCTCTAATGCAAATGCAACCTAGAATGCTCTAATGCAACTATATGAAAACAAAAAAATGCATGAAATTGTTTTTTTTTTTTTTTTTTGTATCCACACTTTTCATGTATTAAAATGCTATCTCTCCCCCCAAACTTGAATGAAATTATAGTGTCCTAAGGGGAAAAATAGAATTTCAATAACAAAAAGTGGGGATATACCTGAATCACTGCGGCGGCGGCGGTGGGAAGTGGCCTTGAGAAATATGCCACATTTGTAGCTGTTGGAGCACTTGCCACGTCTCCTCGGAACGCCGCTCAGATTGCTCGCTGAACGCGAGAAAATCAGCCCTATGTTGCCTCAAATCCTCTCCTTGCCGCCTCAACTCTTCTTCTTGCCGCCTCAAGTTCTCCCCAAACGCATAAAACATGTCTTGAAAATCGGTGCCGCGCTGGGGTCCTCCACTGTGAGAAGGACCGGGACGATCCCCGCTTTGAGAATGTCGGGGGTAATCGCCTCCGTGTGAGGACTCGGGTATATCATACCCAATTTGGGGGTGATGAGGTTCCATCCCCATTTCGCGTCCATGTATCTCATCCTCCTCATCCAAGAAACCTTCAACTCGGCGACGCTTTCTTGCCTCTATAGCCTCGGTAATTCGGTTGTGTGCGTCAGAGTTCATTAGGAAGTTGGTGGTGTCCGTCAATGTTTCGACCGTGGTGTATGGTGGGTTAGGCAACGGAAATGAAGCACCTTTCTTTTGTAGAAGCACCAATCTGTTGTCTTCATTTGCTATGAACTTCATATGGTGTAACGATGCCAAATTAACCGGTCTTTGCGGGATAGGCTCCAAGCCTCGGAAATTGACATTGAAATGCCGGGAAATAGGGGTAATGAGGCCCCTATAGAAATTGTACCCCCCGCGTCTAGCCAATCGCTCGATTTGCTCGGCGAAATTGGTGTTTTGTGTTGTAGGGGTGTTTGTGACCATACACCGAGAGGAGATAGAGCTCCTTAGTCGTCATCCCTCCAATATTTTCTTGGGCGAATACGGAGGAGGAAGCGTGCGTGTTGTATATACCGGAAAACCGGATTCCGGATCTATGAGGCTTTGGCGGTCCGCGCGCATACAACATCGGCCCCGTTTGTGGTGTTTCCACAAGCATTCTCAGAAGTCGTATTGATCATAATGAGGCATCGGGCGGGTACGAGCGTTTGTTGGGACCTCGAAAATGGTGTTCAATTGAGTCATGCAGTTGTCTACGGACATTCCCCAATCGAAACTTTATCATATACGGTTCAAAGGTCCCGCCTTGTTTGAGTACTTCCACGTGACTCAAGAACTCCAATGTATACTTTTTAAATGTCGGCCACTTTCGTCTCATGAAGTTCGTCCATCCTACCTTGGCGAAAAAGACGCCACACGCCCTCATGTATCCCCAAAGTTTGGGTACAATCATCGTCGGCGTAGCGAGATGGAGCTATTTGGCGACCGATCAAGCGATTCCATCGCTCAAGATCATCGGCATTTGTCAAGTTGACCCCATATGCCTCCTGGACTGTTTTGGTCAACCTCGCGGTGCCACTTCGGCGTTGTGCCATCCGCGTGCACGTCTCCTTCCACCTGGGGGTTTCTTTCTCGGCCATGAAGGGTTTGTACGAAACGCATTTCATTAACATCCCAATATCATCAATGGCAACAACAAAATAGGGGATTAAAGCTAACATATTGGGTGATGCAAATTCTCATGCCCACGTTACCTTGATCGATCAACTACCCCAAACAAGCAAAAATTATGGCCATTCTAGATAAATATAAGCTTAAACAATCATTGGCCATGCCTTATTCATCAACAATTCATCCTAAATCTCCTCAATTACACAAGCCCACAAGGTGTTTGATAATGTGCCTCAAAGAATAATTCACATAATTCATAGCAAAAATATCAAAATAAGCACCTATAATGATCCCTAATACATAATTAACAACGAATTCACAAGGAGAAACGAGTTCTTACCGAAATTCTCTAAGTTAAACTCAAGTAGATGACTTGAACCCTAGGTGCTTTTGCTCACAATTCTTCAAGCAAATTCGAATTCAATGTAAAGTGAAGTGCAATTGTGATGGGGAGGGATTAAAAGGACGAATTTGAGTAGAATTTGCAAGAAATTTCGAAAGCAATGAAGTTGGGGTAGTGGCGCGCGATTTGTGGGAGTTTTGGAAGAAGAAGACAGGTTTAAAATCGTCATATTTAAGCCTCTTCGCGGGCGCACGGGTGGTGCGTCGAAGCACGGGTTACCCGTGCGCCACCCCGGCAAATTCCTCTACTCTCTGCAGGCGCACGGGTGGTGTGCCAACGCACGGGCTACTGTGCGCACTGTACAACAATTTAGGTATAATTTAATTTTTTTTTAGATAAAAACACACAAAAATGCAACAAAAAACACAAATCACACTCATTAATAAAAACTCGCATATCAAAGCACTCAAATCACACAAATTTTTGAAACTAAACACAAAAAAAAATGAAATTCACGAAAAACCGTTGGGTTGCCTCCCAACAAGCGCTATATTTAACGTCTTTAGCTTGACGCCTTTTAATTTCGATTATGATCTTTGCGAAATGAGGCTTGTCACCTCATCGTGCGATTTTTCCATGCCAATCCCGCTCACTTGGATTTACACCTCCCTTGATCATTACTAAAGGAGGTTTTCCATGTTTGTCAACTATCCATGTGCTCTCCTCTTCATCGTGCGAATAGACGTGCACGCTCTTGGTTCAACATCGAGGCTTTTTGTGCCTTTTCTTCTTCATCATTGATAATCCCCGCATATTATCTTTAGAATGCACACAATTATTCAAGCTATTAGCTTGAGTACGAGAATTAGCAATTGTTGTTGTTTTACAACCATTAAAATCATCATGTCTTTTCACATTTGAAAAATGGAAAATGAAATACGCTCATCATCAACTTGTAATGTAAGCTCCCCTTTCTTCGCATCTATCGGTGCTTCCGTTGCCAAAAATGGACGCCCAAGTATAAGAGGGGTGTCACCATCCTCATTCATATCCAAAGACTAGAAAATCCACGGGGAATATGAATTTATCGACTTTTATGAGCACATCTTCTAGTATCCCCATTGGATGTACGAGTGATCTATCCGCGAGTTGTAGGGTGACAAGTGGATGGTCTCACTTCTACGAGTCCAAGCTTTACGAGAACGGACAGCGGCATCAAATTGATACTAGATCCTAGATCACAAAGTACATTGTCAAAGAAAATATCGCCTATTGTACAAGGAATAGTGAAACTCCCGGATCTTTCGGCTTTTTGCGGTATTTTCCTTTGTATGAGTGCGCTACATTCTTCCGTCAGGGTTGACAATCCCATTCTCGCCCATTTGTTCTTGTTGACATCGCTTCCCCTAAAACCTTGCATAATTTGGCATATGTTTCAATGCTTCTGCAAAAGGAACATTAATGTGCAATTTTTAAACATGCCCACAAATTTAGCAAATTGATTATTGATTAGTCTTGTGAAACAATCGGTGAAAGGGAAGAGGAATATTATATTTCAAAGAAATTAGAGTTAGGATACGATTCACGTTTCTTGGCTCTTTTTGTTTATCTATTTGTTGCTTGGTTCCTCCTTTAACTTTCATATTGCCTTGAGCGTCGTTTTGTCATTTCCCTGAATTTGAATGGTAGGATCGGCAACACACACGACCTGGTCGTGCATTGATACACGAAGTCGTGCGTGATTCTCGACGTCACACCAATATCAGCATTTTCAGACTCTTCATTCTCTTTTCCACCCCACACATGGATAGCATTGCAATGTTCCCTCGGGTTGACCTCCGTGTTGCTTGGAAATTGACCCTTTTGATGTTGACTCCCCACAATTGCAGCCAATTGACCCATTTGAGTTTCCAGATTATTTATTGAGCTTGTCACTTGTTGTTCTAACTTATCCATCCTAAGGTCTTGCTTATCGAGGCGGCTCCTCGTGTCATTCATGAAAGTATTAGATTGGTTTATGAAGGAGGTGAGTGTATCTTCCAACGACGATTTGCCTCATCCATTACCGCCTCCACTTGACGCATTAAATCCCGGCGGAGGTTGTAACACATTCTTTGTATTTGCATAGGAGAAATTTTCATGATTTCTCAACCCTGGATGGTAGTGCGTTGGGTTTGAATTATTCCGGAAATTGTTGAAATTCCGGTTGTTCACATAATTTACCTCTTCCATCGGATATAGAAGAGCTTCACTACCCGTGCTCGCACAGTTCGCCCCTTCGTAAATACACTCAATTGAGTTGTCAAAGCCGCTACTTGTGCCGACAATGTTTTGATAGGGTCTGAATCTGAGATTTCAGCTACTCGTTGTACATTGGATCTTTCAGATGGCCATTGGTAACTGTTCATGGCCATTTCCTCAAGAAGATTTAAGGCATCTTGTGGAAACCTTGCCAACAATGCTCCTCCCGCTGCGGCATCAACAAAGGCCCTCGTTTGCCCCATTAAACCATTGTAAAAGAAACATAGTTGTTGATCCTCCGGAAAGCCGTGTTGTGGACATCTTCTTAACAAATCCCTAAATCTTTCCCAAGCCTCGTACAAAGGCTCGGAATCAAATTGTCGGAATTGAGTAATCTCACTTTTGAGCTGCAAAGTTTTGCTTGGTGGAAAGAATTTAAACAAAAACTTTTGGCTTAAATCGTCCCATGTGCTCACACTTCCTTGCGTCAAAGTACCCAACCAATTCCTCGCCTTATCCCGTAAAGAGAATGGGAATAGGCGCAATCTTATGGCGTCATCTGAGACTCCGTTCATTTTGATCGTATTGCATATTTGGATAAAATGCGCAAGGTGAGAGTTAGGATCTTGATTTGCAAACCCCCAAATCGATTCTGTTGCACCATATTGATTAGTGCGGTTTGAGTTGAAGTTGTTGGCATTGATAGGAATATGGGCAATACCACCGTAATTACGATTCGTTTGTGGTCGAAAGTAATCACGAATGGCTTCTTTGTTGAACCCAGATCGGTAACTCGTTTCCACCATTGTTTGGCGGTATTGGTAACTCATTCAAATCCCCATTATCGGATTGTGTTGTCTTCACTCGTCTAGTGGTAGATGATTCTCCTCGCGAAAGCCTCAACTTCCGGTATGAGCGGTATTAAGTCCCCCGCCTAGAGCGCGTGTTCATGCACTACCGGACCAAACTAGAAGAAACAAGTCAAATAATGTGGAATCCAAGTCACACTAAAACAAAATAAATAATAAAAAAATGTCTAAATTAAGAATAATTCTATCTATCGCAATATTAGCACCATAAATTGTATTAGTCCCCGACAACGGCGCCAAAAACTTGTTCGCCTATATTTTTAGCTTCACCGCAGTGCAAGTGTAATTGTACGTTATCGAATAGGGTAGCAAGGTCGTATCCACGGAGACTAATAAATTAATATGCTAAGTATTGAACTAAGATAGTCTTATTTTTATTTAGACGATCGAAATTTGATGATTGTTGTTTTGAGATTATGACGATTTAAATCATTAAAACACAAGAATAAGATAACACAAATGAAAGAAGTATCAAGATGATATAATGGATTTCCGAGTTAAGGTTTCAATTAATAATCCTCTTGTTGTCCGATTTAATCAAGCCACGTTATTATCAATATTCCTATAAGACGATCACAAATCTATTTTATCCTCCTCTCGAGATGCATATAAAATGTAGATTGAAATATCTATGCTAGCATCTCTACTCAACATAAGATACACAACTCCCAAATGCACAAAAGATCAAATGTCCTCACAAATATTCACAAACCTCTCGATTCATGCAAATATTCGTGTCAAGTACTCAAGATCTAATATTGAAACTCATCTCTCGAATTATGAATCAATATATCAAACATGTTAAATCATTGGCCAAGTGATAAAACAAGAATAAGCTCAAAGTACTCAAATAGGCTTCAAGATAATAACTTCAACCAAGATTAAAACATCCAACAAGAGTTCATTAATCTACTTCCAAAACCCTAGGAAATCACAAGAGTTTAGCTACACATGATTAAACAACTTACACACAAAGTGTTCAAAGTCATTACAAATGAAACTAAAAGATTGAAACTAAAAGAGAAGCAAGAAAACTTAAGAACGTCGACAATCTCTCGATATATCTCATTCTTCAAGCTCCGATGCAACCCGATTGTCTCTTTGATGTCTCCTTCCAAGAGTTGACTCTTGTCTTGTGTTGTAGATCCCAAAAATGCCAGAATATCCTTGTGTGCGCCCCCAAAAAGCCTTTTTATACTTCCCATCATGTTTAGGGCTTAATCTTTGCAGTTATGGGATTCAGCAGACGGGTGGTGCGCTCACGCAGGGTTACCCATGCGCCACCTGTTGGAATACCCCAACTCTCCGTAGGGCGCACGGGTGGTGCGTCGGAGCACGGCTACCCGTGCGCCACTCCGGTGAAATAATCGACTCTCTGTAGGGCGCACGGGTGGTGCGCCCATGCATGGGCTACCCGTGCGCCATGTTGCAGCCTCAATTATCCTTATACGGGTGCACGGGTGGTGTCTTGAGACACGCCCAACCCGTGTGCCCCTGTCTTTTCCGTGAACGCTCAACTTTCGCTCTTTTAGGCTTCACTTTTCGTATATCCACTCAATTCTCCGTGTTTCCACTTTGCTTTCCTCATATTCTTATTCAATTAGCTTCAAATATCATGAAATTCCTACAAAATAAGCAAAGTGTAATATCTTTTCCACAAGGAGTGAATATGTAATATTTAACGCGAGTATATGCATGTTTACTTATCATTATAGCTCGAAATACGCCTCAAAATACATGCAAAATTCACGCCTATCACATGCCATCTCACGATATTGCGTATATATCGTGCCATATCGTGTCTATATCGTGCAATATCGTGTCATTTCATATCACGTTTTGTAGTGCCATTTTCATATCGTGCGATTTCGTGCCTTGTTTTATACTTGCATATAGTGGCATTTCTTTAATATTTTCTATATTTACTTTCTACTGAGATGAACTCACGGTTATATTATTGTTCGATTTGGGGGTCACTGGGAAGGGTTAGAATATAAAATGGTGAAGAAGAAGTTATATGTGTAGAGCTTAGGGCAAAATGAATTATTTTGAAATATTAGGGGAGGTTTATGGTGTTGAAGTCGATAGGGGCATATACGATTGTGTGATGCATGCTATTGTAGATATTTTCGAAACAAAATTAGGGAAGTTAAAGTTAAAAAACGACCATGACATTGAACGTGCATTTGAAAACACCGAGTTACCGATTATTTTTGTAATAATCTTGAAAAGAAAATTGGTTGAGACAAGTTCGCATCATGTATTGGGAAGTCGATCTGGGCATAATCGAGTTGAGAACGCGTTGAAAGTCAACAAGATATTGGTGGAATTTTTATGCAACTAGTGGCTACTCATAATGATTTTTCAATAGTCATTTGGCCTAATTACAACTACATTGGATCACCTATTTTTTCGGTGCAACATGACCAAACAAGTTTGGCTCTGAGATCAAGAAGTGGCTTCGCATCACAAGAGCCATGAGTACAATTAAAAGTGCTTTTGAAATACATGAAGAAGGAAGTTCGTGGAACTTCGTGGCAATCTCGTGCCAAGAAAAGTGCAAGTGGCATGCATTGTATATCATATATGGAATTTGCTCGTAATAGGCGACTATTTGAAGGGATGGTAGTTACTTCCGACGGCATTACTCGCGAAATCAAAACACAGGTATACAAGATCATGTTTCTTTGTATCCTCATGTTTTGGTTCAATATGAACATATTGCTTTTGGGACATTAGCTCTATTGCATTTCCAGTTTGTTGTGTATAAATGGCATATATTAGCCATCAAGTCAGATGTACATTAGGCTTTTAGGGACATTTAGTCCCATTGTGTTGTAATCATCCAGGTATGCCCAGATTATTTTGTACATTTGCAATGGTATATATTATTCACATTTCATCCAAAAAAACAATATGGTGTACCGCATATCAATCTATATAGTCATGTAGTAAGGCCTAGTGGAGCACCTTTTATGCATATGAACAATATTCCAAGTATTGATCATATGGGTCCAGGCTCACCTACGTTAATGTTCCAAATATCGATTGTTCGGGACCTCGGGACCTAGTATAAGGCCATGCAATTGAAGATGACTATTATCCCGATACGGGTTGTGATGGTGATCTTTGATGATGGTTGTGATAATCTGATGCTAATTGTGATAATACGATGTTGGTTGTGATAATAATGCAGATGATTTTGGTGAAAACTACACACTTTGGTGATGTTGGTACCGAGTGTGAAAAGAATAATCAATTTGAAAATGACCAAAGAACATCTTGAATTTGAGGAATTTTGTGAGTGGAGACACAAACGGAGAGAAGTATTTTCGAAAAACCAAAACCAGGATGCATCATAAGAACGAGGTGCTAACATATATCCAGGATATCCATAGAGACAATGAATTGAATTACAATGAGGGATGAAACAATATTGGCCACGGGACGAGGTTGGGTAATTCCTGGTGCACTCTCGCACGTTTCACTTCCTCCCGAAGAATCGCTAGATTGGAAGCATCGGTGGGACAATGCGTCAAGGAGAAACATACATGATTAAAATCGAATTGGAGATGGTACTAGGCATGTATCACCTTGAAAATCAAGTCGAGTATCGAGTTTAACACTCGAGATAAGACTCGTTATTATGCGATATGCAAGTATGAATGATGCCCTTTTCGAATGCATGCATATGGAAATGATGGTATTTGGAGAGTAGGAAAGTTTGACAAGCACCATGGATGTGGGTTAAATTTGAATGACAATGCATCTAGCGGATGCATTTTAAAGTAAAGAGTGTGTATTTTGCATCTAGTTTACTAGTGGAACATTCTACGCTCATGCCAAGAGATATGATGGCGAGTTGGAATCGTGACATGGGCTTAATATGAGTTATAATATTGCGTTGAGTGTTAAGCATCATTATGGGGCCGAAAGTTGTCTGCTTGTTCTCCGTGGCTTGAGTGCGCTCGGACAATTATTGAAAAGTGGTTTTATGAACGATGTGTTCGCTAATGAAAGAGATCAAGAGTTAACACATGAAGCAACCAAAAGATTAAGTGATAGGTCGTAGAATGGATGTTCAATGTCTTAGTAATATGAAGTACAAAATGAAAGATGGAACAAAGACTTATTTGGTTATCTTATCCCAAAAGAATGTGCGGTTGTCGAGAATTTGAATATGAATTGATGTCTTGCTCCCATGCATTGAGATAGGTCGTAGAATGGATGTTCAATGCCTTAGTAATGTGAAGTACAAAATGAAAGATGGAACAAAAACTTATTTGGTTGACTTATCCCAAAGAACGTGCAATTGTCGAGAATTTGAATATGAATTGATGCCTTGCTCCCATGCATCTCAGAAATTTATATCAATATCCATAGTGAGTACTTAAAAAAATTCCCATAAAGGATTCCTTCCATGTAAATATTGTGTTCAATCTCAATATTTAACTTATTCACGCCCAATTTTAATTCCATGGAAGAAGAATATTCATTCCTCTAAGCATTGCCCTTGTTATGGGGAGTATGCATGTGGAATCGTTCTTCCTCAATTCAATGGATTTGCAATGTATGAAGGTAACTATAATTATCTCCAAGTGGCGGATCCACAATTTTGAAAATGGGGTACGATAGATATTAAAAAATATGCATATAAATCTTGTTTAATATTTAAAGTCCTACAATAAAATATTGTTTAAAATTTGACAAAGTTGATCTTGTAACGGGTACATGAAAAATTAAGACACATATATAAAAGAAATAATTAGAGTAATTAAGAAAATAAGAGACAATAAAACATAGTTTTGATAACATTATTGATATTATTAGATATTTGACTTTTGCCGTGATTTAGTTATTTAAGTTGTTAAGTCCGAAATTTTATTATGGGGATTTGTATTGTTCTATTTGATTTTTTTTTTTTTTGGTAAAAATAGGGGTACAAATTTATCATTATAATTTTTTACTAAACAATATTGTTGGATCTTTTTAATTTGGGGAGTGCAGATTAATCTATATATATATATATATAATAGCGAAGTTCGAAACAATAATTTTTCCGCTCTTTTTACTTGTAGGAAACAATTATAAACATTATAAATGGTAATTATTATTAATGCTTATATTAGGAAAATATTATAAGAAAATCGTTGTAATTATATAAATTAGGAAAAATTATAAGAAAAGATTGTAAATGGTATTCCTACTTTATATGTATATAAATTAGGAAAATATCATAAATGGTATTTCTATTTTATATGTATAAAAATTAGGAAAATTTTATAAATGGTATTCCTACTTTATACCAAAAGTGACTTTATAGTGTCAATTCTATCTATATGTAATATATAGATTTGAAAAATTATAAATAGTATTTCAATATAATTAATATTAGTATACGTCGGTTCTTTGTTTCATATATATTACAATGGTATCGTTATTTTTGTGTAAAATAATACTAATTAATTACTAATGACTATTCAAATTTTCCTAAATTGGTTAATAATGATTGAAATAGACGAATTATGATTTTATATATCTTTCTCTATCGAATTAACACTTGATTTTGTGTTCGAGTTTTTTTTGGCAAACTTATTATTTATGTTAAATCCTCTTATATTTATACTACTTAAATTGCATTTAAACACTTTGATATTGTTGATCCTAAATCAAGCATAACCACCAAATATGGCTTCATCTTTGAAAGAATTGAAGGGTCCAATTCTTAGAATAGTGCAAGTGATGTGAAATGTGTTGCCAATATTTTTGAAAACACAGCGGAAGTCTTGTAACTTGGAAACACAAAACACAACAAAAATGGAATGACGGATATTAAAATGAACACAAGAAGTTTCAAAATTTTGTACAACTATAAAAATACTTGTACGATGTCCTTAGGACAAAAACTCTTAAATGAAATATTGTTACAAAATACAAAAATACAAAAACCAACAAGACTAAAAGACACTCCTTTTAAGTCTTGTAAAGTAAGCAATACTTCATCACAAACCGAGATAATCCTCCGAGTTCACGCCCTATACACTCATCTATAGCATAGACTCTCTCAAAATGAACAAACTAACAAATCTAGGGAAGGTGATGCCAAAGATGGCAACATTGTTGGCCACATTATCTTCCTACAAACTTCTTGTGGGTAAAAAGAGTGTCTCTTTGATTTCTTCAATTTGATCTCACACTCTAAATCCGTGCCTTTGCGGCAGATTTTGGTTTGCTTAAATAGACAAAAGTGGAACCACTCCATGGAATAACTTCTACATCTTAAAAACCACTTGCACAAAACCGGAAAAAACCGCCATCCACTACATAATAACTTTCCACAAGTTAGAAATAAAAGCGAAAATAACTCCCGTAAAAAAAACTGAAAAATTTAATTGTGTCATATTGTCCGAGAAATCTGAAAAATAAGAAATCTTATGATGTTTGACTTTTTAGAAAAATCAAACATTTACAATCTTCACGTTCCGTCTATTTCTATTTTCATCAAATGTCCCGCCAACATCAACAATATTAAACTCGAATTCTCGCAATAAATAAGAGTTTTTGTATAAACTATATTGTAGATCCGCACGAACAATATTTGTTGAGTTTCTTTTTGATTATTAGGATAGTTTTGTTGTATTTTTTTAAGTTTATTTTTGAGTTATGATTTGTTTATTTTTTTATTATTCCTCATACTAACATATTTTTGTCAATATTTTTGTGTCAACATATATTTCTGTTCATATATATAAACTTCTATCCCGCCAATATTTTTTTTTTGGTTATTAGTTTTATAGTTTTGATATTTTCTAAGGAATTTATTGGAATGACTAATTATATTGTTCCATTGAAATTCATTATAAATTGTAATTACATTAAATTTTTTGTGTCATGTCGTCTTCCATGCAAATTAAGTAGTTATTTTAATGGTTTTACACCATTAAATTGTGATCGCATAATGTGAACGGACACACTTGGATGATTAAAATGGTCAGTCCTATGACACGTTCTATTTTACGGGTGGATGGACCAAATTCGTCCATGCTAACGGAATAATATTTCGGATGGTGAAGTGTTGGTTTTCTCTTATCGTGTCAATCGCATTTTTGATTTGTCAATATTTTATAATGATGATTCATGTGAGAGAATCAAGAAGGAAAATGATTAGAGTGATATATGATTGATGACTTTGAACTACTTCTAGATTTTATTTATATTTGAATAATTTTTATGTACTCTTTTATGGAGTGTTTCTATGAACAATATATTATTATTAATGAAATATTTGTTTCTTATATCATGCTTTAGAATAAATATCTGAATATTTGTTTTGTATTGTTCCAATTGCAATTAGGTATAATTTTGTTTAATTAGTATTCTTTATTGCATTAGTTATTGGAATATACTTTTTCTATATGTTCATTATAAATAATATTATAATTTTTGAATACAAAGTCTTATTATTTCGGATAATAAAAAGTTTATATCTTTCTAATAAACAAGTCCTATTCAATTCCAAATTGACATCAACCTTTGTATCAAAAGAGTTTACTCGAATGGCGAAGCTCAAAAAGCCATAATACAAGTCAAACAGTTAAATTACATTATTTTATTTTTCTCCTTTTTAAATTCAACTTGAGCGTATTGTCAACCAATATAAATATTGTATGTATTAACTTTGTAGGTAAATATTTACCTACGATAATTTTAACTACTCTTTAAAATAATTTTAATACTTACATATAGATGCCAAGTAACTCTAAAATTATTTTAATCCCCAAACTATATTGTCCAAAATTTATCTCATGTTTGTCAAGCCATTAATTCAATTATAAGTGGCATCAAAATATTATTTAGAAGAAAATGTCATGCAATTAAATGAATTCTTGGTGATTAAAAATAAATATTTTATTAAAATTAAAAAAAGATAATTATATTAGGAAAATTAAAATTAAAAAAATGAAAAATAAAATAAAATATATTATAAAATTACGCAAGAAAAATAATTCATTTATTCACAATTTTAAATAATTTCTTGGTGCTATTTTTACTATTATTATTGTTAATAAATTACCACTTAAGGGAAAAAAGGGCAAAGAAATTAAATAAACAAACAAAAGGGGAAAACGAAATTAAATAAAGAAACAAAAAGGGAAAAACAAAATTAAATAAAACAATAAATTCCGCTCATTTTACTTCTTATATTCAAAAATATTTTATTGTACAATCCTAATCATTGATCTTGCTTTGTTCAAATATTTTTATATATTAGGAAAATATTGCAAATTGTATTAATATTTATAATTTTACCAAAAGTTATAATAGGATTTTGCGATAATTAATTAATATTATAAATGGTATTCCTACTTATTATTATACCAAAAGGCACCAAATATTAGGATTTTACAATAATTATTTAGGAAGAAAGATATGTTACTGATCTTGCAATAATTATTGTTAATCAATGATTCTAAGATTCAAAGTTTACCGAAAGATATGTTACTCATAATAATATATATGCGTCATTATCAATATTACAATGATTTTAGAAAACTAAGTATGTTAGGATTTTATAAATGTCATCATCATTATCAATATTCCTCTGCATCATCATTATCATTAGAATTTTAAAAGAAACATAAAAATCAAGGATTATATATAGTTTTTAATAGAAGTGAACGCATATAGTTTTTAAAAACTATATATAGTCTTTGATTCTTATGTTTCAATTGGATGTTGATTTTTTTATTTCTACATTATATATGTATATAAATTAGAAAAAATTATAAATGGTATTAAACTAGGAAAATATTATAAATTGTATTCTTATTTTATTATATATGTGTATAAAAATTAGGAGTCCGAAACAAAATATTTCTGTTCTTTTTACTTCTTATATTCGATAATATTTTAGATTAGGAAAATATTGTAAATGGTATATAAATTAGGGTCAATTCAAAAAGTCCTTATTGCTCAATAATAGTTAAAATAGGCGAATTATGTTTGACGTAATATTTATAGGAATATTTTATGTATCTTTTACCATTGATTTTTATGTTTCAATTGGACGTTGACTTTTTTTGTATTGAGTTCAATTAATCAAGTTTTAAAGTACTAATTGTTTTTTCTCTTAATCGCTCAAAGGATAACTATTTATTTAATTTAGAAAACTTTGCGTGGGTTTTACAATCTCTTTTGATTGATTAGTGATTCACATTGTTGATCAAAATGACAAAACTTACGGGGTCTACAATTATTGAAATAAATCACGATCCGGTAAGACTAATGAATGCCTTGACTTATTTGGAGGGTCAGTCATCTTGCACCAACACTTGATGTGGTCGATTCTATAAATGAATATTACTTCATTGAATGACGGAGAATGTAAGATATATTTGAGCTCACGGCGGTGCGTGCAAATCGATTCAAATGTTGACCTATTGCGAGGATATGCATGCACCAAAGTTTTTTAACACAATTAGGTGTTCGAGTACCAAATCATGAGTTAAAGTTGAAAGTTGGAACTCGGTGATGTTGTTGACGGATATAAACCATTCACTTGGTTTGTGCAACGACACAGTCAGTGGTTGTTACAAAGCTTGATAATCACGTTTTGGAGGCAAAAAGATTCTTACGGGAAACAATGAAGGTCAAAAGGTATTAATTCCTCGATGACGGTGACTCCATCCGACCCGAGGTTACCTTTCAAGATCCAATGACGAAGACAATTTCCTTTGATTGTTTCATATGCTACGACTATCAACAAAAGTCAAAGACAACCTCTCTCTCATGTTGGACTTCTTTTGAAAACCCAAGATTCAAACCATGGTCAATTGTATGTTGTTATATCCAGGGTGACTAATCGTAAGGGTTTAAAAATCCTAATTTATGATGATGAGAATAAATGTAGCAACAAAACTACAAATGTTGTATATAAGGAAGGTATTCGTAAGTTGGAAACTACATTTCTTCATTGACATTATTTATGGAGATTTGAGAGAATAATGTTGTGAATAATCTTTTTTTTAATAATGTCAATTATTATTTTTTCATCAATACAAGTTCAAAATGAAAATATATGTCTCACAGGTGTATATATATACATATATGGTTTTTTTTTCATATAAAGGTATAGAGTATGTGTGAGAAAGAGAGTGACTGACATATATATTACCAATATAGAAATATGCATATATTAAGGATACATATAAACAAGTGAATTTGACATTTAAATCTATTATTAAAAATATAAATTTGATATCAAATACATATTGTTGTTTACTTTATATGAATATTATTATTAAAATAAAGTAATAAATATCAACTCATTGTTAATAGATAGTTTCATTACAAATTAATAATGTTAAAATACTAATACATGTGTAATGCACGGGTGGAATTACTAGTTTGTACATAGATCCATGAGATGATTATCTCCCTATCCTTCAAGAGTTTGATGCAAGAAATACAAAAACACTATTGGAATAGAGGATCTCGTATATTATATAAAATTAAATTATTTAATTCTTGATTTGAGTCAATTGCCATAATTTGTTTAACCTCAATTTTTAATAAATCAAATATAAATGCTCTCAAAAACATTCAAATTTAAACACACTATTTTATTTAATATGACATACGACTCGGCTTGGTTTTAAATAAAAATATAAATTATTTATAAAATAAGAGTATCAAAATTCGTTAATTGTACTTAACTATATCAGGCTATCAGTCTATATCAGGTAAGCAAAAGAAGCTGCAATAATTTACTGTGATGCTGCTTTTATTCAGTTAAGTGAAAAAAAAATTGAAAAAGGAAACCTGAAGCCAACTTTCTTACCATGTTTGATATTGTTAAATGTCCCCAGCATTTTACTAGCTAGGACATCCAAATACATAACTTTATTACTCTTCCAACTGTTTTAGTGTTTTCACATAATTAGGTTTAGATAATTACAAAAAAAAAAAACAAGAGATTTTTGAATATTACAAGAAAAAACGCTTGAGGTTTGATTTTGCATGTGTCTTAAATTTAAGGAGATAAGTGTAATATTTTGATAAATGTAAGGGGAACTTTTCAAATTTTTTTGTATATGAAGGGGAAAATGTAAGATGATTTTTTTGTAATTTTCAAAAATATTCGGGTTTCTTTGTAACTAGCCTTACCCTCGGGGTGTTTTTGTAATTATCCCTTAGATTTATCTACTTAAAGTCTAAAGAGAGAGGTCAGGAATGTTAGATGCAAACCTTCAAGGGAATCTCAGTCCAATCCCCTTTGTTCAATTTCACAGAAATTCCTCTTCAGCATAGATCTTCAAAACAAAATAATAACCTTCAACGATTCATCTTTTTCTCCTCTTATCTCAAACCCAAGATCACAGACCAGATTCCCTTGACATTGGTTGCAACGCTCAAAAACCAAAATGAATAAATTATACTAGGTAGAGATGGCACACTAGTACCAAGGAGTCGAACCACAAATGAAGAAAGTGTTATGTGTTTGTCAAATTACTCTACTACGATCGAGAATTCATCAATGCACAAACAAATTCTTCGATATTTTTGTCCGAACTCCCTCCCTCGTCTACGGCCTCTCTAGCTGTATTTTTCCATTTAGTCACATACAAACTAATCGCTTTCCCATCATCTCCCTCCAAAACACGCTTTATGCAATCTACTATCTCTTCTTGTCTCACAAATCCTTTCTCATCCGTTCGAGCTCTAATTCCTACCCCACACATCGGTCACAAACTTAGCGTTCGTGCTCGATCAGTCCACTGTGGCATCGCCACCATTGGAACCCCCAAAGTCAACCCCTCGAGCGTCGAGTTCCAACCACAGTGTGTAATAAAACAACCTACGGCCTCGTGTGCCAACACATCCAATTGAGGGCACCACGACACCATTAATCCATTCATAGCCGTTTCTCCGAGAAACTTGTAGGGAGTTTTGCTTCTTCCGATGATCGAACCACCCACAAGAAATGTTTGCCACACGCTGCTAAAGCCCATGCTAGTTCTTCGGTTTGTTGGGCTGTTAATTGGGCCAAACTTCCGAACGACACATAGACAACCGATTTAGGTTGTCGTTCGTTGAGCCAGTTCATGCAGGTATTGGTTGTTGGGTTGATAATGTTGAGACCATATTCTTTGTCATCTTGCAAACGTTTGTCTAAGTACATTGATGGTATGGTTGGTCCTATTGCCTTCACTCGCCAAAATCTTGCCCCCAAATATTGAAGTACCTAGAATTGCACAAATGTACTCTAAATATTAGCATTGCTGAAAAGAGGAAGTTGTGTTTCACAGGAAATTCTATAATTTTGATTCCGTTTGGTCGAAACCGATCAAGTCCACCATATAAATACATAATTTTCACAATATAGTGCAAATAAACTTATGATAATAATCAATTGCCACTAACTACAAATAGGTTTTTTACTAGTCATCCTTCCTTCTGAATAGAATATGAACTATTATAGTATTATTATATACAATCATGGCAAATTGATCTTTCACATCGATCACGTGTTCTACTTTTTTATTTCATACATTAGATGAATAACACATATATAATAATGATGTAACAAAGATGGACTATTAGGACAATCGGGACACCTCAGAATATACAATTTTGAATTTGTTCAAATAAATTTAAATTTATGATAAATTTTACATAGATAAATTAGTCAACTTTTTTGTGCACATATAAATAATAAAATTATGTAATATCTCCTTTTTTTTTGCGAATCAATGCTATCTTCTAAATATAAATTTCGATGTCATCCCTGAGTAATGAATGGTTAGAGTTGTCAATTCCCTCCCAACCGAGGGCGGGCGGCCCGGCCACCCTATATTTTCATTGGGTTGGGCTTTAATATCCCAAATCCAAAAATGTCGGGTCTCAAAAGCCGGCCGCGGGCCTGGCAAGGTCGGTCCGACACTTTTAGTGTATTTTTTATTGGATGGATTGGGTTGGGCTCCCAAAATTAGCGATCAGTTCTTGTATGGCCCGTCCGGTAATTTTGAGAGCTCTAGTAATGGTTATTGAGGCATTAAACAGCAAATAAAAAGTTCCCAATTAAGATTTGGGATTATTAAAAAAAAATCTTGAGGTTGGGCTAATTACCAAAAAAACTAAAGATTTTTGAAAATTGTAAAAACTACCCTGAGCTATGATTAGTCTAATAGTCTTACTTATTTCCCATCATAGTCAATAAAACATTTAAAAAAAAAACTCGTACATTTATGAAAATATTATAGTTATCCTTTTAAGACAATAAATCAAATATTTGTATGACTAATATGAGGTACTTTTTTCCAATTTTGGAACATCTCAGGTCATTTTTGTAATTAGCCCAAACCTCAAGGGACATTTTTGTAATTATTCCAATATCATTAATGTGAAAAAAATGGAAATCCATGGCAAAGTTTGAATTGATTACCTCTTCTTCCAACTTGTCAAAAGTGTTGATAAACATCCAATCCGCCATGTCAACATTCCTGAACTGATTCAGCAGCATTTGGAAAGTAGCCGGGTACGACCCGTGAACGTAAATAAAAGAAGGCATCTCATCTGGTTTCATCAACGGCAACCCGGGAACCGCCACCTCACCACCGCCAATCGGCAATTTCAACTCCCCTGTATACACCTGATAATAAATATTGTCCACCGCGCACGACTGCGTGAAAACGACGCTGCCAACTGTTAGAATAATTACAAAACTACCCTCACAAATATAAACTAATAACTAATTATAATTCTAACATCCCCTCACAAACTCATGATGATGTAGTAGAAATCATCGAGAGTTTGCCAACCAAAAAAAAGCGGAAGCGGATGTGACTTGGTGAAAAGATCAGTAATCAGTAAAGATGATGAGATGAAAGGTAAGTGGAGTGTCCCATGTTGCGGTGGTGATGACGAGTGACATGACAATCAATCTCGATATGCTTTGTTCTTTCGTGGAAAGGCGAGTTGTGAGCAATCTGAATAGCACTTTGGTTATCACAATGTATGGGAGTAGGTGAGGACAAATGAATACCCATATCTGCAAGAAGCCAACGTAACCAAACTATTTCAGTTGTAGTAGAAGCCATTGCCCGATACTCTGCCTCTGTGGAGGATCGAGACACAACATTTTGTTTCTTACTCTTCCAAGAAATAAGTGAGTCTCAAGAAAAACACAAAAACCGGTGGTGGATTTTCGATCGTAGGATCAACTGGCCCAATCCGCATCAGAATATGCCCTCAACTCTAATGAAGATGTAGATGGAAACAAAAGACTCTCGAAAAGAGTACCACGGAGGTATCGCAAGATACGAGTAACTGCAGCCCAATGAACGGTAGTGGGGCAAGTGACAAACTGACTCACAATATGAACCGCATATGCAATATCTGGACGCGTAATGGTTAGATAAACCAAACTTCCAACAATAGTGCGATATAAAGTAGGATCAGACAATGGTGTGCCATCAGAAGGAGAATATCGAACATTAAGTTCAAGAGGCGTATCAACTGTCCGAGTATCAGTAAGACGAGCTCGATCAAGTATGCCGACAATGTACTTGGTGTGAAAGAAGATAACCTCGAGGGGAGCGGGCTACCTCAATACCCAAGAAATATCGCAAAGGTCCCAAATCTTTCATTTCAAAGCGAGAAGCTAACTCAGATTTCAACAATGCAATCCCATCAACATCATCACCGGTGATGATCATGTCATCAACATATAAGGAAAGAAGAATAATACCAGCACATGTACGCTTGAAGAAAAAGAGGAGAATCATAGTTCTTTGGAACTAAAACCCAAGTGAAGTAAGACGACAGAGAATTTTTCAAACCAAGCCCGTGGAGCCTGTTTGAGACCATACAATGCTTTCTTAAGCTTGCAAACTTCGCCCCCGATTATGAGGAACTCCAGGTGGTGGGATCATGTAAACTTCTTCTTGAAGATCACCATTCAAGAAGGCATTTTTGACATCCAATTGAGATATGTGCCAGTTTCGGATAGAAGCAACAGCAATAAGAGTACGAACGGTAGTCATTTTTGCAACAGGGGCAAAAGTTTCCTCATAATCCATACCATACTGTTGTGAATAACCTTTAGCAACCAATCGTGCTTTATATCGCTCAACCGAACCATCAGATTTGGTTTTAATTTTATAAACCCAACGCGAACCAATTGCCCGTTTACCAGGTGGTAAAGATACCAAATCCCAAGTGTTTGTTTTATGCAAAGCAGAAAGTTCTCAGTCATATCATCTTTGCCATAAAGGATCAGTAACTGCCTCTTTATAGGAGTGTGGTTCAGAAATTTGGTGAATAGAGGACAAAAATGAAGCAAAGGCGGGAGAATAAGAGGAATAAACAAAGTCAGGTAACTGAGTGGACTTACGTGTACGTTGGGGATATCGAGGAGGCAAACGATCCACAATTTCAGGAAGCGATTGGGGTGCCGTAGGCGTAGGCGGAGCAGCAGTATCTGATGAGTCTCTATCTGTATTATCCGAGAATGGATCAATATGAACAAGATCAGTTTTGGAGATGCTATGAGGACTAGAGGGAATAGAGAAGAATGGAATATGCTCAAGAAAAAATACATGACGAGACACATATAATTTTTGAGCAACAGGATCAAAGCAACGATATCCCTTCTGACCTTCTCCATATCCTAAGAAAACACAAATAGCTGAACGAGAAGATAATTTGCTGCGTTCAACATGAGGACGAAGGACAAAACATGCACAACCAAAGACTCGTGGGGCGAATAACTAGGGGTGGAACCATATAGTCTACGAAATGGTGATAAATCGGATGAATGGATGATGGAATCTTATTTATACAATGGACAATGAGTAAGAACGGCTTCCCCTTAATTCACTGAACCGAACTAGATAGTAAAAGTGAGCGGCGGTTTCAATGATGTGCCTATGTTTTCTTTCAGCAATACCATTTTGTTCAGGAGTATCTGTGCAAGAAGTTTGATGTAAAGTCCCATCCAAAGCAAGCAATTCACGAAAATTATTAGAGGTGTACTCCCCACCCAAGTCACATCTAAAGCATTTTATGATAGCAGAGAATTGAGTTTTTACAAAAGCTCGAAATGAAGTATATATGCTCAGAAAATCAGAACGATGCTTCATAAAATAAACCCAACAATAACGAGAATAATCATCAATAAAAGAGACATAATATCGAGAACCCCCCTTTGTGGGAATGGGAGCAGGTCCCCACACATCAGAATGAACCAAATCAAATGGCGCAGTAGAATTAGAAACACTTCGTTTAAAAGGTAAAGCGGAAAATTTTGCCAGTTTACAACCACTACAATCAGAAATATCATGAGATGACAATTTTCCTAATGAACCTGTAGAAGCAAAAATCTTAAACGTGAAGACGAAAACATGACCCAAACGAGAATGCCACAAATAAAAGCTAGGCGATGAAGGACTCAAACGAAAAGAAGACAAATCAACAGTAGAAGGCTGCGATAGAGGGTACTGAGCTCATCCAAAATGTATAACTCTCCTTGCCTACGGCTGTCCCAATCGGCCTTAGGGAATGTGGATCCCGCACACAACAAGAAGTAGAAGAGAATGATACTAAGTAGCCGGAATCACACAATTGGCTAACAGAAACAAGATTTAATGTAAGTTTGGGAATATGGTAAACATGTGGAAGAGACAAGTGAGGTGTAGCTACAGATCCAATTCTGCTAAGGGTAACAATGTACCATCGGCAGAAGAATAACAGTCTAGCATATGTGGGTGAAATGGAAGTAAAACATGATATATCGGGGACATATGATGAAAAGCTCAGAATCTAATACCCAAATAGAGGAAGATATACTGGCGACGAGCTCGGAGTTGACAAACCCTGAGGCGCACAAAGCATGAGATGAGGCAAGAAATTTCGAAATTGTTCGGCAATTGTATCCATAGAAGGCCGACCGGAGGTAAGAGTTCGGATGTCACGAGAATCACGATGAGGGTACAGTGCGGCAAAGAACACGAGTCGGTGGGGGCGCCCTAAAACCACGTTGATTTGGATGGACAAACCGATGTTGGGGAGGTCGTGGATTCTTCATTGAAAACGTTGTTGGCCACCTTTATTCAACTCGGGACATTGAGCCTTCCAATGTCCTGGTTGTTTCTGATAACTACACTCATTATCAACAACCTTTGGGTGCGATGCGAAAAGAAGAAGATGGACGATGGGGCACAACAAGAACGGATAAAGTAGGAACAGGGAAGAACTCCTTTCCCGCTCGAGACTTTAGGCGTAATTCCTCGCTAACAATTCACCGACACGAGAATCAACGGATGGTAAAGGAATACGGTGCAAAATATTTCCACGAAGAGACTCAAAATCATCCCGAAGAGCCATCAAAAATTGAACCAATCGTTGCTCCTCTCTATGAGCAATATAGGGGCAAATGCGCGAAGTTCAATAGATTGATGAAGGGCTAATTGATCCCAAAGATCGTCATAGAGAATAAAATTCTGTCTGATCATATTTTTTTTCAAGAGATCGAATATCTATTTCCAAGCTGGCATCTTTGTTTAGCAAAATTTGATTGAGTATACAACCGTTCCAAATGATCCCAAACTTCTTTAGCAAGAAGATCATATTTAGCCAATTGCATACCAATAGAGTTCTCCGTAATTGTTAACCCAAGTAATAATTTTCGAATTGTTCACTTCCCAAACCTCTAATTCAAAGATATTTAGTATTATCTTTCTCAACAGGATGTTTTTGTGTTCCGAAATATAACTCCACAATTTTTTTCCTCTCAAAAATTTCTCATGACATAACTCAATATGAATAATTCTTTCCATTCAAGCGTACACTAATCGACCGAACGAATCATCTCTTTCACTAGCCATAATGAATAATGAGAAAATCAAGCGAAATACCAACCAAACAACTAGGTAGATCGATGCAAATACCCAACAAATCAAGCCAACTCTACCAACAAACTATTGCAAATAATCGATTCTTGAGGCCAAAAAGATAGCAAACCCAACAAGTGCTAACAGATCGAAAATCGAATGAAAATAACACAAAGTCGCAACATACTCACTTGTAATCGCGATATACCCACCGGATCCGCGAATCGGCATCGTTTGAGTACACCCATCCGCGAAGTCGAGAATGCTATTAAAACCTTGCTCTTGATACCATGTTAGAATAATTACAAAACTACCCTCACAAATATAAACTAATAACTAATTATAATTCTAACACCAACAACCCGAACCCTTGGCCACATCCGAACCCACGGGATAACGGGTCGTAAACCACGCGATCCACGGGTTGACCGAGTCCGCCAGATCCAGCAGGATCTCCGCGAGCGTTCGCCCGATTTGTTCGAATCGGGCACTGATACTCCTCGGAGCTCTTCGCTTGAGCTCGACCGCCTTCGCGAAACCGTCGGAGATGGCTCGGATCGAAACGGATCCGGCGGAGAGGTGGCTCGTGGTTTTGAGTATGAATCGGGTTAGGGATAGAGTGGTTTTTACGCGTTTGTGGGTTAATCGCTTCGCGAGGTGGAGCATGGGGTTTGTGTGGCCTTGGAATGGGAGGGCACGATTAGCAGTGAGCTTTGTGCTCCCGTTATTATCCATGGTGGCTCACAGTCCAAAATGGAAATATTTGAACTTGGAACAAAGAATTGGTTTATTTATACACTGCCAAAAACAAAAAAAGGAAGAAGAAGAAGACGAAGAAGATGTGCTAGTCAAATTATTTGATATTAAATTAATAAATAAATTTTTTAAATTTATTTTTTTATTTGCGAAGATTTGTAAAGTTTGTTTTGAGTTCCATGTATAATTACAAAAAAAAAATGTATCAACTTTTTTTTATTACAATGGAGATATTAGGGAAAGAGATATACGCAAATCGAACTCGGTCAAGTCAATTGCTACTGGAACACAAATTCGATCCCAAATCCCATGTTATTCTAATCTCTTACTCATTCATGTGATAACTGATAAGGTCATTATTGCATTGATCTAACTTCAAGACAAAATTGTCTTAATAACCATGAACTGATTGTCGGTGATAAGCTGGAGGAAGATGAGAATGACTTCAAATCGCCATGTTCCTTATGACTTTGGTGACACACATGCTATAAATACTGGATTAAAGGGTCGCGATCGTACAAGAGCGAGCTAACCCCAAAAATTCGTCATTAGTTCGGATTGCAGGCTACAACTCGCCTGCACGAAGCCATACAAAAATATCAATTAAGATCTTATATTTCAATACACTACATCTATACATTATATTAAATATCATATAAAACATAGAATGGGAGCTGGCACAACACTTGCGTGATTGAATTTTCTTGTTCTTTTTGGGAGAAACAAACGTCATCACTTACGTCTTTGATATGGCCGCACGAATGGATAAGGTAAGCTTGCATAAACCAATAAGTAAAGGGAATTTTTTAAATACCCACTATGGATAGTGGATATTTTTTTCTACCAACTAAAATAATAATTAAACTCTTTTCTACCCAAATTGTCGAAATTGCCTTTCTTTTAAGTTGGTGTTTTTATATTTTGAAGTCAAGCCCATTGTAAACCATATACTTTGAAAACCGTATGTATACACACCGACACACACTCCAAGACACGAGAATTACACAAAGCGAAAAAATGACGGGTAAAAAAACAAAGGGTTTTTACATATCGCGCAAGAGAGAAAAGAATTGGTTTATTTATACACTTTTGCCAAAAGAAGAAGAATTGTCGTCTAGTCAAATTATTAATTTTTTTAGCGAGCGGGGGTATTTGGGGAGGGGACATACGCACTCGTATAAGATCGAACCGAGTTATTACCCTTACAACACACGTATCAACCACTGGAGCACAAGGTTGATCTCGTGCTAGTCAAATTATTTGATATTAAATTAATAAGTAATTTTTTAAATTTTTTTTTATTTGAGAAGATTTGTAAAGCTTTCCATATATAATTGCAAAAAAAGATATCACGTTTTTTTTTTATAATGGGATAGTTGGGGAAGAGACATACGCACTTTCGTATGAGATTGAACCAAGCCATGTCAATTATTCTTACAACACAAAAATTCTACCACTGGAACATAAATTCATTACCACCAAATCTCATGTTATTTTAATCTCTTACTCATTATTCATGTGACAATGTCATTATTAATCCAAATTCAAGACAAAATTATTTTAATAACTATGAATTTGTTGGTGATAAGTCGGAAGAAGGCGAGAATGATGTCAAGTCGTCATACCTTTTGTGCCTCGACGACACATGCTTTAAAGGCTAGGTCAAAGGGTCGCGATTATACAAGGGTGAGCTAACTCCAAAAATCCGTCATTAGTTCGGATTGCGGGCTACAACTCACCGCACGAAGCCATACAAAAATATCAATTGAGATTTTGTATTTCAATACACTACAATTCAGGGCCGTGCTAGTAATATTTAGGTCTCCGAGTCAAATTTGAAAATGGGCCCTCTATTTTTGCGAACTTAACGACAACATAAAATAATATTAAAAAACGAACTATTTATGTACAAAATTAGTTAAAATAGAATGACGGTCATATTCAAAGTAATTATTTAAATACAACTCTCACAAATTTTGCAACAAAAGTATTAATCAAGTACGTATAATCACATTGCTCAATAATTCATAGTTAATCTATTACAAAGAAGGTTTGTTTCTTTTTCTAAATTTCATCAAGAAATTTTTATTTTCATCCTTTCTCAAGCCTAGTGTATTAAATAAAAATTATTTCATCAATAAAAAAAATGCTTTCTTTTCTCTAAGTTGCTTATTAATTTTCTCTTTATGGATTGTTTGTGGCTATTACATCTCGAAGAATTTTCTTATCTATTTTCTATCAAAATCTACTCATTGTTAGTCAATATATGAATAATACTAACTACATAAATAAAACTAGACTACGATACCATTTTCGAGAGATAAAAAAAATCATAATTGTTACAAGGAGGGCTAAATTTGAAAATGATATGTTAAATGCAACATTTCTCAAAGTTCGGGTGTAAAGTAGAACAATTCAAAATTAAATGAACAAAGTAGAAAACCCGCATAATCTGAGGGAAAAATTAAAATTACCTCCTATTATATTTACATTCCTATTTATTATATATATTCATATAAGGTAAATAGAAATTTTTGGGCCCCTAAAATTTCATTCTTTTTGGGCTCTGAGTCGAATGACTCACTCGCCTTACATAAGGCACGGCCATGCTACATATGTACAATTTAATAAATATCATATAAAACATAGAATGGGAGCACAATACTTGCGTGATTGAATTTTCTTGTTCTTATTTTGGAGAAACAGACGCCATTACTTACGTCTTTGGTATGGTGCATGAAGTAGGGATGGCAAAATTCCCAGAACCATCCTGTTGGTACCGAGTAAATTGGGACGGGAATCCCCGATTAATTCGGGGTATGGGGAGGGGATGAGGATTCCCCGCTTTTTAAAATCGGGGATGGGGACGGGGATGATATTTATATCCCCGTCCCATCCCCGCCCGTCCCCGCTCCCGATTAGATGAAACGGGATTCCCGTCCCCGTTCCGTTCACCGATATATATATATATATATATATATATATATATATGTGTGTGCATATATATTATTAATATTAATTATGTTTATATTTTCTATTTTATTAAATTATAAAATTAAACCCTAAAAAATATGCGTTTTATACTATAATGATTTTAATATTTAAAAATACAAGATTTTGTATTCGAAAATTATTGTATTTAGCTCAATTTGTTAAAGTATTTTATATTGTGGAGTTATTACAAGATTAGCTAGTGATTCATGATATTTTATCTATTTTAATTATTAACTACTTTAAGTAAAAACAATATTTTTTTTTATTAAAAATACAAAACGGGGACCCGAATCCTCATGCTGGGACTCCGTTCCCGACGGGATTCCCCATCCCCGTACCAAATGCCCAAAACGGGAAATGGTGCGGGGGATGGTATTTGAAAATGGGATTCGGGGACGGGGGATGGTATGTCCCATACCAGCTCCGTCCCGCCTATCGCCATCCCTACATGAATGGATAAGGTAAGCTTGCATAAACCAATAAGTAAAATGACATTTTTGTTTCCAACATTAAGAAAGGACCATGACCATGAACTTGGAGGTTCAAACAAAGTGGAATAAGTTACTTAAGCAAAAGAAAAAGAGTTAGATTGGTCATGGGGCAATTTTGAAAATTTCGATACTCTTAATTTTATTTTTTAAAAAAAGAATGAATTTATATTTAATTTGTGAAAATAACAAGTTGAGTCACTATATTCGGCAGCTCTAAAAGTCAAAATCACGTTGCCCCTTCAAGTGTTAATGATGATGAATCAATTTATTAAAAAGAAATCAAAATAGAGGGTCCAACGATTCAAGGTTTTGTTTTTCTTTTTTTTTTTTTTTTATCGACCAAAACAAACCCCATGAATCGAACCCGAGACTTCAAGATTGCAATTGTAACCCTTGCCACTGGCCAATCCCAAGATTGAATTATTCGAGGTTAAACCCATGATTTTGTACTATCAGTGCGTATACCAAAATATACAAATTAAGTTAATAAGCTGTAGATTTGTTAATTTATTTGATATTGAATTTTGTGTTTTAATTGGGTTTATGATATAAATTAGAAATAAATAAATAAATGTCATAGGTTCTCACATTTATATTAAAACAATATTAAGATTTAAAATTAGTTTTTAAACTATTATAATCAAATACATTCAAACGAATATTCTCATGAATAGAAAACTATAAACTATATAACGTTTTATTTTTCATATATATTGTCAAATAATATAAAAATATTCTATATCTATACAAGAATCTATTAAAAATACATTTAATTTTAAAAATTCTGAAATATTAAAATGGGCCTATATATGTAAACAGACGGGCTCCATATAAGAGTGGGCTTTGCCCAATCCATTTAACCGAAGCTTTCACTAACTAGAAAATTGGGTTATACATTACAAATGGACTTTTTATACTGGATCCCAAAGCCCACTTATCAGTTCATCTTTTGTATATAAACCATTCGTCGATTTCCTAGGGTTTTCACAGTCTGCTGCAAGCTAGCGCACATTCGCTCTTCTTCTTTCATTTTCCCAAACATCATCATCTCTTAGCTAGAATCATGGCAGACAGAGGAGCAGGAGATCGCGGTGGTTTCGGGCGTGGATTCGGCGGCCGCGGACGTGGCGGAGATAGAGGAGGCCGTGGACGCGGCGGCCGCCGCCCACGCCGTGAAACCGAGGAGGAGAAGTGGGTGCCAGTGACGAAGCTCGGCCGATTGGTAAAGGACGGTAAAATCAAATCCCTGGAGCAAATCTACCTACACTCTCTCCCAATCAAGGAGTACCAAATCATCGATACCCTGGTCGGACCATCATTGAAAGACGAGGTTATGAAAATCATGCCGGTCCAGAAGCAGACACGGGCGGGTCAGAGGACCCGGTTCAAGGCGTTCGTTGTGGTCGGGGATGGCAACGGCCATGTAGGTCTAGGTGTGAAGTGCTCCAAGGAGGTGGCTACGGCCATACGTGGCTCCATTATATTGGCTAAACTGTCTGTGATCCCTGTGAGGAGAGGATATTGGGGGAACAAGATTGGTAAGCCACACACTGTGCCGTGTAAGGTTACCGGAAAGTGTGGGTCTGTTACGGTGAGGATGGTTCCGGCGCCACGTGGTGCCGGGATTGTGGCGGCGCGTGTTCCGAAGAAGGTGCTCCAGTTCGCCGGAATTGAGGATGTTTTTACATCTTCCCGTGGATCCACTAAGACACTCGGAAACTTTGTCAAGGTCTATCTTTTACTGCTTTTTATTTGATTTCTTGGAGTTCCTTTAAGTTTATGAGTGTTTCACATGCTAGCGATTTGTTGTTGGTTTATATTTCAAGTAGCATTTGTACTTTAATGTTAAGTGTATATTACTTTTTAGTTGTGCCCAATATGATATTACTATTATGCATTCATGAGCATGCTGGCACATAGTGATGGTTTTTTTACCTGTAAATGCATTTTTATTTGGTTTTGACTTTGGCTTTGAATTATGATTTAATTATGTAAGTTTAACTTGGTGCAAGAATTACTGGGGTGGCTGGTGGCATCTCTTCATTATATCCATTTGAAGTCTTTTGATGAATGAATTGAAAGTTAATTGCCTGATTGCTGTTTAGATGATTTCTCACCGGTAACTTTGTTTCTTTTCTCTCTTAGAGACGTTGTTTGGCAGAGCTTAGAAGCACTTCACAACATTCAAAAACTTCTTACAAACTATTTGACAGCTTATACGTTCTTTAAATTTGTTTGGTAAATTTTTGGTGAACTTGTTTATAAAATCCTTTAAAAAGCTCTTTATGATCTTATAAGTTGATTTTAAAAAAGTAAATATTCCATCTTTTTTTCAAAAACAGATCTTATTTAAATAACTTTCTTTAGTTTTGTCCATTATAATTACAAAATTGTCAATACTAACACCTTAAAATCTCCATCATCTTATTTTATCCAAACATGTCATCAGTTATTTTAAAAATAAGATCAAAGATCTTATAAGCACCAAAAACATATGATCTTTTAAATAGGTTTAGCCGAACACCCTCTTAATCTGTGTGTGTCAAGCTATCATTATCTGTAAAGTTTTGTTGATTTGATTGGTTATAAATATATGTATGTGGAGATATATTTGTTTATGGATATAGATTTCAATCGTATTTTGACTGGTTTGGAATTTGATTTGTGTTTGATTGATATGCACGTAGCCAGCTGTTGTCTAGACTTTTGGAACTTCCGTTATGGGGACGGGGTTAGTAGGAGGGAGGAAGGTGTTTTCTGAATGCGAACTGTAACAATTGCTTGGCTATGTTCATACATGTTATAATGACCACATTTTCGTTGTGTATGCTGACGTATTTAGTTTAACAAGTTTCCGATCAAATAATTCATGTTATGATGTTACTAATTCAACGTTATATTTTACAGGCAACTTTCGATTGTCTGTTGAAGACCTATGGCTTCTTAACACCCGACTTCTGGAGGGAGACTCGATTCACAAAATCACCTTTCCAAGAATACACTGATCTGTTGGCTAAGCCAACTCACAAGATTGTTCATGTCGTTGAAGAAGCTGAGGCCTCAGTTTGAGGACTGAACTGTTTTGTTCGATGTGTTTCATTATAGATTTACAAGTTTTAATTTTGTCTTTGGCTTGTTTCATGCTTCTTTAATTCACTTTGTCGTAAAACAGGTCTGTTTATCTCCTGAATCGAATTGGATACTTGTCTTTCTTTTGTTTTTTAATGCAAGGGACTTTTACTGCCTTATCTTGGATTAGTTTCCTGTTTATCAAACAATATTATCCAAGTGTTTGGGCTGTAGGAAAGTTATGGCTGGACTAGAGTTTGATGCAAAATAAGGTTAAGTTTCTATAAGTTATTGATTCTAGTGTAACTTAGTTCGTTTGTTTTGATATTGAATTTGAATAAAGTTCTATTTAGTATGTTTTGTGAGGATGACTTATGCCTAAATTTATCTTATTTTGGGATTTTTTGGGATGGATGATGGATTTCAAATTCTACAAGGCTCAATTGGATTGATGGTTTTAACTTTTAGAGCTTCGAATTTTAAATCTATAATAACAAATTCTTTCAGTTATCACTTATTCTATAACATTTCAAATTTTTGGAAACTATTTTTGGATTCATTTTGGAGGATTCAAATTCATTTTAGATAAAAGTCATTTGAAATTCTATTCCCAAATTCCAACTCTCATCTAATTCAAATCCTGTAACCTAAATTCTAAAACTTCATTTTAGGATAATTAATTAGATTTTACAATGGATATTTTTGGGTTTCATCTTGTATGAAATGATTTTGAATCCACTTTCAAATCGCTTCTTCTAATACATTTTCTTCTAATTGATATTTATTCTATAAAAATGCAAATGCAAGTTAAGTTCATCCAGGTTCGTCGAGCAAATAGGAAAGACAAGTGGCAAGAAAAATTAATTTTGTGAATTAAAATTTCTTCAATTGGTATATCTACTAAGAACTGAATCAAACTGAAAGGGCTCGTTTTTTGGATAGCACTAAACATCTAAATTGGACCCATACGGAAGAAAAGCTTGAACCATGGTAAAAATGTGTAGCTGTTAATCTGTTATGATTTGGGCTGTAAAGGTAATGGGCTGGATAGGGCTTGGACTGGGCAGATCCTTACCCAGCCTTTTGGGCCCATTATAAACTCTCACAACGTCTTGGCCCATTGCTCAAGCATTCTAAGGATGTTATAGAAAATCCGCAAATCGTGAGAGCACTTTTCAGTTTTCAATTTTCATTGTAGAAGTGGGCAGTATTTTTCACTGTTAAAAGAGCGCTGACAAGCATTTCCGATTAGTCGCCGCAGCGCTAGCTGCGCCTTGTCCGCCTACGTTATTTTTCCAATTAGGCCCCGCCTAACCCCGCTCAAGTCCCGCTAACCCGCCGGGCTCGCTGCTAGGCAGCGCTGGTCCCCGTCCGACTAGCGCCAGCGATTTTAGAACACTTGTTATTTTTAAAGTCAGATTGGACCCCTTAATTGGTTTCTTCTTTTTTTTTTTTTTTTTCTTTAAAGTGCAAATTTAAACCATTACAAAATGGATTGTAGTGGAAGAATGAGGTTTGAACTTTGAACTATTAACCTCACATCTTTACTTATGTTTCTATGCCTGTCATGCAACATGTTATCTCGTTAAGTAGGTCTCTGTAGGGCCGTCTTACGGAATAAGATTCGTAAGACGTATCCCTAACCCGACCATTGCCGCGCTTGACCTAGCTTGACCCTAACGGCCCACCCGCGTTGACCTGACCCCAACGCAACGCACGCCCGCCCACACCTAGCTTGACCCACCGGTAGCACCTCTTATTTAAAAAAAAAATCTGCTCCAGGCGGAATTGAACTCGCGAAGGTGGTGTTCTACCACTACACCACTAGTACTTATTGTTCAATTTTAGTATAATAATTTATATAAACCCATTCATAAATACGCCTTATAATTAAAAAAATTAAAAATGCCTATAAATGTAAAGGCTAAGAATCAACCTGAACAAGTCTATTAAAAATCTTGATACATTATCTCAATAAATGGATACTTATAAAAGTGTTACTTTAACTACATCATATTTATTTTTTATTTTTCCTCTTTTTTTGTTCCTAGTTTGTAACTGTATTAAGAAATATGATACTTTATCTCAACAAACGGATACTTTTACTTATAAAAGTGTTACTTTAACTATATCATATTTATTTTTTATTTTTTCTTCTTTCCTTCATTTCTAATTTGTGACTATATTAAAAAACATGATAATTTAAATCACGAAGGAAAAATAAATAAGACAGGGCTAAAGTAATACTTTTATGAGTAAAAATATCTATTTTTGAGATAAAGTATCATGTTTTTGTAAATAAGTCACGAAGTATGAATTGATCAGATGTGACAAAAGAAAAATAAATATGACATGAGTTAAAAGTACCACTATGAGTAAAGGTATCCATTTTTTGAGATAAAGTATCATGTTTTTTTAATACGAGTCACATATTTCAATATAAAAAAATCTTATTTTTGAATATATAAGAATTAAAGTGTCAATGTTCACCTTAAAAATGTCATATTTCTTATCAAAAGTATCACTATTTTAATATAAAGTATCAATTTTTTTTCCGGAGAATTTAAAATTTTAAAATGTCATTGTCCATCATGAAAGTATCATATTTAATATCAAATGTATCACTATTTCCAACATAAGTATCAGTTTTTCAATGTAAAAAATATTAGCTATGAGACTAGAATGAATACATCACAAAATCTTATTTTTTGAATATGTAAAAATTAAAGTATCAATATTCACCTTAAAAGTATCATATTTATTACTCAAAAGTATCACTATTTTAATATAAAGTATCTTTAAATTGAGAGAATTTGAAATTTTAAAATATCATTATCCATCATAAAAGTATCATATTTAATATCAAATGTATCACTATTTCAAAGACACAAGTATCGTTTTTCAATGTAAAAAACATTAGCTATGAGACAT
Source organism: Rehmannia glutinosa (assembly GCA_016081115.2). Classification (NCBI taxonomy): domain Eukaryota; kingdom Viridiplantae; phylum Streptophyta; class Magnoliopsida; order Lamiales; family Orobanchaceae; genus Rehmannia; species Rehmannia glutinosa. The sequence goes on from JABTTQ020001909.1 coordinate 66,856, forward strand.
GAATTAATACATCACAAAATCTTATTTTTTGAATATGTAAAAATTAAAGTATCAATGTTCACTTTAAAAGTATCATATTTATTACCCAAAAGTATCACTATTTTCGGATAAAGTATCACTTTGTATGCAGAGAATTTAAAGTTTTAAAATGAAGGGATGATAATGAAGCTTTATATACATGGTTATACTAAATATGCACAACAAGCACTAGTGGTCTAGTGGTAGAATAACACATTGTTTTGGTATAGACCTAGGTTCAATTCCCAGTTGGAGCATATTGCTTAACTTTTTAATTAAGCATGCAATTGGGCGGGCGGGCGGGCTGTGTGACATGGCTGGATCTGTTGGGCTCGTGTTAGGGGAGCATATGCAGTTTTTTTTTAATAATCAGGCGGGTTGGTGGAGGATCCGTTTTATGGAATAGGATCCGTAAAATGGTCCTATACAAGTTTTTGCCATCCCGTTAATAAGAATGGCCTCAATTTTTCGTTTTTGTTGTAATAAAATTTGAATAAGAATGACAATGAAGTGAATTCAAAATTTGAACGAGACCTATATCTGCAGCTCTTGTGTGAGTCATGTTGGTTGCCTGTTTTTAAACTTGTCCCGCTTTGAGTCCATTTTGTTTTTTTATTTTTTTAATTACTATATATATATATATATATTATATGTTATGTTTCCTTTAAGAATATATATTCCTAGCAATTTTTAATTGTACTACTTGTCAATAATATATATTTCTTTTATTTTTAAAAATTATAAAGTAGGTTTAACGGTTTATGTTGAGATATGTCACTTGTGAGTTGTCCTACATTGATTAATTAGAGGAAGATAGTCTTGTTTATAAGCTAAGTGCGTTACTTCACATACACCAATTAGTTTTAGGATGAAACCTCCCTTGGTGGGTTTGGTCTTTCCCTCTCGTATTAGATTTCATACGTGGAACCGTACCAAGTTCCCGAATTTAACAATTTTAATAACCCAACCATTGCCCGACCCAATAATAAAATTGGGTTGGACTGTAATTTCACAGGTCCCGAAAGAATCGGGCCTATTTTCCCCGAACTGTTTGACATGTAACGTTGGTCCAGCCTGATCAATCCGATGTATTTTACTTGTATTTTTAAAGTATGTGCTAGAATGAGGTTAAAAAATAATGGGTCGATAAACTTTTAGTTCGTCCTAATCTGTTTTTTTTTTCTCTCCTCAGTCCGGCAGATCAGCACATGCCTGATCTTACCCATTTGACATCTCTACCATGGCCATGGGGGACCAAATCTGGATGAGATTGGGTACTAAAAATTTTACTGGGTTGGGTTTAGGTTCTGAAAATTTCCTAATTTATGTGGAAAAGCAAAACAAGCGAGACATGTAAAGTCACTTGATTACTTTCCATGTTTTAGGAATTAAATCCTCAATACTAATGACAACCACTAAAATTATTACCTTTTGCCTTGTGGATCCAAGAAAGATACATATATTGGAACCCCTTTTCTTCAACAACAACAGAAAGATGGTTAATTTTTGGTGTCCATTGGTCAGAATAAACTATATCCCACCAATCAAGCCTTCCACATTTCATTGCCCATACCCCTAATGATTTATTTATTCTTATTACAAATTTGACACCAATTATTGTATTCCCATCTTTTTATTTAGGCATATAATCACATGAAGTAGTAAAACATGTCTCTAAGGGAGAATGATTAAATAATTTATCCTTCTAATGATTATAGGACTCAATTTACAAAAAGTAGAATTTTATGCTATTTTGCAAATTCACAAATAGTTAATCACCTGGACAAGAAAATAATCTTTTGATTGATCTACTCAAGTTGAGCGGACTCCTCCTAACTTGGAAATTTTGTAAGATCAAATTAGAATCAAAGACTAATAAATTGTCAAAAGATAGGTTATTAGTATTTATGTAGCTCGACTTCTAATCTAACACGATTGTCTTCCTATGTTGTAGGTCCATATAATTCAAATATTTATTTTAGTCAATGAATCAGATACATCGTGAAATTGGATAGTAGTTGATCAGTTAAGAGTACTCCCAAGTTCAGAGCACAAGCATGAGTAAAACCATGTTGTTGCAGTTGGTGAAATGAAAACTGCATGAATTTCTGAAACGGTTGTTGCATTGGCCAATTCAATAACTTAGGACATTGAGCTTTCTAATACCTTGGTTGTCTACAAAAGCCTAACTCATTAAAATTAACTTTTGGAGGAGACTTATGTTGTCTGCGGTGTTTGATTTTCTCGTAAAATGGAAAGAATAATGGGTCAGAATTAAAGTCGAGGTGAGAATTAGATTCTCTATCCACAAGACGAAATTACTCCGTACAAAAGTGTTAACAGTTCAGACAATCGTCTCTAAGATACAATGACTTTCAAGTTCGACTTAGTAGCACTTGCAAAAGTCGAACTTACATCGAACAGAACTGTGTTTAGAACTTTTGAAATACAGAAAGGAAGAGACGAAACAACATGCTGAATGAATGCAGATTTTCTGATGATTTTCGGATGCAAAGCGAGTTCGGGGACTCATATATATAGAACTTGGTGCCTCTTGAGATAGGGTTCAACCCCGATTCGGATCGATCGGGATCGCCACATCGTGCCTGCGATCAACGGTTGTGATCTCGATGGTCAGTTGCATCCAATCAAGGTACACTACCCTTAGCACATACCCGCACCTGAGCAGTCGTGTCGGTCAAGGTGTCTGTCGCCAGCGGTGTTAGTCAGTGACTACGATAATCTAGAGGAGGGGTGAATAGATTATCCCGATGTTTGATTTTGCCGTCTTTTTCGAATGATCAAGCAAAGATGAAAGCTATAAGTGTGGAAAATAAACAACACGTTGATTTAAAGAGCTTCACCCCACATAGGGACTACGTGCTCTACCACCCCAAAGATATCCGAGATGGGTTTCGAAAAAGAAAAAGAAATTTTATTAATTACCAAAATTAATACAACACTACCTTGAGGATTACCACAATCCTCTTACAACACCTTCAAGGAGATTATCACAATCTTCCTTCAACACCTATGAAGAGTACCACACTCTTCAACAAGAACAACAACAAGGATATCTTATTTTGGAAGATGGACAAAATTCAAGATTTCAACTCTATAATAACAATACAAAGATTGAGTGCAAGTGTAATCAAGAATCAAAAGCCAGACCTCAAGAGTGTGCAAGTGAAAGTACTTAGGCTAATATAACAAGATATGAAAGTATTTGCTTGTATGCTCTTTGCTTGTATGTTGTGTTGTGTCTTGTTGCTTGAATGAAGCCTCTATTTATAGGAGAGGTCTTGGCTTGATTTCCGGACATAGGCTCCTCCTTGGGGAGTGATTTTACGCAAAAGAAACCATTTAAAATCAAGATTATAGTCTGTTAGAAATCAATCCCACAAATTAAGGAAAAGTCATGCGAAAATGCAACGGATAGTTTCTTTGAAAAAAAAAGTGCGGCCGGTCGCTGCAGAGATAAGTTCAAAATGAAATTTCTGCGAAAATTACATTGGGGGACCGGTCGACGGGGTCCACCGGTCGCCCCTATGTTGAGCGGTTGGAGGTTCTTCAAAATCGAAACAAAGACGTTTGTTCTTCGAGGCAAGTTTGAGGCACCGGTCGCCCCTACCGATCGACCTATGGGTCGTTGGTCGCCCTTTAATTTTCACTCTTGTCATTTTTGGTTTCAAAACTCAAAAGCAGTGCGGGTTGCCCTATAGGGCGACCTGAGGTTGAGCATGAAACAGAAATGTTGTCCAATTTTTATCGAAAATAAACTTAAGAAATACTCCAAAAAATAGTAAAAATATTTTAAATCGATCGGGAGTATTCGGACAACATTTAGGAACATTGTTTTGGTGTAAAAACTCGTTTGAACAAAATCATCAAAATCATGATAAAAACATTTATCCGACAAACTCCCCTTTTTGATGATTACAAACCAAAATAATTTTCAAGAGGACGATTTTGAAAATAAAGAAATTTTTCGGTCTATGAGTAACCTATCCGTTTAAAAGGGAGTTAGGATTTTCAAAAATATTTTACAAAAACTCCACCTATCAACAAGCACATCAAGAAAAATTATTACACAAGCTAGAAGCTTAAGCTTTTCTGAGAATAAACATAAATAACATGAGCTTAGAAGCTCCCCTGTCAAAATTACTCATAATTCATGCAAATATGTCCATAATACAAGCCATGGACTAAGTATTCTTCACAACTTATAGCTTTAAGAAGCCATAGCTAATAGCTTTTTCGCGATCTTTTATTAGCTTCTTTGAGCTAACGAGCCAATTTCATGTTTCTCCCCATTTGGAATCATCAAAAATAATTTTAGGATGATAAAAACATCATACATGTATATCAAAGTGAGCCAAAGAGTCGATTTATGCGAATCCAAATAGAAATGGGAGAAATTAATCATTCAATATCCATAAGCTCGTTTGATTGTCAAGATATGATCTCAATAAATATATAAGACATTTGAAAGCATAAGAGTCATGTATAAGTTAAAATTTTCTTTGCGATAATTCATCGAACACTTTGCGGGCGTGAAAAATAGAAGAAGTCGTATAAGGCCCTTGTAAATGAGTCAAGCCAAAAAAATTTCATCACCAAATTAGTTCAAACAACATTCATACAACAACAATAAATGAGCTCATCACAAACATGTAGAACTTGCATTAAGAAAATATCATATGAGTAAAAAAAAAACTCAAGGGTTCAACCCAATTGAGCAAAGAGAGTAGAATTTTTACCATTCAATCGGTAAAGATGAGCAAGTATGATGATAATCAAGCCTAATGAAGTCCAAGATATAAAATAAATGCAAGAAAACAAATCTGAAGTGAAATATGTGTGCAATTTGTGAAGGGAACGAAAAATGGACAAAATGAGCCAAAATGGCTAAGTATGAAAACAGAAACGTTTTTATCCAAAATCCAGTAGTGGGCGACCGGTCGAGGGGTGGCCGACCGGTCGACCTCACCCCAGTCAGCCCACTGGTTCATTATGTTTTTCAAAATTCGAAGTTTGATTCAAAAATCCGATTTTTCGCCCCTAAGTTTTAAAAACGTGCAAAATACAAACGTAAACCTCATTCAATATGCATTATGTCTTACCGAGCTCGTATAGACGCAAAAAGTCTTGGAAGATAGCGGTTTTGTAAAAATGTCCGCCAATTGATCTTGAGATGGTACGAAAGATATCTCAATTTTTCGTTTAGAAACACAATTCCTTAGAAAATAATGTCGAATCTCAATATGTTTAGTATGGTTATGATGAACCGGGTTTTGAGCAATATTTATAGCGGATATATTATTACAAAAGATAGGAACATTTTCAAAAGAACATTTGTAATCCGCTAAGGTTTGTTTCATCCAAAGAAGTTGAGTACAACAAAAAGTCTGCGGAAATATATTCGGCCGGTAGTTGAAAGTGAAACACAATTTTGTTTATTTGAAAACCAAGAAACTAGGCAATCGCCCAAAAATTGACATGATCCGGAAGTACTTTTACGATCATCAATATTACCCGCATAGTCGAATCACTATAACCTTTAAGAGAAAAATTTTCATTCTTTGGATAAAATAAACCATATTGAATAGTGCCTTTCAAATATCGAAAAATCCTTTTAACGGCACTCATATGAGATTCTTTGGGATTGCTTTGAAAACGAGCACATAGGCATACGTCATGAAGAATGTTCGGTCTACTTGCGGTTAAATAAAGTAAACATCCAATCATACTCGATATTTTGATTCATCCACGGATTTGCTTTTTCTCATCTTTGTCAATTTTGACATTTGTTGCCATAGGGGTAGAGACAGTTCTTCCTTCTTCAATGCCGAACTTTTTCAAAAGTTCTTTTGTATATTTTGATTGTAAAATATAAATACCTTCTTGGCATTTCTTAATTTGAAGTCAAGGAAGAAATTAAGCTCCCCATCATACTCATGTCAAATTCACCTTGCATCAACTTAGAAAATTTCTTGCACAAGGATTCATTAGTAGCACCAAAAATAATATCATCAACATAAATTTGCACAAGTAAACAATCTTGCCTTTTTTCAAAAACAAAGAGAGTAGTATCAACTTTACCTCTTGTGAAACCATTTTGCAAAAGAAATGAGCTAAGTCTAGCATACCATGCACGGGGTGCTTGTTTTAAACCATACAAGGCCTTTTTAAGCTTATAAACATCATTAGGCCTAGAAAAATTTTCAAACCCTGGAGGTTGTTTTACATAGACTTCTTCTTGAATAAAACCATTTAAAAAGGCGGATTTAACATCCATTTGGTAAAGCTTGAAATTTTTAAAACAAGAATAGGAAAGCAAAATACGAATAGCTTCTAAACGTGCTACGGGTGAAAATGTTTCATCATAATCAATACCTTCTTCTTGACAATACCCTTGAGCTACTAATCTTGCCTTGTTTTGGACAATGTTGCCTTGATCATCGAGTTTGTTAGGAATACCCATTTTGTACCAATGATTGTTTGAGATGGAGGACAAGGTACCAATTCCCATAAATCATTTCTTTCAAATTGATTCAACTCCTCTTGCATTTCCAAAAACCAATCTTCATCTTCAATAGCCTCCTTAGCATTTTTAGGCTCTTTTTGAGATATAAGAGCTTTCTCGGCAAATTTTCTTCGGGTCATCACTGTATCAAGGGTATCACCAATAATAAGATCTTTTGGGTGATCTCTTTTAAATTTCAATGCCACGGGAAGATCCAAAGTATCACCTTTGTCTTCTTGAGGAACATTTGAAGTGGATGGTTGATCACTTAGAGGTAGAAAGTTGATCATTTTGAGCATTATTTTGAACAATGGGTTCAATACCACCTTCTTCATCACTATCATCATTGGGTATCATTTCAACACGTAAGGCTTCATTGAATTTTACATGAATGGATTTTTCAACAACCATACTAGTCTTATTGTAAACTTGATATGCTTTGCTCTTGGTTGAATACCCCATAAATATTCCTTCATCGGCCTTAGGATCAAGTTTGTCCAATTGATCCTTAGTATTCAAAATAAAACACTTACATCCAAATATTTTGAAATAACTAATATTTGGTGTTCTTTCTTTCCAAAGCTCATATGGAGTTTTATTCATTTTAGGACGAATATAAACTCGATTAATGACATAGCAAGCGATTTTACGGTTTCGGCCCAAAAATATTTTGGAAGTGAAAATTCATTAAGCATGGACCGACTCATCTCTTGAAGTGTCCTATTCTTCCTCTCGGATACTCCATTTTGTTGAGGTGTCCTTGGAGCCAAAAATTATGTGCATATCCTTGGTTTCACAAAAGACTTTAAATTCACCATCAAATTCTCCACCTCGATCACTTGAATAGACTTAATAGTATCTTCTTTTTCATTCTCAATAAGTCTACACAACTTAACAAACTCATTAACGGCATCGCTTTTATTTGCAAGAAAAAGAGCCCAAGTATATCTAGAAAAATCATCGACAATAACGAAAGTGTAATGTTTTCCACTTAGACTTGCCGTACCAATATCCCCATACAAATCTAAATGAAGAAGTTGTAGAGGCTTGGTTGTGGAAATTTTATTTTTGGGCTTAAAACTACTCTTAACTAATTTGTTCTTTTGACAAGTATCACATAAGCCAAGATTTTCAAAATTCAATTTGGGTAGTCCTTTTACATGTTGGTTTTTGTATATATTTTTCAAATTCTTGTATCCAACATGTCCAAGTTTCCTATGCCATAAACTCGTTAAATCATTATTGGTGACAAGACAAGAAACATTTTGACTAACTAAATCACTAGTACAAATTTTGTAAAGATTGCCTTTTCTATTTGTTTCACAAATAATTTCATCATTTTTAAGAATAAGGCATTTTTCTTTATTGAAAACAACATTATAATTTGAATCACAAAGTTGGCTAACACTTATCAAATTAAACTTAAGCCCTTCTACTAAAAGAACATTACTAAGAGAGAAAGAAGAGTTACCAATTTCTTCATTTCCAAGAATTCTTCCTTTGCCATTGCCGAACATGACCATACCCTCTTCTTGGAGCTTGATGTTGGTAAAATATTCTCTCTTTCCGGTCATATGGCTTGAACACCCGCTTTCCACTAGCCATTTTAAATCCTCTATGGTTGTTATAGCCCTATGACCTACAAAAGAATTATTTTTAGGTACCCTATAGTTTTGGGGTCCATGGGGTTAGCCTTGAGACCTTTGGGTCTCCAAATAAAGCTAAAATTGTTCTTCAATTTACAATGACTAACATAGTGACCAACTTTACCACAATAAAAGCAAATAAGATCATGGGCACTACTAGCACGTACAAAAGTTGGACCTTGGTTATTTTTCTTTGAAAGAGGTTGAAAAAGTTTATAGCCAAGTCTAATTTAGAATGCTCACCTCTTTGTGCATCTAAATTTTTGTAACTTTATCCGTACTTATGTTAAAATGATGCACATCATTTTTAAACATTCAAGATCTTTGGTGAGCGATTCCTTTTCGGTTTCAAGAGTATTGACTCTAGTAAGAGTGATAGCATGAGCTTTATCAAGAGATTCATAAGAAGTAAATAATTTTTCCTTTTCAATTTTAAGCTCTTTATGCTCCTTTTTCAAAGTCTTGTATTTAACAATCAAATTTTGAAATTCAATTTGCAATTCATCAAAATCACATTGTAATTCATCAACTAAGGAGGAGGTAGAGGAGTTAGAGGCGTACCTCATTATTTTCATCGTCTATGGCCATAAGACCATGTTCGGTTTCACCTTCCTCGTTGGATGTTGCAAGTAGCTCATCCCAAGTTTTGACATCCGCATTTAGTGCCTTCTTTTCGGAAAAGGCTTTTTCTTCTTTTGCTCCTCCTCTTGAGTTTTGGGCAATCAACTATGAAGTACCGGATTTTTTGCATTTAAAACACGAGTTGTCTCTCGGTTTTCTTGCCTTATTTATATTCACAAATTTTGCAAATTTACGAACAAGTGCGGCCGTCTCCTCATCATCCTCATCATTATCATAGTATGCATTATTAGAAGAAGATGCAAGACCTTTAGGAATATTTTGCATACCCGATTGAGTGATGGATGGTTTGGAATTTTTCCTCTCCTTGAGATAGACTTCGTAGATGAGGAGGTTCCCGATGAGCTCGTCGAACTTGAGTGTCTCAAGATTTTGTGCCTCCGTGATTGCCGTCACCTTTTTGGACCATGAGCCGGGAAGTGCATTCAATACCTTAGTCACCTTGTCTTCTTCGGAGATGACTTTACCGAGGGCCACAAGAGGATTGACAATGTTGTCAAGCCTTTCCACCATTTTTGAGATGCTTTCACCATCATGCATGTTGAAGTTTTCAAAGTCTTTAACAAGCATGGTTTTTCTTGCTTGTTTGACCTTCTTTGTCCCTTCATATATTGTCTCCAATTTTTCCCAAACTTCATGTGCCGACCTTATGCCTCTTATGCGATTATACTCGGTGGCGGTAAGAGAGCAATGCAAAATATTTAAGGCCTTACCGTTTAGAGAGAAAACCTTCTTGTCATTTTCATCGAACTCCTTGAAAGGTTTAGGAGCCGAGGTGCCATCCTCCAATTTCTTGGTTGGTTGAGCAACTCCTTTAATGACCACATTCCAAACCCTATGGGGCGACCGGTCGAGCATGAAACGAGAAATATTGTCCAATTTTTATCGAAAATAAACTTCAAGAAATACTCCGAAAAAATAGTAAAAATATTTTAAATCGATCGGGAGTATTCAAACAACATTTAGGAACATTGTTTTGGTGTAAAAACTTGTTTGAACAAAATCATCAAAATCATGATAAAAATATTTATCTAACAAGCGAATACGCCCAATCGGTGCCATTATATGCTATGTGTCGTCATCAGGATGACTATTGGCAAGTCACGCCACTTGCCACTTGGCATACTGCCATGTCATCGAGCCACTGAAGCTAACCCTGGTTCGATTTTTCAAAACTTTAAGGCTCCTCAAGCTCCTCGCGATGATGCGTACGTGCGAAAATCGAAATGTGTCTCTAAAGCGCCCAATGTGACTATGCGCGACGTGCGCGAGCCTCGACCTGCAGCGGCTCGGACGGTGCTCCACTATCCCGGTCTTTATTTGAGCTAGCCAAAGGCTAATCAAAATTTACTTGGTCCACTAGGGTGTACCATAAGGAGCTCCACATGATTACTTCTTATTAGTGGTGAATCTCTATATAAGGTAGTCAAACATTTAATATATTTTCTATGTGCGATATGACTTTCCATATTTCCACCCCCACCCTTTATATTCCATATATAAAAAGCATTTGAGTGGCTAACTTTATGTATTAATTTCTCATTCACCCGAAATTGATTTTGAGAAATTCAACTAAATTCATTTACCCGCGGTGTAGATTACGATTATATCATTTTTTTTTCAAAACTAATAAATGATCCCACTTAATAATTGGTCAAAATCGGGTCAAAACCTATTTATAAAACCAATTTCCAACAACTTATTAGGATAACCTTGATTTGAGCGGCACATGTGTCTAAAATAGACAAGCTAAGTGTGGATATAATTCTTTTCCCCACGTATTTCCTCAGCCAATAATTCACTAACAAATGAATCAACTATAGGAAGATTGCCATAATGCAAAATATTTCCATAGAGTAACTTAAAACCATCACGAAGAGCCATCAAAAATTGAACTAGTTGTTGCTCCTCTTTATGGGCAATATAAAGAGTAAATGCTCAAAACTCAAGAGGATTCAGAAAGAGTTAAGTGACCCCAAAGATTAGTCATGACATAATAAAACTATTGAACACTCATACTTCTCTATATAAGAGTCCAAATATCGATTTTCAACTGATATTGTTTTGAGAATTTAGATTGCATGTATAATCTCTCTAAATGATTACAAACCTCTTTAGCAATTTCATACTTCACCAACTGGACACCAATCGATTTCTTAACTGACTTGTTAATCCATATGATAATATGTGAATTGCTTACTTCCAAAACCTCCAACTTCTCAATAAATTTCTCATTATTCTCTTGCACTGGTTTGTAGTGAGTTCTATAAATTTAATCCCACATCTTTTTTCCTTGATTTTTTCCCATCACATAATTCTAATACAAATAATTCGTCCCTTCCATGAGGTCATGACCAATTACAATAATAACAACAAATAACAATACAGAACCAAAGAGAGCTAATACCAAATCAAATTAAAACAATAACAAAAAATCAAGTACCAATATGTGATAAATAACCCTGTATGTGCGAATATGCTAGACTAAATTGTATGATCAACCAAATCAAATCAAAGGTGGATCCATGAAGTTTGTCTACACTTTTAAACTTTGCTCTCATACCATGTTAGAACATTAATAGAAACATTATAACAAACGATAACAAACAAAGAGAAGGAGGAAGAATTTAATGTAGAGAGTAGACAAGAACTCAGTTCTACAATGAAAAGAAAAAAAAATCCTTGTGTTCGTGAAATATTACCGTAAGTGTACGGTGTCAAGTTTTAATATAGTGATTAAAATTGGGTTGTCGTATCCATAGGGAATGATAATTAAATAAGCATTAAGTATTGTAATTAAAATAGCTTAAAGTTATCTAGAAAATCGAATAGTGAGTTTTGATGTTTTAAAATACTAGATAACAAAAATACAATTTAACACAAAGTTTGAGCAATTTGTTAGCTTGAACAATTTATCAAATATGAAATAATAATGAAATTCTAGAGGAATGATTCACTTAATTGTATCTTATATTTTCAACGCAACCTATCAATTATTCATTAGTGATTTATAAATCATGAATTCGTAAATAATCAATCCTATCTCTCGATTAGTGAATGATTTAAAGATCTAAATTTGGATTTCAAATCTCTATAAAAATCACAAACGTCGTCTCTAAAAGGATCAATGAATTTATAAAAAAGATTTCAAAGAGATCATACGTTTCTCAACTATATGAAATTCTAAGTTATACTATTTTTAGGCCATGTATCCAATTAATTCTCTCGAATAATAATTGTATATACCAAATAATCCAAATTATTGATCAAGTAATTTAGAAGAAATTTAAACCAACAGTATAAATAAATCAACTACTGAAACATGATAGATTAAATCATCAAAATATAAGATTCAATTAAGTTACATAATCCTCTAGAAATGAAAATTTAGCTCATAATGATATTCATAAAATGCAACAACAAATAATCAAACATGTTCCACAATTTACAAAACAAGAATTAAAAGAGGGTAAAAAAAAGCTTGTATGTATCCGAATTGAAAGATTTCTCAAGCTTATCATGTTGGAATTTGGTCTTTGATAAATGAGGTGTTGACCCGATTTTGACCAAATAATTAAGTGGTTTCCATTAGTGAAAAATGAAATCAAATTATTTGTAAAAATTCTACTAAGAGAGTATATGAGAATAGGATTTGGAATTTCTCAAAACCGATTATGGGTGAATGAGAAATTAATGCTAGAAGTTAGCCACTTAATACAAATAAATGGTATGGAAAATGGAAAATATGGGGAAGGAGGATTGCTCCATCCCACATAGGAAAAGGATGAAAAGTTTGCACACTTTATATATCCCAAGTTGGACTTATGGGTTTGGGCCCTTGGGGGCACCCAAGTTTTTAAAGGGGTAAGGACCTACATGCTTGTGGGTTTGGTTCAGCACACACGCGCGCGCCCGGCCGCCGCCCCGATCGGCTCGACCCGGCCGGTCGAGGGGCGTCGGCTTGGGCTTGGGCTTGGGCTTCAAGGCCCTTATTCTTTTTGGACCAAAAACCTTTAAAAATAAATGTTTAATTAATTTTTTAATTAATTAAATGAATTCAACTGGGAACGTTCGGACGAGCACGGGCGGAGATGGTCGGGTCGTGCGCCCTACCAAGCCCTTATTCTTTTTGGACCAAAAACCTTTAAAAATAAATGTTTAATTAATTTTTGTAATTAATTAAATGAATGAATTCAACTGGGAACGTTCGGACTCGAAAAGCACGGGCGGACGCACGCCCGGCGGTCGGGCCGCCGTCTTGTCGTCCTGGGTCATGCTAGGTCGAACCTTTCCCGCACAACAAGACGCAGAGACGCGACGCCGCACGGCCGTGCGTCTGGTCGTGCTCCCATGTACAAAGTGCGTCTGTTCGGTCGTGCAAATATGTCTTTTGAGGCAAAAGACGCGATCTTTCCATACGAGGCACCTCGGGCTATATTATTCGACCCTCTTTGTTTGAAAAGACATATGAAATAATCGAATACTAAAATCGAGCATTGCATTTTGCATATTTTGTCCCATTTGCTCTTTAAAAAGCTTGAAAGTTGTCAAACACTTTGTAGTTCGCTGTTGTTCCAGTTTTGCTAGTCGCTTAAATCGGGACTATAAAAAGTCGTTGTATCTTAGAGGCGAGCGCCGGAACCGTAAGCACTCGATATCAAGGCGGTTTTTCGTCTTGCGGAGACTGAATACAATTCAGGCCTCGACTTAGCCTATACACTTATCCTAGCCATTTTCCGAAAACAGAAACCATACACTTATATTTTACCCTACAATCGCAAGACGAAAAGCTATTTCTATTGAAGACGATGGCATCAAGTTCGATCTCTTTCACACCAATGACTGCTGCTCCCGCTCACGGCGAAAAGCCGCCCAAGTTTTCTGGCACCGACTTCAAACGTTGGCAATAGAAGATGTTGTTCTACCTGACGACCTTGGGGTTGTCTTGTTTCCTAAAGGACGACCCCTTCCCTCCGTAGGCGATGAAGAAGTTGACAACAACCGGAGAATCGCTATGGATGCTTGGCATAACAACGATTTTTTGTGTCGCAATTACGTTTTGAACGGGCTAGACGACACTCTCTACAATGTCTATAAAGACGTTCAAAACTTCCAAGCAATTGTGAGATTCTTTGGAAAAGAAGTTCAAGACGGAAGATCTTTGGCACAAAAAAATTTTTGTCGGCAAATTCTGGAGTACAAGATGGTTGACACCAAGACGGTGATCAGCCCAAGTTCGGAGATTCAAATCATACTTCACGACTTAGTGTCCGAAGGGATGATTTTGAATGAATCCTTTCAAGTGGCTGCAATAATCGAGAAATTGCCGCCATTGTGGAAGGACTTCAAAAAATACCTCAAGTACAAGCGCAAAGATATGGGGCTTGAGGATCGATTGTTCGGCCGCATCGAAGAAGACAACCGAAAATTAGATGTTAAAACCATCAAGTCTGGAATGGAGGTTAAGGCAATCTTCTTTTGAATCGAGCACTAGCAAGAAACGCAAGCACTCAAGAAGGAAAAAGAAAAGGCCAAAAGTTCAAGGGTAATTGCTACAACTGTGGCAAATCGAACCACATGGCTAAGGATTGCCGACACCGAAGAAGGGCAATCAAGGTGGCAATCAAGGCAACAAGCCAATGTGACGGAGGACAAGTCGGTTCCAATTGACCTGTCGGAGCTTGATCTCTCCGCCATTGTGTTTGAAGCCAATATGATGGATAACCCAAGGGAATGGTGGATAGATACCGGGGCTACTCGTCACATTTGTGCTGACAAGGAGATGTTCTCATCCTACACTCCGATTAATGGAAGGAAGTTGTTCATGGGGAACTCTTCGACTTCCAACATCGTTGGGCTTGGAAATGTGGTGCTCAAGATGACTTCCGGGAAGGAGCTTATGCTTGTAGATGTGCTGCATGTCCCGGACATCCGTAATAATTTGGTTTCTGGTCCTTTTCTTAGTTAGGCCGGGTTTAGACTAGTGTTTGAGTTCGACAAGTTTGTAATGACCAAGAATGGTCAGTTTCTATGTAAAGGTTACCTTGATAAGGGCCTATTTAAAATGAGTGTAATGTCTGTTTTCCGCCAAGAGGCGAAGAATAAAAACGTTACTTCTGTTTACTTGTTGGATTATTCTAATTTATGGCATGATAGATTAGGACACATAAACTTCAACACAATTAAAAGGTTAGTGAATCTGGAATTAATACCCAAGTTTAAAACCGATTCACAAGACAAATGCGAAATTTGTGTTGAAGCAAAATCGCCAAAGCATCGTTTCATTCGGTAACAAGAAGTACCAAACCACTCGAGTTAAATCATACAGATGTGTGTGATTTAAAACTTGTGCAAACTCGAGGTGGGAAAAAGTACTTCATAACGTTTATAGACGATTGCACAAGATATTGTTATGTCTATCTTTTGAAAAGCAAAGATGAAGCTTTAGTAGCTTTTAAAACTTATAAGAATGAAGTTGAAAATCAACTTAATTTGAAAATTAAGATGATTCGAAGTGATAGAGGCGGAGAGTATGTTGCTCCATTTGAGGAATTTTGCTCGGAAGCGGGTATAATTCATCAAACGACTGCACCTTACTCACCTCAATCAAATGGAGTTGCAGAACGCAAAAATCGTACTCTTAAGGAGATGATGAATGCGATGTTATTAAGTTCTGGCTTACCCCAAAACTTGTGGGGGGAAGCCATACTTTCTGCAAACTACATTCTTAATAAGATCCCACACAAAGGTAAAAACGAAACTCCATATGAGTTATGGAAGGGACGTAAACCGTCATACAAATACATCAAAGTGTGGGGGTATTTGGCTAAAGTCGAAGTACCTAAGCCGAAACAAGTTAGAATCGGTCCGAAGATGATCGATTGTGCTTTCATTGGATATGCTAACAATAGTAGTGCATATCGATTTTTAGTGCACAAGTCGGCAATTCGATATAAATGAAGGTATGATCATTGAATCAAGAAATGTCAGTATTCTTCGAGAATATCTTTCCGAACAAAGAACGGAAAGAAGAAAGTTCGAGTAAACGAACTTATGAAACTGCAAGGTTACCTCAAAGTGATGATGAAGAGGAACCAAGACGCAGTAAAAGGACAAAAGTAGCTAAGTCTTTTGGTCCTGATTTTCTAACTTATATGTTAGAAAACAAACCAGAACTATTCAAGAAGCGTTGTCTAGACCAGAAGCTCCTCTCTGGAAAGAAGCTATCAATAATGAGATAGATTCCATCATGCAAAATCACACTTGGGAGTTGGTTGATCTCCCACCGGGTTGCAAACCTTTGGGATGCAAGTGGATCCTTAAAAGAAAGTATAAAGCAGATGGATCTATCGACAAGTATAAAGCCCGTTTGGTAGCTAAAGGGTTTAGACAAAAGGAAGGATATGACTTCTTCGATACATATTCTCTGTCACGAGGATTACGTCCATTCGTGTTCTCATTGCTATTTTTGACTTTGCATAACCTTGAGATACATCAAATGGACATTAAAACCCGCCTTCTTGAATGGTGAGCTTGAAGATGAGATCTATATGGAACAACCCGGGGTAACATTGCACCCGATCAAGAGCGAAAGGTGTGTAAACTTGTTAAGTCACTTTATGGACTAAAACAAGCACCTAAGAAATGACACGAAAAGTTTGACTCGACTATGAAGTCAAACGGTTTCAAGATCAACGAATGTGACAAGTGGGTCTACATTAAAGGTACTACAAATGATTACGCCATAGTATGTCTTTATGTAGATGATATGTTGATTATGGGTAGTAGTCATGATTTAATCGTGAATACTAAGAACATGTTAAAGAGGAACTTTGACATGAAGGATATGAGATTATCGATGATATATTAGGGATTAAATTCTCTAGAACTTGAGGATGGAATTGTCTTGTTCTGATCCCATTATATCGAAAGCATACTCGGAAGGTTTAATGCTTTTGATAGTCCTCCGGCTTAAGACACTGTAGATCTAAGTCTACACTTGGCCAAGAATAGAGGCGAACAGTTTCTCATTTGGAATATATAAGGGTAATTGGCGATCTGATGTACTTAATGAATTGTACACGCCAGGACATCGCATATTCGGTGAGCAAACTAAGTAGGTTCACAAGTAACCCGATACGGATCACCGGAAAGCCATGACAAGTGGTACTTAGATATTTAAAGTATACCATGAACTATGGAATACTTTATACGAGATATCCAGCAGTATTAGAAGGATACTATGATGCCAATTGGATATCAGACACAAAAGACTCCAAGTCCACAAGTGGATTTGTTTTCACAATAGGTGGAGGAGCGGTGTCGTGAAAGTCTTCTAAGCAGACGTGCATAGCTCGATCCACTATGGAATCCGAGTTCATTGCTTTAGATAAAGTGGAGGAAGAAGCTGAATGGCTTAGAAACTTCTTAGAGGATATTCCTTGTTGGAATAAGCCTATGTCTCTTTGTTATGATACACTCGCGTGATAGTCAATCAAGAATCGGAAGGGCACAAAAGTATGTATAATGGTAAGTCTCAGACATATACGTCGGAGACACAATACCATTAGACAATTGATTTGAATGGGGTTATTTTGGTTGACTACGTGAAGTCAAAGGAAAACCTTGCGGATCCGCTTACGAAAGGCATAAATCGAGACCAAGCTGTATAAAGCAGTTAAGGGGAATGGGTTTAAAATCCACAACTTAAAGAATGTTCATAGCGGTAACCCAACCTTGTGAATGGAGATCCCAAGACCTTGGTTCAATGGGACAACTAAGTTATGAATGTTCAAATTTGAACACTTGAAAATGTGTTAGCTCATTCTCGAAACATCCAAGTGAATGCAAAACTGCTTTGAATGTGGTGAGGTTAAGTTTAAGACTTTTAATGATTCCTATACCGAAAGGTGGAGTATTGCAGGATACTCTTCAATAGGAGATCACCTATATAAGTGAGAAGTAATGGCCGCTTCAAAAGAAACACTTATGAATCTAAGATATGGTCCGGGCGAAATGGACACAACATGAGAACAACAAGTGTGTTAGAGTTGTTATTGTGTAATCTTGTTGTCTTGGTTTACACGAACGACCGAGTAGTTCAAGACATCGCGTCACTATTACTAAGGAAGGTTCAAAGCCACAAGCTACCTATCCTCGATGCAATAACGATTCGCGAAACTTTCAAGCTTAATCTGCATACACGCATGCATTAATTTCATTCATGTGGGGGATTGTTGGAATTTGGTCTTTGATAAATGGGGTGTTGACCTATTTTTACCAAATAATTAAGTGGTTTTCATTAGTAAAAAATGGAATTAAATTATTTGTAAAAATTCCACTAAGAGAGTAGATGAGAATAGCATTTGGAATTTCTCAAAACCAATTTAGGTGAATGAGAAATTAATGCTAGAAGTTAGCCACTTAATACAAATAAATGGTATGGAAAATGGAAAATATGGGGAATGAGGATTGCTCCATCCCACATAGGAAAACGATGAAAAGTTTGCACACTTTATATATCCCAAGTTTTTAAAGGGCGATGACTTACATGCTTGTGAGTTTGGTTCAAAGCACACACGCTGGCACGCACGCGCCGCCGGCCGCCCGCCCGTCGCCCGGCCCGGCCCGGTCCGGTCCGGGTCGTGGGTCGAGGGCCGTGGGCCTGGGCTGGCTTGGGCTTGGGCTTCAAGACCAAGACCCTTATTCTTTTTGGACCAAAAACCTTTAAAAATAAATGTTTAATTAATTTTTGTAATTAATTAAATGAATTCAACCTCGGAACATTCGGACCCGAAAGCACGGGCGGACGCACGACGACCCGTCCGCCATCGGTCGTGCGTTCTCAAAGTTTTGCTTTGCGCACGCGACGGGCGCCACGACCGCTTGTCCGGGTCATGCTAGGTGCGAACTTTTCCACACCAAGCGACGGGCAGGCGCACGACCCGTGCGTTTGGTCGTGCTTCCCTGTACATGTGCGTCTATTCAGCACAAATGTGTCTTTTCGAGCCAAAAGACGCGATCTTTCCATATGAGGCACCTCAGGCCTATATTATTCGACCCCTGCTGTTTGAAGAGATATTCGAAATAATCAGAATACTAAAATCGAGCATTGCATTTTGCATATTGTCCCATTTCCTCCTTGAAAAGCTTGAAAGTTGTCAAACACTTTGTAGTTATTTGTTGTCCCGATTTTGCTAGATCGCTAACCGGCCTGTAAAAAGTCGTTGTATCTTAAAGGCGAGCGCTGGAACCGTAAGCACTCGGTATACGGGGCATTTTCGTCTTGCGGAGACTGAATACAATTCAGGTCTCGACTTAGCCTATACACTTATCCTAGCCATTTTCCAAAAACAGAAATCATACACTTATATTTTACCCTACATATCATTGTGCTCCTGCTCTTGCTACCCTTCCTACCAATTGTTGCTGAATAAATGTGCAGAACCATGCAAACCATATGAAAACAAAAACTATAAAAGTTGAAGGAAAGATTGCTTAGAACTGAAGGTATTCTCGATCTTAGAGGTGTTCTTCTTTCTTTGTGACTCATAGGTATTTATAAGTGAAACTTTCTCCTTTTCTTCCATTCTTTTCATCCGGAGTTTGGACATTTGTCTTTGCATTCATTATCAGATGTTTTCCATTAACTTCCTCTTTTGATGTGTACTCTTGTGTCTTCTTCTTCTCTTTCGACTGGATAATATTTCTCTGGTGTTAAATAATCTTTTGTGGTTTCTCGTCGTGTAAAATTGAATTATTGCTGAAGGATATTTGATAGGTATCGCGGTACGCGTTGAATGTATTGCCGTAGAAGCAGGTGAAATTGGGTTTCAAATGCGACACAAAACATTGCACCCCCGTACACAGTAAAAATTAAATGTGTACCACGGTACGTATATCCTGTACCGCAGATCAATAGAAATTTTGAAGATGTACCGCAGTATGGTATCATGTACCGTGGTATGTGTGTTTTTTCATTTTGTACCGCAATACACAGCCTTGTATCGCGGTACATGCTTGTTGTGTGCCACGGTGCACTCCGCGGTACCCGTTCCAACGCTGTTTCTTGATTTTTCTTCAGTTCTTACTGTGGTATGGCTTTGTGCATCGCATTATGGCTCATTTTCACCATTTTTTGTCTGTTTTCTTGATTCTTCGATACCTGACTACCTATTACAACTCGATATACAACTTCAACAATAATTTCGATTCAATCTACTAAAAAATAATATAATTTTTGGGTTTAAGATACCTAATTTGTTGCGAAAAATCCAACTTAACACCTCGTAGAGAAAAAAAATTCAAACAAGAAGAAAACAAAAAAGGAAACGACTATATCTTTTATTTAATTAAATCATTATTTAATTAATTACCTATGAATATCCATTATTGGTCCGAATATTATCAATTGACACATGAGGCCCAAACTATTATTGAGCGACTATGAGGCCCAACTTATTATTTACGTCTCACGCGCTTACTACAAATTTCAAACAACCCACTTTATTATACTAAGTCCATGAGGCCCATAATCTAGATATAAAAGGTCCATCTAGACTACATAATTCATTTGTAAGTAAACTACTTTCTGATGTCTAGATTTTTTTCATACTGGTGAACAGTTGACTTAAGCGTTAGAGAGACCTTCCTGAGACAACCCAATGGACCCTCTAACCTTGCTCTGTGTGTTGCAAGTTAGTTCACGCCTAAAGATTTGCTTAGCTTTGGAAGCCCAACTCCTGGATTAGTTCAACTTTTGGGTAGAAGAATGAAATTGACTCTCAGACTCAATTATCTTAACTTGTAGTGATCTGTATTTTCTTGCATGATCATGTAAATATAATTAACACTGATTTCCTAAATTGTGACACATTATTATGGCCTAGTGCCACATGCTTGTTAGGATGAAATGAATATCAAATATAGATTATGTAAACAAGAAAATATTTTTTTAACCAGCTCCACTTGTTCACTCTTTTCTCCAATTTACCCAATAAAAAAAAGAATAAAAAAATCTCGTAACCAAAACAAAGAAAAGAAAAAAGAAAAAAAAAAGTGAACACCAATAATTAATAAAGAATTCCAACTTTCAAAATTGAGAGTAGGCACAAGTACCGGTAACAAAGTATATTTAATAAAAGAACCATTGCTTTGATTTGTTTAATTTGCACAAAGTTATTATTTTATTTATGGGATTTGATAATACAATATAGTCCTATGTTTTCAGTTTTCACACTCGAAACATTAAAAATTAATTAACACAGTCCATATACACTTTTTGGAGAATAGAATGTGGGTCTGATCTCTCTCTCTCTCTCTCGTTTTTTCCTGTATTTATTATTTGTCCACATGTATATTTTGATTTCTCAGGACTTAGATTTTGAGCTCAGGTTTTTGCAGCATGGCTTCTGGGTTTTTTGTTCTCTTATAAAAAAATGTTGGAACGCCTCTGGCTGCATGCAAACTCAAATCTTGCTCTGAGACTTCTCTCGCTTTCTGGGGTTCTTGAATTTCTCCTCGTAAGTCTCTTTCTCGGTTTCGTGTCTGTTAATTTTTTAATTTTTGATTTTTATTATTATTTTTAATTTCAAATGCATTTTGTTGGATTTGATCTGCTTCTTGATTTCGTGTGCGCAAAATTGAATCTTCATTGTGTTTTTCCGATTGATGCTTTCTTCAATTTGATGGGCTTTCATTTTTTCCTTCTGATAGATTAAATGGTTGCATTTCGCGCAAGCTTTGGGCTTTACGAATTATTTTGCTGCTGTTAATTAGGGTTTTTTTAGGATTTATTTTCTGAGGAAGTTATCCAGATTGTGGGTTTTGAAGAGAGAGGGAGAAGAGAGGGATACAGAGGATTTAATTGAATGGTTGCTAACAGAATGGGATCTCAAAGGGTTGTTAGTAATAGCATTGGGGAACCCAAGCCCAAACCCAGGACCCGAAATCGAACCCGTTGGCCCGGCAAGGGTCCTTGTACAGCCTCACTTTTGATGAGATGCAAAACCAATTGGGAGATTTGGGAAAACCCCTTAGTAGCATGAACATTGATGAACTCCTCAAGACTGTTTTTACAGCTGAGGCTAATAATAATAATCAACCGGTTGATGGTGTCGATTCTGGGCCGTCTGCCCAACAACCTGGCCAGCCTGCATTGGGTTCGTCTTTAAATCGACAACCGGCGTCACACTTTCTCGGGATCTGAGCAAAAAGACTGTTGATGAGGTGTGGAACGATATTCAGCAGGAGCAGAAAAGGAGCCGTCTTGATAGGAAAGTGACACTTGGCGACATGACATTGGAGGATTTCTTGGTTAAGGCCGGGGTGGTTGCTGAGTCGTCCCCGGGAAGAAAAACTCGGGCGTAGTGATAGGGGGCATTGATCCTATTGGATTGCCACAGCAAGCTCAATGGATGAATTATTCGATTCCTTCAGTTCAACCGAGTATGATGCCCGTTTACATGCCGGGTCATCCAGTTCAACAGTCGATTCCTATTGGTGGGAATCCAGTTATGGAGACTGCTTACCCTGAAAACCAAATAACCATGTCTTCGTCACCACTGATGGGTACTCTATCGGATACACAGACATCCAGACGAAAAACGGGTTGCCCGGCTGATATAGTTGAGAAGAGTGTCGAACGGAGGCAGAAGAGGATGATTAAGAACAGGAGTCTGCAGCACGATCACGAGCGAGGAAGCAGGTACGTGTATGACGCCAATGTGTTGTTATTGCTTCTTTTTTTCCTTTTCTTTTCTTTAACTTTTTTAGTTTATTATTTTTTCCCCCTAATTCTTCTGTTTGCATAGGCATATGTTGTTGATTTTTTAATGCGCAGGCCTACACCCATGAGCTGGAGAACAAGGTTTCGCGACTGGAGGAGGAGAATGAAAGGCTCAAGAGACAACAGGTTGGCTTTGCCTCTCTATAATCCGTTTTTTTTTTTATAATTGTAATATCCTATGTGGAAATGATACTTATTATATCATATATTTGCTTTTCGTGCTAAACTATAATGTCTGTACAGTGCACTGTCAATTAAGAGCAACTTCGTTATGTTTGTTTGCTATTGCCGAGTTTGTGGGCTTCTGATCTAGTGGTTATGTTACTTTTCTCTTGTTAGCTGTTGCTGACTTTGTGGGCTTGTGATTTAGCGTTCACATTAACTCTCTGACATTCTTTATGCAAAGACTGAGTGTTACTGTTGTTGGGCACACTGGTCATAAGTTTCTTGTTTGTACACTGGCTTACTGACTATGGCTCATCCGAAACTTTTGTCAAATTGGTATATTATAACTTTGCCTATTGTTTGTAATGTAATTTTGGGTATATGTTTCTTAGGCTCCATTTGGATTTGGAGCTAAGGATATCAAATCCATAATAACAGAGATACATTGATGTTGTTTGGATGAAGTCATTCTATAATGGATTTCAAATCATTGGGAACTAATTTTGGAGTCATCTTGAAGGATTTCAAATTCATCTTAGATGGAGTCATTTGAAATCCTTCCCCCAAATACTTTTCCCAAATCCAAATCCTCCCATCCAAATGCAACCTTAGTTTATTCCAATTTGATGATTATAAACGAGAAGATTTATGCAA
Source organism: Rehmannia glutinosa (assembly GCA_016081115.2). NCBI lineage: Eukaryota > Viridiplantae > Streptophyta > Magnoliopsida > Lamiales > Orobanchaceae > Rehmannia > Rehmannia glutinosa. The sequence goes on from JABTTQ020001909.1 coordinate 90,290, forward strand.
TGTCATTGATGATTTAGAATAATCATCATCAATGACAACAATTGTAATGCCTTCTGATATAAAAGACTACTGCTATTCTTGCTGTTGAATATAAGCAGCACATAACCTGAAATGCTTAAGAAATGGATTACTGATACATTAACAATTCGGAAAACAGTAATTGTCTCATTGGAAGACTCAATCAAAAAACAGATGATGTGTATGCAAAATTATACAAACTGCGGACATCGATGCATCTTTGTTGGTACCAAGTTGGCCGCTTGGGCTTGATTATCATATTACTTGTTTTTGGTGGAGAAATCAGTTTCATTAAAACAAAATACTCCCATTTGTTTCACGGTGTTGTTAGCTGGGCTAGTTTACAATACTGAAAATCAATATACATATTGTTCTAACAGAAGTTAAGTGCCGCTATTTGACTTGCGACTTTATGTTTTGTGCCAAGTTTGTTGCATTTCCTCTACTAGTGCTAGTGTGCCAACAAACATTTTCTATCTTGGATTGACTTGTATGAGCCATGTTATATATAAAATTTAGGGATAATTACAAAAAAGCCCCTGAGGTTCGGGCTAATTACAAAAAAAACCTAATGATTTTTGAAAATTGCAAAAACCTCATTGAGGTTTGATTTCACCTAACATTCCCCTTCAAAAGCAAAAACATTTCAAAACCCCCTTGACATCTATAAAAATATTACATTTAACTCCTTAAATTTAAGACAAACTCAAACTTGAGGGATGCTTTTGTAATTTTGAAACATCTGTGGATTTTTTGTAATTAGCACAATCCTCAGGGTTGTTTTTATAATTATCCCTAAAATTTACCATACAAACTGCTGACTGCCTAATGAACAATTTAGCTCGCTCTCAGTCTGCAAACGCTGATGTTTGATGATCTTAACTTTGGGTCTTTGATTTGTTGGTTTGTCTACCAAACAGTCCTTCCACTCCCTTTGATCTTGTATAGAACTTGATCGACTGGTAACAGGCTGTTCATATACTTTGCTTTTGTATTCTGGTCAATGAGTATTATTAAACTATCCATCAAGTTTTAAGATTCATTTTGCATGTTTGGTTCTAGAAGGAAAGATTTGTATGAGCTACTGATATTGGGATGACAGTCTTCTACTACCTAAAAATTCATAATATATATGTATATATATATAGGGGTAATTACAAAAACCTCCCTGAGGTTCGGGCTAATTACAAAAAAACCCGGAGATTTTTGAAAATTACAAACAAAACCCTTAAGGTTTGATTTCGTCTTACATTTCCCCTTTCATAAGCATTCTTTTTTTTTTTCCCCAAAAAACCCACTGATATTCTAAAAATGTTACAGTTGCCCCTTAAATTTAAGAGGTGACTTTTTGTAATTTTGAAACATCTCTAGTTTTTTTTTTTGTAATTAGACCAAACCTCAGGGGGTCTTTTGTAATTATCCCTATATATATATTGAGAAAATAGTAAGTAAATAATAATCCTAGTCAAGAACACACTAAATATGGATGTGCGACTAAATAATGAACACGAACAAAAAATGAGGGTAGCGAGAGATGAGAATGCTAAGATGGATGTGCGGACACACTAGATTAGATAGAATAAGAAATGAACACATTAGAAACAAAGTGGGAGTAGCACCAATAGACGAGAAAATTAGAGAAACACGATTAAGATGGTTTGGACATGTTTATAGGAGACCTTTAGATGCACTCGGCGACGTTTAGAAGGTAGAGAATCACTTACACAAATCAAAAGAGGAAGAGGTAGGCCTAAAAAGACTTGGAAAGAAGCTATTAAACATGACATGTTATACCTAGAAATAAACGAAAATATGGCTTATGACCGTAAACGATGGCGCGATATGATCCGTATAGCCGACCCCACGTAGTGGGATTAAGGCTTAGTTGTTGTTGTTGTTGTTGTATTTTATTTCTCCTATCCAAATCTAAGAAACTTTCTGGTCTTTGTTTATTATGTAGTTGATCTACTTTTTGATTTCTATACTGAAGTTAAGGCTTAAGAACTATACGCGCACCAGTCTTTTTTTGGTCCCCCCCTTCTGAGTGTTAATGCAATGTCGAGAATTCATCTGGTCTAAGAACAAGTGTAGGGATACGTAAACTTGGAGTTCCTTCTGATCCAAACATGTAAGGAAAGAACATAACTTAATAGAAAAACTGAATTTGACATGTTGGGTACTACGAGTTTCATTGAGTAAATTTGCCATATTACAAGCAAATTTAGTTCGACGTGAAAAATGTTCTCTCATTTTGTCAAATATAATATGCTGGTGTTTGAGTGGTAGGCTGTTGTTCTTGCACTAGCTTTTGTAAGCATCATTTGGTCATTTAGCTGAATAAACTAGAGATTCTTCATTATGAATCACATCTCCATATGTAGGTTAACTGCATGTTATACGCTCATTTCTGAATATTACTCTTGACGTTGATTTATCAGCATTGTAAAAGACATGACACTTTATCCTTTGCTTTTGATTTATCAGTGTTTCACGGACTAGCACTAACATATAGTTTACCCGATTAAAAGTGGGAAGTAGAAGTGGGAATGGGTAGATATACATCACCTTAAAAATGAGGGTGGGGAAGCATAGAAGGAAGATGAATGCACTAAAAAATACATAAATCTGGTGCTAAAATATAAAAAAAGAGAAAAGGGAAAGAAATCAAAGGTGTAGCATACAGATATGAAGTAACATTTTTCCGTGTTTGTTTCTACTAATTTTCCATGCTCATCCTTTCGTTTACCTTAGTTTCCTGGCGAAGTTCCAAATGAATATGAAGTAGGGTTAATTACAAATAATACCCTTGAGGTTCAGTCTAATTACAGAAAAATCCAGTTATATTTCAAAATTACAAATACCCCTTGACATTTGTTTCTGTTTTAGAAATTGCAAGGGGGAATTTAGGAAGTAAATACAAATCTCAATGGGGTGTTTGTAAATACCTTGAGGGGGTATTTTTAATTATGAAAATATCATTGGAGTTTTTGATTAGGCTAAACCTCAGGGGCAGCTTTTGTAATTTACCCTATCAAGTATGTGCTCACCCTTGGGAAAGTGTACCTTTCTCCTCTCTTGCTCCATCTCAATTTGTATCTTTTGACAAAGTTATTCTGGGATCAATTTTTATCATTGAAAAGTAATAATTCTTGTTCTTATGCACTGTTGGCCAGGAATTTACGTATTTGTCTAGCCGAGTATCTATTAGTTAATTTGAAACTGTTTGATATTTAGTGATGTAGCTGAACTCACATGCTCAAGTTTAGAGGGCATTGGCCCCTCTACCTAGTTTCTGCGTCTTATTATCCTAATTTCGCCTACGATTTACTCAAAAATGACTTTTGGAAGGGCAATTACTAGTTACTACATCACAAATGCAATGTAACTGCCGATGAGGTCTTCTCGTCCTAGTCATAAGGTGGACCGTGAAACTATTAGGTCTGATGGCATGTGGGTTGATCTTCCATCTTTGTGTGTGGTTTGATTTCTATTGAGAAAGTGCAGATCGAGTCTTATTTGGGTTGTTATATGTTGTAGGTTATGGTGCGACTTGTAATATGTATTCTAAAACAAAAATGCAATGTAACTCATGCTTTTGATGGAAGATTACACATACTACCCTTGAGGTTTATTCTAGTTACGAAAAACCCACCTATCTTTCAAAATTACCATTATCAAATTGCACCTATTGAGGGGGTTAGTTTGTAAAACAAATATAATCCTTAATGGGATATTTGTAATACCGCAAGGGGTATATATAATTTTGAAAGGTGATTGGATTTTTTGGAATGAGGCTGAACGTCAAGGGTAGTTTTTGTAATTACATCATAAATTTATACTAATGTTATTTTTAAGATTATGTAGGTATAGTACCTCTTGTGGATCAGGGGATTAACTGTTTTTACCTCGCAGGAATGGGAGAAGGTTTTGCCGAGCATACCACCACCCGAGCCAAAGTATCAATTGCGTAGAACGAGCTCAGCCCCCATTTGAGGATCGATCATGTAGATTCATCGTGTTGTTTTATCGTTTTTACTTATGATTAGCCAGTGTTAGTTTTATTTTTCCTTTTTTTTTTAATTTTCTTGAACTTTGCTACTTGGGGGTGCCGTCGTCTGTCTAAATGACAGCCTAATCTTATGGTCTTCAAGTCTGGTTATGTTTACTTGAACACAACTTGGCTGCACTTGCCCCACTGAACCTTCTTCATGTATGTACATTTTCATAGTGCTAACCAACATGGAATTTTTATGGAACTAATTATGGTGATTTAAGTTATAGTTGCCATGAATTTTTTGCTTGAATTTGTCCCATATGTATTGATAACTTGGATCAAATGAGTAAATAATTGTTTAGTCAAGCAGGCCATGAATTATAAATTTTTTTTGAAAGGAAAATTTCATTAACGGTTAAAGTCTGCTGGAAATCGTCCAAAGAACGATTGACAAAGGGGGCGGAATATGATCCCAATCATAAGATTCAATAGACATATTTTTAGCAAAAGATGCAAAGAAATGAGCAATGCTATTGTTGTGGCGACGAGTCCAGAAAATGCCTCGCTAATGGGATTTGGGCTTTGGCTACTAAAACCTCCTCATAGATGGCCAAGCAATCGATAGGGAAGTGCGCTTCGCCATTTATTGCAAGAATAATGGCAGCCGCCCCCGAATATTTCAACGAGGGAAAGATTGAGTGACGCCCAATAGCAAGGGCTTCACGCGAAGGGCAAAGAGTTCAAAGAACTTCCGCATTAGAGATACCGGGAATTTTTAGAAAAACCTTTAACGAACTTTCGTGAACCATCAAAAATTGCCACTCCTATTCCCAGCAGAAGGAGGTGGTAGAGATTGCTCCATCAAAAAAATGCAAGGGCACTGTGGGTGAGCGCTTCATCAAACAATCATTGGATAGTGCGAGAGATGTTCTTTCCGCCACAAGTGCGCTTCACTATAATCAATGAGTTTGGTGTTGGTTGCTAAAGCAATCGAGCGAGCATCGGGGTTAGAATCTTGAATTTCTTCTTGTTCCTTGCAAACCAAATAAAATCACAAATAACAAAAAGATCTCACACATGTCATCTTCAAGGTGTATTAATATTTCTTGAAACCAAAGTCGAAAGGAATTTTGTTCATGCAAAGGTATGATCAAATCCCATAAACCCACAAGTTTCCACACCGACATGGCAAGCTCACACGTGAAGAAGATGTGTGACGCCGTTGGGGAAGGATTGGTGCAAATCAAACACGACTCATTTGCGATGATGTTTCGTGAGCAGGAGATGATCGGTAGTAGCAAGAGATCCGGTGAGGCATCTCCAAATGAAAAGTTGAGTTCTTTGCGGAATGCGTAATTTCCATATTTTTTCCAAGAAGAATAATCAACCTGCTTGCCGACGAGGTATGAATTTGCGGGATGAAAGTCGAGTCACCATGGAAACAATAGAGTGATAGGCCGGCGGACGTAAAACTTGCCATTCTTCGAGAAGTGCCACCCAAAGGTCGTGGGTGTTCAGGTGCACCGAGCGGCATTTCGAGAATGGCCTTTGCTTCAGCAACGGAGAAAAGAGAATATATCAGGGGTGAATTCCAGGTGTGTTTCACCATCAATGAGCTCAGTCACAATAGATAACTGTGAGGTGTAGGGACGTGGGCTATGGATGAGGAAGTCAGAATGATATGGTCCATATGGAACCCACGGGTCGCCCCAAATTTTAGTCGATGAGCCAGAACAAATGAATTTCCTGCAGCCTAATTTAAGGTTTTGGAGAGACTCGAAAATGCTGCGCCAAGACCAAGAGGGACGTTGTCCAAGTTGGGCTGAAAATAAATCACCCGTCTGAAAGTATTTGGCTTTAAAAGTACGGGCAAGAAGTGTAGAGGGACATGTTAGGATTCGCCATGCTTGCTTACTGAGTAGAGCCAGGTTAAAGGCTTTGAGATGTCGAAAACCCAATCCACCCATCGCCTTATTCAAGCATAATTTGTTCCAACTGCGCCAATGAATCACTTTCTTGGTCGTGTCTCCACCCCATAAGAATTGAGCGGCCATAGAGTGAATTTTATCAATGATAGCTTCCGGAAGTTTAAAGCATGACATGGCGAAAGTAGGTATAGCTTGAATGATCGAATGGATTAGGACAACACGACCAACTTGTGATAAATTTTTTTCCTTCCAACCATTAATCTTTCCCCAGATTCTATCAATAAGTCCATTAAAAATTTGTTGTTTGCTTGCTCCAATTACGATGAGGGAAGTCCTAAATATTTTCCATGACTCGAGACCTCCGGCATGTGCGTAGGGTAGAGATGGATGATCGTATCGCGGGTTCGTGTTCTGGGCCAAGAGGATTCCATTTTTCAAGATTAATCCGTTGGCACGAGGCGTCTTCATATAGTTTAATGGCATATTGGAGAGTTTGTGCTTCTTGAAAAGTAGCATGCCCGAATAATAAAGTATCGTCCGCAAAGAAAAGGTGTGAGATCGTCGGGGCATTTTGGGTAATGGTGATCCCATGAAGAGAGCTGTCGCCTTTCGCAAATCCCGCAACATAAGAGAAAAGGTTTTGAGCAAAGAATAAAAAGGTAAGGGGATAGGGGATCTCCTTGTCGCAGCCCGCGATGAGGTTGGAGGAACGAATCGGCCGCCATTTAAAAGAAATGAGAAAGATGGAGTGGAAATGCATGTGTGGATGAGGGAGACAAAATGAGTTGGGAAACCCAATTTAGCCAAGACTTGAATAATAAAAGCCCATTCCACCCGATCAAATGCTTTACTCATATCCAATTTTAGACATGAGGCCAAGGTTACCAAGTTTTCGGGTTTTCATCGAGTGATGTATTTCGTAGGCTACGAGAATATTATCCGTAATGAGCCTCAAGGGGACAAAAGCGGATTGAGAGTCGAAATGAGAGTGGGAAGAATATTCGAAGGCGGACGGCTAAGGCTTTGGAGGCAATTTTGTAGACTACGTTGCACAAACTAATGGGTCCGAGTTGTGAGACACGATGTCCTGGGCTCTGACTTTAGGAATAAGAACAATGTGAGTGTAATTGTAAGATGGTAAAAAACATTATGGTTCAAAAATGTAAAGCAAAATTAGAAACATCATTACCCACTATGTGCCAAAATTTTTGGAAAAAGAGGACTCATACCATCGGGGCGGGCGATTTGAAGGGGTGCATGTGCTTTAGAGCTCGTTTGATCTCATCCGTTGTGAAGGGTTGTGCCAGGGCCGTCATCTCATCCGTCACCTTAGTTCTAACACGACTTAATACCCGTTAATGGCATCTTGGGACGGCATAGACGAAGAGAAAATGTCCGCGAAGTGGTTGCCGATAATGGATTCGATCACGGATTTGTCGGTTTTGGAGTGTACCATTTTTCGTCCATAAGAGACGAAATGGTATTAATCTCTCGTCGAGCCGTAGCAAATGCGTGGAAAAAACTAGAGTTTCGATCACCCTCCTTATACCAATGTTGTTTAGATCGTTGCTTCCATTTGATATCTTGAAGGGTGAGTAAAGTATCCAATTGTGCATTCGGTGTGCGAGCCACGCATTTGATGTCTGTGGAAATGGGCCCTTTTTGCAATTTGGAAATGTCCGATTTGAGTTCTTGGATTTTCTTTGGAAGATTACTAAAATTCGATTTGCTCAGCTTAAGTAGTCCCACCGACAATGTTTAATGTTAGACCCAATATCATTAAGATCGAGTTCCAATTTTCCTTTATGGTTTTTTCGCAATCTTTCGCTCGAATCCACATGGCTTAAAACGGAATGGTCGACTTTTGGAGCAGGCGAAAGCTCTCGACAAGTCTGTTGAGATAGCCGATCTGAGAGATACGCATGGTGGGAAGTATGGGAATCATTGTGTGAAACTTTCCAAACCGGGAAAATATCGCGGCATAAATTGTTACAAACGCTGCGATCAAGACGTGCTCTTTGAGTGAAAGGGTGAGCAAGCAAGCGACTCCAAGTGAAGATATGACCGCTAAAACCCATATCCCGTAATTCACAAAATGAGAGGGCTTCCGGAAGGCGGCGATTTGTCAAGGAGCCCTATCGTTCCTCCCGAAAATTCATGTTGCATAAGTACTTCATTAAAATCCCCAAAACAAATCCATGGAACAGGCGGTTGAGAGATAAGAGACTTAAAGGAGTTCGAAATGACGACGAAGAGAGACGTCCTGTTGGCCATAGACTCCGGTGTCTCGGAGAGTATGATTATTGTATTGAATATTGACATCAATGAAGCGGTCACGTAAACCGTAATGAGACATTTAAGGTTTTTTTCCAAAGAAGGGCAAGCCCTCCCGACCTCGGTGATGGGACGAGAAACCGAAATAAGAGAGCCGATTCTTGATGTTGTCAATAATCGAGATGTTGCATTTGGTTTCGCAGAGAAATACAACATCGGGCTTCTTGTTGCGAATAATCTCGCGGAGTTCTTGAACTGTTCGGAGGTTCCCAAGCCCCGCAGTTCCAACTTATGATATTCATGGTGATCGCGGAGCTGGCCGCGCCAAGCTCGCCGTTTGAAAGGGGTTCAATCAGATTGAAGAGTAGGGGTAGAGTCACTTGGAGATGGGGGGTTGGTTTTGGTTTTCTTATTAATGATTTCGATGATATGTTTTCTAGTTCAATCGAGAAACCGTCGACTTGAAGCTTTCTTTTGGCTTAGGTTTCTTTGAGGTAGAGGTAGGGACAAATGTGGATTTTTTTGCGGAGCGAGGTGAATTTTCGAGCAAGTTTTGAGTGGGGTGTCCGAAGCATGGGCACTTGAACTAGAAATGGGGATGGAGGAGGTTGAGGAAGTGAGGGAGGGGATTTAAGAGAGTCCGATTGGACGTTTTGAGAGGGGAATGGGCTTTTGAGGATGTAGGAAGAGGTATGTTATAGACGAGAGTGGAATTGTGGAGCGGGATGATGGCGAGATTTTGGGTTGGAGATGCGGCTGTGGCGGTGACTAGATGGATATGTGTGGGGTGTGGTGGTTTGAGCGAATCCGTAGATGTGGGCAAGGTGTGGGAAATGTTTGAAGTATCACGGATTGGAAGAAAGTGGAACCGATATATCGTGAATGTGATTGTGAGTGGGAGGTTCAAGATGTGTGGTAGGGGTGGGGGCTCTTTTGTGCGTGACGGGGAGTGACGAGATGCGAAAAATGGATTTTGGCTATTGATGGCACGGAGCCAAGTTCAATTCCGTGGATTTAGAGGAGGATGAAGGGTGGAGGAGACGTTCTTCAGATCCTTTAGGATGTGCCCGATAATGCCACAGTGGAAGCAGTAAAATCGTGAGACGTTCATATTTGAGGAAAATAGGGTGTTTCGCCCAAGAAAATTGGCATGGATGACACGCAGAAGAGGTTTTGTGATATTGATCCTCACTTTGATTCGACATATTTGCCAATGATCGAGCCCGTTAGATCGGTGTCGACTTCGACAAATTCACCAATGGAGTTACCCAGATACAACAAATTCTCTGTTCATAAGACCCAATGGGAGTTGATGTAATTGTATCCAAAAATCACAATGAGAGAAAACCATATCCGAAGGCTTTACATTCGCAATGACATCGTTTATCACCCAAATATCTATCAAATAGCCATGGTGATCCGAGCATAATTCGCTTCTTGTCCGGAGGTTATCGAGAGAGAAAAGGAATGTGTTGTCATGGACGAGTTTGCATGAGAAAGAGCCTCAGGGTTCCCAGAGCCGTTTGAAAAGAGCGTAGATCACAGTCGGTCGTTAATAACGGGGAGCAAGGATCTTTCCCACAAAGCGCAGAGGTTCAGTCTGTGGAGTCCGGAGTAATGGAGGATGTGGGTATGGAGATGGATTCTCCTTTGCTAAGGAAAGCCGGGCGTATAATTTTTTCCAGGTCTTTCGCCATCCGTGTGCTTTGACGGGAGAGAGAAGACAGATAGAACTAAGGTAGTAGATGGATGATTTGTTGCCAAGTCACAAGCAAACTTTCACACCGAATGAGACCCGCAAAAGAGAGAAAATAAATAAAAAAAAGAATAACCAGGGTGGCTTAGCCCACCTGGCCACCACAAGCAATTGTGGGATGGAGGTCGGGGTTCAAATCCTCGCCCATCAAATTGTTTGTGGGGTGGAGGTCGTGGGTTCATATCCCTACTCCATCAAATTGCTCCCAGGGGCATATGCGAGCCGGTGAAGATTTGGTGGGAACTCATCTTGAATAGCATCCGTGTGGGTTCGATTCGGGAGAGATCGTTATTAGTAGATTGGGGGTCGAATATAATTGTTCTCTTTACCTGGGAGGATCTGGTTGTACATCGAGACCCCGCCGAACACGCCAGTGCGTGCACATCCCGCAGTTTACCTTGGCGGCAAAGAATGAGGAGCTAAACCGTTGTCTCGGATAGCGTAGTCGGTAGCGTAAAAACCGCTGAGTTATCAAAAAAAAAAAAAAAAAAAGAAAAGAATGAGAAAAGAAGAAAAAGAAAAGTGGGAATTAAAGTGGGGGACACAGGGCCCCTGCGTATGGGACCAAATGAAGATTAGTAATGGAGCATTAGTTGAAAAGCAAAAAACCACTGATTGATTGGTAAGATGTATGATTAGATCAGTGAAAAACTAAGAGGAGTAAAACTCAGGGGAAGATGGAGGAGAGGAAGGGGATTGAGCATGCTAGAAACAGGCGTGGGAGACCCATGGCCATGCGCCTGGGAAACCCAAGACAGTGCTCTAAGGAGAATCTCCAGAGGAGAGCCCCTAGGACGGATTTCGTTTCCCATGAATTATAAATTGGTACAGTTGCCTTTTGAGTGAAATTTAAATGGTGGTTTACTTTTTTAGTTTAAATAATAGTAATATATCAAAACACGTTTAGTGTACATTGATGATGTTATTTTACGTACTTGGTGTGTAATAGTGATTAGTGATGTTGTAATAAGAGATTCATTTGAAATAGAGAGTTGTACTCGTATTCTCATTGGTAGAGATGTAAAACGTGCGGGCCAAATGCAAAAATGGGTTGAGCTAAAGCCAAACAAAGTGACCAGGACGATATTTTTGAGATCCAGCCCACGAAGATACATTGAAAAAAATCGGGCCAACTGGTTGGCCCGGCCAAAAAGCGATGTTCATTTTGGGCCTCTAAAAATATAACCGAGCCAATCTTTTTACCAGATCGGTTGGGCCAACCCATCGGACCGGATCGAAATTGTGTGCTTCTACTCATTACCTTGTTCTAGCATGTGAATTGCACCACCACAAAAACATATTGCTACATGGCTACTCTTTTCTATTGTTTGCAGTGTTTATTAGCATGTTTGGAATCACTTTCCACGAAAAGTCCTTTTGACTAATTTAATCTATTAGGATGAATAATTGCATAGAAGTATCATTATTTGATTGATATAGTAGATTCATTCAATTTATTATTTATTGACTTGTTGAGGCGTTTGGTGGTTTATATTAAATGGATTTTGAAATAAGTCACATTCCAAACACTTAATCTAAAGAAGTGACATTCTGAAAATTTCATTCTGAAGAAGTGAGAAAGACAATTTCTCATAATCCAATTCCAACAATTTTAGTTGGGCGTTATTAAAAAATGGTATTTCCTATTTAAATTTCCACTATTAGCTTCACCCTGATACATTTTTATAACTTCATTTTCTGATAGAACATATGTCAATAATATATGACTTTTTTAAAAGACAATTAATATATAAAAATCCATTTGTTTAAATGAGTTTTTGTCCTAGATGTGCTCCAAAACATTCACTAAACTTTAAAGTTGTTTTCCACTAGCAATTAAATTAGAAGAATGATCAATGTTTCACTTTTAAGATAAGTTTTATTCTTTTTTTTTTTTTTTTTTTTTTTGTTTTTTTTGATAAAAGATAAAGAAATATATGTTTCACTTAAAACTTTTAATCTTGACAACAAGCACGAAAGACATTGCTCTGAACAAGTACACGATCTCAAAGAAAAAGAAAGATTTTTATGCATGTTCGTAGTAACTATTTTAATAAGTTTTGTCCAAGTGAAAACTAATGAAAATCAATATAAAATATAAAAAAGAAATATGAAGTAAATGAGCGAGTTATTTAGAAATAGTACTGACATTGATATATAACACATTAACAAGCTAGTTCATTGATTTACAACACATCCCCTTCCATGATTCCATCGTATTCAAATATAAATCAATTAAAAAGCAAAACACGTTAAAACAGAAATAGTTTAATATTTGAATTCTTAGCTATTCCTAAATTAAAAAGAAAAGAAAAACTTGATATTAGGTTTCAGAAAACAAGACACATTTCATTATAACGTGAAATGAAAATTATAAGTAATAATTATTTTTAGTAAAAAAAGTGTATATTATAGGCGGGTTGGGCCAAACCCGTGACAGCTCCAGACCCAACAAGTTTTAGTCAAAAGGGTCCACAACCTGCCCCAAAACCTGTTTGACCGGGTTTAGGCCCACCCCTATTGGGGTGGGTTCAATACGGAGGCACGTTTTGGGCCGCCTTATTTCCATGGGCGAAGCTACCTTAGGACAAGTGCGGTCGGCGGACCGCACTCGATCTCAGAGTGACCCTGTTAAATTTAAGTTGGACCGCACTGGAAATTCAACTGAAGATTTAGTTCATATAAAACAAATTGAGTTAAATTCAAAAGGCAAATAAACATTATTGTTTTGTGTAGGAAAATATTAAGAATTACCTAGTCCAGGTTAAGATATATATTAGTGGATAAATGATTGTCTTGTTGTTATGTACATAAATATATGTTCCAAACTTGATAATAAACAGTTTTTTGGAAGTATTTTTCAAATGATTTTTTGTATATAAGTCTATTCCATAATAATAATAATAGTTGTTTGGTGGTTAATTCAGAATATGTTTTTGGATAAGTCACTTATCCAAAAAGTTCATTCTAGAGAAACCATAATTGGAGATTATGAAAACCCGCAAAGAATTGTTGTAAGGTACCACCTTCATATTTGCCTTCTTTTCTATTTTTTTTCAAATATCGGTCCGACATTCGTCCTGCCAAAATGAAAAAATTCCGACGATCGCCTTTGGCTAGAAATCGGGCTACGCCCATGCTTATTGCCATCCATACAACCGTTACAAAATTTGACAATGAGAAGTAATTAATAGAGGAAATTACACAAAATACCCCGATTTTTAAAAAAAAGACAAAAATATCACCCTATCACTAATCTACCACATACGGTCCTAAACTTCCCAAATATACCCACCCGTTACTTTTCTTATCGCTTTTTTTACCCTCCTCTAGTTTCTTATGTTTCTATACCTTCCCACAATTTAGATTTTGATTTCAGAAGCGCCATGTCTTCGCCGCACCACGTCACCGCGCCGTCGACACCTAAGCGCTTCAGCGAATACTATTAGTGCTCCGACCAGTGCTTCATCATCTCTCAATTCTATCGCGATTTTGACGACTTGTTCGTTGCTAGTGGTGGTGGCTCCGCCGTGGTTAGTGGTGGCTCGCCGTAAGTGGTTGCGGCGCGCCTCTTCGGGAGATGATTTTGCATTTGATTTGAGCGAAGATTGGGAAAAAACATCGGTATCCTCTCGATTTAGAGGAAGGTGATAGAAATTTGATTTTAAGATTTTTGACAGATGAATTGATTTTAGATTTTTGTAAAGTTTTTTTAGTTTTAGAAACCGAGTGTCGTTTTATGCCTTTTCTTGATTTTTGATGTTACATTCAACAAATTTTGGATTAGGTAATAGTTGTGATCTCTTGCAACAAGTTCATCAATAGAAAATTGAGTGAGTTGTGTTTCTTTGGAGAATGTAATTTTTGTGATGTTAAAAATAATCAAAATGTCGAGCACGGATTAGGAATCGCGATCGTGTCGAAGAAGATGGTGAATGTTTCAACGGGCGACAAGGATTGGGGCGAAGATTTTGTGGTTGATTTCGAGTTTTCATCCAACGGGTGAGGCTCGCAAATGTTTGATGAAATGTCGAGCGAAGACTCGAGGTTAAACCCGATTTTCGTGTTCTTTTATTATTTTGTGATTTGAAGTTTTTCGTTTGTTTCGATGTTGTTTCAAGTTGTTTCTTTTATTTTATGTATTTCCATTTATTTATTCTTTTTTATTGTTTTTGTTGTGTTATGTATCCGATTGTGTATCGTTTTTATTTCTCTTGTAGTGAATGTGGGATTTTTTGTTGCTTGTTATGCCGAGCACTTTATTGGTGGAAAGGTTATGGACGTCGAAGCATTTGAGATAGAGAATGAACAAGCAAGTGCTCGATCATCTCGCTTCACAATCATGCTAAGTTAAAAGCGCAAAATGGTGATGACGATGACAACGACATTGAGTTTCTACCTCCACTTCCTAATGATTTTAGAGAATTGTTGTTATGTAAATCTTAATGATGATGTAATCAGTTGAAACATGTAAGAAACATAAATGAAACATGTAAGAAACAATTGTGAAACAGGGGATCATGTGGTAAAAGTTTGTAGTAAATTGCTTTTAAATTTAGAGAGATAGTGTAGTTTTTCCCATATACTCTTCAACTTTTTTTTGTCATCCTTGTAAATGTTGATCTTTGCTTCATTTCGATGTCGGCATGTCTAATCTTAAACTAAATATCTCACGTACTCTAGCAAAGTTGTTACTAGTAGGTCTTTCCCCGCTACATCGATGCATTCAACAATTCTATGATGTCGGGAAGTCAATACAAAGTATTTTTTGGTCCGACGGTGGAGTCGTGTCCATTTCTCGTGAGCCGATGATGGACAAGTAAGCTCAAATTTTCTGAATTGAATTTGTTGTTCCAAGATTTCGTTTAGGGTCTGAATGTGCGATCCATTGAAATCGATATTCTTGTTATTTCAAAGTTGGTATACTCTCTATTTTCTTCCCATTGTCCATTGTGGCTTACCACAGTGAGATTTTCTATGCAATGTGGAATTCAATGAAAAGTTGGCTAAGTGAAACATATAAGAAACATAAATGAAACAGTGTATGAAACAACAAAGAAATAACAAACATGTTTGAAACAACAAAGAAACCAATGCAAGAAAATCAGCGGAAAATGGGTATTTTTGTCCAAATTCAGCGGAAAATGGGTATTTTTGTCCAAATTGAGGAAAATGGTATTTTTATCCAAAATCGAGGAAAATGGGTATTATGCGGGGATTGGGTATGGAAAATGGGGTGTTCATATCCTTTTCCCTAATTAATACGTACAAGTCCATAAGTCCATGCAAAGTTCAATGTTGAGATGAGCACAAAAGTAAATTATTTGCTCACAAATTGTTGGAACATATAAGCATTAATTAAAATGAGAAAAAGAAATTATCCTCTTTTCCTTTATCATTGGTCCAAGTTTCTCGAGAATGAGGAAGATCGGTACACAATTAATGTAATTGTGTTTGTTGACAAATTACTGAAACACATAAGCATTAAATAATTGAGGAAAAGAAATCGGGACGATTGGTACATAATTAATTTAATTGTGTTTCTATCTGTAAGAAAGGCAAGAGGCCCAAACTATTATAAAACACATCGTTAAAACCAACTTCAACCCAACATATCAAGAAAACAGAAAAGGAAAAAAATGGAGAGGAATGTGTTGATCACCTTAATGTTTGCATTCTTGCTTTGGGGTACGTACTTGCTTCTCTTTCTCATAAAATATCTTCAACGGTACAATGCTATGATTACAAAAGATACTATTGAGGCTAGCCGAATTAAAAAAAAAAATTCGAGTTATCTTTTAAAATTGTAAATACCACACTCTCGAGGACTTTTGGCTAAAAATAAATGTCATGATCAGTATTTGTAGTTTCAAAAGATAACTGAGTTTTTTTTTTTAATAATGCTAAACCGGATGAGTGGATCTTGTAATTAACGCTCAAATAAATTGGTCCTTAAAAAAATTTGGGATTTAATTTCTCATATAATTTTTTTTTAATAAGTTGGAAGTACTAGTTGAAAGGAGGAATAAATTTCAAAGAAACCGAAAAATACTCTAGAGTTCGAATCTCGGTCAAAACCCCTACAAAGGGTGAATGATACCACTTGAGCTACAAGCTTGTGATGAGATTTTTCATATAACTTGGCCAACAATAATTTCATTTTCTTTTTTCCAATTTTTTTCAAATACTTGAGTATTTATATTATTATATATATGTATATGTCCTAATAATTTGTGTTTTCATGACTAAAAAAGTAGGAGTTGTTGTGATGGACTGTGTTGAGGGCAAGAAAAACTGCAAGAATAGGTACAGACTTAGGTGTTGGTCGAGCCATCCATGTGAGCCCCATGACTGTGCCATGAAATGCAAAAAAAGTGGAGCCGAAGATTCAGAATGTGCTGGTCTGAATGGAAGACTTTGTGAGTGTCTAAGCGACGCCATAACTCAACAGAGACTCAACCACCACAACCGCCGCTATCGCCGTCGCCGTCGTCTCGTTGGAGGATCAATTGTGTGGCGGCTATTGAATAGTTTCTTTATCAAATTGAACAATATTATTCTAGTGAATGTTTCTCTATCTAATTGAAAACTTGCAATTTTGGTCATATGGTCGGTAACAATTTAATGGAGACGATCACGTCTTTATTACTCGTTGACAATTACTGCAATTTTGATTCCATATGAGTAGGACATCATGATTTTAGTCTCACGGTTTGCATTTTTGGTCCCAAAGTCAAAACTTTATACAAACTCCTCCCGGTGATCCCAGGGAAGAGATTCTCCCCAACGCTCCCGATAATACGACGCCTCTCGCATTCCGCGAGGTGGCCACGCACCACGGAAATAAGCAAGTATTTTCTTCCTCTCCTAAGGAGAAACTCATTTCCCAAACACTTAGCAAATTTTCACCAACAAATTCTGAGCAAATATACAAGAAGTAAATGTAGAAGGAACGCGGAAAAATACCAACACGTGTGGTGAAAAACAAGAAACATGCAACCCACGCAAGAAAGTATCACCTAGCCCCGTGGAGGCAACAAACATATCCGTAAAGTAAATTTCACACTAAACAAGTAAATTGTTGAGTGTAACTTGGAGAAGGAAGAACATACCGTAAAAACCATGCCTTATTTGGCATCAAAGCACTTCCCAGGGGGAGTTGGGGCCCTTTCCCGCTCCCCTCGGAGAAATTGGGTGCCCTGGCCCACTCCCGAGGAGTTGAACGCCCTCATTCACATTCGTCCATGCACTTCATAACCAATATAAGAACAAGCCTTCCTCCGCCTAGAGCCAACCTACAAAACTCCTGAGTCAACGTTATGCACTCTTTAATCATACAAAGATGTTGAGTAGTAACTCGCTTACTAAACTCTCTAGATCCATCTCTACTCCCAAGAGAAGACCTATGCTGATACTTTCGCTGAGGGATCTTCCCCAGACTTCCCTCCTCAAACTCCTCTACACTATCCTCCATACTCGAACTCGAATTCGACGAATATCAATAAAATCTCCAACTATATATATAGCCCCATAGACAAAAGGGGAATGCAAAACACCGTAGACGAGTCAGATGGAGGAAACGAAAATTGACTGGTCGGTAACTCCTTAGCCCTGAAATACATAAGACGAACCCCTTAGTGTTTGAGACCCGACATGGAAAAATGTAAAAATTCTAGAAGAAGAAAGAACCCTATGCAAAGAAGAAAACAAGGAACATTACCCGGTAGTGGCCCGGGTGACTCAAGGGCGCGCCCTTGAGGGGCCCTTCAGGGCTCTCTCCCTTATCCACTTCCATCCACACACTTTTGGCTCCGCCCAGGCGATCCCATTCCACGATGTTTCGCTACTGCCAATTCCACTTCCGCCACTAGGCGGGGGCCAAATCTTTTGTGACATCTCACCGCACCCAATTCTAAATAAGTGTATCGAAGTAAAATTTCAATCAGAGCATCAAAGTGCTCAAGTCCGGGGCTCTATCTTGCCCCTATCACCATCCGAGACTCAAAAGTCTAGTGAATCCACCAACTCTATGGGATCCTTCCCACCATGTCACGCCCAAACGTGACGCGACGATGATCAATCACTTAAATGTAAATAAACCCAACATTCTAGAAAACGATGCAACAATCCCAAGTGAAACAAGGTCTAAAGCAATGGAAAACTACAAGTACAACAAGATTACAATTACATCCCAACAACTTAATAGCTTACAATCTTAACTAGGAATAAAGTACACATCATATCATAGCTTAAGTATCAAATGGGTCCTACGCCCTTCAATTACAATCCGTAATTTCAAAGGAAATAAAAGAGTCCAACATCGAAAAATAAAAGAAAATAGTCCAAAGAACATAGATAACGATAGGAAATGAGTTCAACGGGCGGAGCTCGAGAGTTCAATCCAAGGCAGGTTCAGCTTCTTCGACAAAGTCATCTTCTAAGGTTAGAAAACAGGAGGGGGTGAGACAGAAATCTCAGTGGATGGGGTGATCGTGTGCAAGTGTGGCGATATATATAGTTAATGCGAGAAATTTAGTTGTATGAAAACGCGTGAGAAATGATGCATGAATTCACACACAGTCCACAAGCGTCATGAAAAATATATTTATGTAATATACTTATACAGTTTAAGAAAACAGTTCATGGTCACGCATGCACTATGGTTCAAGCAGTCAGGAGGATTGCGTACGGATTTGTAACGCCAATCCTATGCAAGACAAGTAGCGGTTGCGTACGGATTTGTAGCGCCAACCTATGCAATACAAGTAGCGGATGCGTCACGGATTTGTAGCGCCAACCAAACGGGTCCGATTAACTCGAGAATCATGTGGATCGACAAATGATTCCTTCGTTCTACCTTGTAACTCCCGAGTAAGATAGTCCAAGACCTATCACCTTATCGCTCCGTAGGCAAAGACAAAATCACAGTGGAGCTAGCAAGGCTCTGATCTGTCATAATCATGATTATACCTCAAGTACTACGACCCGCTTCCCTTGGACAAACTCCGTCCTCGGTTGGGATTAGGACGATGGGGCCGAGAGTGGAATAGCGGCCGAGCTACCTAGTTCCATCCCCGACGTATCCATTCGACCGTGAGCTCGACACACCAAGTTGACTCAGCAGAAATTAAATACACGTTCAGTGCAAACAACCTGATGAGTATATTGATTTGGGAAGCGATTCATGAAAAGTTTTCGAAAATTTGCGTAAGGTAATTATGGCGTTGGTGGAGTTATTTGGATGAAGATGATTATCGGGAGGATAAGCAATCTTCGATATCTTGAACGATTAGGTGGAACATAAGTCCCGTTATAGATTCAAATCGCAAGAGGCGAGGAAGTCGCGCGATCGGGTATTAATCCGTCAAGGCGGTCCGATAAGTCGGGGTTTTTTAGAAATTAAAATATTTTAATTAAGAATTGAAGTCGAGGGTCCAGGGCTGTTTTAGTAAAAGAAAAATAATTTGAGTTAGGTCTTGATAAAAGAAAATTTTCAATTTAGCCCCGTTTTGTAAAAACCAATACTTTTGGGGATAAAAATTGAATAAATAAATATCCCGACCTTGAAAAATTATGAGGTCAGTTCCTAAACTCTCCAAATTGTTCAGAGATTCAGGTTTTTGAAGTTTTGAGGTCGAGTTTGTTATAAGATTCTCATATTGGCCCCAAATTTGTTAAAATTGCCATTTCGGCTCTAAGTTTAAAATAATTGGAACTCACAAACCGGAAGGGCTTTTAATGTGATTCCAGTTGTATTTACAGTCCCAAAATCCAAAAATTACAGAGGGGTCCCTTAAGTTTTATTTTCTTGCAATTAAGTCCACCAACTTTCCATTTTTGCATTTTAAGTCCAAAAATTGAAATTTAATCAATTATGCTCGACTTGTCCAGGTTATAAATCATTCAAAACATAGATTTCAAGAGTCATACACATACATATCCTTCTCATACAAAATTTCATCAAGTATAACAATAAAATGTGCATGTATGCCCTATTTTTCGATAAATCACATTTTTGAGCAACCCTTGAGAATATTTCCAACTTGATACAAGAAAATAGCATGCAATACATAATATATATCTCAAGTGCTCAATAACAAAATACTACATGCATATTTTCAATTTAAAACACCTAGAAGTTGAAAGGATTTTTCCACCCACCTTAAAGATCGGTTTGTTGGTGAAAATGGGATAAATCTCTCTCGATGAAGGAGTGACTTAGGTCAGCCCCTAAGTCAAGGTATATCAAAAACTATAGGAGTTATAAGAATGTGGTTAAAAATTTAGGGAAAAGAAGAAGATGGTGAGAAAATTGTAAATACTACACTTACCTTGTGTAGTGAGTAAAATGTTACTAGTAATGGCTTCCAAGTATAAGGTTTTGGTCACCCTTAATGTCAACCTCCAAGGTCAGCCCCTAAAACTCAAAAAATGAAAATGGAGTGTCAAAATTTGGAAAATAGAAGAGAGGAAGAAAGTGTACTAAAAATTCCATTTCTTACCTTATAGTCCAACTTCTTCACAATTTTTCTTCAAGATGACTAGTCTCTTAACTTCTTCAAAGGTCTTCTAGGTATACCTCAAATTCAAAAATCAAACTTAAATTAGAAGGTGAAAGAGGTGAGCTAGAAGGTATAAGAATAGATTGAAGAAGAAATTTCTTACCTTGTGTAGTGTATATGGTTCGAATTTTTGAAGAAAATGGGAGATGAATTCTTGAAGTTTTGGTTAAATGTTAGTGAAGAAGATGAAGAATAGGTAGAGAGATGTAGGAGGATTTTTAGAGAGAGGTAAGAGGAATTACAAGACTTAGAAGAAATTTGGTGTTGGTGAAATGAAATGGGAAGAATAAAAATTTTGTTTTGTTTTGATTAAATGATAAGTTAGAGTAATAATTGAGGGAATTAGGGAAGAAAATAATATTTAGGCAACTTTATTAGGGACAATTAGCCAAAAATGCTAATCTTAGGGGAATTTTTAAATTGGTCTTGTTGACCAATTGGATGATTGAAATGGTGGGATTAATTTAAGATGTAGGTTTGAATTAATGGTGTAAATATACACAAGATGAATACACAAGGTGTACATGTACAAGAGTTGGGAGATATTTCTACACCAAAAAATATACCAATGCCGTCCCCCTAAGGGTATTTTGGTAATCCCACATATTTTTTTTTTTATCTCAAAATTGATGATAATAGATGAATAAATATCAATCTCCAAAATAATTAGTGATTTCCTTGATCACTTATAAGTCTCATGATCCCTTAATCTAAATCGAATTCTTAATTCTATAAATTATAAATCCCTAAAATAAATAGTCTCTTAAAATTCTAAGGTGACTAATAAATACACCAATAATAATAATGATGATCATCCAAGTGATCATAAATGCGAATTAAAATTAATAAATGATTATGATCACAAATAGAATTTAAAAGAATTAAATGCAAAATATATTTATCATTAATATCTACCACCAACGTGACGCGGTAAAATAGTCAAAATAATACAAAGACGATACGAAACAAGTACATGATCGAATAAAAATTGGGGCTTCACATTCTCCCCTCCTTAAAAGAATTTGGTCCCCAAATTCTCTCTAGAATAGCTCTGGATATTGATTCCTCATGTCTTCTTCCATCTCCCATGTTGCGTCTTCGTCTCGGTTGTGGTTCCGCCATACAACTTTAACCATTGGAATCTCTCTGTTACGCAACTGACGTATCTGCTGGTCAATGATTCTGATTGGTTCCTCGGTGTAAGATAAATTCTCCATTAGAGGAGGAGCATCACGAGTGATGATGTGCTCAGGATCTGGTTGATACTTTTTCAATCTCGATACATGGAATACATCGTGCATTCCCGCATATTGTGCCGGTAACTCTAGTCGGTAGGCCAACTTTCCGATTCTCTGCAAAATCTTGTAAGGTCCAATATATCTCGGGCTTAATTTACCTCCTTTCTTTGGGTTGATTAATCCTTTTCGTGGCAAGAGTCTGAGAAATACTTCATCTCCGGCTTCAAATTCCAAGTCCTTTCTCCTCTTGTCCGCGTAACTCTTTTGGCGGCTCTGAGCTGTACGGATCCATTCCTTGATCAACTTGACCTTTTCCATGGCTTCCTCGAACTAAGTCGACCTTTGGAATCGAGGTCGACTTCCGCGTTTCTCCTGAGTCCATTGGTCATCAATCTCCCAGTGTAGAGGGGATCTACACTTTCGTCCATACAAGGCTTCGTAGGGTGCCATCCCAATCGTGGCCTGATAGCGTTATTATAGGCGAACTCGGCCAATGGTAAGTGTGCATCCCAACTTCCTTGGAAATCCAATGTGCAGGCTCGCAACATGTCTTCCAGGGTTTGAATTGTTCGCTCAGACTGGCCGTCAGTTTGCGGATGTGCTGCTGTGTTGAAACTTAGCGAGGTACCCAATTCCTCATGTAAGCATTTCCAGAATCTGGAGACAAACCTCGGGTCTCTGTCTGACACTATGTCGACTGGCACTCCATGCAGTCGAATGATCTCTCGGATGTAAATTTGCGCAAGTTTCTGCAAGCTGTCGGTTTTCTTCATAGGTAAGAAGTGTGCAGATTTCGTGAGTCGGTCTACGACTACCCATATAGCATCATCGCCTCGTCTAGTCCTCGGTAGATCCGTCACGAAGTCCATCGTTATGTGTTCCCATTTCCACTCGGGAATTCTCAACGGTTGTAATAAACCAGATGGTCGTTGGTGTTCTGCTTTTATTCGTTGACAAGTCAAACATCTCGCAACGAACTCTGCTACTTGGTTCTTCATGTTCACCCACCAGAAATGTCGTTTCAAGTCCTTATACATCTTGTTTCCTCCAGGGTGTATAGTGTATTTCGAACGGTGTGCTTCTGCTAGAATTCTGCTCCTAATCTGCTCGTCACTTGGTACACAAACTCGATTCCAAAATCTGATGATCCCATCTTCATGTACCGAGAATTCTGATCCTTCTCCTTTAAGTATCTTCTCTTTCAGTCTTTGAAGTTGCACATCTGTCTCTTGTGCTGCTTTGATCTCGTTCAGTAGGTCGGGTTTAACAGATATGTTAGCACATGAAATGTGAGCATTGGTCCTTGTCGGATTCCAAGTGCTCAATTCTTCTAATGATTTCCACTCTCGAATCATTAGTCTGGCTAAACTCGCCTTTCTGCTCAAGGCGTCAGCTACTACGTTAGCTTTCCTGGGATGGTATTGAATATCAAAGTGATAGTCTTCTATTAACTCCATCCATCTCCGTTGCCTCAAATTGAGATCCTTCTGAGAGAATAGATACTTTAGGCTCTTATGATCTGTGTAAACCGTGAATGTTGCTCCGTATAGATAGTGTCTCCATTTCTTTAACGCGAACACTATCGCTGCCAGTTCCAAGTCATGCGTAGGGTAATTAGCCTCATACGGCTTGAGTTTTCGTGATGCATAAGCAATGACTTTTCCTTCCCGCATGAGCACTCGCTCCTAGTCCCTCATTTGATGCATCCTTTGTAGATGACAAAGTTTTTGTTCCCTTTGGAAGGGGGGGATCGAGCCGTAGTAAGTCGTTTCTTCACTCTTGGAAACTAGTCTCACACTTGTCATTCCACTCAAACTTGACTTGCTTCCGGGTTAGTCGAGTGAGTGGTCCGCTATCTTGGAGAAATTCTCGGCTAAATCTTCAATAATATCGGCCAGTCTAAGAAGCTTCGATCTCCGATGACTACGGTTGTTTCCATTCAACCACCATCCGTACCTTCAAGGATCTATGGCGATCCCAATGCCGATACTATGTGTCCCAAGAATGCACTTCACTAAGCCAAAATTCGCACTTGCCGAATTTGGCATACAACTTGTGCTCGTAGTGTCTCCAAAATAATTTTAGGATGACGTTCATGCTCTTCTCTAGACTTAGAGTATACGAGTATGTCATCAATGAATATCACTACGAATTGATCCAAATAAGGTTGAAAACTCGATGCATCGGATCCATAAACGCTGCTGGTGCGTTTGTCGACCGAAAGGCATCATTACAAACTCGTAGTGTCCATATCCGTCCGAAATGCCATTTTGGAAACGTCTTCTTCACGGATCTTTAGCCGATAATATCCCTATTGTAAATCAAACTTCGAGTACACCGTCGCTCCTGAAGTTGATCAAAGCGATTCGTCTATCCTCGGAGGGGATATTTATTTTTGATGGTCACACTGTTGAGTCCTGCGATAGTCTATACACATGCCTTAATGTGCCATCCTTTTTCTTGACGAATAAGATGGTGCTCCCCAGGGGAGACGACTTGGTCGGATAAATCCCACATCCATCAACTTCCGTAATTGAGTCTTCAACTCTTGTAACTCAACGAAGCCATTCTATACGGCGTTCGGTGATCGGAGCGGTTCGGTAATACCTCGATGGTGAACTCGACTTCCCTATCCGGAGGGACGGTGGCGAAGTTCTTGTGGAAATACATCGGTATATTCCGATACTATAGGTACTTGATTAATTTGTGTCGCAACCTTAGGTTTGTTAATTACAAACGCTAAGTACCCTTGTGCCCCTCTAGTGATCGCTTCCTCGCTTTCACGAAATGATTGGGGCAATCTTAACTCGTGCTCTTCCCGAAATTTCTACTTCGGGCTTATCGGGTTCACATAGCTTAATGGACTTGCGATGGCAGTCCATTTGTGCGTGGTGTGCACAAACGATTCATCCCCAAAATTATGTCGTATTCGGATATAGGTAATAAAATCAAATCGGCCGTACAATTTATCTCATTAATCTTAACTTTCGCATGCATTATAGATAATATATGTTATCGCTTGCGCCCATAGGAGTTGATACTTCTAGACCTATATGCATATGTTCCATGCATGCATGCAACTTGTGTACAAAATGTGGTGCAACAAATGAATGCGTTGATCCAGGGTTAAATAGTACTTTAGCGTAGTGGCTAGATACCGTAAGCGTACCTTCCACTACGCCCGCTGCTTTCCGAGCCTCATGTCCGCTAGTGCAAATGCTCGGCGGGCATCCTCGCCTTGCATTACCCTGGCCGTTACCCGACTTATGTGGTTGCACTGTTTGGTCCGGTCTTCGTATTTTGAGCAATCTTTCACCGGGTGCCGATCACTACCACAACAGAACACCTTCCCTATTTACGCCAACAGGTCATTGGCGATATGCCCCGATTTTTGGCAATGTGTACACACTAGACCCGACTTTTTCTCTTGGTCCTTTTCCTTTATCCGTCTCATTAATGGTCCTTCAAACTTAGCAGTCGCTTAGATGGTCAGTCCCACGCTTGTCCTCTTTGATTGTTTGATGGCTACTCTCAATGATGCCCAATACGGTTTGACCCCGACTCAATGCGAAGAGTCGCTTTTACCGCGGCCGAGTAGGTTGTCATTTCGATCAAGTCTTTTGAAGTTCTAGCTTGATCCCCGTGTGAACTTATATAATTTGTCCTCTTATGTACCGATTGTCCCTGAGCGTATTTGGACAATCGATGAAACTCGCGACTCAGATCGGGCTGACGACATGTTCCCCCTGTCTCAACCTATAGAACTCATCACGGCATGCCTCCTTCACGACTTGGGAATATCTCGCTCATTGAATTTAGCCAGAAATTTTCCCACGCCCTATCTACTTGGTTTCGGTCCCATTTTCTCTCAATCGCCGCCACCAATCTCTAGCAACCGATTCTAGTGAACACGGCGAGCGTAACCTTTTGTTCCCCGAGTATTGAGAGCATTGAAGATATTGTCCATTTTCCCAATCCATTCTTCGCCTTTAAGTCATCAAGGATCTCCTAAGAAAGTCGGTGGGTCAAATCGCAAGAATCGCTCCAGTGCGATCATTCGCCTCTTTAGTGGGCTCAGGAATACGCCGTTGAGGCTCGCTTGTTGCCTCATGAAGACCACTATCCTGTTGCGGGGCTATTGCGTCAAGTTATCTCCCGCGATCGGCGGAGGAGGTTGTGGTAGTTCGGGAGAGGGTACCCGTTCCTGGTACGTCCTCATACCTTCGGGAACACGGGGTCTCCGCGTCCACGGTTTCCAGCCATGTATCCGTAGTTTAGCTACAATTGAGAAAGGAATGATTTCCATAAGTACTTGCATATAACAAGTTATATCACAACAACAATACACAAGACATAGAATAAGTAGAAAAATATATTCATTGATGTGAAATTTAAATACACCGAATGAGTTCATACAACAGAATATAAAATCGAAGATAAACTAGAGTCGAGGATACAACTTGATTAAGGTACAATCAAAAACAAAATACAACGGGATGGAATAAGCATCGGCTAAAATCTAGCATAGAAGTTATCTACTCGGTGAGGTCGCCGTCATCATCACTAGCGGCTTCGTCCATAATCGGATCTCGATCGGGCCGAGGTACCACCTCGGCGATTAAAGCCCGACTGGCCATCGCCTTGCTCAGTCCCGAGCATCATCGAGTGGGCGGCTTCAAGCGCCTCGGGCTCTTCATCTTCCATTGGATCCTCATCGGATCCTCTTGATCTTCTTCAGATCCTCCTCGGGATCCTCTTCATTATCGACCTCAAGTCGGGCATGGGTTCCGCCGAGTGGTGGCAACGGTGGCGCACTAGCCGCTAAGGCGAGCCTCAAAGCAAAGATCCCGCCGAGTTAAGGCATGCGTTCCGCCATTCCCGAGATAGCTCAAGGTATTCCTGGTGCCAGTGGTTCGTGTATGCTCGGAAGTAATCACGTTCGCACAAGACGGGCCTCCAATAATTCCCACTAGATAGGTGGCATCGGCTCCATCCCGAACAAGCCAAACTAAGAAGGATTAGTCGAAGTAAGAAAAGATAAGGAAGAACAAGGAAAGAATAACTAAGGAAAGTTAGTCAAGAGTCAACTATGTCAAATCAAGTATGACTATGGATTCTCCAAGTATAAATTTCGACTTAACATAAATATCAATAATACGGTTCTATGCCATTATTGAAATCGATTTCACACTTAATTGGCCAGGTCGTGGTACTACCCAACACACCAGGGTCCTATCTCGGGTCAGCTCGGTGTAAGTTTCCATCTTACTAGCCGAGCTCGATACCAATCTGTCACGCCCAAACGTGACGCGACGACGATCAATCACTTAAACAGAAATAAACCCAACATTCTAGAAAACGATGCAACAATCCCAAGTGAAACAAGGTCTAAAGCAGCGGAAAACTACAAGTACAACAAGATTACAATTACATCCCAACAACTTAATAGCTTACAGTCCAGAACTAGGAATAAAGTACACATCATATCACAGCTTAAGTGTCAAATGGGTCCTACGCCCTTCAATTACAGTCCAGAATTTCAAAGGAAATAAAAGAGTCCAACATCAGAAAAATAAAAGAAAATAGTCCAGCAACATAGATAACGATAGGAAATGAGTTCAACGGGCGGAGCTCGAGAGTTCAATCCAAGGCAGGTTCAGCTTCTTCGACAAAGTCATCTTCTAAGGTTAGAAAACAGGAGGGGGTGAGACAGAAATCTCAGTGGATGGGGTGATCGTGTGCAAGTGTGGCGATATATATAGTTAATGCGAGAAATTTAGTTGTATGAAAACGCGTGAGAAATGATGCATGAATTCACACACACATCCACAAGCGTCATGAAAAATATATTTATGTAATATACTTATACGATTTAAGAAAAAAATTCGATTATGGTCACGCAGCACTATGGTTCAAGCGGTCCAGGAGGGGATTACGGATTTGTAACGCTAATCCTATGCAAGACAAGTAGCGGTTGCGTCACGGATTTGTAGCGCCAACCTATGCAATACAAGTAGCGGTTGCGCACGGATTTGTAGCGCCAACCAAGCGGGTCCGATTAACTCCGGAATCATGTGGATCGGACAGTGATTCCTTCTTTCTACCTTGTAACTCCCCGAGTAAGATGGTCAAGACTGTCACCTTATCGCTCCGTAGGCAAAGACAAAATCCACAAGTGGAGCTAGCAAGGCTCGGATCGTCATAATCATGATTATACCTCAAGTACTACGACCCGCTTCCCTTGGACAAACTCCGTCCCTCGATTGCGGGATTAGAGGCGATGGGTAGGAGAGTGGAATAGCGGCCGAGCTACCGGTTCCATCCCCGACGTATCCATTCCGACCGTGAGCTCGACACACCAAGTTGACTCAGCAGAAATTAAATACATCGCGTCAGCAATCAACCAGGCAAATGAGTATATTGATTTGGGAAGCGATTCATGAAAAGTTTTGAAAATTTGCGTAAGGTAATTATGGCATTGGTGGAGTTATTTGGATGAAGATGATTATCGGGAGGATAAGCAATCTTCGATATCTTGAACGATTAGGTGGAACATAAGTCCGTTATAGATTCAAATCGCAAAGACGAGGAAGTCGCCCGCGATCGGGTATTAATCGGTCAAGGCGGTCCGATAAGTCAAGGGGTTTTTGAGAAATTAAAATATTTTAATTAAGAATTGAAGTCGAGGGTCCAGGGCTGTTTTAGTAAAAGAAAAATAATTTGAGTTAGGTCCTTGATAAAAGAAAATTTTCAATTTAGCCCCGTTTTGTAAAAACCAATACTTTTGGGGATAAAAATTGAATAAATAAATATCCCGACCTTGAAAAATTGTGAGGTCGGTTCCTAAACTCTCCAAATTGTTCAGAGATTCAGGTTTTGAAGTTTTGAGGTCGAGTTTGTTATAAGATTCTCATATTGGCCCCAAATTTGTTAAAATTGTCATTTCGGCTCTAAGTTTAAAATAATTGGAACTCACAAACGGAAGGGCTTTTTATGTGATTCCAGTTGTATTTACAGTCCCAAAAATCGAAAATTACAGAGGGGTCCCTTAAGTTTTATTTTCTTGCAATTAAGTCCACCAACTATCCATTTTTGCATTTTAAGTCCAAAAATTGAAATTTAATCAATTATGCTCGACTTGTCCAGGTTATAAATCATTCAAAACATAGATTTCAAGAGTCATACACATACATATCCTTCTCATACAAAATTTCATCAAGTATAACAATAAAATGTGCATGTATGCCCTATTTTTCGATAAATCACATTTTTGAGCAACACTTGAGAATATTTCCAACTTGATACAAGAAAATAGCATGCAATACATAATATATATCTCAAGTGCTCAATAACAAAATACTACATGCATATTTTCAATTTAAAACACCTAGAAGTTGAAAGGATTTTTCCACCCACCTTAAAGATCGGTTTGTTGGTGAAAATGGGATAAATCTCTCTCGATGAAGGAGTGACTTAGGTCAGCCCCTAAGTCAAAGAATATCAAAAAATATAGGAGTTATAAGAATGTGGTTAAAAATTTAGGGAAAAAAGAAGATGGTGAGAAAATTGGAAATACTACACTTACCTTGTGTAGTGAGTAAAATGTGACTAGTAATGGCTTCCAAGTATAAGGTTTTAGTCACCCTTAATGTCAACCTCCAAGGTCAGCCCCTAAAACTCAAAAAATGAAAATGGAGTGTCAAAATTTGGAAAATAGAAGAGAGGAAGAAAGTGTACTAAAAATTCCATTTCTTACCTTATAGTCCAACTTCTTCACAATTTTTCTTGAAGATGACTAGTCTCATAACTTCTTCAAAGGTCTTCTAGGTATACCTCAGATTTAAAAATCAAAATTAAATTAGAAGGTGAAAGAGGTGAGCTAGAAGGTATAAGAATAGATTGAAGAAGAAAATTTCTTACCTTGTATAGTGTATATGGTTCGAATTTTTGAAGAAAATGGGAGATGAATTCTTGAAGTTTTGGTTAAGTGTTAGTGAAGAAGATGAAGAATAGGTAGAGAGATGTAGGAGGATTTTTAGAGAGAGGTAAGAGGAATTACAAGACTTAGAAGAAATTTGGTGTTGGTGAAATGAAATGGGAAGAATAAAAATTTTGTTTTGTTTTGATTAAATGATAAGTTAGAGTAATAATTGAGGGAATTAGGGAAGAAAGTAATATTTAGGCAACTTTATTAGGGACAATTAGCCAAAATGCTAATCTTAGGGGGGAATTTTTAAATTGGTCTTGTTTGACCAATTGGATGATTGAAATGGTGGGATTAATTTAAGATGTAGGTTTGAATTAATGGTGTAAAAATACACAAGATGAATACACAAGGTGTACATGTACAAGAGTTGGGAGATATTTCTACACCAAAAATACACCAATGTCGTCCCCTAAAGGGTATTTTGGTAATCCCACATATTTTTTTTTTTGTCCCAAAATTGATGATAATAG
Source organism: Rehmannia glutinosa (assembly GCA_016081115.2). Lineage (NCBI taxonomy): Eukaryota > Viridiplantae > Streptophyta > Magnoliopsida > Lamiales > Orobanchaceae > Rehmannia > Rehmannia glutinosa. The sequence continues at coordinate 120,517 of JABTTQ020001909.1, forward strand.
ATGAATAAATATCAATCTCCAAAATAATTAGTGATTTCCTTGATCACTTATAAGTCTCATGCTCCCTTAATCTAAATCGAATTCTTAATTCTATAAATTATAAATCCCTAAAATAAATAGTCTCTTAAAATTCTAAGGTGACTAATAAATACACCAATAATAATAATGATGATCATCCAAGTGATCATAAATGCGAATTAAAATTAATAAATGATTATGATCACAAATAGAATTTAAACGAATTAAATGCAAAATATATTTATCATTAATATCTACCAGTTAAAGTGACGCGATAAAATAGTCAAAATAATGCAAAGACGATACGAAACAAGTACATGATCGAATAAAAATCGGGCTTCACACACCATGCTTAAATGCATTTCAACATTGCAAACAATTCCACCATCTGGTTCTCAAGCTTGCCCACGGAGTCCATTAACTCCCACACATCACGTATACTCCAACTACTCAAGTCAGGATGGGCCTAGTCCCTAATGCTACTCTCATCATTTGACCGAATAGACTAGCCAATGCATATGTCAAAAAGATTTTTATGGACACACGGAAAGTCATTACATTGCACGGGCAGCCGACTTGCACAGGGCATCAGGGCCATTGGGCATAAGCCCCGGCTAACCCCCATAAAAGAATCTCTGGAGCGGACACGTTCAAGGGCACACCACCCGTGGCCGAAAGAGCGCGTGTGTCATTGGGCGCCCAAAAACAAACTCGCGAATTCACGTTCCGCCGATCATCTGCGATAGTCTTCAACTTTTCTCTCCCTCCTGGGAACACTCTACTCCTCCGCCGCTCAAAGAGGCACTAGCTTTTCCCCGCTCTCGAGGCAAGGGTGCATCATTCTCTACTCCTACGTGGGTATTCCTCACTCTAAACTCATAGGTGAAATTCCCCACCGAGTAAGCTCTTGAGGAGCCTTTAAAGGATTAAGCGCCAAGAAGACTAGAAGAAGCATTTCAATGAAAAACTAAGTACCGTGGGGGACTCTCAAGCATTCAAGTCCCATGAGAACCACTCAACTCACCAAAAATATTTTGCCTCTGTGGCTAAGTCCCGTGAAGACTCCTCTCACGCAAAAACTCAACTCCCACGCTCACGGGCTCCAACGAGTCCCGCGTTCTCGTATGTTACAACAATCCGCGCTCCATGCACCGGCACTCCATAAACCACTTGAGTTCTGGGTGCCTCCCATGCTTCACTCATTCCGGAACTCCCCCTCACCGGGGACTTCCCCCTTTCAGGAGACTTTGCTCCTCCCAAGGAGACATTCCCCTTCTTAATAATCAAATCCTTTACGGATCGTATATCCATCGGGAATCTAACTCCCGCACTACACCCTTCGGCTTCCATAGGCCCAGAGTTGGGGTCTTATGTTGGGGAATAAAATCATTGTTTTTCCTAATTACAACATTTATTAAATTTATTTATTAATTATTCTATATTATTAATTATTATTGGATTTAGAAATAATTATCGTGCCTACGCGACCCACATCCGGCCTACACGACTCAAACATGCCCACTTTATCGTATAAAAGAGGTCCCTCCTAATTATTAGTAAGTACATTCTCAAAATCGAGTTAATTGCGTTAATTCATCGTCTTTTGCTATGATATTCTCCTACTTTCGGTACGGAATTGAACGTCGAAGGGGCCTCCTTGGGACAACCCCAGAGCCCGTCTAACGTTTGTTACGTGTTGCAGGCAAGTTTCCAATCAAAGAACTACCAACTCCAAAGAAGAAGTTGGATCATCGTTGACCTTGAGTGATCTCCGATTTTTTGTAGCATCAAATATTTTTATTTAATTAATAACTTTAGCTAATTATAATGAATATATGCAATATAAGTTTTCAATTGAATACTTATTTAAATTAGTAGTTTGTAAAATAAGAATTGGTATAAATTGTGATGTATGATGTAATATTGATGCGCCGAGAAACGCAATCTTAAAAAATTGACGTGGTCATGCAAGACTTATGATATGGTGCATTAGCCTTTTAAATCATACAAAGAGATACACAATAATGGATTTTGTGACACGGCTACCACGGTGAGTTAAGAGTAATGTTGCATCACATGGTTTACAATTTCCTAGTTGTCTTCTTTATGCTGATCAGGATGTGCTTATTCTTAGTGTTTCAAAACAAAATCACACATATTTTATGTAATCAATGATTTAAAAAAATAAAACCAAATTAATTACTTTAATTTGGTTGTCCATACACATGCAGTATTTTATATAATTCCTCATAATATATATTTTCCGAAAAATCCTAAAGTAACTCCTAATAAACTTTTCAACCTTTTTTTTATGTTTAGTCTTATTCCTTTATAAAAATAGAAAAAGGAACAAATAAATATGCCTCTGAGCAAATTAAGACTAGGAAATATGTCATCAATTAAAAACTAAGAATTTTTCCCCTAAAAAAATAAATCCGAATAAAACTTTTTCAGAAAAAGGAAAAAAAGAAAAAGGTACAATATCTTTGAAATTTTTGAGGAGTACAAATTGATAGTATTGTTGGCAAATAGAACTACAAGAAGGCGCAACCATATCACTTAGCTTAGCTCAAGGGACATGCCTAAAATAATGTTTCTTTTATTTGATAGCCAAATATCTTGATGGAAGCACTTTGTAAAATTGTAATATCTGACTTTTATACATGCTCAGTATACATGAATCTTTTATGAAGCACTTTGTAATATCCGATTTCTTATATATATATATCCGATTTCTTATATATCTATATATATATATGAATTTTGATTTCTAAGGCATGCAATGAATTAAATTGATTTTGTTTTGGTACATAACATATGAGCAGACTACTAATTAATTAGAATATCATATTACATATAAATATAAATATATATATACATTACTTTATACATGTAATTAGGACATTTTTAGTTGAAGGATAAAAAACACCGACAGAATCGGAGGCATAAAGAAGAAATAGTTACATGAAGAAACGCTTAATTGATCTTGATATACTTTTGCACTAAAAAAACTCAACATTTTCCCACAAAACATCCTAACAACAACTCTGGAATAGCTTTTTCAAATTGTTTTTATCTTTATAAAAATAGAAAAAAAGCAAATTATAGAATAAAATAAAATAGCTGAATGGGCAGAAGAAATATCGAATATGCGGCCTCAGAGAGAGCAAATTAATTAACTAATACTAGGTAAAATGTAATGAATTAAGAAAACTTACTTTATTCGATTTTCTAAGTTTGGTTGAAAAAGATAAAATTATCAGATATCCTCAGTGTGGTTTTTGTAATTTTAGAAAACCTTTGGGTTATTTTATAACTAGCATGAACCTCAGGGGAATTTTTGTAATTATCCCTTATTTAACTGAGTAGCCGAAGCCGTATTATAAATAGAACCCATGGAGCTCCCCAGCTTTCATACTCATTAATTAATTACTCCGTTTCTCTCTCAACTCTCAAACAAACAAATTATTATAGTTTCAAAATGTCTGTTCCCAAAAAAATGGCGCTGCTTGTGGGTTGCAACTACCCCGGCGACAGTGAAAATATCCTATACGGATGCCACAATGATGTTATTGCGATGCGTGAAGTTCTGATAGCGCGATTCGGTTTCGAACCAAAGCACGTGAAGGTTCTGATAGACAAACCCCGGGCAAAATTGCTTTTTTGGTCCATTAAAGATTTAGGATTTAGGGTTTAAAGGTTTAGGGTTTAGGGTTTAGGCGCTGTTTTTTTTTTTTTTTTTTTTAATTTTATTTACAGTTGAACTTCACGCATCGCAATAACATCATTGTGGCATCCGTATAGGTTATTTTCACTGCCGCTTAAGGGATTTTTCGAACCAAAGCACGTGGAGGTTCTGATAGACTAGCCCCGGGGCAAAATTGCTTTTTTGGTCCGTTAAGTTGGCTCGATTTCGCTTTTAGTCCTTTAATTTTTATGGGTTGCGTTTGGCAAACACTAAACTTTTCTAAACCCGCACATTTAGAGGGTGTTTGGTGAGCTTATAAGCTCCTCAAGATAGCTTATAAGATGTTTTGAGAGCTTATAAGCTTACAAAATTTGTTTGGTAAATTTTTTTCTTAAAGAGCTTATAAGATCTAAAAAAACTGTCTAACATCTTATAAAAAAAAAAAAAAGTACCCCACCCCAACTTTATTTTGAGGATCTTATAAGCTCCTTCTTTTTAATAATGGAATGACAAAAACACCCTCATTAATTTTTTAATATTCCAGCCCTACGTAAATTCCCAAAACAGAGAATCCTATTGCTTCTGCTCGATTCTTCTCTTCTTCAGCACTCCCATCGTAAAGTTCTCATCGTCTTCAAGTCTCTCTTCCTCAATCAGAATTTTTTGGCGGCGAAAACCCGAGTGTGTAAACCCTATTCTTAGCCCTCAATTTCTCTTTGTATGTTTTGTTTTTTTTGGCTACTCGGTGCAGATGAAGTATTCACTGAGAGCCATTTGTAAGTTAAAAATGTGAAAAGTCTTATGGTATTATTTGCAAAACTATCAATGGTGTCTGTTTGTCTTCATTTTCCTTGGAAATGTAAAACTCTACCAATTTCTAACTATTTGAAAAATGGTGATTTTTTTTTAATTTTTATTTTAAAACATTTTCTAAATAACTTTTATATTAAGCTAAATCATTTTGTATTATTTGATAGAATTCTTTAATCCATTTTAAAACAGAAATATGTAGAAGAATAATTATATATATGATATCAATGGTGTCATGTCCTTTAATCGAGCCAACTTAATGGACAAAAAAGCAATTTTACTCGGGTAGTCCAATCATGCCGACGGCCGCTAACATCAAGAGAGAACTCGAACCGGCGGATGATTGATCAAAATTTGAACAAGGCGACGTCTTGTTCTTTCATTTTTTGGGTCACGAAATGTTGATCGAACCTCCGAAGCACCCAAGGAAGAGGAAGTTATTGTCGCTTGTGACATGAATATCGTTACCAGTAAATAATTAGTTGAACAAATTAGATAAAATTTAGGGTGGCGCCATTTGCCCCCCAAGATTTGATTAATACACCTCACTCTCAATATTTACAAAAATGTCATAAATTAAAGAGACTATGATACCCTTAATAAAATAAAACAAAGTGTAAATACATCCCTTTAAACGCTGGAAATAGATTTTTTCCCAAAAAAATCGTTTATCTTTTTCCCAAAAAAGGCTGATTTTTCGAGAGAAAACAGATTTTTTCGGTGATTTTTCCGAAATAAGGTCGTTTTTTTCCAAAAACACGGAAACAGATTTTTTCCCAAAAAAGTTGTTTCTCTTTTTCCCAAAAAAAATGACTTTTTCCGCATTTTTTCAAAAAACGATTTTTTCTAGCTTTTTTCCCAAAAAAACTGTTTTTTTTTTCCAAAAACGCTGAAAACAACTTTTTTCTCCAAAAACTGATTTTTTCCAGCTTTTTTTTCCGGAAAAAAATGTTTTTTCCAAAAAAAACGTTGTAAATAGCTTTTTTCTCGAAAAAAGCCGATTTTTTCAAGTTTTTTTTTTCCCGAGAAAAAGTCGTTTTTTTTCCCATTGAAAACAACTTTTTTCCCAAAAAAGCAGATTTTTCCAGTTTTGTTTTTTCGAAAAAGCTGATTTTTTCCAGCTTTTTTTTCCCAAAAAAGTTGTTTCTCTTTTTCCCGAAAAAAGCCGATTTTTTATGTTAGGGTTTTTAGTTTGGAGGGTAAAATTGAAAATATAGGTGTGGTGTATTTAGTAATTAGATGGGTTTGTAAAATAGAGATGGGGTGTATGTAGAAATATGGTGTACTAATCAAATATCGGGGTGCAAATAGCGCCACCCTAAAATTTATTCGTTATGTAGTATCATAACTTTTTATTAATTAATGATTTTTCAATTTAATTAAAGATGAAAAATTAATAAACCCTCCAAACTATACGCGATTTTCTCAATTGCCCCCTAAAATAATTTTTTTTCTACGTAACCCCCTCAACTACACGAAAATTTCTACGGTCCCATCTCATCCTCCCCGCCGAATAACTGATGGGAATATTAGTTGGCGGGGAGAAGAGGGCACCGTAGAAAATTTTATGCGGTTTAGGGGTTAAATAGAAGAAAATAGTTTAGGGGTTGTTTTCAAAAATTGTGCATAGTTTGGGGTACATTAAAATTTTCATAGATTCTTATATTTATACTTATTGTGCATTTGTATACAAATAAAGTATTAAATTAAATCATAGTTTTATAATTTTACCGCTTATTATACATGATTTCCAAACGAATTACTCGACTCGAAAAATATTTAGACACTAAAATAAACATTTCTTTAAAGCAAAATAAAGAATACAAGCTTTGAAAACTTAATCAAATATATAAATGACATTCATCTCCACTATATGACTGTTTTATTCGATGCATAAACAATAGAATGGTCAAATTTCGACACGACCCACGCAGTACTTGCCCTACCCCGCCCCGCCTATGTTTTTTAATATATTTAATAATTTTTGTAAAGAATATTTTATAAGTATATTAAAAATAAAAAAATTATTCATTTTTTCTATTTAAATTTATATAAGCATGTATACATATTTATGGGTACACATAATTTACAATTTGATGTGCATACGAGAAAAAGTCGAATCAGTAAGCTAGTAAATCTAAAATTGAGGAAGAATTAAAAGAAATTTTAAAGTTGATTTAACTACTAGAGGAAATTTTAACATACCCCTTAACTATGCATGATTTTCACATTACCCTAAACTAATTTTTTTCTACTTAACCCCTGAACTACACGAAAAATTCTACGATCCCATCTCTTCCACCCAAGACTAATCTAGCCGGAATATTTCACGGGGGGAGGAGAGATGGGACCGTAGAAATTTTCATGTAGTTCAAAGTGTTAAGTAGAAAGAAAAATTAGTTTAGGAGGCAATGTAGAAAATCACGTATAGTTTGGGGGTTCATTAATTTTTCCTCATCCGAGAATGGCATTCCTTAGAAGAATTCAGTTATTGGAATCCTACAATAGTGGAAACTCGGCTCGTATGTGCCAACTTATCCTTAAAATTAGATTTATTAGAGGAGATCCGAGAGTCGCAACGAATGGATGTCAAATTTAAGGGATTAGTGGAGAAAGTACTACAAGGCGTAAGACCTGATTTTCATATGGGAGAAGATGGAACTGTGAGGTTCAAAAACAGAATCTGTATACCGAATGATGCAATCTTTGAAGGATAAAATCCTAATCAAGCTCATCGCTCAAAATACACTATCCACCTGGTGGCAATAAGATGTATAAGGATCGAAGAAACAACACGGTGGGTGAATATGAAGAATTAAGTAGCGGAGCATGTAGCGAAATGTTTAACGTGTCAACGGGTAAAAGGCTGAACATCAGAGACCTTCAGGATTATTACAACCATTAGCAATCCTTGAATGGAAATGGGAGAAGATCACCATGGACTTTATAACTGATCTACCTAGGACCCGGGGTGGGCAAGACACTATTTGGGTGATCGTAGATCGATTAACAAAATCTGCTCATTTCCTACCTGTTCGAAAAACAGATAGTTTGCAGAAATTAGCTCAAGTCTATATAAAAGAGATCGTTAGATTACATGGAATCCCGACAGATATTGTTTCAAAGAGTCCAGAGACCCGAGATTCGTTTCTCGGTTCTGGAAAAGCCTTCATGAAGGATTAGGAACGAAGTTGAGCTTCAGCACCGCGGCGCACCCTCAGACAGATGGACAATCTGAGAGAACCATTCAAACCCTCGAAGATATGCTGAGGACCTGTGCACTGGACATTTCAGGCAATTGGGAGATACATCTTCCGTTGGCGGAATTTGCCTATAATAATAGCTATCAAACTACTATAGGCATGGCACCTTACGAGGCTCTATATGGAAGAAAGTGTAGATCTCCAGTATATTGGGAAATTGAAGACAGGTGGACTCCAAAGCAAAAGCGAGACTTGCAGTCAACAATTCCAAAAGTAGATCTAGTTCACGATGCGATTGATAAGGTACAACTCATTAAGGAAAGGATTCGAACCGCTCAAAGTCGCCAGAAGAGCTACGTAGACAATCGGAGAAAAGAGCTGGAATTTGAAGTTGGTGATAAAGTTTTTCTACGACTTTCCCCAAGGAAAGGACTAATTCGAGCCAAGAAAGGTGGAAAATTAAGTCCGCGCTATGTGGGACCTTAATTCTAGAGAGAATCGGAAAAGCGGGCGTCACCGCCACGGAACTTCCAAGCGCATTGGCAGGAATGCACAACGTATTTCACGTTTCTAGGCTGAAGAAGTATCATCCCGACCCAGAACACGTACTCAAGGAAGAATTACCCGAAATCCAAGAAGATTTATCATATATTGAACGACCACTTCGAATTATTGATCAACAAATTAAAGAATTGCACAGGAAGCAAATTCCGTTAGTGAAAGTTAAACTCGAAGAAGACGCTACTTGGGAACTAGAAGAAGAAATGAGATCAAGTTATCCGAATTTTTTTATGAAGGAATTTGGGGCCAAATTCTTTAAAGGAGGGAGTATGTGAGACCCCGCGTCCCGATAATTTGGAATCGTCACTTTTAAGGTAAATGTTTTAAATTTGAATTTTATTATTATAATAATTGAACGATAACTATTTGATTTACTTTTGATTTACGATATTCGTTGATTAATTGGAGTGTTCAATATTTGGATTTTCAGACATTTACATTTATATTATTGAGAATATTAACATGAGTTGATTATTGATTGATTAGTAGTAATTTAGTTGACCCATATTTATAAATATTCATGAACATTGTGTGTCACGACTTGTTCCTCAACAACGACCGTGCGGCCTTAGCTCCTTCAATCGCCCCTTGCGATTAGCTAAGTCACCTCACCTAAGTGTTTTGTGTGTGAAGAAGTGTAAGAAGATGGCTAAGTAATAAGCACACAAGAAGGAACACTTATATTTCTCACTCAAACTTGCTTACAATGCTTGGTTGGTTACAAATGAGGTCCCTACACCTATTTATACTACTCCACCTCCTTAATGGAGGGTGGTGATTCATTTGATCCAACGGTTGGGAGAAGTTCTCTAGAACTCTCCACATGATTCCTACATATTCTACAAGTATTCTATAAATCTCTACTCTAGTCTACAATCTTCTACATAGTTCCATACTACTCTATAACATTCTAGACTATTCTACAATGTTCTACATTATTCTATTATATTGTAGACTCTTCTATAGTATTCTAGAATCTTCTAGAATATTCCGGACTCTTCTACAATGTTCTAGAACATTCCGATTCTTCTAGACTCTTCTAGAACATTCTAGATTCCTCTATATCATTCTAGATCATTCTAGAATCATGCTAGTGATTCTAGACGATGGATTTCGTTCAATGGTGAGCCCTTTTATCCGACGGATGGCGAAAAATCGGTCGTAAAAGGCCAACTGCGTGACATTCCCCCACCCAATCTAGCGACCCGTCGCCGTACTCATATCACGTGTCGACTTCTTTTTCTTCGACGATGAGCCTTTTTCATGTTGGCTTCAATCAACCTCATGGCTGAGAAATAATTTAGCTTCTTTTGTATCTCGATGCTCACGGTGGTAGCGAGGTATTATACAAGATGAATGTTTGTCAAGAATCCACACACTTTGTTGAGGAAAGGTATGGGAATAGCACATACCTTGCGCCAAAAGTCCATCCCAAGCACCACCTTGTAGTCATCCAAGCACCAAGGCAGAGATCAACACCTTGAGACGTACCTTTAATGGGTATGGGTTTCGTATTGGCGCCTTCATCCATCCGTCCCCTTTTTTCCCACTGTAGGCCTAGTCTCTTAGCCTCATTAACATCCATAAAGTTGTTTGAAGCTCCGGTGTCTACCATCACTTTGGTAGGTTTCCCATTGATATGCGCTCCACGCACATTAGCTCCTTGCTTGATGTAGTAGACACATCTCGGTCTTAAGAGCATTAAGAAGTTGTAATGCTCCAATCCTACTTGGTTCTTCGGTGTTATTTCCTCAAAGACACCATGTCCCTCCACCATTGCATGCAAAGTTCCTAACTTAGGACGATCGCGTATGGGGTGTGGTCCTTTGCACATGAGCATCCTCATTTAGGCGTAAAAGTGGTATTCTTGGCCTCATACTTTTTTCGGGAAGCATGCTTATCTCTCGTGGGAGAAATCTTATAACGCCCGTGTCTCTCTTCTTCTTCATCCGAAGAGTCCCTCTTTTCTCCTCTCTCATAGAAGCTCCAAGCTTTTGATAATCGATGAGAGACTCCGGCAACCGCGATAGCTTCATCCATTGTACTAACATTTCGACGTTGTACTTCCTGCCGGCCCGGTGTTGAAGTCCATCGACAAAGTAGAAAAGAAGGTCATCATCCGACATGTTTGGGATTTGAAGCATAAGGGTTGTGAACTCTTTCACGTAATCTTGAATATCTCCCCTATGTTTCAACTCTCACATTTTCTTTCGAGCAACATAAACGATATTTTCGGGTAGAAGTGTCGTTTAAGCTCTCTCTTAAATTCTTCCCAAGTATCAATTCGACAAGCACCTCGTTCTATGTCGGCATGTTTTCTACGCCACCATAAAGTAGCGATGTCGTAAGATAAAGAGTAGCGAGTTCTTACCTTTGATGCTTCATCGGTAAAGGTCGAGCCCCTCAAGTATCGCTCCATTTGCCAAAAGAAGTTTTCCCATGACTTTAGCGTCCCTTACGCCATTAAACCCCACCGGCTTGGGGTAGTCCACCCTTGGACTAGGTTTGTAGTGATGCTAGCTCCCCGTTAGCAATGACCTTTTTACACAAGGCAAGATCTTTCGCATCCCCTCGATGCTTGTTTGTAAGGTTTGAATAGCATCCATCATCCTTGCCTCCAACTTGGCAAGACGTTCCTCATGTGTGGTGTTGACATCAAGACAAGTTTGGATATTTTCCTTGAGGGAATCTATTTGCTCGAGAACATGGCCCTCCAATGTCTCGACGAGTATGTTCGACCCGCTCAAGTCGTTCCCCATCTCTACTACAACGTGTTCCAAAGACGTCTCCTCTCGTACTTTGCTTTGGTCACGCTTCTTTCTGTCTCGTGTATGTGACACTGGTTCCCTCACACGCGTTCTCGGTCACACGACACAATGTCTTTCACCGCCATCGTGTACTACTTCACAACACTTCGCCCAAACCGGCTCGATACCACCCGTCACGGACTTGTTCCCTCAACAACGACCGTGCGGCCTTAGCTCCTTCAATCGCCCCTTGCGATTAGCTAAGTCAGCCTCACCTAAGTGTTTTGTGTGTGAAGAAGTGTAAGAAGATGGCTAAGTAATAAGCACACAAGAAGGAACACTTATATTGCTCACTCAAACTTGCTTACAATGCTTGGTTGGTTACAAATGAGGTCCCTACACCTATTTATACTACTCCACCTCCTTAATGGAGGGTGGTGATTCATTTGATCCAACGGTTGGGAGAAGTTCTCTAGAACTCTCCACATGATTCCTACATATTCTACAAGTATTCTATAAATCTCTACTCTAGTCTACAATCTTCTACATAGTTCCATACTACTCTATAACATTCTAGACTATTCTACAATGTTCTACATTATTCTATTATATTGTAGACTCTTCTATAGTATTCTAGAATCTTCTAGAATATTCCAGGACTCTTCTACAATGTTCTAGAACATTCCATTTTTCTAGACTCTTCTAGAACATTCTAGATTCCTCTAGATCATTCTAGATCATTCTAGAATCATGCTAGGTGATTCTGCGATGGATTTCGTTCAATGGTGAGCCCCTTTATCCCGGCAGGATGGCGAAAAATCGGTCGAAAGGCCAATCGCGTGACAATTGGGGCTAAAGTTTATAAATATATTTAAGTTTACAACTATATGAACAATATGACTAATAAGGATTATTCTTATAACCTTATAATGTGTGGATATACACAACATTATATTATATATTGAGTGTATTGTAATTAGTTAGACGACCGGTGTAGAAGCGGCGGATGTATGTAATGCAAGATCGGGCTCAAGCCCGAGTGCAAAATTTTAAAAACTCTATTTTTGTATTATAATTTCTACAATATTTTTAATTAGCCCACCCAAAATTTAATGCAAAACCCAAGTCCACCCCAAAGTCTAAATTCAATTTAAAAATGAAGAATATAAAACTTTTGTGTTATCATGAGATTGATGTTATATTTAATATAATTGTGATTTTTGACTATTTTGTGATCCTTATTTAATTTATCATTTGTACACTTATCATGTCATTACTTTTATTATGTACTTAACTATTTGTATTGGTAATTTATTAAAATATGTATCTAAGTATCAAATATATTAAGGACGTCATATATTTTATTAGTTAATGGTCTAACGGCCCTAATTAACTAAAACAACTTAACAGTTTTGCTTATTGTATTTATCGTGTCGTATCATGTTTTTCTCATGTTTTTAGTGCGTCGCGTTTGAGTTTAATATTTAGTCCAAATAAAGCATGGTGTTGTATTCGGGCCTTCAGGCCTGAACTTGTCGTGTCAAGTTGTTATTTATCTGACCGACACGAATAATTTGCCACCCCTAAGTGCCATCATCAAGTATGAAATTAAAAAGTTATCTATTTTTTTTTTTGTTTTTTTATATTTAGTTATTGGCTTCTTGTTATTTTGGCCCGAACCGCCCCACCCACATTGCCATCCCTATATATAGATAATTTTTTCATGAAATTTTTACTTCTTAGCCCTCTTTGCTAATTCCCTGGATCCGCCCCTGTGTAGAAGCATATACATGTGTGTGTAAATAATTCAGTGTAATGATACATACATGTACATATATTATATATATAAGATAAGTAGAAACAAAAATGGGTAAGGCCTAAAGTTAATATACTAATATTATTGTGAAATGACATGTAATTAAAATATATAATTACACACACACACATGTATGTGTGCATGTTATACAACAAATGTCTAATTACCTTGACAATAGGATTTGTCTTTGGATATATATATATATATATATTTATTTATATATTATATTAGGTTCTACTAACCCCATTTTTATATAAGATAAATCAAAGAATTAGTTGGATAAATATACACCGCCTTGTTTGCGGGTTATTTGAGTAGCACAAAATTCCAGTGAGTGAAAAAAAAGAAAAACTGAGGGAAAGAAGAAAGAGACGGCCAGGAAGGAAGGAAAAAAAAACTAGGTAAGCATTTTTTATACGATCTTCAATTTTCTAGTTTAGAAAAGTTCTTTTACTTTAGTATTAAAACAAAAACATTGAAATACTAACCTTGGATTAATTTGATAATATAATAATAATTGATGAATTATTAACTTGAGGAGACTAATGAAATTCCGGATATGATCCTAGCATAAATATATGTGTGTGGGTGTGTATGGCTTGTAATTAGTATTTAATATGTCGATGTAGTTTTGATTTGTATAATTGATGAAGTTTAAGCTTTCAATATTTGTTAATATTTATGGATGAACATGTGAATTGTATTGAACTGAAAAAGACTTCATAAGCCAAGACTAAACTGTGAAAACCTATATGCCTTAAGTTTTGGAGGGCTAAATGATATATTCCAAAACTGCAGGGTGATTGTCATAATTTATTAATTATAATAGATGTATAATTTGAGGACTCAAAAAACTATATGAATTTTTAGGAGTAATCCATAGGTTGAGATAATTTAAATTCTTAATTTGTTATAAAATGACTAGTGTAATTGATATTAATTAAGCAGCAATTTCTTATTATCGATTATAATGATAAAATAAAATAATTTGTATTACTAAAGACAGCTTTTAAATAAGAAGTTTATATATTGGACTAAATAATAAACATTTAAAATAATAATAATAATAATAATAATAATAATAATAATAATAATAATAATAATAATAATAATAAGGATTGATTTCGTAATTACCTGGACTAGTTATATTTCCTAAATTAGCAAAAGATAATTGTTAAGCCCCAAATTTAGATATAATAAAATACGGTATCATAAGACTTTCATATAAATTAATGTATTTAAATCAAATAGAAATCGTACATAAAATAATATATTGTTTTTCGTAGAGAAGACGAGATCGGACCCGACAAGTAGGATTTTGCATCCAGCACATCATTAAAGTGACATTTGAGTCAAAGGTGGGTAAAATATTATTTCTCTAAAGAAAAATAGGTTTGCTAGCCTTTAATTTTATTCGTTGTTGCACGTCTTCATGATATACGTCAGTTTATTTATAATTTAGCTGTCAAAGAAAACATAAAGTGACATTCATAATTTGAATTTATATTTGCATTGTGACTGGTGTAACTGTTTGACTCGAGCTTTGGATATATAAATATCATTTGATAACAACATTGACTGTTCGAGTCTATTGCGGTGTGGGTGAGTTAGACAATGGATCGAACAGTTGCCTGTGGTCCTTGTTTAACTACTCATGTACCTATTCCCATTTTTGGGTCGGGCCGGAGACGACAACAGAATTTGGGTTGTAGTACGGTGTATTCCGGAATATGACGATCTCTGGGTAAAAGCCCATAGCTAAAGAGACGTCGAGCCAACTGGGACTTGAGAGGGATAAGGCGACTGGGCTTCGGCCAAATACTGTTAGGAGTTATAAGGAGAACGGAAAGATATGTGTCTGATCAATACAGATCCTACGTGTTGACGTGCGTTTCGGTCAACAAGCAAAAAAGTGCGAAAATATGCTACGTAGAAATGGGAATAAACCTTAGTTTAGGGCTAACTCTGCCTTTTGATATATCGTTCCGAGCCGAAAGTTCCGGTCGGTTTTTCTTACTGATGTTTTGATTACAAGTGTTTTTGCTTAGTATTTTTCTTCTCTTCTTAATAAATGAGACCCTATTTATACCCATCTCATTCGTGGGCTTTTAATATCCACTAATACACTTAACACTTAAATAATTAAAAAGGACACTTGTCCTTTCCGAGCACGCATGCAAAGCAAATGTTTCCCACTTATCGACTCATCCGGATGGCATGTTGACAAGTGTGTCACTTACTCATGTTAATGATATACTTAACTTTTCTTAACCGGATAGTTATCCTTTAAATTTCCCGCCAAGACCGGGCTCGGTACCCGAGCCCAATTCATGACATCATCAGGGTCGTTTGCTGACGTCACCGGCTCGGTCCGTGCTGGCCTTGTGGGTTCCATACTCCCACGTGCTGAATGGCCACGTGGAGCAATTTGGTGCCGCTGACTTTGCTCGGGTGTCATCAATGGCCCCCAAGTTTAATTCCGAGAGAAGAATTTCTGAAGTCGGATTTGAACTTTAATGTTAATCATGAGCTTTTAATGGGGAAGAGGAAATCCCAAAAGTCATCTTTCCCAGACACCTGTCGCTTATCAGTTAATATTTGGAACGGCGCATTAATTGTGGTATCATAATGACGGACACGTGGCAGTTCTTGGTTGGACCAACTTCGCGCGGGAACCGAAGAGGTGGGACAAGTGTGTCAGTGGAATGTGGGGACGTGACGTTTCTGATGTTTCTGACGGCTTTTGAGACTGAAAGGACACGTTTCTTTTGAGTTGATGTCCCAGTTTTCGAGGAAATTTAACCTATAAATACCCCTTTCGTCCTTCATTCTATACTTTTGCATCTTGACCTTCCGAGCGAGAATTACCCGAGAGCGAGCGGCATTTTTGGGTCGGTCTTTAGAGTTCAGAGACTTCAGACTTAGGTATTTTTTCAAAAAACATTCCTTCTCTCTTTTTTAAATAGATGTCTTCCTTTGATGATAGCCGGAGCCGCAGTTATAGTGTGGAGGTAGAAATCGAAGACCCCCTTCTGAACCTTCTGTTTCTTTTCCCCAGTTCGAAGAACTGCATCCCCAAGTCCAAGTGTTGTTCAGATCTCAAGTTCGAATCACACTCCTCCCATTGAGACTCCGTTAGAGCAGACACACACAATCTTCAATCCGGTACGAGTAACTGTTTTTCGAGAGGGTGTTGTGTACAAGCCTGGGTTAGTGCAAGAAGACTCCAGCGAGGGAGTTCCAAGTTCTGAGCCCCAACATCGTCAGCAATAAGGAGAGGAAGACATGAACCCTCAGGAGCCTGGGCGAGATCATGCGGAGCGGGTGGACGAACCCTCCAGGAGATTCGAGGCCGAAAGACCTGCGGGGCGGCGGGCCATCGTGCGGTGATGGCGGCGGGAGGAGGCCCCCACCTGCGTGTAGAGCCCGGTGGATGCCATGTGATTTAAATGGTGTCCCCAGCATGTTAATGGTCCCGGAGATGGGGGAGCTTCGCCGGAAGTATCGAATTCCAGACGGCATATATTTTTGGGTATCGGACGGTGTGAAGTGCCCCCAGCATCCACCAGAGGGGTGTGTGGCCATATATGTTCCCAGTCTCTTATACTGTTTGTGTTTTCCCATAGGTTTTCCTTACGGTGGTTTTGTAAGTGGGGCCTTCCCCTAACTCAGTGCACCCCATCTCTTGGGGCCGAATCATTGGCTTCTTGGTGATGTTTCACCTGGAGGGGTACCCTCGCCCCAAATTTAGAGAGATAAATGAGCTCTTCGTCTGGCGAGTGACCCCTTCGTCGCTGGGTCGGGGGCAGCCATCGGGATGGTACTATGTGCTCACCCGATCCGGGTACCCAGACAGCTTAGTCGAAGGCCTTCCCCAATCTTTAAAGGAGTGCAAGGATAAATGGCTCTGGGCAAGCTGCGAGTGGCAAGCTCGCGTTGGGGTCGGAGCAGATGAAACTGTCCTTCTCCCTCCTTCAAATTTTACCTTTAGTTTCAGTAAGTTTATTCCTTTTCCTCTGTTCTTTACTCTTTCTTCATTTCATTTTTCTGGGGCTAACTCTGCCTTTTTTTTAGGGAACCGACCATCCAGAGGCCCATTGTCGGTCGCCTTCATCCGCAGGCTGGAGAACATCCATGCTAGGGGCGCAATGGATAGGCGGATCAAGAGGTTGGCCACCGAGATTCATCTGGCCACGACTGGTTTGAGGCCTGCCTTGCCCGTCGACCCCGAGGCTGAGGGGGCTGCTCAGGGGAGGCGGCAGTGGTAGGAGAAGAGGCCAGGGAAGAGCCTCGACGGAGCCCTCCGAGAGCTTGGGGGTGCACCCCACTGGGACGGAAGAGCGGCCTGCACAGACAAAGCATGCTGGGCCGTCTCCCGCAACGGTTAGTCCTCCGGGGCGAGCATCTGTGCCGACCGAGCAAATGCAGACTCCTGAGCCGCCTAGGGCTTCCTAGGGTCGAGGTATATACTTTATATTTTTCGTACTTTTCCCTTTCTCTTTGCATTTCCTTCTTTTTGTTCATTGCCTTTTACCCAATGAACACTTTTTGTAGGGCGTGGCTAAGACCTCCGCGCGCGCCTTCGGAGTGTGAGGAACACGGCCGTGTCCGGACCGAGTAGCTACTGCACCATCCTATGGAAGCGGACGGAGGCTGCCGGGAGGAGGAGATCGGGTGGAAGCGTCCCCGCCGATGGCGTCCCTAAGGCGGAGGAGCCCCTTTCCAAAGTAAAAGAGGGGGAATTGTTATTGAGGAGCCCGGGCAGACTGAAAGGGCTGGTCGAACATCACCAGGTACCTCCTGTGCGGACTTCTGGAGGTGGAGTCCCACGGACCTTCTCAGACGACCTTGGCGGGAGGCCCACTTCATCCCTCCAAGCCAAGTGAGGGACGAGGCCTGCGACGGAATAGCCGGGTCTCGCCCCCAATGGTTCGTGGAGTTCGTGAGGTGCTCCACGCCTACCGATGAGCAGGTGAAGAACTTGCTCGACATCGGGCGGGCGGCGGAGATGTGGTTGCACAGGCGTGGACCATCGGGATCGAAGTTGCTCGGAGATCGACTAGAAGGAGAAGGCCCCGACGTCGTGGGGGCTGTCGGGCGACATCGGGATTTTGTGGCATATGATTGGTGGGATGGAGGAGCTAGAAAGGCGCCACCAAGACTTGCAAGAGGCTCACGCCCGCCCGGGGGGTGCAGGAGTCTCTAAAGACTCGAGCAGAGGAGGTCACGGCGGGGCCAACACCGAAAGGGAAATGGTTTGTGAAGGCCGAGGCCGAGCGGATCGAGCCCGCAAGGCCGAGGATGAGCTTCGTGCAGGATCACGAGTTGGAGCGTCTGCTCTTTGCTCGAGCCAGGCCGAAAATGGGAGAGACATGGCCGAGGTGCGCAAGGGGCGAGGAGGCGCTCGTAAAAGCGGGTTGAGGAGGCTCAGTGGATGCCGCCCAGGGATTATAAGGACTCAGGAATATGCCTTTATGTTAACTTGTGGTCACGCAACCAACATCGCAGAAGTCCTCGGGGATCTTAAAGCCTGGCGGGACCATTGCGCAACTCGAGGAGGATCTTGCTCTATGCAAGTCGACCTCGATACCTTTCGCCCTCGTTTTTTGCCGAGGAGGCCGGTAACTAAGGTCCGCCTCCTCCAAATGAAGAAGAAGTCACCTCCAGTGGCCCGTTGAGATCCCGCCTCCGCCTGAAAGCTTGATCCTTTCTTGTTTTGAAGGTTTTTGTATTTACTTGTGGATAGGTTAGTTGGCCTCGGGCCTTTGAGTGTAATGGGCTCCGCCCCTAATGTAAATATTTCTGATATTGGAATGAAATTTCTTTTCACCTGTATATGTGTTTGAATTTGTGCCAAGTATTATGCTCGTCCTTTCTTCGTGTCGTATGGCTTTTGTTCTGTCTGCCTTTTTTATTTTTCTAAGTATGGGGCTCGGTTTTTAGTGTCCCAATGCACAAGTAATGGGCTTTAACTGTCTGTGTTTATTAAGTTTTATGCTCGGAGCTTAAGCCGAGTCTTTGTTTTTAGGGTAGGTCTGCCTTTTGGGCGAGCCTCCCTTTATTGACGTGCAAGGGACGTACCCGAGACGAGCAGTCGGCGCTTGGTTTTTGGCCGAGGTGATTGAAACGGCGCTCGGATCTTAGCCGAGGCGAGTAACAATTGTTCCCCCTTTTAGAGAGCTCACAGAATATCAGATGAAAGGATAAATCCTCAGAATTGCTTCTGAGTCATAAACTAAGTTTTTATTGATAATACCTTTTAAGGTACATTACATTCCATGGGTGGTCAAACTTTTCCCACTCAAGTATTCCAACTCATACGCCCGTTTAACAAGACTCATCGACCCGAAACGGACCTTCTCAAGTCGGTTTTAGCGGTGGGCTCGACTTCCGTTATTCTCTTTAGGACGAGATCGCCGATCCGGAACTTCTTTTCCTTCACTTTTAAGTTAGGGCACCGCATTTTGGCACTCGCATCACTTTTAACTTCTTTTCCTTCACTTCTTTTCCGTTATTCTCATTTTGGCATCGCATCTCTTCTCCTCCAATAGGTCCGGCAGCTCGGAGCGTGGCATCATTATTTTCCTCGAGAAAAATTTGCAACTCTAAAGGTAGGGGCTCCGATTTCAATAGGAATGACAAATTTCGGTGTCGTAGGCCAAAGAGAAGGGTGTCTCCCGTGGCCGCTCGGTGTGTTGTTCTATACGACCATAGACGACGGGAAGCTCCTCGGGCCAATTGCCTTTAGACTCCTCCAACCTTGCCTTCAAAGTATACTTCAAGACTTTGTTCACCGCCTCGACCGCCCATTAGATTGCGGGTGGTACGGGTCGAAAATGATTTTTGATATGAAACCCTTCGCAAAAATTTGAAACCTCCGGTTATTGAATTGCTTCCCATTATCCGTGACAATTGAGTGCGGTATCCCAAATATGCAGATAATGGACTTCCATACAAAATTAACGATCTTCTCCTTATCTATCTTTGCTAGAGGTTCCTTTCGGCCGATTTTGTGAAATAATCCACTGTCACAATGGCATACTTCACGCCCCCTTTGCCAGTGGGGAGTGAACCAATGAGGTCCATTCCCCATTTGGCAAATGGCCACGGACTAAATATGGAAGTAAGCTGCTCAGGGTGATATCTGACCTGTGGCGCAAATCTTTGACACCGTTCACATTTTTTGACGAGGTCGGTTGCATCCCTTTTTAGGGACGGCTAGTAGTATCCTTGTCGTATCAGTTTGTAAGCTAGTGTTTGGCCCCCAGCGTGATTTCCGCATATACCTTCGTGTACTTCCCAGAGTGCGTAATCTGCATCTATCCCCGACAGGCATCGAAGAAGTGGGACGGAGTACCCACGTTTGTACAGGACGCCATCAATCAGTGTAAACCGAGCGGCCTGAGTCCGCAAGGTTCTAGCTTTGGTCTTGTCTTCCGGCTGAACCCCCTTTTCTAAATACTAGATGATAGGAGTCATCCAGGTCAGCTCGGCTCCGCTTCACTAGCATGTATCTTTGCGTATGAAGTGACCAGGGCGTCACCGGGTAATGGTGACATCCGCATTGCCTCGTCCCCTGACCGAGGCTAAGCGAGCAAAGCATCTGCTTGCATATTTTCTGTTCGGGGAATATGCAGAATTTCTGTTTTAAAATGTGATAATGTTTCCTTGACCAAGTCCAGATATCGAGCAATTTTCTGCTCTTTCACCTCGTACTCTCCGTTGATCTGATGGACGACCAACTATGAATCGTTGTGTACCAACAGTCGTTTGAGTCCCATCGATGCTGCCACTTCTAGTCCCATCAGGAATGCTTCGTATTCGGCTTCGTTGTTAGTCGCTGGGAACTGGAACCGCACGGCCGAGTATTAGCACTTATATTTTGGATCGATTATCACGATCCCGCCCCCTTCTCGGCCTACGGTGGAGGATCCATCGATGAACAACTTCCATTTTTGATCTTCAACCACCTGCAGCTGGATGGAGGGTGTAAACTCGTCTACGAAGTCCGCTAAGGCTTGTCCCTTGATGGCTGTACGTGGTTCGTACAAAATGTCGAACTGGCTGAGCTCGACAGCCCACTTGATCATCCGACATGAGGTATCTGGTCGGTGTAACACTTCCTTTAATGGATAGTTGGTCAAGACCACGATCTTGTGCTCCAGGAAGTACGGACGAAGTTTCCGAGCTGAAATGATTAGTGAGTAGCGCTTTCTCCATAAGGCGGGTATCGGCTCGGCGTCGTGCGATCTTGACTCGTATAATAAATGGGATGTTGGATAGAGTTATCCAACCTGATCAGTACCGAACTGACGACATATTCAGAGACCGCCAAATATAAATACAAGTCTTCCCCCCCGAGTAGGTTTTTGTAGCAAAGGTATGGAGGCCAAATGCTGTTTGAGTGACTCAAAGGCGAGTTGCGCTTGCTCGGTCCATTCAAAATTCTTATTTTTCTTTATAATTTCAAAGAATGGTTTGCACTTGTCCGTGGACCGTGAGACAAACCGATTAAGGGCGGCTAATCGGCCTGTTAAACTTTGTACTCTCTTGACTGAATTAGGGGGTTCAAGATCAATGATGGCTTTTATTTTATTTGGGTTAGCTTCGATCCCCCTTTGGCTAACCATATATCCCAAAAATTTACCCGAGCCGACCCCAAAAGTGCATTTTCTCGGGTTTAACATCATCTTATACTCTCTCAAAACAGCAAACATTTTATTAAGATCATTAAGATGATCGGATATATACAAAGATTTCACCAACATATCGTCCACATAAACTTCCATAGTACGACCTATCATTTCCTCAAACATTTTATTGACTAACCTCGATAGGTCGCCCAACATTCTTCAACCAAAGGGCATCACCTTGTAGCGAAGAGACACCACGGGCGGAGAAAAACGAGCGTATTTACCTCATCGTTCGGATGCATTCGTATCCGGTTGTAGCCACGAGCACGCATCCATGAAACTCATCGGCTCGTGTTCGCCCGTGGCATCTACCATGTAATCAATATAGGGGGGATAACTATCCTTAGGGCATGCCTTATTGAGGTCTGTGAAATCTACACAAAGGCGCCATTGGCCATTGCTTTTCTTCACTAACACGGGGTTGGACACCCATCGAGGATAGAGGGCCTCCCGATAAATTGAATGTCCAAAGCAATTTATGACCTCGGCCTCTAGGGCGACCGCCTATCGGGCCGAGTTTGCGCATTTTCTCGGATAATGGCGAACGTCAGGTCAATATTAAGACGATGACAAGCGTGTTTAGGATCAATTCCTGGCATGTCGGAGTGTGTCCATGGAAAGACATCGAGATTATTTCCTAGAAATTCGATCGACTCTGTTGAAATGGCTCTTGGAGGTTGTGGCCAATGCGCAATTGGCGCCCTCCATTCTCGCTTCTACCAACGTCGGCCGTGTCGACCGCTCAACCCAGTTCCGCATGTTTTCTCTTCTAACTCGCCTTCTTTTTTTCGTAGGCAGCTGCGTCTTCGATCACGGTTCTTTTCGGCTCCACCTCTTTCATTTCATCCTCCACCATCGGTTCCATTCAGCCGCCTACCCGGATCATTTTTCGAAACAATCTTTTCCACCCGCTCGGGTTTGTCTTCTCATCCGGGTCGTCCCTTCTTGCCCCCCTGGTTTTGCCTCGTTCCATCATATTACTCTCCATCGGGTCGAGAGAGAGCACTCCCGACGACTCTCTCTGGTTCCCTTGTGGATGGCTTCTCCATCCAGGGGTTGGAAACTTCACGCAAAAGTGATAAATCGAAATGGCCGCTTTCAAATGATAAAGTAACGACCCTTCCGATAATCGCATTATACTCCGAGTCGGCATTGATGATTTTGAATGTGGTGATGGCGGTTCGCTTATACAATCCCCTGTCCCATTTGGATGGGCGGTCAACCTCCCGAGCGGGATTATTTTTCCTCCGCCAAAACCAGAATCATGTCATTGCATGGACAAATATAACTATTGTCCACGTTTAACCTCCTAAAAGCTCGAATGTAGATCCCGATGAGTAGCTCCCCGAGTCGATCAAAATCCTACATGGGATCGGGATGCCCAGGATCGGTGTGGTAATGACCGGGGTCGGAGTGTGGGTGGACCACTTGGTCAGCATCAACGTCCGAAAAGACAAAAATGTACCTGTTGGTTGGCCTCTCCGATCTCGGCTACCGAACTTGCTTTCCGTATGGGCACCTGCATGATATTTGATTTCCTCTTCCTGTTCGAGCGGCTATCCTCAGCCGCATTAGTGTTGATTCTATTTACACCAGACATCATTAGGATCTCCCTACCTTGATTTTCATTCGGTGGCAGTGGTAAGGGAGCTGGATTCACCAACCGCTCCGGGTTCACACCTGGAGTAAGTGCCGGTGGGGGCGGTAACTTGTGGACGTATCTTCTCAAACCGCTCTTCTGAATGATGTGCATGATTTCCCTAATGAGGTCCCGACATTCATCAGTATCATGGCCTATCGATTTATGATAGGCACAATATCGTCGCGCATCCAATTTAGTCGGCTCGAGCCTTAAAGGCCGAGCCGGTAGAAACAAATTCAGACCTTGTATCTCGTTCCAAATTGCTGAACGAGTGTGGGTCAAGGTACTCTTCAGTGCAGCAACTTCGACTCGCACTTCCTGGCGGGCCTTATATCCGGTGGTCGGGTTCTCCGAGAATGGCCTGAATCCCAACCACGACCCCGAAGCGGGTTCTTTCTTCCCATCCTTCTTTACGCCCCCAGTATTCTGTTCGGGGCGTTGACTTGCCATAGCCTCCTCCACGCAGATGTGGTGTTCTGCGCGGATCAAAAATTCCTGTTACGAAGTCGCCCCCGATTCATGGATAGAGTAATTAAACCATGTCTCGGGGGTGAGCCCAGCCATGGCAGCAATCAGAATGGCATCGTCTGATACTGGCTCCATTTCTCGAACTTGTTTGTTGAACCGAGCGATATAACTTTTTATGGACTCATTATTTCCCTGTTTGATATTTACAAGGAATCCTTTAGTGCGGCTCGGACTTTCTGGTGAGAAAATGTGCCGTGAATGCGGGGGCCAGGTCAGCCCAGGATCGAATGGACCCTTGCGGTAGGGTCCTAAACCAACGATGGGCTCGGTCGCCCAACGTCAACGGAAACGCCCTATAGAGAATGGCATCGCTGGGGTCAGAAAGTTCCATCCACGCTAAGTACTTGTGGATGTGCGTTGTGGGGTCGATCTCACCGTTGTATAGCCGGCTGTGGGATTTTGAGCTTCGGCGGCAATGGTGTTGATAAGATACTAGCGAACAAAGGTGATATAACGGAAGGTGGCTAGATACTTGATACGGCCTCGGAAATCGGTCATTTTCGGCACCACCTCTAGTTCGTTCAACTGCGGCGTAGCGCGAATTTCTCGCCTCCCGTTCCAACAGCAGGCTAGGACCTTGAGTTTGATGGGCCCTCCCCAGTTCTCTTTTATCTAGAAACCGGAGCCTAGAGCTTATTGATCGAGTAGGGTGAAGAGGATTGTCCCCTAGTCGCCCTGCAAACACAGAGCGGGCGCGGCGGTGGCATGTAGGCTCCGGCTGCAATTCCACCACACGACTCTGTTCCTTGTTGTCATCACGTGGTCGTCTTCTGTCACGACGACCATGCTGTTCATGGCCAGAACTAGCCTCCTAGCCTTCATTATGGGGAGGCACAGGGGCTTGCAGATTTATATTAATATTTAGTGGTGGGTTGAGTGGGTGAGTATTTACAGGAGGTGGATGAGGTGCTTGTGAATTGGTAGTGGCAAGCGTTTGAGAAATAAGTTGATTCATCTGTTTGCACAAACGTAGGATTGGCAATCAATCGGGCCAAAGGAGTAACGTTGTGCTCCCCGCCGGTTGGGGCACGCGTTTTGGCCATTTGTAGTTTGGCGGTTTGATTATTTAGGTGTTGTTCCTCGTTTAAACAGGCATTTCGTGATTGTTGACTCATCTTGTCTATTACGAAAAGGTTAACGTGTAGCTTTACACGAGTTCACGTGATTGACTTGACTTGGAATTTGAATTTGGACCAATACGGGCTTCTAGCGCCAATTTGTTGACGTGTGTTTGGTCAACAAGCAAAAAGTGCGAAAATATGCTACGTGGAAATGGGAATAAACCTTAGTTTAGGCTAACTCGCTTTTAATATATCGTTCGAGCCGAAAGTTCGGTCGGTTTTTCTTACGAGTGTTTTGATTACAAGTGTTTTTGCTTAAGTATTATTTCTTCTCTTCTTAATAAATGAGACCCTATTTATACCCATCTCATTCGTGGGCTTTTAATATCCACTATTACACTTAACACTTAAATAATTAAAAAGGACACTTGTCCTTTGCCGAAAGCACGCATGCAGCAAGTTTTGCCACTTGTCGTCACATCTGGCCGGGCATGTTGACAAGTGTGTCAACTTACTCATGTTAATGATATACTTAACTTTTCTTAACTCGATGGTTATTCTTTAAATTTCCCGCCAAGACTCGGGCTCGTAACCGAGCCCAATTCATGACATCATTAGGGTGGTGGCCGACGTCACCGGCTTCTCGGTCCATCGGCCTTGTGGGTCCCATACTTCCACGTCTTGAATGGCCACGTGGAGCAATTTGGTGCCACTTGGCTCGGGTGTCATCACTACGTTCATTATTCACGGGATCGATTGACGGATTGACCGATCGGGTGATCGACCGACTAAATTGACGGCTAAAAATGAATATCTTATTGCCATCCCTACAACTAGGGTTGTAAAAGAATCGAATCGAATCGAATATTCAAGATTCGATTCGAATTGACTAATATTCGAATATTCGTATTCGTATTCGTTTATTATTCGAATTGAAAAATATATTTGTATTCGATTCGACCAATATATTCGAATATATTCGATTCGATTCGAATATTCGTATTTGAATTTTTTAATTATTTTATATAGTTTTTTCTTTAAATTGTGACTAATTTATAATATAAAATTAAAATCTGAATAATAAAAAACTTATCAAATAAGTATTAGTTGGTAATAAATTAAATTAACATAGGAATTATGAAATATATATACATATATATAATATCAATACTAATATATATGTATTTCAATACTAATATATATGTATTTATTAGTAATATATAATATAAATATATATTATTCGAATATTCCATTCGAATATTGAATCGAATATTGTGTTATTCGAATTCGAATTCGAATTCGAAAATAATACGAATCAAAAAATATATTCTTATTTGAATTCTTATTCGAATTTGTCGAATTCGAATCATGATATTCAAATTCGAATCGCGAATCGAATAAAGAATATTTGATTTTTTTACATCCCTACCTACAACCGTTACAAAATTTGACAATGAGAACTGAGAAGTAATTAATACGTACAAGTCCATAAGTCCTTGCAAAGTTCAATGTTCAGCTGAGAAAAAAAAAGTAAATTATTTGCTGACAAATTGTGGAACACATAAGCATTAAATAAAATGAGAAAAAGATCGGTACACAATTAGTGTAATTATCCTCTGTTCCTTTATCATTGGTCCAAGTTTCTCGAGAATGAATAAGATCGGTACACAATTAATGTAATTGTGTTTGCTGACAAATTATTGAAACACATAAGCATTAAATAATATGAGGAAAAGAAATGAGGAAGATTGGTACATAACTAATTTAATTGTGTTTCTATCTGTAAGAAAGGCAAGATGCCCAAACCATTATAAAACACACCGTTAAAATCAACTTCAACAAACTACCCCCAACGTATATATCAAGAAAACAGAAAAAGAAAAAAAAAAAAAATGGAGAGGAATTTGTTGATCACCTTAATGTTTGCATTCTTGCTTTGGGGTACGTACTTGCTTCTCTTTCTCATAAAATATTTTGGATTATACAATGCTATGATTACAAAAAATACTATTAAGGTTAGCTGAATTACAAAAAAAACCCCAATTATATCTTTCAAAATTACAAATACCCCATTAAAATTTGTATTTGCTAACAAATATCACACTCTGGAGGACTCTTGGCTAAAAATAAATGTCATATGATGATCAATATTTGTAGTTTCAAAAGATAACTGATTTCTTTTCAAAAAAAAAAAGATAACTGATTTTATTTTTTTGTAATTATGCTAAACCTGATGAGTAGTTTTTGTAATTAATCCTAAGATAAATTGGTCCTTTAAAAAACTTGGGATTTCTCGAGATAGCTTTTTTTTAATAAGTTGAAAATCTTGGTTGGAGAAATGATAAATTTGAAAGAAACTGAAAAATACATGGTTTCGAACCTCGATCAACTCTCTTACAAAAGGTGAGCGATACCACTTGAGCTACATGCTCGAGTTGGATTTCTCATATAACTTGGCCAACAATAATTTCATTTTTGTTTTCCAATTTTTTTTTTTCAAATACTTGAGTATTTATATATAATATATATGTATATGTTCTAATTTGTGTTTTCGTGACCTAATAAAACAGGAGCTGTTGTAATGGACTGTGCTGAGGGCAAGAAAAATTTGCAAGTACAGGCTCAGACCTAGGTGTGGGCCAAGCCGTCCATGTGAGCCCCATGATTGTGCCATGAAATGCAAAAAACATGGGTTCCAAGATTCTGAATGTGCTGGTGGTCCCACTGAAAAAATTTGTGACTGTCTAAGCGGCTGCCATAATTCCACAGAGCCTCAGCCACCTCAGCCGTCGCCGTCGCCGTCGTCTCCGCTGGAGGATCAATTGTGCGGCGGCTATTGAATAGTTTGTTTATCATATTGAATAATGTTATTATTCAATTGAATGTTTCTTTATCAAATTGAAAAAGAATAATAACTTTGTCTTAAACGTCATGTCTTTCTTATGTATCAATTTAATTACTTGTGAAAAGTGAGCATCTGATTTTTTTTTAATTAATCTGCAAATAACAGAAAATAGTAACAAAACCATATTTAAAAATAATTATAGTCCCACAAGACATGAAAACTTGCAATCTTGGTCTACATCTTTGATTCCTTGTTTTCCTATATCACCCTGGATAACCTTTAAGTTTAAAGCATTTCCCAATGTCATGTCCATTGCAACATGTTTGCACAACAACTTTGTTCACTACAAGAAAATTCAGAATTTGGGATGAAACTAAATCATCCCTAAAAGTCTAGAAAACGTCACTAAAATGCATTTGGGACGAAAAAACGTTACAAGCGACGCCGCAATATCGAGTCGCTAAAAGTCATTAGTTGTGAAATCATCAAAATGTCTCTAAAGGCTTGCTTTCTGAGACGAAATGAAAACGTCTCAAATTTTCATCCTACTGGCACCAATTTGTAATTTATGACAAAATATTTTGTCTCCAAAGAGCTCATTTAGGGATATCTTGCTATTCGTCTCTAAAGGTAAGAAGTATAGTGACATTTGTATTCGTCACGAATGACTTTTGTGGACAAATATTTTCGTCCCTGAAGAACAATTTAGCGATAATTTTTATTGTCTGTAAATTTAATAGGTATAGAGACTATTATTTTCGTCTCTAAAAGCACGATATTTTCATATTCGTCTATAATATATTTGACGTTTTGAAACATTTATATTCGTCTCTAAAAGCACTGTTTAGTGACATTTTCATATTCGTCTATAATATATTTGACGTTTTCAGAGACATTTATTTTCGTCCCTAAAAAACCTTTTTTTTTTCTTTTTTTCTGGCCCCCCCTTCCCCCACCAACACGAGTCACTAGTTGTACAATAAACTTTGTGGAATATATGAACTAAAATGTCCTCAAGAATAAGACAACATCAATACAAATTCATTCGTTCAAAATATAAATTCAAAATGAAATGAAATAACATTGTTGCTACAAGTCAAAACATATATGAGACCACCAAAAAGAATCTAATTGCAAGATAAGCTTGGCAAAAACATTCATACTTGCCACGTCGGATATATAACAAAAAAGTCTATTGTTTTTTTCTTTGAAGACTCGATAAGCGGCAATAATTTTTTCTCATTGATGGACTTGTTTTTGGTGGACAATAATCTGTATATGTTACAACAAAACCAACAAGTTGTTATAAAGACACTATCAAACACAATGCATACAGATTTTTAAATAATAAAATGATATCAAAGACCAACAAGTTGAAAGAAATGTCAAAAATTAAATAGCCACAATCTCATAAAGCAACTGACAAAGAATAATGCCACTTTAAAACATTTCAATATATATTCTAGCTTTGCTATATGTAAGTAAATTGTCCGATGCAGTTCTTTGGCCTTATTTGGAAACACAAACTAAAAAGTTTCAAAATTCATCATTGGACAAATGACATATCTTTCCAGGCTATGACTTTTTCAAAACAATGCACTACAGAATTCAAGTGATTGTTAGGGAAACTTCAAACCAAGACTGTAATTTTTACATATGCAACATCTAAAACAACAAATGTTTATCAGCTACAGCAAAAATGAAGCCCCAGATGTATAACTTCTATGTGGAATATATTGGGTAATCAGACAAAAAATGTAAAGAACAACATTAGTAACTCTAGTAAGAATTCAGACCAATTCCTTCCAATCCCAAGTAACTAACCTTGTGTAAAACCAAACAAATTATATTGCAGTTTTTCATTAAGCTGCGAGTGGAGTTGAGATTGGCTTGCAATTGTTCATCTGGAATTTCTTCAACAATGTTTCAATATATTTTTCTTGAGAAATAAACATTTATCTTTTTGATTGCCGAACTTGAATCCCAAGAAAATATTCATGAGACCCAAGTTAGTCATCTCGTATTCGTTCATCATTGCCTTTTTAAAATCTTGCATCAATGCTACATTTGTCCCTGTATAGATCAAGTCATCTACCACTACAAAAAAAAGATCTGTAGCAACAGGAAATTAATGACTCTTTTGGAAAGTGTCGTTAAAATTAAGGCTATAACGATGCTTTTTAAAAAGCGTTTTTAAGTAACGACGCTTTCACAAAAGTGTTATTTTATTTACCGATATAAAGACGCTTTTTAAAAAGTGATTTTAAATTATGATACTTTCTCAAATGTGTCAGTTTTTTTTACCAATATGACGATACTTTTTAAAATGAGTATATAAATAATGGCATTTTCACAAATTGTCACCTTTTCATAAAAGTGGCAACACATATTTAGTGACTCTTCTAAAAAGTGTAATTAAACTGAGACGCTTTAAAAAAAGCGTATTTAAGTAATGATATTATTTTATCGTATTATCTTTTGCAGAATATGTGTGATTCTTCAGAATTCGACAATATAGCTTTTGTCGGGATAAATTGTTGGTATTATACATATAAGTATTTTTCACATTTATTCTTCAAATGTTTGACACAAAACATAAACTAATCAAATTTCTTGTTAGTTTGAAACATGGATTTAACAGTCGACGAAGAGCATTAGAAGCATATCGATTATCATCCTTTAGATTATTCTCCATATCTTTAAACAATGTTGAATTTACCATTTTTTAGACAATGATGTAATTTGATTTCGAGTTTGTTAATGACTTTGGTTATTAAATTTTGGCTATTATTTATTCTTGTTTTTAGTTTAATTTTTGTTATTATTCTCCTATTTGGATACTATTAATAATGTTGGATTTATTATAATTAACATCGTAGAACTGGCGACACTATATGTAGGGACAATCGTCAATTTGGTAACCTCTAATTAAAAAGCATTACAAATTTAGGACACAAAATATGAATAGTGTAACCAATTTAATGACATAAATTATAAAAAATGTTGCTAGATTTAATGACTCAAATTCTAAAAGCGTAGCCAATTTATTGACTGAAATTTGAAAAATTATCTCCAATTTTGGGGACGCTATTTATTGCATGTTGCTAATTTAAAGACACAAATCATAAAAAATGTAAGTAAGTTGACGACACTAATTATCAGATGTGTCTCCAGTTTAATGACATTATTTCTCAAAAGCGTCATAAATTTAGCGACGCTCATCCTTAAAAACGTCTCGGATCTATTTCATTAAAAGCATTGCTAATTTAGTGACACAATAATTGATTAGTGTCGGGAAAATTATACCTTAAACATTGTAGGTCTATTGTAATCGTGACAGAAAATAGCGTCACCAAATTAATGTTAATGACGCACTAAATAAAACCGTCACATTTTGAAATTTACCTACGCATAGAGCTTGTGTCACTAATATTTTCGTGACATCAAATTTAACAACGCAACTAGTGACACTTTTACAAGTGTAGGTAATGTACTTCGTGACGCTAATAAGCGTCTCTAAACGAAAAAAAAACGTCACTAAACATTGTTTTTTGTAGTGTACGTAAAGACAAACAATTAGAAAATCTTGCGCACCTTATTTCTTCACGTATAATGATGGCTCATTCTGACATTTTTGAAAACCATTTTGTTGAAAGTACTTGTCAATCTTGCTGTTCCAGGCTCTTGGTGCTTGTTTTAGTCCATATAATGCTTTTCTGAGTCGATAGTTTTTATCTTCTTCACCGTGGGCAATGTAGCCTTCTGGTTGTTCCACGTACATTTCTTCTTCCAAGTCACCATTGAGGAATGCTGATTTAACATCCATTTGGTAGACGAGTAGCTCAAATTGTGCTGCAATGGCTAGTAAAATTCGTATTGTCTCCATTCGAGCAACTGGTGTAAACGTCTCATTGAAATCAACTCCTAGTTGCTGAGTATACCCTTTTGCAACTAATTATCGGGCTTTGTGCTTATGAATTGAGCCATCTTGTTTCTCAATAATGAAAATTTTGGAAAAAGTTTAACAACCAATCACAACCGTGCAATCTTGGTCTACATATTTGATCCCTTGGTTTCTTATACCACTCTCCTATACCACTGGATAACCTTTAAGTTTATAGCATTTCCCAATGCCATGTCCATTCATGTTGTAGTGTTTGCACAACAACTTTGTTTTTTCCTCATTGGTCCTCCTAGGAGACCTCTATTTCTATCTCATTGCCAACTTTGTCTTTGCCTGATCCATGCATTTTTGACTCTACCTTCTAGTCAAACAATATATGAATTTAAGAAATTATTGATTTTTTATACGGAAGCATGATGGGTTGGATATGATCATAATGAACTTTTTTTATTATTTAAAAAATATAATAAAATTTTAGGGGTAAAAATGTCCATATAGAGCAAAGTACAAAAATTTACATAGTTCATATGGTAAAGTGTAATAAAAACTCATATGGTAAAGTGTAAAAACGGGAATATTACAGGGGGTTTAGTGTATTCCTCTAAATATCTATATCTATATATATACTATATCTAAAAGTGTGAATGGCTTGGAAGGTTTCTTGAAACTTTTGATTAGACAAAATCATTCTTCTAGCATAAATAATTATAAGGTCATTCAAGTAGTTCAACTTTGTATTTAGAAGTTTATTTGTTAAGGTACGAGATAAGAGTCTTTCTGTATTCCCATTTTTTCTTTTCAAAAATTGAATGTTTGTTTTATTTCTATTATTATTTTTCGTATTACTTTGAATTTTCAAATAATATTAGTTTCATATTAAACTAGACTTTGAAAGATCTCTAACGATATATTACACGCATATATAGGAAAATTTGTATGAGAGGATACTAGCAATTTAAAGTTTAGTAATATGTAAAATTATATATGTATGATTATTTTTTTATTTTCTCAATATTAAAATATACATAATAAGTCAAGAAATGGTGAATTTATTAGGCAAGTGCAAGAAAAGAAAAAAAATTGATGCTAAAGCTATTCAAAACACTAATTCCCCTAACTTATTGTAGACAAATTAAATTTGTACCAATTCAATGGTGACACATGTGAAATTCTATATTAAATATTAATTTTGTAATTTCTATTATATTTTAGAATTTAATTAAATTTAATTCTTAATTTAAATAGTTAATTAATTAATATTTTAATATATATTTTATTGGCCAATTATCAAAATTTAATAGTATTTCTTTAATCACAAATTGTGATAATTATCAAAAGAAATAATAATTTATCAAGATAATTCTTAATTTAAATAGTTAATTAATTAATATTTTAATATATATTTTATTGGCCAATTAAAGATTGACAAATGTCAAATTCTTATAAATCAAGATTTATCTTGATAAATTATTATTTCTTTTGATAATTATCACAATTTGTGATTAAAGAAATACTATTAAATTTTGAAGGACCAATCAAATTAGAGTCTTCACCATATGAGTTATCCAAAGACTCCTCTCCTACAAGTATAATTAGGGGTCATTCTCAAGGAATTAAATCACAATTCAAAGAGAAGAAATCCAAGCAAGAAGGCGGTGGAGGAAATTCACTCAAGGCAAGAAGAATATATTCAAGGCGATCCATGGTGTTCAAGGCGAAATTCAAGGCGTTCATCGCGGAGTCTACTCAAATCACATCGTTTGATTCAGGAATAAGCTTTCAAGCCCTAGAGTTAATGTTATTGAAGTCAAAACCATCTTGGGGGAAGATCAAAAGGTCAATTTCACCAAGAAGTTCATATACTCAAATCAAATATCATCAAATATATCATGTTTGATTCGACATCAAGCTTTCAAGCCCTCAAATTAATGCTATTGAAGTTCAAGTTTAAGTTTGGAGAAGATCAACTGAAGAGTTCAACTCCAAATTCTCAATTACCGAATATTTTATTCTTGAAGAAAAGAATCAGAGGATTTAGTTTAGAGATTGTAACTCTTTTGATAGTTTGATTCATATATATTTAATTATTTCTACATTTCTTCTTGTTTGTTTATTCGCAGATAATAAATATTTGTGTTACAAATTTTTGGCACGCCCAATAGGACAATCTCTACCTCTCATCGCTTTTCCTCAACAAATCTTGAAGTATCACGATGGCTACTCGCAAGACCACATCAGTGAAAGTTGTTTCTTTAAACTCTTCAAGTGACACAAGTAGAAGTGTTGGTATCACTACAAGGAGTATGTCCAAGAAGTGAGTGCATCATTTGAGAAGACCGACGCGAGCTAAAGAAAATCTAACTCATCTCGAAGATGATGGAGACTTAAGAGATAATGCTTCATCCCCAACCTCCCGCTCGACATCAAGTTGCTCAAACATGGTGTTAGAAAATTTATTTATTAGATTTTGATGATACCATGTAAAACTTAGAATAGGAAGTTGACATCCCATTTTCCTTTTAGTCCTACTTTGTAATAAATAGGACTGCATGAGCTGAGTGAAGTCAGCTATGTCGAAGAATGCAAGAAGTCAACTGAAGACAAGAGTGAAGACCCAGCTGTGTGTTAGATGAGTGTGGTCAAGATGGAAGGTAAAGACTCAACTAAAGGAGATCCAACTGAGGAACAGTTGTGTAATAAATGTGGAAGTGCAGTCAAGTGAGTAAAGAGCCAAGTCTAGCAGTTGAATTGACAGTTGAGTCATTCTTAAATGATTGGAGCAGACTCAAGTCAAAGGGGAATAAACAGCAGTCAAGTCAAGACGACTGACATTGATCCATTGGAAGGAACTCAAGGATATTACTCAATATAGTAATAAGTCCAAGCTGCCCTGTCTTAAAGTGTTTGGCCCAGAAATATGCAAATGGAATAAACCAATGGGAAATACTGAAGCTTGTATCAGGCCCTGAAAAGCTGCAGAGTCATTTAATACGAGAAAGGGTCAATATCACAATGTTGTAGGTCGAGAAAAGACAAGCCAACGAACAAGAGTGTCATTTGAAAATAGTCTATCTCTTCAACGGGCAAATTTTTAAATGAACACTATAAAAGGCTAAGAAAGCATTTGAGAAAAGGTTACGAATTGCATGAACGAATCGATCTTACAAGCAATTATCAAGCAAGCAAAACCTGCAAATATTCTCAAAACTTATCAAGAAATTCCTCAAGCCTAAAACTCGAAGAAACTCGATCCAACACACGTTGTGAAAGAAAAAATACTTCAACCAGTTGAAGAGGAAAAGTTTTAAAGAACAAAAGGGGTATACTCTCCAAGTTTGAAGGAGTTGTAGTAAGGTTCAAGATCGAACCAGAAGTTTCGAGCTTGTTGGAAGGTTGTGTGATCAATTCCAAGGATTTGAAGGAAATCAAGTAGTTTTGAAGGAAATCAAGTAGTAAGACAATTTGTCTTGTGAAGAAGCTGAGTCACATGGAGAAGCCAGTTGTGTGATCAAGGTTGTCTCTAGACTAAAGAACTACTTTGTAACCTGGATCTATTACTTAGTGGATTCCTCCAGGAGTTGGAGAAGAGTGGATTAGAGGAATTACCCCATCCTCGAATAATTTGCTTGTGTCATTTAGTTTCAGCACTTACTTTCTTGCATATTTTTATATCTGCTGATAAGTTAAATTGCAATCCTATTGATAATAACAAGTGCTAAAAATAAGTATTAAAAACGTGCTTAAAATTAACAAAGGGTGTTAAGTCTTCCGCTGTTTAAAACCAAATCATCTAAAAGTCAAGTGTTAGGTGACACAACTAAGTTATACTATCAACAGCTCAGCCGAGTCTGTTGAGTGGGTAACTTTTGCTGAAGAAAGCCAACCTAGTTGTCCCCTAAGGATTTAGCTGATTTGAGTTAACTCTGTTGAATATTTTAAAAGGACCAAAAAGTGAAAATTTGGTAAGGTTTATTCAACTCCCCTTCTAAACCTTACACCACACCCCTTGGGACCGATAAGTGGTATCAGAGCGGTTGGGTTGAAAAAGATAAGTCTCCATAAAACGAATTGCAAGTCTCGTCTGATAGGTTGATTCTAATCGATCAACTTAAGGAGTTCATTATGGGGACTATTAAAGACAAGTTGGATGGAAGTTCCAAGTTATCTATGACTTATGCCAAACCATACACACAAAGAATTGACAACTTGAAGATGCCCGCTGGTTACCAACCTCCGAAATTCCAACAATTTCGACGGTAAGGGCAACCCAAAGCTGCATGTGGCTCACTTTGTCGAAACATACATGTAATGATACTGAGACTTATGGAGATCGCCTCGTAAAGCAGTTTGTCCGGTCCTTGTAGGGCAACATGTTCGATTGGTATATTGATTTGGAGACAAACTCAATTGTGATTGGGAGCAACTAGAACAGAGTTCCGAATCGATTTTACAAAGACTCGGAGGACGGTTAGCATGATTGAACTTACAAATACTCGTCAGTGGAAGGAAGAACCTGTCATCGACTACATCAATCGATGGAGGAATTTGAGCCTCAACTGTAAAGACCGTCGTCGTCTCCGCTGGAGGATCAATTGTGCGGCGGCTATTGAATAGTTTCTTGATCAAATTGAATAATATTATTCAAGTGAATGTTTCTTTATGTAATCGAAACAGAACAAAAACTTTGTCTCAAACGCGAGTGTTCTAAAAAGCGCCAGCGCTAGTCGGGCGGCGGACGGGGGGGCCTAGCGCCTGAAGGCCTAGCGGGGACTAGGCGAGCCTTAAATATATATACAATTTTATGAATAATTCCCATACTACATAATCAGAAAGTCTATAAATGATATTTAAATTGTTTTTGAACATATCTAATATTTAAGCTTTAAAGTTTAAAGTAATTCAACACCAATAATGTAATAAAACTATAAATCATCTAAAAATACAATACATTAACAAATATTGCATTGATTTATATAATATCAAATTATCAATGGAAAGATTTCCAGACCCTAAAATTTTGTTTCATTTTTTTATTAAGAAAATTATATATATTCAATTTCACTTAAACTGAATTTTGGAGTTGTTGGTGCTACTTTCACTAGTTGGAGTCGTTTTGCTAGCATTTCAGAAAAAAAAACATATAGGGCGCCTAGACCGCCTAGGCCCCGCCTAGCCCGCCTAGGAGGCGCCTAGGCCGCCAGGGCGCCGCTAAAGACTGGACCGCCTAGGGTGGTCGCCAGGAAAAATCCGGGCGCTCGGTGGCCGCTAGCGCTAGGCCCTCTACCATAGCCCAGGCGGCCGCCTAGGGGATTTTTAGAACACTGCTCAAACGTGAATCATGTCTTTCTTATGTATCAATTTAATTACTTGTGAAAAGTGAGCATCTCGATTTTTTTAAAATTAATCTGCAAAATGTAAAATAGTAACAAAACCATATTTAATAGTCCCACAAGACACAAAAACTTGTTGTGATTGGTTGTGCTTTCATTTCATCCACTTTCATTTTCTGAGAGAATAGTGGTGAAATGTTTTTTAGAGTGAAAGTTGGATGTATAGAGGAAAAATTAATGATTGTGTTAATGAGATGGAGAATTTTAGAGATTATGATTGTTTGTGAGAAATTTTGTGGAAAAAAATAATGTAAAATATAATGCAATAAAATTGAATGAAAATGAAAAATTGATTCAAAAATAGGCATTATGGATCTCATTTTATACCTTTTGCTATCAAGATTAAGAGAAAAATAATAAAAATAGTGATAAATTAAAGAAATTATCGAAATTCTTTATACGAATAGTGGGAGGAGAGAGAAATAAATAGTATAAGTGAGTATTGGAAAATGTGAGAAAGAAAAAAATGAGTTATTTTGGAGAGAAATGAGATTTTCTTGAAAATTTTTCATTCATTCCACAAACAATCACACATTCAACAAAATGTTTACTCAATAATGAAAATTTTGGAAAAAATTTAACAACCAATGACAACCTTGCAATCTTGGTCTACATTTTTGATCCCTTGGTTTCCTATACCACTCTGGATAACCTTTAAGTTTAAAGCATTTCCCAATGTCATGTCCATTCATGTTATAGTGTTTGCACAACAACTTTGTTTTCCTTATTGGTCCTCCTAGGAGGACCTCTATTTCTATCTCATTGCCAACTTGTGATGCCCAGCCCAGGCATTATGACAGCTCTATATTCTAGTCAAAAATATATGAATTTAAGAGATTATTGATTTTTCATACTGAAGCATGATGGGTTGGATATGATCGTAATGAACTACTTTTATTATTTTAAGAAAAATAAAATCTTAGGGGTAAAAATGTCCATATAGGGCAAAGTGTAAAAATTTACATAGTTCATATGATAAAGTGTAATAAAAATTCATATGGTAAAGTGTAAAACCGCGAATATTACAGGGGGTTTAGTGTATTCCTCTAAATATCTGTATCTATACTATATCTAAAAGTGTGAATAGCTTGGAAGGTTTCTTGAAACTTTTGATTAGACAAATCATCCTTCTAGCTAAATAATTATAAGGTCATTCAAGTAATTTAACTTTGTATTTAGAGTTTTGTTTGTTAAGGTACAAGACTTGAAACTTTTGATTAGACAAAAATCATCCTTCTAGCATAAATAATTATAAGGTCATTCAAGTAATTTAACTTTGTATTTAGAATTTTGTTTGTTAATGTACAAGATAAGAGTCTTTTTGTATTCCCATTTTTTTCTTTCAAAAATTGAAAGTTCGTTTTATTTCTATTATAATTTTTGTATTACTTTGAATTTTTAAATAATATTAGTTTCATATTAAACTATATTTGGAAAGATTTCTAATGATATATTACACGTATATATAGGAAATTTTGTATGAGAGGATACTAGCAATTTAAAGTTTAGTAATATGTAAAATTATATATGTGTGATTATTTTTTATATTTTCTCAATAATTAAAATATACATGATAAGTCAATAGAATAAGAAATGATGAATTTATTAGGCAAGTGCATGAAAAGAAAAAAATTTGATGCTACATATGAAGAAAACTTTTCAAAACACTAATTCCCCTAACTTATCTAATTTAGTCACAAACATCATACCATTGAATAACATATATAATTCATTTACTCCCAAAATAATAATACTTATTTAATTTACCCTTATTGCAAATATTTTTTTTATTCTTTTAGTATAGTCTGTATATTTTTGAAAATTACTATACATGAAATTGATTGAGTCCAAAAGAAATATTTTTGATTTAATGTAAATAAATTGAACTTTTCTGACAAACATGAAT
The DNA here is from genome assembly GCA_016081115.2 of Rehmannia glutinosa. Classification (NCBI taxonomy): domain Eukaryota; kingdom Viridiplantae; phylum Streptophyta; class Magnoliopsida; order Lamiales; family Orobanchaceae; genus Rehmannia; species Rehmannia glutinosa. Next base: position 159,329 of record JABTTQ020001909.1, read on the forward strand.
TGATATATTTTTGAAAATGTAATCAAGATACATTATATATGTGTGTGTATGTACGTATAATTAATATTAATAATTTATGCATTTTTAGTCAAAAGTGTTCAAAACTTATTGAAGTATATATATATATATATATATTTTCACATTACCAATGTATATATAAATTTATTTATATTCTTGCACTTCTGTAACAGAGATGTACTTACTTATTTGAATTGAAAATAATACAAATTTATGTAGGTCAAACAAGTTAACATGTTTTATATTCAAATAATTAAAAGACATTTCTTATTTTTTAGTAATTTTTTTATATTTAATACACTCATTTATTTATTCTTTTTTAAATTTCAATTTCTTAAGTTACATTTACATTTAAAGAATTATAACTGGAATTTTATTAATTAAACATATATGAAATTGAATTTAGGGTGCAATACAAATATATATATATATATATATATATATTCACAACTCATTACATAAATGGGTGATCTTTACAAACGAGCATATTCAGGGGGTATATGGTGCATTTGTTAGTTCTTGTGATTTTTGTGCCAAATACCTAATTTAGTGGCAATTTATGTATTTTTACCAAACAATAATTGTTTAAATTAAAATATAAGATGATATTAAAATTAAAATAAACATTATTTATGGATTGATGATATTTTTTATTAACCTTTTTATAATAATTGATATAGCCCTAAAGCTTGTATATTCAAATTCTTTTAAATAAATATTCTTTTGATTGAATACCTTCATTCAATATAATAATATAAAAGCAAATTTGAATTACAAGAAGAAAACATATTGGAAAGAACATAAAATAACTTATACTCAAATAAACTAATAAAAAGTTAATTAAAATTTAAAATAATCATTGAACGCAGCTTTATATTTAAAATTAATGAGAAGAATCTTCGAATTTATTTTTAGTGGTAATGGTACAAAATAGCCGTTTACAAAATGTAAAGATGAAAAATAATCATCTTTTATAGACACATATTTTGTAGCCATTTTGGGGTGTAAAATGACATTCACACCCTTCTAGCATATTTGTTTGATATTTGGATTATTTCTCTCTCTTTCACTTATCTCTATGTATCTTCTTACTCTTTTTTTCAAACTTTTTTAAAAAATCGAACATGTATTTTTTGTTTTTAAATATGTAATATGGGTGTTGAATTATAGATATCAAAAAGAGAATTAATTTGATATATTATATATACAAAACGAATTTAAAACGAAAAAGTTATGCGAATTCAAAGTTGTTTGGAGAAAAACAAAATAACTTGTTATAATAAGTGAGAGAAGATTGAACAGTAACTCGATATCGAGTTATGTAACTGGATATCCCAATTATTATATTTAACTCGATACACATATTATATCATTATCTTCACATTTCTTCACATTATACGATATCGAGATACATTAACTCAATGTTGAGTTACGTGACTGGATATCCCAATTATTGGGTATTCAGTTATATTTAACTCGATACACATATTATATCATTATCTTCACATTTCTTCACATTACTCGATATCGAGATACAGTAACTCGATATCGAGTTACGTAACTGGATATCCCAATTATTGGGTATCCAGTTACATTTAACTCGATATACGTATTATATCATTATCTTCACATTTCTTTACATTACTCGATATCGAGATACAGTAACTCGATATCGAGTTGCACCAAAAGTAACTCGATTTCGAGTTACACATGTAACTCGCCAGCCATCGTCTTCTTCCCCTCTCTCACTTTCCGCCATTAACAACATCCCAAGCTCTCCACCAACACAAAATCCACTATAAAACTCTAGAATTTCTACAAAAACTACAAATAATCCTAAAAATCATAACCTAAAACAACTATAGACTAAACAAATCAACAAAAAAATATGATTCGGTCGTCGATTCGGTCGCCATTGTCCAAGTCGCATGTTTCATCTTTCTTGGGGTTTATTGTGTTGGTTTCGAGTGTTTGGTATGTTTGGATTTGTTGTGACTCGAAAATGGGGTGTGACTCGAAAATGGGGGCTTAAACTACTAAAGGGTAATCATGTCATTTCGCACCCCAAAATGGCTAAAAAAAATGTATTTGAAAAAGATGGCTAAAAAAGATTTTCAATTGGCCAAAAAGGCTAAAAAAACCCGACTCTTATCTTTAACATAGATGTATGAAAGACTAGAGGACATAAAAGATATTTTTTTTATTCTTATTATATATTTTGTATTATTTATTTTATAAGGCTTGAAATGCACTAAAAAAAGTTGAATGTAGAAGTAGATGATGAAGAAAAACTAAAGAAAGTTGTTGCGATTAAACAATATTACTTATTTTAGATCTCAATAATTTTATATGATTACCTAAAAAAGTAATGAAATTCTTGTCTCTCCATCATGAAATTATTTTTATATTATCAGGTCTATTGTTGAATATCTTATATAAAATCTAATATAATAAGAAATACGAAGATAAACCGAATGTATATCGAGTAATAAAGGATTATATGTATATGAAACTTAGAATTAACGTTAAAATAATATATGTAATAATTTTAAATTTAACTAAACTCGGATGTCACTTAAAAATTATATTATTATATTATTATTAATTTTTCAATACCATCATTATGATAAATATGAGTACCAAATAATTTAAATTAGCAAACAAAAAATATAATGTGAAAATTTTGAACAAAATATAAGATTTGATAGAGTCGGAAAGTGCATATATATATATATACACATTGTAAGAAGATAAATTAAAAGAACTTCAAGTGATGTGTTACTATTTCAATATTTTTATGACAATTGGGTATATCTTAAATTGTTAATTTAAATTATAATCTAACATACATGATAAGACCAATGCACAAATTTTACTTTTAAAGTTTACTTACTAATTACTATGTTCATGTATGTTAGAGGTTATTTGAATATTAGGTTTTGAATTTTGGCAATCATATTCCTTTACTTGAAAAAAATAATTCTATAAAAAAATATTTAATAATAAAGATACCATATTGGTTTACATTTGAAAAAAAAAACACAATTTTTTAAAAACTAATTGGTAGTTAAATGAACTAATGATATCAAGCTAGCCAAAAGCTTGAAGTCTCTTCACGAATGATGTAAAGAGTATAAATCTTGTAGTCTCTGTATAAAATAAACTTTAGAGTTATACATCATTTATAAATATACAGTTTTAAATTTTTATATTTCTAAAACCAATGTTCTAAAAAGCGCTAGACGCTATGTAGACAACAGACTGGGGACTAGCGCCTAGGCGGGGCCTAGGCAAAGGTTAGGTGGTTCCTTGTTAGGAAAATTATTGTTTAGATTTTGATGAATGCCATGTAAAACTTAGAATAGGAAGTTGGCACCCCAATTTTTGTTGTAAAATGCATTGTAATAAATAGAGTCGGGTCAAGCCGAGTTAAGTCGCCTACGCCCTAACATGCAAGAAGACAAATCAAGACTAGAAGGAAGACTCTCCGCGAGACATTTGAGTATGGCAAAGAAGAGTAGACGGGAACTCTATCTGAAGAAGCGGTGAGATGCGGTGAGTGGAGATCACCAAGTCAACTCGAGAAAAGCAAGTCTCAAGTTGAAGTGATGGAAGAGTCATCCAATGATTGGAAGTTGACTCTAAGTCACCTGGGGAAAGCAAAGAAATGCAAATCAAGTCGAGATAATCAGAAAAGATCCGTTGCGTAAATCAAGAGAATTACTTAAACAAGTAATATCTCCATATCACCTTTCTCGGAGTGCTCACCCCGAAGCGTGCAAAAGGAATGAACCAATGGGAAGCACTACACCGTGTCGAACTCAAAAGGTGAAAGAACAATTCATACGAGGAAATGGGAATTCCAAGAATCGCAACAAGACAAGCCAACGATCGCAAGTGACTTTCAAAAATAAGCCTATCTCTTCAACGGGCAAATTTTTGAAAGATCACTATAAAAGGCCGAGGAGTTTATTTGAGAATGTGTGACACAAGAGACACAAATTCGACTGAACCAAAAACGTTCAAGCAATTATTAGAAAATCAATCATTCTCAATCCTCAAGCCTACACTACGAAGAACATCAATCCAACACTCACCTGTGAAGAAAAGATAACTTCAATCAGTTGAAGAGGAAAATCTTTGAAAAATCAAGGGGTCTACATTCCACGAAGGATTGTAGGAAGGTTCAAGGTCGAACCAAGTCTTAAGCTTTTGGAGGGCTTCGTGATCAAATCCAAAGAGCTTGAGCAAGTGAGTCGATAGCAAAGCAAGGCAAACGCCTGTGAAGAAGCCGAGTCGCACGAGAAGCCAACCGAGTGATCAAGGCGTCTCGGATCGAGTCCCAAAGGATCAAGTTAGTTTGTGTGATCAAGACTTGTATCTAGACTGTTACCACTTTGTATATTGATCAATACCTAGTGGATTCCTCCAGGAGTTGGAGAAGAGAGGAGTAGAAGAATTACCCCATCTTCGAACCTCTATAAAAATTTCATTGTGTCATTTACATTTCAAGACTTTAATTCCTCGCTTTTTAATTGCTTAAATCTGTTTGATAAATTTGCTATCCACTTGATAATTTATAAGTACTAAATCAAGCACTAAATCCTTGCTTAATCAAACTTAAGGGTGTTAAGTCTTCCGAAAAACAAAACCACAGTTGAGTTAATTTAGACCCAACAAATGAGTTATTCCATCAACAAACTCGATTGAGTAATGTTGAGAGACTAACTCTCTTGATTAACTAAATTGGTTGTCCTTCAAGGACACGGTGTGTAGTATTAACTCGAATATTTAAAAGGACTAAATCGAAAATTTGGTAAGGTTTATTCAACCCCCTTCTAAACCTTACACCTACACCCCTTGGGACCTACAAGTGGTATCGGAGCGGTTGGTTCATTGAACCCTCCGCACCGGTTCTTGAACTAGATCTCCAAACTTTTCAAAGTCCGCTTTAGTACTTAAACTCTCAAAACTCTTTTTATCATTAAAAGTTATTATCATGGAAGCAAATTTGACACGCATCCCTATGTTCACGAGTTGAAGAATTTGATGATTGGAAAATTCGTATGCGAGGCTCATCTATCAACATTACATGATGAGATGTGGATAGTGATAGAAGATGGGCCACTGCAAATCCTTAAGGTGAACACAACTGTAAGAAGAGTGCGGTGAAGGAGAAGAGAATGTTGCTCCCTGCACGGTCATGGTTGAAAACCAAGAACCGAGTGGACAAATGATGACATAAAAAGATACAACCTGGACAATGTAGCAAGGACATCCTTTACAAAACCTTGGACAAAGCCATGTTCAATAAAGTCAAATCATGCAAAACGGCTAAAGAAATGGGACAAGCTAACATTGATTTGTGAAGGATCGAGCAAATCAAAGAAAACAAATTATCGGTGGTCGTACGAAATTTGAGAACTTCAAAATGATCTCGGGAGAAAATCGGATCAACTGGATGCTCGGTTCACGTAAATCACCAATGAGCTATCTCGCACTTGGAAAGGAATATACACGAATGAAATGTGTATGAAGATCCTAAAAAGTCTTCCATTTGAATGGGAAATGAAGGTCATGGCACCGAGACATTCCATGGACCTATCAAAGACATCCAACCATGAATTATTCTCGGACCTCAAAGCCTACGAGTTTGAGTGAGAAGAAAAGACAGGAAAGAGACAATGTACCCAAAACAACTCGCTCTAATTGTTAAAGATGGGAAGAGAGCCGAGGTCAAATAAGCCATTGATCCGGAAGAAATAGCCCGATGGTCAAAAGATTCAACAAGTTCTTCAATAAGAACTACAAGAGAAGAAAGGGCGAATCTTCCGGAAGACACTCAACTCCCTCCAAATCAAGGGAAGATAGGCCAACTAAGAGAACAGATCATCAAAAAGTTGAGTATCAAAGGGTGACAATCCAAGAATGGAAAAGAGCCGATCAAAAGGTGAAATCTATCTTTGCCGAATGTAGACAACCAGGTCACTATGCTATTGATCGCTCATATCCTCGTAGTTAACAAATACAGGAATGAAGAAGAAAGAAAGGTCTTGAGAGAAAGAAGACAAGAAAAGAAAAAGGCAATGATGGCAGAGAGATCAAAAAACCAAGTCAAGAGAGACAATTTGATTCGAGAGTGTGAAGCCGACTACTCAAGTGACTCGAAGAAGAAGCCCCGATCCGCTTGATGGCCAAGGAACAAGATCAACTCGACCAAGAAGATGAGGTACACTCTAACTCATCAAACTCGGACTACAGTGATAGTGATCGCGACACACACACTTCATCACCCATCGATCTTTATGATTCATTGGGCAAAATGATGAAACATTTTGAACACATTAAATCCTCACACACACTATTAAATGAGGAAAACAAATTTACTCAAGAGTCAAACTCAAAGTGACTAAGGAGCCGAGTACTCTAAGTCAAATAGTCGATGAGAATGAAAGTTTAAAGGTCGAAAATGCTAAATTAATAGCAGAAATTGTTGCTATAGAGAAGAGGGAGAATGATCTCAAAAATGTTATTACCTCATTCACTAAGGCATCTAAATCATTGGATGATCTTATTATGAGTCAAAGAGAATGTGGAGACAAGACAAAGCTTAGGATTTAATTCCTCTCGTGCTATGTCAAACCTCAAAAGTAATTTTGGAAAAAGGATCTTCAAGCCATGAAGAGTCCGAAAAATCCAAAACTCTAAATGCCGCACACACATTCACTCCAAAACACAATAGCAAGCAAACTGGCCTTGGTTATAAAGGAAAAGGAAAACAACCAGTTGAGTGCGCTGAAAGGACAATCGAGAAGAGATTTAGCCGAGTTCTCGGCAAGCTCCAAACAGAAAATACTGCAGTAAAGAAGAAGCGAGCTACCAAAACCCCTTAAAATCCATAAAAGAAATACATATGATGGGAATGGTAGAAAATATCCAAGCCAAGCCGATTGGAATAATGTAAACTATCAAAGATAGACTTATGGAATATAAGCCCAAATGGCAAAGGCCAGAACTCAAGAAAGGCCATTCCAAAAGTATAAGAGCTTTCATCAAAGACACATATGCACCTAGGCACTACACTCAGAGACACCACAATTACCTAAAGAAGGCAATTGCTAAAACTTATACACAGCATACAGACAAAAGAGACAATTTGTATGAACCTAAAATCCCCAAGCAATTTGCCAAGATTAATTATGATTATGGCATCGATAGATGGCAACCCCTTGAGTCAAATCATTTGGCTATAAGTTGGTTGGATCATCTTACAATTCTAACCCCTCGGGACCTGACAAGTATGGGTACCTAAAACTTAATTTCCTTGATTGGGTTCAAGGAAATTTGAGTGCCAAGGAACCTGGTACATGGATAGTGGTATTGCCCGGACACATGACAGAAACAAGAAAAATATGTCAAAATTCAAGGAAGTAAAAGGAGCAAAAGTCATATTTGGAGGAAATGAAGCTCTGGTGAAATAAGAGGCATTGGATCCATAAAGAGGAATGAATTAGAAATCACAGATGTTGCATATGTTGAAGGACTCAACTTCAACTTATCGAGCATCGATCAACTCGTGACAAGGGCTACAATGTTGGATTCAACATGGGTGTATGCCAAATCAAGGATCTTGAATCAAATGAAGTTGTGTTGCAAGGATGCAGACAAAAGAACATGTATGTAGTAGATTGGTCAATACACACAAAGACTGTCTATTAGCAAAAGAGCACAAACAATCAATCAAGTTGGTTGTGGCACAAAAAGCCGAGTCACCTAAATTTCAAAACGACAAAGCTTGCACGAAGTAATCTTGTGGAAGGACTTCGGACTCGAGATACAAAAAGGAGAGTATATGTGACGATGTCGAAGGGAAAACAAATCAAGTCATCATTCAAAGAAAAGACATGCCCATCTTCAACAAGAATATTCAGATCTCGCTACATATGGATCTATTTGCCCAAAGTGGAACCAGCTAGCATAAGTGGGAAGAAATATACCTTGGTGGTAGTAGATGACTACTCAAGATATACATGGACAATATTCATGTGTAAGAAGAAAGAAACTCTACGTAAAACTACCTGTGGTGATGAAGAGAATTCAAAATTAGAAAAGCCAAACCATTATCAAAATAAGATCAGACAGAGGAACCGAGTTTGTCAATGGAATAATAACTCAAGATTGTATTGAAAATGGTATTGGACATGAACTATCGCAGCAAAGAACTCCACAAACAGAATGGAATTGCAGAAAGAAGGAAGAACTCTCAAAGAAGAAGAAGGACCATGTTAGTCAAGCAGGTTACCAAAAAGATTTTGGGCTGTCAAGCAATCAACACGACTTGTTACACTCAAAACAGATGTATGATAAAAGGATTAACCGACAAAGACTCCTATGAGATCTGGATCGAAGAAAACCAAATGTTGCATATTTCGAGAATATTTGGATGTAAATGCTTCATCCACAACAATGGCAAAGACAATCTAAAGGCTTTTGATGCTAAAGTCGATGAAGGTATCTTCTTAGATACTGCCTGAAAGCAAAGCCTACAGAGTACTCAACAAAAGGACTATGGTTGCGAAGAATCCATTCATGTGGTATTCGATGAGCCAAATGTAAATGGAGAAGACATTGAAAGAGTCATAATGTTTGAATCATCCAACCATACGTAAGAGTCCCTATGTCAAGTCAATTTGGAATTATAAACTTAGAAGAAGATGAGATAGTGAATCTCAAAAAAAACGGCTAGAAAATTTGCGGCTAAGTGATTACGAGAGAGTGAACACATCAACACAAAGTTGCAAGACGATCAATCCACCTAACTTACTCCAACTTTGATGTAAGATGGCCGAGAGACCATCCACGTAACTTGTCATTGGAGATATGAGAGAAGGTGTCAAAACAAGATCCGAACTCAACAAGAAGCCATGTTCACATGCTTTATCTCGCAAATAGAGCCCAAAGATGTGTTACAAGCATTGGACGACACACATTGGATTCAAGCTATGCAAGAAGAGCTGAATCAGTTTGAAAGAAATAAAGTATGGGAATTAGTTCAAAGACCCACACATCAAAATGTTATTGGTACAAAATGGGTGTTTAGAAACAAGATGAACGAGGAAGGTTCTGTGGTAAGAAACAAGGCAAGACTAGTAGCCAAAGGATATTGCCAAGAAGAAGGAATAGATTTTGATGAAACATTTGCTCCTGTAGCAAGACTGGAAGCTATAAGAATGTTTCTTGCCTATGCAGCCTCACAAGATTTTACTGTATTATCGATGGATGTAAAAAGTGCATTCCTAAATGGTTTATTGGAAGAAGAAGTGTATGTTGAACAACCTCCAGGATTTGAGCAAGTAAGACTCTTGGAGATAAGGTATACAAACTCAAGAAAGCCTTGTATGGATTGAAACAGCACCAGCAGCATGGTATGATACCTTGTCACAATTCCTAACCGAAAATGGATTCACAAAAGGAAAAGTAGATAGAACACTTTTAATTCAAGACAAAAAGATTATCTTCGCTTGTTCAAATATATGTGGATGACATCATTTTTGGATCCACAAACAAAGAGTCATGGTGAAAAGTTTTCAAACCTCATGCAAAGTAAATTTGAAATGAGCATGATGGGAGAGTCGACATTCTTCCTTGGACTCCAAGTGAAACAGTGAAGGATGGAACCTTCATAAGTCAAACAAAATACACCAGAGATTTAATGAAGAAATTTGGTATGGAGGAGAAGTCTTCTCGTGAAAATACCAATGAATACATCACCAAAATGGACATGGATGCGGATGGCAAGCCTGTAGATCAAACAAGATACTGAGCACTTATTGGATCATTGCTCTATCTTACAAAGAAGCAGCCGACATCACCTTTCTTTGTAGGTGTATGTGCAAGATTTCAATGCTCCAAAAGAGAGCCATATGATAGCGGCTAAGAGAATATTGAGATACTTGAAAGGAAGCCAAGAAGTTGGCCTATGGTATCCGAAGGAAGGCGATTCAAGCTAATTGGCTATTCAGACTCGACTATCTTTGGATGCGAGTTGACAGAAAAAGCACCTCGAGGCACATGTCAAATGCTTGGAAACAGTGATTTTCTGGTTTAGCAAGAAGCAAAATTCAATAGCCACCTCTACGGTGACGAGAATATATAGGCTGGGCATTTGTTGTGTCAGCCAAGTCCTATGGATGAGACAACGGTGAGAGAGACTATGAGGTTGAGAAAAAGAAATTCCAATCATGTGTGATAACACAAGTGCAATTGCCATTACTCAAAATCCTCGTGTGTTGCACTCAAGAACAAAGCATATCGATGTCGATATCACTTCATAAGAGATCATGTTGAAAAGAAGGACATCATCTTGGAATATATCTCAACCGATAAACAATTGGTGACATCTTCACAAAACCATTATGTGAGTCAAGATTTGAAGAACTCAAACATGAGTTGGGGTTAATTGAGTTGAGTGACATTATGAAGAATCAAAGAAAAGAAATGAAACACAAAAAAAAAAAAGTGAAAAGATTTGAACACACAAATCACTTTCGATCAAGAAATCACCAGATCGGAAAAGACATAATTTACACCGAGTCGGTGATAGCCGAGTCACTAAGAGAATCGTGAGAAGTAGAGTTAAATCCTAAGGGATGTTTCGAGTCACTTATGAGCAAAGTGACAAAAACGCAAATCGTTTTGACTAAGCGGGAATGTTTTTAAGGAATACGTCAAAGATAATGATGATGTGTACGGACATAAAGCCGCACACCAAGCTTATGATTGGATATAAATGTTGCCGCATTAAATACGAGACATTAAATGCTAAATAGGCGTGCAAAATCTAAGCCGTTGATTTCGATCACATTTCAAAAAACCACCCGCACGCCCTTTCATAAACCATACTTAAACCATTTCCGTCTGTTTTCTCTCACACTACCAAAACTGTTCATTTCTTTCTCTCAAAAGCAAGGCAAAAATTCTCTCAAAACCCTATCTATCTTCAAATCAATCTCTAAGTTTTTCTTTGATAAAATCTGAAAAATGGCACCAACCTATGATTTTACCAAGTTAGGAAGCAAATCCACACCGGTCTCTTGATTTTCGACGGATGGTGAAATAGGGGTCCGACGACACCCTAGTGAAGAAAATCGCTGAGAAATTGGAAACGCCTGGTGAAACGTTTCGGCGTTAGAATATCCGATGACCTATGTGGAGGAGGTCGATAATTCTACGTGAATGCCGAGATTCACGATGAAGGAATAAAGTCATCCGTTCACGGAAAGAAGATCACCATCTCTCGCCAAGGATTTGGTGAACACGCTTCTCTACCAATGAAGGAGCATCGAAATTAACGGCTGATGTAAACTTGGCGATGCTTGGAAAGAAATAGCCAAGCCCGACTATCTTGATAAAATAGTGTACCAAAAGACAAACAAGAGATTTTGAAGGAGGATTATCACAAGTCAGTTGGACATAGTTGCCAAATGTATTGACATCAAATTTGGCGCTTTTAACCAATCGTCAAAAGCAAAGCTGATTGTAATGGCGCAATTATCGCGAAAAGAAGATAAATAAAGCTGAATTGCCTCGTCAGATATGCCGAGAATGTAGGGAATAAATCCTTCAAGGAAGATGGCACATTTGGAGGATCCCAGGATATGGCCTAGTGATTGGGCGATGATGGAGGTGAAAGGAGTCCCTCTTAGACATGGGAAGGCATTCCATGTTAACAAGAGGATGTTCAAAGCAAACCTCTCGGGCGCACTGAGAAGAGAGCCTACGCCAAGAGAGTCGACACGAGTGAGGGGGAATCGGTGACCCTCAAGATACAATCTGCTTCCTCTCCACCCAAGAAGAAAGCTTGTGAAGCCCTCGATTTTTATTCGAACATGTACTTGTATCACGATCGTCTTTGTACTATTTGACAATTCTACGCGTCACTTTGACGGGTAAATATTAATGATAAATATATTTTGCATTTAATTCTTTTAATTTCTATTTGTGATCATAATCATTTATTAATTTTAATTCGCATTTATGATCACTTGGTTTGATCATCATTATTATTATTGGTGTATTATTAGTCACCTTAGAATTTTAAGAGACTATTTATTTTAGGGATTATAATTTATAGAATTAAGAATTCAATTTAGATTAAGTGATCATGAGACTTATAAGTGATCTAGGACATCACTAATTATTTTGGAGATTGATATTTATTCATCTATTATCATCAATTTTGGAAAGAAAAATATATGGAATTACCAAAATACCCTTAGGGGACGGCATTGGTGTAATTTTTTTGGTGTAGAAATATCTCTCAACTCTTGTACATGTACACCTTGTGTATTCCTCTTGTGTATTTATACACCATTAATTCAAACCTACATCTTAAATTAATCCCACCATTTCAATCATCCAATTGGTCAAACAAGACCAAATTAAAAATTACCCCTAAGCTTAGCATTTTGGCCCATTGTCCCTAATAAAGATACCTAAATATTACTTTCTTCCCCAATTCCCTCAATTATTACTCTAACTTATCATTTAATCAAAACAAAACAAAATTTTTATTCTTCCCATTTCATTTCACCAACACCAAATTTCTTCTAAGTCTTGAAATTCCTCTTACCTCTCTCTAAAAATCCTCCTACATCTCTCTACCTATTCTTCATCTTCTTCACTAACACTTAACCAAAACTTCAAGAATTCATCTCCCATTTTCTTCAAAAATTCGAACCATATACACTACACAAGGTAAGAAATTTTCTTCTTCAATCTATTCTTATACCTTCTAGCTCACCTCTTTCACCTTCTAATTTAAGTTTGATTTTTGAATTTGAGGTATACCTAGAAGACCTTTGAAGAAGTTAAGAGACTAGTCATCTTGAAGAAAAATTGTGAAGAAGTTGGACTATAAGGTAAGAAATGGAATTTTAGTACACTTTCTTCTTCTCTTTCTATTTTCCAAATTTTTACACTCCATTTTCATTTTTGGAGTTTTAGGGGCTGACCTTGGTGGTTGACATTAAGGGTGACCAAAACCTTATACTTGGAAGCCATTACTAGTCACATTTTACTCACTACACAAGGTAAGTGTAGTATTTCCAATTTTCTCACTATCTTCTTCTTTTCCTTAATTTTTAACCACATTCTTATAACTCCTATATTTTTTGATATTCCTTGACTTAGGGGCTGACCTAAGTCATTCCTTCACCGAGAGAGATTTATCCCATTTTCACCAACAAACCGATCTTTAAGGTGGGTGGAAAAATCCTTTCAACTTCTAGGTGTTTTAATTCATGAAAATGCATGTAGTATTTTGTTATTGAGCATTTGAGATATATATTATGTATTGCATGCTATTTTCTTGTATCAAGTTGAAAAATTTCTCAAGTGTTGCTCAAAATGCGATTTACCGAAAATTAGGACATACATGTACACTTTATTGTCATATTTGATAAATTCTTGTATGAGATGGATATGTATGTTTATGACTCTTGAAATATATGTTTTGAATGACCTATAACCTGGACAAGTCGAGCATAATTGGTTAAATTTCGATTTTTGGACTTAAAATGCAAAAATGGAAAGTTGGTGGACTTAAGTGCAAGAAAATAAAACTTAAGGGACCTCTCTGCAAATTTCGATTTTTGGGACTGTACTCAGGTCCAAAAATGATGTTTTGACATTTTAATAAAGTTTTAAGAGTTTTTAGATAAATAAAATCAACCCTTAAAAGCCCAAGGACCGTATTGTAAAATTTGAGAAGTTTAAGGGCTATTTTGCAAATTTCGAAACTGTACCAGACCCTAAATTTTAAAATTTGAAATTTTAACTCTTAAGGGACTGGAAATAACATATTTTATGTGTATTCCAAAAATCCAAGTGTTTAGAGCTTGGAAAGTAATTTTATAAAACTTGAGGGACCAAATTGTAAAAGATTAAACTTGAGGACCCAAATGAAATTTCCAGGACTTATACAGCCCATGTACCTGGAAATGCTAATTTACCTATAACATAATTATATTTTGGACCCAAGGTTCAAATTTCATAACAATTGACCCTAAAAGCCTTAAAGGCAATTATTTCAAAATGGGACAAAAATGAGATTTTCAAAAGTTGAGGGACCTATACTTATGACGTTTTAAAACTGCTTTTGTCCCAATATTCCACCAACCTTAGTGACATTTTCCAATTGGAATCACATTAGAAGCCCTTCCGGTTTGTGAGTTCCGATTATTTTAAACTTAAGGCCCGAAATGACAATTTTAACAAATTTGGGGCCAATGTGAGAATTTTATAAAAACTCGACCTCAAAACTTTAAAAACCTGAATCTCTGAACAATTTAGAGATTTTAGGAACTGACCTCATAATTTTTCAAGGTCGGGATATTTATTTATTCAATTTTTAACCCCAAAAGTATTGGTTTTTACAAAACGGGGCTAATTGTAAATTTTTCTTTTTATCAAGGACCTAACTTAAATTATTTTTCATTTACTAAAACAGCCCTGGACCCTCTGACTTTAATATTTAATTAAAATATTTTATTTTCTTAAAAATCCCTTGACTTATTGAATCGTCTTGACCGATTAATACCCGATCGCTTGGACGATTTCCTTGTCTCGCGATTTGAATTTATAACGGGACTTATGTTCCTCCTAATCCTTAAGATATCGAAGACTACTTATCCTCCCGATAATTATCTTCATCCCAATAACTCCACCAACGCCATAACTATCTTGTGCAAATTTTTGAGAACTTTTCATGAACTCGCTTCCCGAATCAATAATACTCATTGCTGGTTGACTACATGAACTTGTGTTTACTTTCTGCTGAGTCAACTTGGTGTGTCGAGCTCACGACTCGGAATGGATACGTCGGGGGATGGAAGGCAGCTCGGCCGCTATTCCACTCTTCCGGCCCCATCGCCCTAATCCCCAATCGAGGGACGGAGTTTGTCCAAGCGGAAGCGGGTCGTAAGTACTTGAGGTATAATCATGATTATGACAAACCGAGCCTTGCTAGCTCCATTGTGGATTTTGTCTTTGTCACGGAGCGATAAGGTGACAGGTCTTGGACCATCTTGCTCGGGAGTTACAAGGAAGAACGAAGGAATCGTTTGTCCGATCCACACGATTCCGGAGTTAATCGGACCCGTTTGGTTGGCGCTACAAACCGTGACGCAACCGCTATTTGTATTGCATAGGTTGGCGCTACAAACCGCACGCAACCGCTACTTGTATTGCATAGGTTGGCGCTACAAATCCGTGACGCAACCGCTTACTTGTCTTGCATAGGATTGGCGTTACAAATCCGCACGCAATCCTCCCCGTTTGCTTGGACCATAGTGCCGCTTGACCATGAATTGTTTTCTTAATCAGTATAAGTATATTAATTAAATATATTTATCACGACGCTTGTGGATTGTGTGTGAAATCATGCATCATCTCTCATGCGTTTTCATACAACTAAATTTCTCGCATTAACTATTTATATCGCCACACTTACACACGATCACCCCATCCACCGAGATTTCTGTCTCATTCCTCCTGTTTTCTAACCTTTAGATGAAGAGTTCGTCAAGACATCGAACCTACCGCATGATTGAATCTCTATCGGCGATGTGGAGCGATATTTCTTTTTATTTTTTTGTTGTTGTTGTTGGACTCCTTCATTTTATTTTTTTTGACTCGTAAGTTAATTAAGATAATCTTTTGGGTTGTATTCGGATCTTGCGGACCTTAAGATATAATTTGTACGTGGTTGTTATAATTCGCCGCATTAGACTCTATTTCACTTGGAGTTTGGTACCTTTGGATTAGATCGTTGATTAATTTGTTTAAGTGATTGATCGTTGTCGCGTCACGCGTTTGGGGCGTGGCGATTATGGTATCGAGCTCGGCTAGTAAGATGGAAACTTACACCGAGTGACCGTGATAGGACCCTGTTGTGTTGGGTAGTAAGTGACTTGACTAATTAAGTTGTGAAATCGATTTCAATAATGGCATAGAACCGTATTATTGATGTTTATGTTAAGTCGAATTTATACTTGGAGAATACATAGTCATACTTGATTTGACTTAGTTGACTCTGACTGACTTTCCTTAGTCATTCTTTCTTGTTCTTCCTTATCTTTTCCTTACATTTAAATCTAATCCGCTTTAGTTTTGTTTAACCAGGATAGGTTCCTTCCGACCTTGGATTAGGTACCACTACTAGTTGACCTAAGTTGAATTTTGGAGGAATATTTGAACTCTTTTGGGCTATTATAGTGTTAAGATATCCGGATATTCCTCTATTTGGACGTTAGGTGATTTAGAAAATCCGTGATTTAGAAGTTATAATGCCTCGATATGGTGAGACTCGAAGAATATGAGGATATCTCTTAATGAGTATATGATTTGGATGTGATATATTATGGGATCTAGACACCTAATGATATTATTTTGGGAAAATGATAGTAGGGGAATCACTAAGTATAATGATCAATGATAATACCCTTGTGTTATTCATTCTCGTATTTTCATTCTCGATACTTGCACAAGCTTAAGTAAGGGAATTTGACTTGTGATTTAGGTATCACGGATAAGATACATTAAGATCGTATAGACTATCGCGACTTAACAAAGCGTGACCATCAAGAACAAATATCCCCTCCCGAGGATAGACGAATTGCTTGATCAACTTCAGGAGCGATGGTGTACTCAAGTTTGATTTACAACAAGGATATTATCGATTAAAGATCCGTGAAGAGGGACGTTCCCAAAACAAAGCATTTCGGATCAGATATGGACACTACGAGTTTGTAGTGATGCCTTTCGTCCGATAAATGCACCAAAGAACGTTATGGATCTAATGCATCGAGTCTTTCAACCTTATTTGGATCAATTCGTAGTGATATTCATTGATGACATACTCGTATACTCTAAGTCTAAAGAGGAGCATGAGCGTCATCCGAAAATTGTTTTAGAGACACTACGAGCACACAAGTTGTATGCCAAATTCGGCAAGTGCGAATTTTGGCTTAGTGAAGTCGCATTCTTGGGACACATAGTATCCGCACCGGGATCGCCGTAGATCCTTCGAAGGTATGCAGGCAGGTGGTTGAATGGAAACAACCCGAGTCCGTAACAGAGATCGAAGTTTCTTAGACTAGCTGGATATTATCGAAGATTTATCCAGGATTTCTCCAAGATAGCCAGGACCACTCACTCGACTAACCGAAGCAAGTCAAGTTTGAGTGGAATGACAAGTGTGAGGCTAGTTTCAAGAGTCAAGAAACGACTTACTACAACTCGATCTTAGCCCTTCCAAAGGGAAGAGAAAACTTTGTCGTCTACGGTGACGCATCAAAGGAAGGACTAGGAGCAATACTCATGCAAGAAGGAAAGGTCATTGCTTACGCATCACGGAAACTCAAACCGTATGAAGCCAATTACCCAACGCATGACTTGGAATTGGCAAGCAATAGTGTTCGCGTTAAAGAAATGGAGATACTATCTCTACGGAGCAACATTCACGGTTTACGGATCATAAGAGCCTAAAGTATCTATTCTCTCGAGGAAGGAACTCAATTTGAGGCAACGGAGATGGATGGAGTTAATAGAAGATTATCACTTTGATATTCAATACCATCCCGGGAAAGCTAAGTAGTAGCGACGCCTGAGCGTAGTAAAGGCGAGTTTAGCTAGACTAATGATTCGAGAGGGGAAATCATCATTAGAAGAGTTGAGCACTTGGAATCCGACAAGAACCAATACTCAAATTTTGTGTGCTAATATTTCGGTTAAACCCGACCCATCAACGAGATCAAAGCAAAGACAAGAGACATATGTGCAACTTCAAAGATCGAAAGAGAAGATACTTAAAGGAGAAGGATTAGAATTCTCGTACATGAAGATGGGATCATCGATTTCGGAATCGAAATTGTGTACCGAGTGACGAGCAGATTAGAGTAGAATTTTCTGAAGCACACCGTTCGAAATACACTATACATCCCGGAGGAAACAAGATGTATAAGGACTTGAAACAACATTACTTGGTGGGCAAACATGAAGAACCAGGTAGCGTAGTTCGTTGCGAGATGCGACTTGTCAACAAGTAAAAGTCGAACACCAACGACCATCCGGTTTGTTACAACCGTTGAGAATTCAGAGTGGAAATGGGAACACATAACAATGGACTTCGTGACGGATCTACCAAGGACCGAGACGAGGCGATGATGCTATATGGGTAGTCGAGACCGACTCACAAAATCGCACACTTCCTACCCATGAAGAAAACCGACGACTTGCGAGAAACTTGCGCAAATTTACATCCGAGAGATCATCCAGGTGCATGGAGTGCCAATCGACATTGTGTCGACAGAGACCCGAGGTTTGTCTCGATCGGGAAATGCTTACATGAGGAATTGGGTACTCGCTAAGTTTCAAAGACAAAGAAAGACATCCGCAAACCGATGGCTATCGGAGCGAACAATTCAGACCCTGGAAGACATGTTGCGAGCCTCGCACATTGGATTTCAAGGAAGTTGGGATTCGTGACTTACCATTGGCCGAGTTCGCCTATATAATAACATTATCGAGGCCACGATTGGGATGGCACCCTACGAAGCCTTGTATGGACGAAAGTGTAGATCCCCACTACATGGGAGATTGATGACCAATGGACTCCAAAAGAGAAACGAAAGTCACCATCGATTCCAAAGGTCGACTTAGTTTAGGAGGCCATGGAGAAGGTCAAGTTGATCAAGGAACGAATCCGCACACCGGCTCGAGCCGCCAAAAGAGTTACGCGGACAAGAGGAGAAAGGACTTGGAATTTGAAGCGGAGATGAAGTATTTCTCGGACTCTTGCCACGGAAAGGATTGATCAATCCAAAGAAGGGAGGCAAACTAAGTCCAAGATATATTGGACCTTACAAGATTTTGCAGAGGATCGGGAAGTTGGCCTACCGACTCGAGTTACCGACGACAAGATGCGGGAATGCACGATGTATTCCATGTATCGAGATTGAAAAAGTACCAACCGGATCCCGAGCATATTATCACTCGTGATGCTCCTCCTCTAATGGAGAATTTATCTTACACCGAGGAACCAATCGGGAATCATTGACCGCCAGATCACGTCGATTTGCGTGAAGAGAGATTCCAATGGTTAAAGTTGTATGGCGGAACCACAACCGAGACGAAGACGCAACATGGGAGAAGGAAGAAGACATGAGGAATCAATGCCTTAACTATTTCAAGAGAATTTGGGGACCAAATTCTTTTAAAGAGGGAGAATGTGAAGCCCTCGATTTTTATTCGAACATGTACTTGTATCACGTATCGTCTTTGTACTATTTGACAATTCTACCGCGTCACTTTGACGGGTAAATATTAATGATAAATATATTTTGCATTTAATTCTTTTAATTTCTATTTGTGATCATAATCATTTATTAATTTTAATTCGCATTTATGATCACTTGGTTGATCATCATTATTATTATTGGTGTATTATTAGTCACCTTAGAATTTTAAGAGACTATTTATTTTAGGGATTATAATTTATAGAATTAAGAATTCGATTTAGATTAAGTGATCATGAGACTTATAAGTGATCTAGGACATCACTAATTATTTTGGAGATTGATATTTATTCATCTATTATCATCAATTTTGGAAAGAAAAAAATATATGGAATTACCAAAATACCCTTAGGGGACGGCATTGGTGTAATTTTTTTGGTGTAGAAATATCTCTCAACTCTTGTACATGTACACCTTGTGTATTCCTCTTGTGTATTTATACACCATTAATTCAAACCTACATCTTAAATTAATCCCACCATTTCAATCATCCAATTGGTCAAACAAGACCAAATTAAAAATTACCCCTAAGCTTAGCATTTTGGCCCATTGTCCCTAATAAAGATACCTAAATATTACTTTCTTCCCCAATTCCCTCAATTATTACTCTAACTTATCATTTAATCAAAACAAAACAAAATTTTTATTCTTCCCATTTCATTTCACCAACACCAAATTTCTTCTAAGTCTTGAAATTCCTCTTACCTCTCTCTAAAAATCCTCCTACATCTCTCTACCTATTCTTCATCTTCTTCACTAACACTTAACCAAAACTTCAAGAATTCATCTCCCATTTTCTTCAAAAATTCGAACCATATACACTACACAAGGTAAGAAATTTTCTTCTTCAATCTATTCTTATACCTTCTAGCTCACCTCTTTCACCTTCTAATTTAAGTTTGATTTTTGAATTTGAGGTATACCTAGAAGACCTTTGAAGAAGTTAAGAGACTAGTCATCTTGAAGAAAAATTGTGAAGAAGTTGACTATAAGGTAAGAAATGGAATTTTTAGTACACTTTCTTCTTCTCTTTCTATTTTCCAAATTTTTACACTCCATTTTCATTTTTGGAGTTTTAGGGGCTGACCTTGGTGGTTGACATTAAGGGTGACCAAAACCTTATACTTGAAGCCATTACTAGTCACATTTTACTCACTACACAAGAGTAAGTGTAGTATTTCCAATTTTCTCACTATCTTCTTCTTTTCCCTTAATTTTTAACCACATTCTTATAACTCCTATATTTTTTGATATTCCTTGACTTAGGGGCTGACCTAAGTCATTCCTTCACCGAGAGAGATTTATCCCATTTTCACCAACAAACCGATCTTTAAGGTGGGTGGAAAAATCCTTTCAACTTCTAGGTGTTTTAATTCATGAAAATGCATGTAGTATTTTGTTATTGAGCATTTGAGATATATATTATGTATTGCATGCTATTTTCTTGTATCAAGTTGAAAAATTTCTCAAGTGTTGCTCAAAATGCGATTTCGAAAATTAGGACATACATGTACACTTTATTGTCATATTTGATAAATTCTTGTATGAGATGGATATGTATGTTTATGACTCTTGAAATATATGTTTTGAATGACCTATAACCTGGACAAGTCGAGCATAATTGGTTAAATTTCGATTTTTGGACTTAAAATGCAAAAATGGAAAGTTGGTGGACTTAAGTGCAAGAAAATAAAACTTAAGGGACCTCTCTGCAAATTTCGATTTTGGGACTGTACTCAGGTCCAAAAATGATGTTTTGACATTTTAATAAAGTTTTAAGAGTTTTTAGATAAATAAAATCAACCCTTAAAAGCCCAAGGACCATTGTAAAATTTGAGAAGTTTAAGGGCTATTTTGCAAATTTCGAAACTGTACCAGACCCTAAATTTTAAAATTTGAAATTTTAACTCTTAAGGGACTGGAAATAACATATTTTATGTGTATTCCAAAAATCCAAGTGTTTAGAGCTTGGAAAGTAATTTTATAAAACTTGAGGGACCAAATTGTAAAAGATTAAACTTGAGGACCCAAATGAAATTTCCAGGACTTATACAGCCCATGTACCTGGAAATGCTAATTTACCTATAACATAATTATATTTTGGACCCAAGGTTCAAATTTCATAACAATTGGACCCTAAAAGCCTTAAAGGCAATTATTTCAAAATGGGACAAAAATGAGATTTTCAAAAGTTGAGGGACCTATACTTATGACGTTTTAAAACTGCTTTTGTCCCAATATTCCACCAACCTTAGTGACATTTTCCAATTGGAATCACATTAGAAGCCCTTCCGGTTTGTGAGTTCCGATTATTTTAAACTTAAGGCCCGAAATGACAATTTTAACAAATTTGGGGCCAATGTGAGAATTTTATAAAAACTCGACCTCAAAACTTTAAAAACCTGAATCTCTGAACAATTTAGAGATTTTAGGAACTGACCTCATAATTTTTCAAGGTCGGGATATTTATTTATTCAATTTTTAACCCCAAAAGTATTGGTTTTTACAAAACGGGGCTAATTGTAAATTTTTCTTTTTATCAAGGACCTAACTTAAATTATTTTTCATTTACTAAAACAGCCCTGGACCCTCTGACTTTAATATTTAATTAAAATATTTTATTTTCTTAAAAATCCCTTGACTTATTGAATCGTCTTGACCGATTAATACCCGATCGCGGGGCGATTTCCTTGTCTCGCGATTTGAATTTATAACGGGACTTATGTTCCTCCTAATCCTTAAGATATCGAAGACTACTTATCCTCCCGATAATTATCTTCATCCCAATAACTCCACCAACGCCATAACTATCTTGTGCAAATTTTTGAGAACTTTTCATGAACCGCCTTCCCAATCAATAATACTCATTGCCTGGTTGACTACATGAACTTGTGTTTACTTTCTGCTGAGTCAACTTGGTGTGTCGAGCTCCACGATCGGAATGGATACGTCGGGGATGGAACCGGCAGCTCGGCCGCTATTCCACTCTTCCGCCCCATCGCCCTAATCCCGCAGGCGAGGGACGGAGTTTGTCCAAGGAAGCGGGTCGTAGTACTTGAGGTATAATCATGATTATGACAAATCCGAGCCTTGCTAGCTCCACTGTGGATTTTGTCTTTGCCTACGGAGCGATAAGGTGACAGTCTTGGACCATCTTGCTCGGGAGTTACAAGGAAGAACGAAGAAATCATTTGTCCCGATCCACACGATTCGGAGTTAATCGGACCCGTTTGGTTGGCGCTACAAATCCGTGACGCAACCGCTACTTGTATTGCATAGGTTGGCGCTACAAATAAAACGCAACCGCTACTTGTATTGCATAGGTTGGCGCTACAAATCCGTGACGCAATCGCATTACTTGTCTTGCATAGGATTGGCGTTACAAATCCGCACGCAATCCTCCCGTTTGCTTGGACCATAGTGCCCGCTTGACCATGAATTGTTTTCTTAATCGTATAAGTATATTAATTAAATATATTTATCACGACGCTTGTGGATCGTGTGTGTGAAATCATGCATCATCTCTCATGCGTTTTCATACAACTAAATTTCTCGCATTAACTATTTATATCGCCACACTTACACACGATCACCCCATCCACCGAGATTTTGTCTCATTCCCTCCCCGTTTTCTAACCTTTAGATGAAGAGTTCGGCTGAAGACATCGAACCTACCGCAGATTGAATCTCTATCGATGTGGAGCGATATTTCTTTTTATTTTTTTGTTGTTGTTGTTGGACTCCTTCATTTTATTTCTGTTTGGGTAAGTTAATTAAGATAATCTTTTGGGTTGTATTCGGATCTTGCAGGACCTTAAGATATAATTTGTACTCGTGGTTGTTATAATTCTGTTTGCATTAGACTCTATTTCACTTGGAGTTTGGTACCTTTGGATTAGGGATGATTAAATTTAAGTGATTGATCGTTGTCGCGTCACGTTTGGGCGTGACAAAGCGCCTCGCAATGCAAAGAAGATCACGCCCTTGCAGCAAAGAAAGTCAAACTTGTTCGCCCTGCAGTGAGAGTCACTGCCCTGCGCCCGTGTCTCCCGCCCGCAGCAGCGTCGAGAAGGACTCACAAATATCTTCTCCGATCGTCAAAAAGAGGAGATCGATAAGCAGAGCGACCGGCTCCTCGAGAAAAAGACACCAAGACGGCCCCCGCCCAAGACTCAGGCGAAAGAATCTCTCGAACCAGTAAATCCCTCTGGTACAAACTAGAAGACGAAGAAGAATCATCAAGCGATCCGAGCTTGAAAAACCGGTGAGTCGACCACTCATTTGGAACAAATACGGCGGGAAGCGATCGAGTCCCCAGAGATGTAATTGATGAAACAACTAAGTCTGTGAAGGCGATCGATCAGAGGCAACTCAAGACACATTTGTAGTCCACATTTGAAACACAAGAAGAAGGCGATAGAGCCGATAGTGATGTGATGATCCTATCTCCACCTTACCCGGACATCCAAAATCATCTGGCGTGAGTGGAGGAAATGGAAGTTGAGTAAATCGAGGAGCAGTTCCAACGGCTCGAGTTTATAGAAGAAGAAGAGGAGGCTGTTAAACTTCCTTAGACTAATCGCTGCACGAGACATCCTGCGAGATATTCGAGGACAAGGAGAAGGAAAGAAAGGAGGAGGAAGGCGAGGCATGTGAGAAGGCCAACATCGTCCTATCTCCGGCACCACTGTAACACACACATCCTCTCCTTGATGTCTTCTCGACGGTGATGAGGATCCAGGAGAATCTTCTTTGCCACGAAGAGTTGCAAATGCAGCAAGCATTACGAATCGAATCCTTCACGAGCAAAGATTGATGGAGGGACAAGGAGAGTCCTCGAACACGGTGAAATTGATACAATGGGAGTGGTTGACCAAATCGCCACTTTGTTGTTCTTTGCCAACACTTCCCGAGCTCACTCGGAAGAAGGTAATAAGGGACTTGGCGATGAACCGGGATAGTGGGGACCCCGGTCGAGCCAACCCCTATTGAAGGTGTGTTACCACCACCCCAACGGCTGAACATTCAATCGAAACAGCCGGGAGTCCGGAGACGAGTGACCCCATTCCAAGTCACTCACTGGTGGTGCGCCGGATGAGGGGAAACTCCCTCCTGCGGCAAGGTCGGAGAATCTGCAGATGACTCAACAACGAATCCGGGAGGCGAAGTAGAGAAAATACAAACACAAAAAGAACAACAAGTTTCCATCAACGAAGCTCAGACAGTTGAGACTGTCTCGGTGAGGTGCCAATCGCTCTGGCGAAGGCTAATGACGCTGCGATGCGGTCGAGGCACGAGGAAGAAAGAAATGACCACGGGAGTTAACGCTCGGGCAATGAAAGTGCAATCCATGGGGTTGAGACTCCAATGGATGCCACCACTGAAAGACCCTAAGACGGTGACTTTGTCGAAAGGGAGGTCAAGGCCTCATTGCGATTGAGCTGCTGGAGGTAATGAAGGCCCACGGGAGGTTGAGACTTCCGGGGTAAAAAAAGCTGAAGTAGAGAACATCCCTCCTGCTATCATCGACCCATCCGGAAAGGAGATAAGCGCGCTTCATGATTCCCAGGATAACCCTGATGTAACCTTTCTCGGGATCGGAAGGCGAAGAAGAAGGCGAGTCATCCCCGATGAGATACAAAAGACTCATTGCGGATGTTCCAAACACGAGCAAGTCTCGATCCCAAGACTACTCGTCAAGCCTTTAATTTTGATGATGAGCCACCAATGGAAATCTCGTCATGACGCTCGATAAGGCCGATAAGAGAGGACCGGTCTACTCAATTGGAGAAATTATTTGAGACCGAAGGCTGTTGAGGATTTGAGATCGGCAAGGATCGCCAGTCGGGTCCACTTCACAAAAGACCCCGGTGAGACAGAGTCATCGCGCGAGCTCCCCAAGTGCAAAGCGGGTTCGACTCAAGAGGAACTTCACGCGCACCTCTCATCATTGAACAAATACCAAATGGCCGTGATGATTCCTTTATAGAATCTTTTCCTTTCTCTCTGGAGAGTACCCGACCTCGAAGAATCGAGAAGAACGAACGAGCACGCTTCCATAGACCAGCTCTGTTTTTCCATCGGGCACCATTGTTCTAGGCGATTATGATTTTGACGCTTGCATGGCCATCACCGCAACGGAAGAATCAATCAAGTCCGCGAAAGTGTTCAAGGCATTATTCGGCGAGATTGAACGGATGGAGAGGCATCGAGGCCTCTATGGACATGCGACCGGACAACGAGAGATGCCAATCTTGCTGGCGATTTAAGAGCATGTGATCGAGATCGGGGAATGGTAGGGCAAAGAAGCAAACAATGCGTGTGGAACAAGTTAGATACTTCAGGACATTGTTCAACAAGTCTTTGGTATGGAGAGCTGAAAATCTTGATGCAAAAACGGTGAAAGAACATATTGAGCACATGCCACGAAGCTCACACTTTGCGAGATAAAGCTGGCTGCGTGAGCAAAATAAGAGTGATCTACGCGTTTGGAAGAAACCATGAATACAAAATTGACCTTCTCATGGCCGAGATGAAGCGATTTGTGAGTCCAACGCTACTCGATCCGAATTTCGTCTGCGTACTCTGCAGCCAGGACTCGAGCAGAACTCTACCATCGGCGAGGCTCGACTTCGCTGCGATATGTTTCAGTGTTCTCTCTCTTTTGATGATGCCAAAAAGGGGGAAGAGGAATACCTTAAAGCACGAAAAGATCCGAAGCCAAAAAGAGGATGCATTTGTGAAGGGAAAGGCAGTGAGGAAGCGGCAGGAAACAAAAGAAAGGAAAATGCTTTGAGGGGGAAGGATCGAAAGATGTGACCTTGGTGATTGCACAAACCCCCACGGGGGTCTGTCACCGGTGACATTATCGTGACAAACTCCCCTGTGACTCTGCCACTCCAACACTCTGCTATATCTATGGTGAAAAGAGAAAAACAATTGAAGCGAGGGGATGGAGGAAGTGGAAGGAAGAATGGATGCCGGGTTATGAACATCTTGAAACTTGACATGGAGGCATTCCGGTGAAGCAGAGACACTTATGCCATCTCGGATGTCGGGACGAGCCACGATCGTTGATGAATTTAAAACGCTCGCATCCGAAGGATACTTTGCAAATATGTCATGGCTCAAGCTTGGGACTTGTAATGGGAAAAGGGTCTCACGTTATGTGAAGAAGGCGACAGCCGCGAGACTACCGGCGATCGCTCTGCTTTGGTCACTCCGTGGTCACTCAGTGGAAAGAAGAAGACCCCGACAATACACGCCCGAGAGGTAGAGGAAGAAGCGGTGGTGGAGGAAGAGGTTTGGACTAGGCCTCGCCCAAAAACATTGAATACGTAGATCCGGGAAAGAAAGGAGGGATCTCTTTTGGGTGGGCTTGACCAAATAGCAAATTTGCAAGTGGCTAAAAAATGGCCTGAGTATGCAAAAAGAATAGAAGAAGAAAACAAGAGACAAACTCAGCTATGGGAGGAAAGACAAGAAAGATTAAGAAGAGATGAAGGCTGCCCGAGAAAAGGCATATGAAAAGAAAAAGAAGGCAAGCGACGATGAGAAAAAGAGAAGAAGAGAAAGAAGATTGAACAAGATGAAAGAAGGAGACATCGAAGGAGATGAAGTGTTGCTGTCCACCCCTTCGTGTATTTTATTATGAAAATACATACAATGTAAGTCTTCCAAATAAAGCTATAAATTCTTTATTTTTGTGTAGACAAATATGTGCTCGATACACCTTGTAAACAGTTGATTTGTGTAAAAGAACAAGAATGTTATGATCAATAAAAGGATTGATTCCAGCATACATTCTATGTCAATACACTATCGTATGTATCTTTGCTATTTGCATTTTTGAATGGTTTAAGTTTTGGCATCATCAAAAAGGGGGAAATTGTTAGGAAAATTATTGTTTAGATTTTGATGAATGCCATGTAAAACTTAGAATAGAAAGTTGGCACCCCAATTTTTGTTGTAAAATGCATTGTAATAAATAGAGTTGGTCAAGTGAGTTAAGTCGCCTACGCCCTAACATGCAAGAAGACAATCAAGACTAGAAGGAAGACTCATTGCGAGACAACCGAGTATGGCAAAGAAAGAGTAGACGGGGAACTCTCTTGAAGAAGCGGTGAGATGCAGGCGAGATGCGGTGAGTGGAGTATCGTCAAGTCAACTCGAGAAAAGCCAAGTCTCAAGTTGAAGTGGGAAGAGTCATCCAATGATTGGAAGTCGACTCTAAGTCACCTTGGGAAAGCAAAGAAATGCGATCAAGTCGAGATAATCGTAAAAGATCCGTTGCCGTAAATCAAGAGAATTACTTAAACAAGTAATATCTCCATATCACCTTTCTCGGAGTGCTCGGTCGAAGCGTGCAAAAGGAATGAACAATGGGGAAGCACTACACCGTGTCGAACTCGAAAAGGTGAAAGAACAATTCATACGAGGAAATGGGAATTCCAAGAACTGCAACAAGACAAGCCAACGACGCAAGTGACTTTCAAAAATAAGCCTATCTCTTCAACGGGCAAATTTTTGAAAGATCACTATAAAAGGCTGAGGAGTTTATTTGAGAATGTGTGACACAAGAGACACAAGTTCTGGACCAACCAAAAACGTTCAAGCAATTATTAGAAAATCGAATCATTCTCAATCCTCAAGCCTACACTACGAAGAACATCAATCCAACACTCACTGTGAAGGAAAGATAACTTCAATCGGTTGAAGAGGAAAATCTTGAAAAATCAAAGGGTCTACATTCCACGAAGGATTGTAGGAAGGTTCAAGTCGAACCAAGTCTTAAGCTTTTGGAGGGCTTCGTGATCAAATCCAAAGAGCTTGAGCAAGTGAGTCGCAGAGTAGCAAGCGGCCCTACTATGAAGAAGTTGAGTCGCGAGAAGTCGGTGAGTGATCAAGGCGTCTCGTGATCGAGTCCCAAAGGATCAAGTCAATTTGTGTGATCAAGACTTGTATCGGGATTACATTACCACTTTGTATATTGATCAATACCTAGTGTATTCCTCCGGGAGTTGGAGAAGAGAGGAGTAGAAAAATTACCCCATCTTCGAACCTCTATAAAAATTTCATTGTGTCATTTACATTTCAAAGACTTTAATTCCTCGCTTTTTAATTGCTTAAATCTGTGATAAATTTGCTATCCACTTGATAATTTATAAGTACTAAATCAAGCACTAAATCCTTGCTTAATCAAACTTAAGGGTGTTAAGTCTTCCGCTAAAAACAAAAAACATGATTGAGTTAATTTAGACCCAACAAATTGAGTTATTCCATCAACAAAATGACTTCGAGTTGAGTCATTTGAGAGACTAACTCTCTTGATTAACTAAATTGGTGTCCTTCAAGGACGGTGTGTAGTATTAACTCGAATATTTAAAAGGACTAAATCGAAAATTTGGTAAGGTTTATTCAACCCCCTTCTAAACCTTACACCTACACCCCTTGGGACCTACATTCCTAGATGGGGATTAATCGGAAGAAATACATAAGCGGACAAGAGGAAACTAACATCTAGACAAGGACTAATCGGGCCTAGGCGGGGTTTTAGAAAAGTGAATAAAACGCAATATCAAGTATAAATGCAAGTGTAATTTTTAATAAGAATTTATATTGGGATTATTGTCTCTAATTTTCTGATAAGTAGAACCAAAAAAAATTATATTTTTATAAATTATGAGTATATATAAATATAAGATACTACTAAACACTTGAGTAAAAGAAATTGGTACCTAAAGTTATTCCATTAGTTTAGTATAATTTATTTTACAATGATGGATATACCATTTACCTTAAATAATTCTTTAGATTGAGTTTTACTTATTTTCTCATGATATATTCTTTTGATTAAATAACTTTTATAATTATGATAATATAGACGTAAAATTTAACAACAAAATGCATATACTTGAAATTAATGAGACGAACCTTTAAAAATAATTTTTAGTTTGGAGTTTTAAGATAGTAAGGAGAACAATATATTATTTTATTTATTCTCAATGTATTTATTGTCTTTTGTTTAATTAAGTCCGATCTATAGGTTAAGAGCCATTCTTTTTATTAAGAAGAATTACAATGCAAGTCTACAAAAATATTTTAAAATCTAAAAGGAGCTAAAATCACTTTTACATCTTAAGTGTTAACTTCAATATTATTATCCTTTTTTAGTGTATATTGTAATTTCAATCTATTCTTAATTATATAGTTATATGAAGGTATATTGTTGAAATGTTCTAAATTTAAGTTAACAATAGTAGAATTCATTTATGCAAAATGAAAAATAATACAAAATAGAAGAAATTTTAAAAGAAATTAGAGTTTAAAAAAGTATATATGTTGTAATTATTGTAAGGAATTTAAAAATAAAATATAATAATTTCTATTTAATGTGCATTATTATAACAACACTAATTGGGTTCACTTTCAAACTACACCTTTACAAAATCAATGAAATTCATGCGCCAAAAAAAAATATTTTTAATTGATGTGATTTCAATACTAAATGTAACGCCCCAAATTCAATAAACAAACTAATCATAAAATACCAACTATCAGGTACATCTCTGGATTTATACCAACTTAGGGTCCACAGGAATAATTACCCAAAACTATAATAACTGAAATATATAATTTGACGAAATCCAGAAGGATATATGCCTAGGTTTATTACATATAATACAACGGAAGTCTTAACATACAAAATAAAATAAGGACAAATAATATAAAATAAGATGACAACAATCCCCTAAGCAAAATACTTAAATGAAGTCCCAAAACTAGCTCAATCCAGTAGTCTCAACGTGCTACTATTATTGCATAGGTGGTTCGGTGTTAGACTCACCAATCTCTGAAAAATTTAGAAAAAACGTGGGGTGAGCTTAAACGAGCCCAGTGGGTAGGATATGGGAATGCATAGTGGTTAAGAAAATGAGAAACATATAATTTTTTTAATAAAATACCGAGCAGTGCACTTGGTGTGCAAATAGTTTTCATGCATATATAATAGATACAAGAGAATCAAACATTAAATTTGCTCACAAACTTATAGAATGATTATAAGTAAATAATTTTTATTATTATCACGGTTATGCAGATATAACACAAGTTCAAACGCGGGAAATTAGTTTCGGTAATTGAAGACGATTTTTAACGAACAATGTTCTATCCCCATTTTAAAATCCAACGTTCGGGATACACAATAACATTGGGCCGATGTGGAATAAACACCGCACCCTAACGTTCCAATTCAAGCCTGATTTTAAAACGGACAAGGTTCTATACCCCATTTTAAAATCCAACAGGATACACAAAATAAACGCAGGTCGATGTTGATCACACACCGAACCCTATGCGTTCTCCAACGACCAGGCCAAAGCCTCATATTCACCTTATTCCTCCCGAGTGGCTCGACGTCTCTTTAGCTGTGGGTTTATACCCAAAGTTCGTCATATTCGAAATATACCAATATCTGCGACCCAAGTTCGCATGTCTCAGCCTCCAATCCGACAGAAAATTGAGAATAAGTAAATGTGTAGTCGAGCAAACATCAACATGCGACTTGTTCGATTGATTGCCCAAATCACACAAGCCAAAGGGGAAATGGGATTCACAGCAGTAACAGTAAACATTAAATAAATATTTATTATGCTAACAAGAAGATTTTTACAAAAGATTCAAAATTGCACAAGTAGTACAAAATAATTTTACCCCAAAGTTTCGGGTTTTTATAAAACTAACCAAAACAATTCGTTAACACTCCTTGAACATCGATATGAGTAGTCTCAGTTAAATTATAAAAAATTCCACAATGTACAAATATATTTTTGGTATTTGCAATTTAACCCCTAAAATTTTGATTTTCTTAAAATTACCGCAAAATAAAATTTTAACATCTACAAACTCCACTCCAAATGCTTTAAAAGTATAAAAATCTGGACACAAGACTTATAATTTGCAAAACAGGCCCTCGGGTCTTTTGAAAATTACCAAATGACTTCACGGTTTCAGAAAATTAGATTTTACTCCTTAAACTCTTTATTTGCACATATCCACCTAAAGAATGACCTTTAAAATTTATAATTACCACTCGAACATGAAGAAGTAATCGGGCTGACCCCAAGAATTTCTATTTTCATGAAACTACTCCAAAATGAACTTTTAAAATCTACAAAATTCCAACTTCCTTAAAGGTATAAAATAACCAGGTCGGTTTTCAAATTCATAAAAATGGGGAGGACAATTTTTGGAAATTGCAATTTGGCCCCAAAATTCTTGATTTTTACAAAATTCACCTCCAAATTCTTGATAAATTAAAAATTAACCCCTACTATTCAAAGTAATCCACAAAGATCCACAAGCTAACCTCTTTAAAGTTTTAAAAAATGCCACATAATTTTAGTAACTATAAAATTTGTCTCCAAATTTAATAAAATTTGAATTAAATAACCAACTATAAATAATCCAACAATCAATTTGTCATACCATCACAATTAGCACATAATTACACATAAATGCATAATAACTCAATAAATTAAGAAACCCATTTGAAAAAAGATAGAATAAATTTTTGCCCACCTTGGTCGAAAGTTTAATGAATCATAAATTCTACCAACAACTCCAATTCAAGCCTCCAAGTGAATATACCACAACAAACCTCAAATCAAACATAAGCACTATATATTGCAACTTCTATTTGCAGTTATATTTCTTTATTGGGAAAAGTGAGAGAGGAATAAGGGAAAATGAGCAACATAAGCAAGTAAATGTATAAGATTAGCTTTTATATGTTCTTTGAATTTAACTAATAATTATTAAGTGCATGTTTGGAGTACTTTCGGAATAGAAGCCCGTCTATGAAATTGAGTTCAATATTGACTTTTTTTTAAAAAAGTTCGCTTGAGTTTTGTTAGACGTTTGATGGAAATGCATTTTTATTGTCCATCCAACAGAAGTGCAGTAAATGAAATTCAAAAGTAATAAACTTGCAATTCTCTCAAATGACTCATGGAAAAATGCCTTATTTTATAAGTCCATTTATAAATAACCACCAAATATTTGTTTTTTCTGTATGGAATTCTATACCTAAAAGTCCATTTGAAATGATTCTCAAATATATACTAAAAGTATCACATTGTTGTGCTTAATTTTGGTACAAAAAAAAAGAAAAAAATAATTTAGTTTATTTAATGTGTTCAATTAACATAATATTTTTATCAATTTTTTGAAAATAAAATTACTCGATTTGACTATGTACAAGTCCAACATCAAGAAAACTGACAAAATCAAATACGAAAAAACTTTTCTAACAATCAAAATCAGACAAGAAAATGATTATAATTATAACTATAAATTATTTAGTTATATTACTATTCAATTTACAAATATCTGGAAGGTAGTTCTTTAAAAATAATTTAATCATCAAAATTTTAAAGTAGCTTGAAATTTTTGTTTTAATTAGTTATTTGTTTGAGTTTTATTATTTATTTATAATACACCTTTAATATACATTAATATATCAATAAGATTAGTAAATAGTTTTTGTAAAGTTATATGAATCACGTGCAACTTACGTGTGTATTACTATTATATATAAATAAGGTGTTGGTATATATAACTAGAGTAGAGTAGGATTGCGATATCAATTAGCATGTGGTGTTGGAGGGCCTAAGAATAGAACATTAGCATTGCGGTCACTGGAGTAGAGGCAAGGATGCTAATGATCAATCTTGTGCATTTTTTTCGTCATAGGGAGCTGAGAGTTGTGTTTCAAGACTATTTGGATGCCATTGTTGAATGCTCCATATGGCTTAACAACATCGTGTGTGAGATCGTAGGAATACTCGTACTTTTTTGGCATCCACTCAAAGATCACTTCATCAGGCTTCAAATGGGCAACACTACGGATCATGGGGTCGTCTTCTTGCTTGCGAAACATTAGGCTAGCCTCATATACGAACGATGAAAGTTTTTGAGGTCCCAAAATATTCGTTTTAGTAAATGTGAGAGAAAGTGTTACACCAGATGTTACAACACTTTATAAAACATGCAACAGAAAAAGGAACGCGCGAAGTAAAATTTACTTGTACAAGTTATTTATAACTTGTAGCTAAATTTCTGATTATATTTCTTTATTGGGAAAAGTGAGAGAGGAATAAGGGAATAATGAGCAACATAAGCAAGTAAATGTATAAGATTAACTTTTATATGTTCTTTGAATTTAACCGATAATTATTAAGTGCATGTTTGGAGTACTTTCGGAATAGAAGCCCGTCTATGAAATTGAGTTCAATATGGACTTTTTTTAAAAAGTGCGCTTGAGTTTTGTTAGACGTTTGATGGAAATGCATTTTTATTGTCCATCTAGCAGAAGTGCAGTAATGGAAATTCAAAAGTAATAAACTTGCAATTCTCTCAAATGACTCATGGAAAAATGCCTTATTTTATAAGTCCATTTATAAATAACCACCAAATATTTTGTTTTTTCTATATGGAATTCTATACCTCAAAGTCCATCTGAAATAGTTCTCAAATATACACTAAAAGTATCACATTGTTGTGCTTAATTTTGGTACAAAAAAAAAAAGAAAAAAATAATTTAGTTTATTTAATGTGTTCAATTAACATAATATTTTTATCAATTTTTAGAAAATAAAATTACTCGATTTGACTATGTACAAGTCCAACATCAAGAAAACTGACAAAATCAAATACGGAAAAAACTTTTCTAACCATCAAAATCAGACAAGAAAATGATTATAATTATAACTATAAATTATTTAGTTATATTACTATTCAGTTTACAAATATCTGGAAGGTAGTTCTTTGAAAAATAATTTAATCATCAAAATTATCTATGTAATAAAATATTTTAAAGTAGCTTGAAATTTTTGTTTTAATTAGTTATTTGTTTGAGTTTTATTATTTATTTATAATACACCTTTAATATACATCAATATGCCAATAAGATTAGTAAATAATTTTTGTAAAGTTATATGAATCACGTGCAACTTACGTGTGTATTACTATTATATATAAATAAGGTGTTGGTATATATAATTAGAGTAGAGTAGGATTGTGATATCAATTAGCATGTGGTGCTCGAGGGCCTAAGAATAGAACATTAGCATTGCGATCCCACCTGGAGTAGAGGCAAGGATGCTTGTGATCAATCTTGTGCATTTTCAGAAAGTCTTTAGCATGCATTATGATTTCGCGTCATAGGGAGTCGGGAGTTGTGTTTCAAAGACTATTTGGATGGCATTGCTGAATGCTCCACATGGCTTAACAACATCGTGTGTGAGATCGTAGGAATAGTCGTTCTTTTGGCATCCACTTAAAGATCGCTTCATCCGGCTTCAAACGGGCAACGCTGCTGATCATGGGGTCGTCATCTTGCTTGCGAAACATTAGGCTAGCCCTATCTCCGAACGATGAAAGTTTTTGAGGTCCCAAAACATTCGGTTTAGTAAATGTCAGAGAAAGTGTTACACCTAGATGTTATAACACTTTTTAGAACATGCAGCAGAAAAAGGAACGCGCGAAGTAAAATTTATCTACAAGTTATAAATAACTTGTAGAAGTATCAATTATGGCAAAATCACTAGTTGAATGTATTTGTAGTACAACTAGCTTGTGAAAGAATCAACTAGTCTAGAAAAACAAACTCCAACTAAGTAGATCTAATCTAAGTAAACTAATTCATCCAAAATACTATGAGAAATATTTGGTCAAACATAATGAAAAACTGTATGTATGAAAACAAACCAACAAGACACAAAACTGGACAAAGTGTTATTCTAGATGTTGTAGACACTTCGAACAACACTTTAGACTGTGTAACTCTCTTGTACTCAATGTTTTGTTTCTTTTCTCTCGACTGATTCTCTCGTGTATTGTTCTCTCAAAATTCATGGTTCTTGGTGTAGAAAAATTGAATGACCGATCCTCTTTATATAGGGGTTGATATCTTGAGTCCCAAGAATCCTACAAGAATATGGAAGAAAAAACACAAACATAGAAGGAATGAGATTCTATAAGTTAGGAAGGAAGATAATATCTATAAGAAGTCGTAACATATCAACATGTTCGAATCGTATTATGAGTAGAAATCCAAAACTTTATCAATTTACACCATATTCCAATCTAGATAATACAAAATAAATCTTCCCATATTCATTCAAACTCTATTTATGGAAACAAGTCTAGAAAGACAAAACTTAATAATTTGTTTTTATAAAAACAAAAAATTATTAGGAATTAAAATTCCTAACAATCTCCCCTTTTTGCCTTTTTGGACAAAACCAATAAAGCTTATCCAAGAATATAAATCACAACAAAAACTCCCCCTAAGTTAAAAATCCCCTATTTCAAATGTTAGTCAAAATGTTAATGCAAATGTTAGAATATTTCCTGTACCACCTGCAAGTTAGTAGCAGAAAATAATATAACATAAACATGTGCATGTTTCAAAGGAAATAACCATCCTAACTGAGATCAAAATCAAAAGCCATCAGAAATAGAAATATCAGTTTAGAACACCACGAACTAATATCTAGGAAATAGTAAAAAAAAATAGAAAAATTATCCAAGTACAATTTCAATCATCAACCATCTCCCCCTCAACCGTAGATTGATCTCCTTCGTGAGCACACTGGTGCTTGCACTGGGATCTCCAATAATATTCGCATTAGCTCCCCCTGCAAGTGGGCTCGGAACCACATTTTCAGGCATAGGCACACTTGCACTTTCTTCTCCCCTTTTTTGTCCAGAAAGCTTGGTGAGAAGTTCTTGAAATTGTGCATTCTAAGCCACATAGTAATGTAACTGCTTCTGGGCATTGAGAATGATGGTTTAAGCAGTGGAAATGGTCTGCTGAATAAA
This sequence comes from Rehmannia glutinosa, assembly GCA_016081115.2. Taxonomy (NCBI): domain Eukaryota; kingdom Viridiplantae; phylum Streptophyta; class Magnoliopsida; order Lamiales; family Orobanchaceae; genus Rehmannia; species Rehmannia glutinosa. Next base: position 195,586 of record JABTTQ020001909.1, read on the forward strand.
CTGAATTTGTTGCTCAGCAAAAGTGATCTTGACCTGCACAAAATCAAAAGAAAGCAGAATAGAGCCTGCAGAAGAATGGTTAGCAACAGTGTCAAAAAAAATGTTTGGAACATTTGGCAGAACATCTGTAGGAACATCTTCCTCAGCTGCTGCTTCATCATCTGAAAAATGCAGAGGCATGTCAACTTCCCTTTTCTTTTTATCTATAAGTTTATGGTATACAGAGATCATTTCAGGGAGTAAAAAGAAGGATTCATTGGGCAATTTGTCAAAACCTTGAGAACACAGAATCAGGTATATAGTACTTGGGAATGGCATGGCACCAACTGTAGAAGAAGACTCATCATGTTTCATAACTTGATCAAATACCAGTTGGCCAAAATTCGAAGACATCCCTTTCCCAATCAAATAAATCACCCTAGCATGCTCTCTTGTGATACTAAAACTATGTGAATAGGGAACCCAGTTGGACACATCAATTTTGTACAATATCCCATAAAGCAAAGTTAAAGCAGATGAGGAATTTTCACATAGAGGGTCATCTGCTTTAACTTTCACATGAGGAATTTACAATATCCCATAGCGACCCTTGAGCATTTGATATCTATCAACAACATCAGCGGTATAGAAAAATTCAGAGTGATCAGATAGATCATACTCAGAGTCAGATGTTGCTTCAGGTATTGCAACATTTTCTTCAACATCGTCACCAACATTTTTCGGACATCTGGACCACCTTCAGGTTGTTCCACCTCCATAGCCTCACCTGCAGTGGGTTTCTTGGAGGTAGCTGCATCACTTACACAACCATATGTGTCATAATGTCCATCAATACCTCAGCTAAGGGAACATCATCACGAAATGGAGTTTATTCATTTTCTGATTCGATTTCCACATTGTAATGCTTCTCAGAACCAACGGGTTCATCTTCTTCAGATAAAATAATATTACATTATGGTTGTGTACGCCTGCGGGACACCACAAATGGAGAACCATCATCCCCCTCTGAGTCACTTGCAATTGGCATAGTTGGAGTAGGTTCATCCATATCTTCTCTCCCTGAATGTGACCCTTCTCCCATATCTGACTTTTTTTTTCTTTACAACCTTCTCCGTAGGAGAATATTCTTCAAAAACACTAGGAGAATAGCCATGTTGCCATTTTGCATGACGAGGAATGGGTGCTCTATCCGGACGATCAATTGGACCATGTATATCATGTAGAAGGGTTAGATTAGGGAAATCATCGAATAATGCATGAACAATGCCCGAATAATTTTGATTCGTGGTTGGTCGAAAATAGTCCCGAATGGCCCTTTCCGGTGGTGCAATAATAGGTATCGTTCTTCATCATCACCGCTTTCTCGCCATTTTTGTAAATTCAATTCTTCGTGCGGCTCTAATCTTTTGAAGTGTTCTTTCAATTTCTGGATCAAATAAGATTAAATTAGCACTTTTATTCTTTCGCATCAACAAGAGAATGCAAAAATGACATTAACCCTATTGTAACAAAAAACCAATCTAAATTAAAGTAAAACTACTAAGTAATAATATTAGCGCAAATAAGATGAATTAATCCCCGCAACGGCGCCAAAAAACTTGTTAGAGAATTTTCTAAACCGCAAGTCTACGGTGTCAAGTTTTAATATAGAGAAGTAAGGTTGTCGAATCCACAGGGAATAATTATCGAATTATTGCTAAATACTATAATATAGTAGTTTAACTTTATTTAGAAATTCAATATTTGAGGGAGTTGATTATACTAAAAATACCAAAAATAAATCAAGAATATAAAAAATATCAATGAGTTTATCCAAATGATTAAATGAATTCTAGAGGTGTGATGAATCTAGTTATCCCTTATATTATCATTATGGTTTATCAATCATCAATTATCAATTTATAAGTCAAGATTTCTACAATAATCATTTCCTCTCTCGAGTGCCAAATGATTTTAGATCTAATTGGGAAATCAATATCTCTATAAAAATCACCAATTGAAATCTCAATAAAAGCTATGAATCTTGATAAATGAATTCAAAGGATTCACAAATTTCTCAATTCTATGAAATCCTAGGTTATGCTATTCCAAGGTCATGTATTCAATTTACCTCTCTCAAGTGTCAAATCAAATACACCAAACACTCTAAATTATTGATCAAGTAATTTAGAAGCAATAGATCCAAATAGCACAAATAAATTGATAGATCTAGATTGACAAACCACAATTTCAAAACATAAGTTCAAACATAGATTACATCATCCCTCTAGAATTATAGAGTTTAGCTCATGATTAAAGAAAATGAATCCATAAGAATACAACAATACATCTTACAAGATATGAAGAAAGCAACAAAATAAGAACAAGAGTTGAGGGATCTTCTCTATTTCTAGATGATAGAGCCTCCAATCTTCTTATCCAAGCTCTTCCCAAGATGTCCCAAACCTTCTTCTTTGTCTTGTGGCTGTTTTCTTGTCTTCTCAAGGGTCCCAGATCCCTAATTTCAAGCCCCAAAGCTAGTATTTATAGTCCACAAAAATCCAAGAAAGAGGGTAGGTGAACTTGGGAAATTCCGCCCCGGGCGCTGCGGCGCCCAAAAATCTCATACGCTATTTATCGCCGAAGCCTGCAGTCGCCCACACAAGCCAGCCAAACCGCAATCCCTGTCGCGAGCGCTGCGGCGCCCGCCCATCCTTAAGCACAAAATGCGATTTTTCCTTTTATCAAACGCGATTTCTTCTTTCTTCGCTCTGTTTTTCATCGTTTTCTTCATTTCTCGGCTACCAAATCTGTATTGACTCATCATCGACACTAAATGAAATAAATTGTACTCTAACGACTCTAAAAACACCCAAAAATAACACCAAATCCTAATCTAACATACTCAATTAATTGGTAAAATACCAACTTAACAAATACCCCAAAACTTAAGCTATTGTTTGTCCTCAAACAATTATAACTCTAAAATGAAAAACAACAACAACACAAGCAACTACAAAACTCCACAAACCAATAAAATTTGTCTAAATATTCATTTCACTATCAATCAAGTATGCATTTTAACATTGTGATCAAAAGTGTTGAATATTCATGAAAATTCCGTTTACATTATTCAAATTGATTTACGCAATCGAACGTTATCAAGATGATGCACTTCTAGGTATCAAAAGATAATGACTACGGATTCCATAAGCTTGTTATTCACACTAATCTCCACTAATGTAGGCTAATATAACACCAGGATCAATAGGACTTTCAAAGCTTGTAATGTGGCTTAGGGTCGGGTAGGAAAATTTAGGATTAAATGGCTCAACTCACCCAAACACACAATTATCTCTTCAACTCACCAATTGCCAAACAAAATGGCTACCTTCACTTTTGTTTTAATTATAATTATATTACTATAAATTATAACTATTCAATTATAACTATAATTATAACTATAAATTATTTAGTTATATTACTATTCAATTTACAAATATCCGGAAGGTAGTTCTTTAAAAATAATTTAATCATCAAAATTTTAAAGTAGCTTGAAATTTTTGTTTTAATTAGTTATTTGTTTGAGTTTTATTATTTATTTATAATACACCTTTAATATACATTAATATGTCAATAAGATTAGTAAATAGTTTTTGTAAAGTTATATGAATCACGTGCAACTTACGTGTGTATTACTATTATATATAAATAAGGTGTTGGTATATATAACTAGAGTAGAGTAGGATTGCGATATCAATTAGCATGTGGTGTTGGAGGGCCTAAGAATAGAACATTAGCATTGCGGTCACTGGAGTAGAGGCAAGGATGCTAATGATCAATCTTGTGCATTTTTTCGTCATAGGGAGCCGAGAGTTGTGTTTCAAGACTATTTGGATGCCATTGTTGAATGCTCCATATGGCTTAACAACATCGTGTGTGAGATCGTAGGAATACTCGTACTTTTGGCATCCACTCAAAGATCACTTCATCCGGCTTCAAATGGGCAACACTACAGATCATGGGGTCGTCTTCTTGCTTGCGAAACATTAGGCTAGCCTCATATACGAACGATGAAAGTTTTTGAGGTCCCAAAACATTCGTTTTAGTAAATGTGAGAGAAAGTGTTACACCAGATGTTACAACACTTTATAAAACATGCAACAGAAAAAGGAACGCGCGAAGTAAAATTTACTTGTACAAGTTATTTATAACTTGTAGCTAAATTTTACAGTTATATTTCTTTATTGGGAAAAGTGAGAGAGGAATAAGGGAATAATGAGCAACATAAGCAAGTAAATGTATAAGATTAACTTTTATATGTTCTTTGAATTTAACCGATAATTATTAAGTGCATGTTTGGAGTACTTTCAGAATAGAAGCCCGTCTATGAAATTGAGTTCAATATGGACTTTTTTTAAAAAGTGCGCTTGAGTTTTGTTAGACGTTTGATGAAAATGCATTTTTATTGTCCATCTAGCAGAAGTGCAGTAATGGAAATTCAAAAGTAATAAACTTACAATTCTCTCAAATGACTCATGGAAAAATGCCTTATTTTATAAGTCCATTTATAAATAACCACCAAATATTTTGTTTTTTCTATATGGAATTCTATACCTAAAAGTCCATCTGAAATAGTTCTCAAATATACACTAAAAGTATCACATTGTTGTGCTTAATTTTGGTACAAAAAAAAAAAGAAAAAAATAATTTAGTTTATTTAATGTGTTCAATTAACATAATATTTTTATCAATTTTTAGAAAATAAAATTACTCGATTTGACTATGTACAAGTCCAACATCAAGAAAACTGACAAAATCAAATACGAAAAAACTTTTCTAACCATCAAAATCAGACAAGAAAATGATTATAATTATAACTATAAATTATTTAGTTATATTACTATTCATTTACAAATATACGGAAGGTAGTTCTTTGAAAAATAATTTAATCATCAAAATTATCTATGTAATAAAATATTTTAAAGTAGCTTGAAATTTTTGTTTTAATTAGTTATTTGTTTGAGTTTTATTATTTATTTATAATACACCTTTAATATACATCAATATGCCAATAAGATTAGTAAATAATTTTTGTAAAGTTATATGAATCACGTGCAACTTACGTGTGTATTACTATTATATATAAATAAGGTGTTGGTATATATAATTAGAGTAGAGTAGGATTGTGATATCAATTAGCATGTGGTGCTCGAGGGCCTAAGAATAGAACATTAGCATTGCAGTCACTGGAGTAGAGGCAAGGATGCTTGTGATCAATCTTGTGCATTTTCAGAAAGTCTTTAGCATGCATTATGATTTCGCGGTTCGTCATAGGGAGTCGGGAGTTGTGTTTCAAAGACTATTTGGATGGCATTGCTGAATGCTCCACATGGCTTAACAACATCGTGTGTGAGATCGTAGGAATAGTCGTTCTTTTGGCATCCACTTAAAGATCGCTTCATCCGGCTTCAAACGGGCAACGCTGCTGATCATGGGGTCGTCATCTTGCTTGCGAAACATTAGGCTAGCCCTATCTCCGAACGATGAAAGTTTTTGAGGTCCCAAAACATTCGATTTAGTAAATGTCAGAGAAAGTGTTACACCAGATGTTATAACACTTTTTAGAACATCAGAAAAAGGAACGCAGTAAGTAAATTTATCTACAAGTTATAAATAACTTGTAGAAGTATCAATTATGGCAAAATCACTAGTTGAATGTATTTGTAGTACAACTAGCTTGTGAAAGAATCAACTAGTCTAGAAAAACAAACTCCAACTAAGTAGATCTAATCTAAGTAAACTAATTCATCCAAAATACTATGAGAAATATTTGGTCAAACATAATGAAAAAGCGTATGTATGAAAACAAACCAACAAGACACAAAAATGGACAAAGTGTTATTCTAGATGTTGTAGACACTTCGAACAACACTTTAGACTGTGTAACTCTCTTGTACTCAATGTTTTGTTTCTTTTCTCTCGACTGATTCTCTCGTGTATTGTTCTCTCAAAATTCATGGTTCTTGGTGTAGAAAAATTGAATGACCGATCCTCTTTATATAGGGGTTGATATCTTGAGTCCCAAGAATCCTACAAGAATATGGAAGAAAAACACAAACATAGAAAGAATGAGATTCTATAAGTTAGGAAGAAAGATAATATCTATAAGAAGTCGTAACATATCAACATGTTCGAATCGTATTATGAGTAGAAATCCAAAACTTTATCAATTTACACCATATTCCAATCTAGATAATACAAAATAAATCTTCCTATATTCATTCAAACTCTATTTATGGAAACAAGTCTAGAAAGACAAAACTTAATAATTTGTTTTTATAAAAACAAAAAATTATTAGGAATTAAAATTCCTAACAATCTCTCCTTTTTTGCCTTTTTGGACAAAACCAATAAAGCTTATCCAAGAATATAAATCACAACAAAAACTCCCCCTAAGTTAAAATCCCCTATTTCAAATGTTAGTCAAAATGTTAATGCAAATGTTAGAATATTTCCTGTACCACCTGCAAGTTAGTAGCGAAAATAATATAACATAAACATGTTCATGTTTCAAAGGAAATAACCATCATAAGCTGAGATCAAAATCAAAAGCCATCAGAAATAGAAATATCAGTTTAGAACACCACGAACTAATATCTAGGAAATAGTAAAAAAATAGAAAAATTATCCAAGTACAATTTCAATCATCAACCATCTTCCCCTCAACCGTAGATTGATCTCCTTCGTGAGCACACTGGTGCTTGCACTGGGATCTCCAATAATATTCGCATTAGCTCCCCCTGCAAGTGGGCTCGGAACCACATTTTCAAGAATAGGCACACTTGCACTTTCTTCTCCCCTTTTTTGTCCAGAAATCTTGGTGAGAAGTTCTTGAAATTGTGCATTCTAAGCCACATAGTAATGTAATACGGGCATTGAGAATGATGGTTTAAGCGTTGGAAATGGTCTCATTGAATAAATCGAATTTGTTGCTCAAAGAAAAAGTGATCTTGACTCGCACAAAATCAAAAGAAAGCAGAATAGAGCCTGCAGAAGAATGGTTAGCAACAGTGTCAAAAAAAATGTTTGGAACATTTGGCAGAACATCTGTAGGAACATCTTCCTCAGCTGCTGCTTCATCATCTGAAAAATGCAGAGGCATGTCAACTTCCCTTTTCTTTTTATCTATAAGTTTATGGTATACAGAGATCATTTCAGGGAGTAAAAAGAAGGATTCATTGGGCAATTTGTCAAAACCTTGAGAACACAGAATCAGGTATATAGTACTTGGGAATGGCATGGCACCAACTGTAGAAGAAGACTCATCATGTTTCATAACTTGATCAAATACCAGTTGGCCAAAATTCGAAGACATCCCTTTCCCAATCAAATAAATCACCCTAGCATGTTCTCTTGTGATACTAGAACTATGTGAATAGGGAACCCAGTTGGACACATCAATTTTGTACAATATCCCATAAAGCAAAGTTAAAGCAGATGAGGAATTTTCACATAGAGGGTCATCTGCTTTAACTTTCACATGAGGAATTTACAATATCCCATAGAGACCCTTGAGCATTTGATATCTATCAACAACATCAGCGGTATAGAAAAATTCAGAGTGACAGTCAGATAGATCATACTCGAGTCGATGTTGCTTCAGGTATTGCAACATTTTCTTCAACATCGTCACCAATATTTTTCGGACATCCTGGACCACCTTCAGTTGTTCCACCTCCATAGCCTCACCGCAGACTTTGGGTTTCTTGGAGGTATTTGTGCATCACCATACACAACCATATGTGTCATAATGTCCATCAATACCTCGCCTAAGGGAACATCATCACGAAATGGAGTTTATTCATTTTCGATTCGATTTCCACATTATAATGCTTCTCGTAACCAATGAGTTCATTTTCTTGAGATAAAATAATATTACATTATGGTTGTGTGTACTGGGGACACCACAAATGGAGAACCATCATCCCCCTCTGAGTCACTTGCAATTGGCATAGTTGGAGTAGGTTCATCCATATCTTCTCTCCCTGAATGTGACCCTTCTCCCATATCTGACTATTTTTTTCTTTACAACCTTCTCCGTAGGAGAATATTCTTCAAAAACACTAGGAGATTAGCCATGTTGGCATTTTGCATGACGAGGAATGGGTGCTCTATCCGGACGATCAATTGGACCATGTATATCATGTAGAAGGGTTAGATTAGGAAATCATCGAATAATGCCCGAACAATGCCCGAATAATTTTGATTCGTGGTTGGTCGAAAATAGTCCCGAATGGCCCTTTCCGGTGGTGCAATAATAGGTATGCGTTCTTCATCATCACCGCTTTCTCGCCATTTTTGTAAATTCAATTCTTCGTGCGGCTCCAATCTTTTGAAGTGTTCTTTCAATTTTCGGATCAAATAAGATTAAATTAGCACTTTTATTCTTTCGCATCAACAAGAGAATGCAAAAATGACATTAACCCTATTGTAACAAAAAACCAATCTAAATTAAAGTAAAACTACTAAGTAATAATATTAGCGCAAATAAGATGAATTAATCCCGGCAACGGCGCAAAAAAAAAAAACTTGTTAGAGAATTTTCTAAACCGCAAGTCTGATGTCAAGTTTTAATATAGAGAAGTAAGGTTGTCGAATCCACAGGAATAATTATCAAATTATTGCTAAATACTATAATATAGTAGTTTAACTTTATTTAGAAATTCAATATTTGAGGGAGTTGATTATACTAAAAATACCAAAAATAAATCAAGAATATAAAAAATATCAATGAGTTTATCCAAATGATTAAATGAATTCTAGAGGTGTGATGAATCTAGTTATCCCTTATATTATCATTATGGTTTATCAATCATCAATTATCAATTTATAAGTCAAGATTTCTACAATAATCATTTCCTCTCTCGAGTGCCAAATCATTTTAGATCTAATTGGGAAATCAATATCTCTATAAAAATCACCAATTGAAATCTCAATAAAAGCTATGAATCTTGATAAATGACTTCAAAGGATTCACAAATCTCTCAATTCTATGAAATCCTAGGTTATGCTATTCCAAGGTCATGTATTCAATTTACCTCTCTCAAGTGTCAAATCAAATACACCAAACACTCTAAATTATTGATCAAGTAATTTAGAAGCAATAGATCCAAATAGCACAAATAAATTGATAGATCTAGATTGACAAACCACAATTTCAAAACATAAGTTCCAACATAGATTACATCATCCCTCTAGAATTATAGGTTTAGCTCATGATTAAAGAAAATGAATCCATAAGAATACAACAATACATCTTACAAGATATGAAGAAAGCAACAAAATAAGAACAAGAGTCGAGGGATCTTCTCTATTTCTAGATGATAGAGGCTCCAATCTTCTTATCCAAGCTCTTCCAAAGATGTCCCAAACCTTCTTCTTTGTCTTGTGGCTGTTTTCTTGTCTTCCCAAGGGTCCCAGATCCCTAATTTCAAGCCCCAAAGCTAGTATTTATAGTCCACAAAAATCCAAGAAAGAGGGTAGGTGAACCGGGAAATTCCGCCCCGGCTGGCTAAAAAAAAAATCTCATACGCTATTTTCTTGCCCGGTGCTGCATTAGCCACACAAGCCAGCCCAAACCGCAATCCATGTCGCGAGCGCCATGGCGCGGGGCCGGCGCAGGGCGCCCGCCCATCCTTAAGCACAAAATGCGATTTTTCCTTTTATCAAACTCGATTTCTTCTTTCTTCGCTCCGTTTTTCATCGTTTTCTTCATTTCTCGGCTACCAAATCTGTATTGACTCATCATCGACACTAAATGAAATAAATTGGACTCTAACGACTCTAAAAACACCCAAAAATAAAACCAAATCCTAATCTAACATACTCAATTAATTGGTAAAATACCAACTTAACAAATACCCCCAAACTTAAGCTATTGTTTGTCCTCAAACAATTATAACTCTAAAATGAAAAACAACAACAACACAAGCAACTACAAAACTCCACAAACCAATAAAATTTGTCTAAATATTCATTTCACTATCAATCAAGCATGCATTTTAACATTGTGATCAAAAGTGTTGAATATTCATGAAAATTCCGTTTACATTATTCAAATTGATTTACGCAATCGAACGTTATCAAGATGATCCACTTCTAGGTATCAAAAGATAATGACTACCGGATTCCATAAGCTTGTTATTCACACTAATCTCCACTAATGTAGGCTAATATAACACCAGGATCAATAGGACTTTCAAAGCTTGTAATGTGGCTTAGGGTCGGGTAGGAAAATTTAGGATTAAATGGCTCAACTCACCCAAACACACAATTATCTCTTCAACTCACCAATTGCCAAACAAAATGGCTACCTTCACTTTTGTTGAATTTTCAATTATTCTCCCTTTACGAGCCTCTATTTTCAACATTTTTTTTATATGATTTTCGAAACCCCCAAACTTAATCTTTTGCATATTTTAACACATGGAGTTTCATATTTTCTTTTTCTCGGCAGCTTCATGCGAGTGAACACATACCCTACTTATCACATCCTCCTCAACCTTCAATCATTTTGTGTGTATGAGTGATGGGTAATTAGGATTTTCACATGTAAGCTCAAGGTAAAAGATTGGTTGCCAAAGAACAGGTTTAATAGGCTCAAAAGGGGACACTAGTGAAATTATATCGTACAAAGGTAGTCATTTTGGCTATAGCTTATTCAAAGATGGCCTAAATCATTTCCTTAATGTTATTTCACCTAGGATTTCGCCTCAATTAGTGATCGAACAAGTTCTAGAATCCGGTGGGATCATACAAGCAACACGCAACTTCATTAATCATTTTCAAATAAGTTAACAAAATTATGCATGAATATGAAATCAAGGAAGCAAAATATAGATCACCACTTAAAAGCATGCTCTCATGACAGTTCAACTCGTGATCAACAAATCTACTTAGTCATGCAGTTCTATAGTTCAACAAACTACCCGACTCGACTCAACTCGAATTTTTTTTACCCGACTCAAAAGACACAAATACAGATTACACCTCCCCAAACTTGAATTGAACATTGTCCTCAATGGAGAGTGAGAAAAACTTTCTTGGTAGCCGGAGCGCCTAGGACTCCTCATCGGAGTCGTGTGGTGAAAAATGAGCAATAGGACCCAGTGGTGGTGGTATCGGGAACTGGGCGTGGGTGCGCCTGGCTATATATCCGGCAAGTACTCGGTTGTGCTCATTCACATATTCTTCTCGTGCCGCTCGTGGCGTTGCTCGCCTACAAAAGCCCTTCTCAATTCTCTTACTTCGCGAACTAATGCGCCTCGAAGGGTTGTTATCGTGATGTGAGCATCTAGTAACGAGAATGTCTTTGTCGCCGAATCGGATGGAGCGTTGATATTCTGTGGTTGGGCATGAGTATCAGGCTCAATAGCTGGTAGGGCAAATTCGGGATCAAGGATATATCCCGCACCCTTCGGATTAGGCACACCGCCTGCCCATTCGTCATAGGAAGCAATAGTAGCCGAATCTATAGGTCCCTTAGGCTTTTCCAACGGCTCGGAGCTATCCCATTTAACACCCCTCTTTTTACATAACCCACAAATTAAACTCGGTAAGACTAGTCCCCCTGTTTTGGGGTGTAGCATTTTGTGACGAAGGGACGTTGCAATAATTACCGCTGGGTCGAATTGTATGTCAGTAACTAATGCATATAGAAGATGGGCTCGTTCCTTAGTTACATCACTGACATGCTTGGTTGGTATCAAATTGTTGCATATGAAGTGGTACCAAGCTCGCCCATACCTACTAAGACTCGTGTGCGGAAAAGCAGAAACATCTCCCACAACTTTAATATGACGTACCTCAGTTCCAGGCCGACATAAGGTATTACAAATCTCCTCCATACTCGGTGGTTGCGAGATAAATTCAACATACGGTGAGTGATCCACCTCCGGTAGTCCATAATATTCTCTTATCGCTTCTGTATCAGTGTATACTTTGTCTACTCCACGTATGAAAACCTCTGAGTTATAGCCAGTTTTGGACTTCGCATTCGCATAAAACTCTCGGACAATATTCGGTGCGAATGGTCCAGGTTGGGCACAAAGTTTTTTCCATTGCTTCTGATGTATCATTTGTGCAAGTTCACCATCATTCGGCCCCGGTTGTAACCCCCGTTCCGCCGTTATACTCTTCGAGCATAATGTGTCATAATACAACTGTTGTGCTTCCAAGTTACGAAAACGGTCTTCAACATTTTCCTCGGAAGTACTTGCCACCCTTTTGCCCTTGCTTGGGTTCTTTGTTCTTGGCATTGTAATTGAATTGAAAATCACCTGGAAAATAACACAAGCAAAATAACACATAGAACGCACAATACGAGTTAGGGGTTAGGAATTTGCAACTACTCAAGAATTATGCATCCTTATCATCCATTCATGATGAAATAACCTTTAGTACACAATGATGACAAGAATCAAATGCCTAGGTGTAATATTTTTCATCGAGACATTTAAACAAACACCTTGTAGGCATATATGCAAAGAAGAGATGGACACCAAATTTGAAATTCAATTCATGCCCAATTTTCAACACCAACCAATTCAAGCACAATATAGTCATATATCATCACAATTTATCAAGAATTTATCAAGAATTTCGAAATTACAATGATATTGAAAATTCCCACATTTCAACCCTAGGCTAGAAAATTTGAAGAAAATTGGTGTACAATTGAAGCTCACTTACCCAATTGATGAAGAAGATGAAGATGATGATCAAGTTGCTCAATTGCCCACTTGAATGATGTATAAGTGAATACTAGGTGGGATTTTTGTAGAAGAAATCAAGAATGGGCGTGAGGGTATGTTATGTTTGTTAAAAAAAAGGCCGAATCAGCCTTTAAGTTACCAAACCGGTCGGGCGGCAGCCGCTAGAGCTGGCGCGTAGCGCCCACGCACACCGCACCTCTGTCGCTCGCCATGGGCGCCGCAGGCCATTTGGCTGGGCATTTGCAGTCAGCTTGACCCGAGCACGCCAATTTTAAATTTTTTTTCATATAAATTAAAATCTCAATTTAACTAAAAATTTAAAATCACACACAAATTAATTCACACAAAAAATCACACCAAAATTCAAATAAAAACACGCCAAAACTAAAAGAAAATAAAATCACACAAAAATTTCGATCACACGAAAATCACTTGGGTTGCCTCCCAAGTAGCGCTAAATTTATAGTCGTTAGCTTCCGGACCCAACTACTCGGGCTCAAGAATTTTCATCACCAAGTGGAAGATTTAAAACCTTCCTTGTTTCGTTCCCGAATTAATGTTTCAATCGTTGTCCGTTTACTTGGAACAATTCCCATCGTTTCCTCTCAACTCGACAAAGACCATAAGGAAACACACGTTCAACCACAAATGGTCGGACCATCGTGATTTAAGTTTACATGGAAATAGTTTCAATCTAGAATTGAACAATAACACTTGTTGGCCGGGTAAGAACTCACGTCACAAAATCATTTGATCATGCTATTTTTTTGTTTTTTCTTTATACATTTTGGCATTTTCATATGATTCGTGACGAAATTCTTCCATTTCGTTTAATTGAAGTAATCGGTTTTCACCGACCGCTTTCAAGTTAAAATTCAACTTCTTAATTGCCCAATAAGCTCGATGCTCAAGTTCAACTGGCAAATGGCACGCTTTACCAAACACCAATCGACATGGTGACATACCAATGGGTATTTTATAAGCCGTGCGATAAGCCCACAAAGCATCATCGAGCTTTTGTGCCCAATCCTTTCGATTAAAACTCACCGTTTTTTCAAGAATTTGTTTCACTTCACGATTAGAAATTTCGGCTTGACCATTAGATTGCGGATGGTAACCAAGTGCAATCTTATGACGCATACCAAATTTAGTAAGAAGGTTATTAAATAATTTATTACAAAAATGCGTACCTTCATCACTTACAATAGCTCGAGGAGTACCAAATAGGGTGAAAATATGCTTGTGCAAGAATTTGAGTACTACCTTAGCATCATTTGTTGGTGTAGCAATCGCCTCAACCCACTTGGAGACGTAATCAACCGCAAGCAAAATGTACAAATTTCCATAGGACGCGGAAATGGCCCCATAAAGTCAATACCCCATACATCAAACAACTTCACTTCCATTATATTTGTCAAGGGAAGCTCATGACGCCGTGAAATATTACCAACCTTTTGGCATCGATCACAAGTCTTCACAAAAGCATAACAATCCTTGAATAATGTTGGCCAATAAAAACCAGATTGTAGTACTTTTTTCAGCTGTTCGGGTTGGTCCGAAATGTCCCCCATAAGATGAGGAATGGCAATGTTGAAGAATCTCTCCAATTTTTTCCTTAGGAACACAACGGCGAATGATAGAATCCGCGCATCTTTTGAGCGATGAGATCATCCCACAAATAAGACTTAACATCATGTAGGAATTTTTTCTTTTGATGTGAAGTCAAGTCCGTGGCAAAACTCCTCCAGCGAGGTAATTAACAAAATCTGCGTACCAAGGTAATGATGTCGCACGCATAATTTGTTCATCAGGAAATGATTCTTTTATTGGGCTTTCGGTCACCTCGTGCGGTTGCTTAAGGCGGGATAGATGGTCAACAACCACATTTTCACTTCCTTTTTTATCCCGAATCTCAATATCAAATTCTTGCAAGAGCAAAATCCATCGAATTAACTGAGGTTTTGCGTCCTTTTTTGAGAAAAGATATTGGATTGCGGCATGATCCGTATAAACAATCACTTTTGTACCTACCAAGTAAGCTCGAATTTATCAAATGCAAAAACTACCGCCAACATCTCTTTTCTCGTGGTGGTGTAGTTTTGTTGGGCATTGTCCATGGTCCCGCTTGCATAGTAAATAGCTTTAAAAATTCTGTCTCGCCTCGACCAAGAACGACACCCCTTTGCATAATCACTTGCATCGCACATAAGCTCAAATGGTTGGGTCCAATCCAAAGACTATCATGATAGGAGCTGAAACAAGTGCCTTTTTTATCTGTTCAATGCCTGCAAACAAGACTCATCAAAGCAAAAGATAGCATCTTTTTCAAGGAGATTACAAAGTGGTTTAACAATTTTTGAAAAATCTTTTATAAATCTCCTATAAAATCTCGCATGCCCTAAAAAGCTTATTATGCCTTTCACATTTGAAGGTGGGGGTAGCTTTTCAATAGCCACAAGTTTCACCTGTCAACTTGCAAACGTGTACAAGAAATACGATGCCCAAGTACAATCCCTTCTTTGACCATAAAGTGACATTTTTCCCAATTAAGTACAAGATTAGTTTCCTCACAACGTTGCAAAACAAGAGACAAGTTATGCAAACAATGGTCAAAAGAAGTACCAAAAACAGAAAAATCATCCATAAAAATCTCCATGATTTCCTCAACCATACCATGAAAAATCGCCATCATACACCTCCGGAAAGTAGCGGTGCATTACATAATCCAAATAGAATCTGCGGAATGAAAAAGTACCGTATGGACATGTAAAAGTGGTCTTTTCTTGATCCTCGGGGGCAATGGCGATTTGATTGTACCCTACGAATAGCCATCAAAAAAAAATAGTATTCGTAACACCGCCAACTTTGTCCAACATTTGATCAATAAAGCGGAGGGGAAAATGATCCTTACGAGTAGCTTTATTCAATTTCTTGTAATCAATACATACTTGCCATCCTGTGCAGATTCGTGTAGAAATTAATTCATTGTTATCATTTTTCACATTTGTCATACCTCCTTTTAGGAACAACCTGCATAGGACTCACCCATGAACTATCGAAATAGCATAAATGATACCCGCCTTTAGCCACTTTAAAACCTCATTTCTCACAACTTCTTTCATTGCGGGATTAAGTCGTCTTTGATGCTCAATAGATGGTTTATAAGATTCTTCCATTAAAATTTTGTGCATTACAATGGAAGGACTTATACCTTTCAAATCAGAAATATACCAACCCAAAGCCGACTTATGCTCACGAAGCACACACAACAACTTATCCAATTCGAGTGAAGATAATGAAGCAGAAACAATTACCGGATAAATTTTATCTTTTCCCAAAAATGCATGTTGAAGATGTTCCGGAAGTTCCTTTAGTTCTAAAGTACCTTTCGTAATATTTTCAATATTGGCATTTTCTGATGCTTCCTTTTGTTTTTCTTTTATAATTTCTTTAGCCTCAAGGGAAAGAATAAACTCAAGCAAATCAATATCATCACTATCTTCCTCATCACATTTCATTATTGAATTAATCAAATAATGTTCTAACGGATCTCTTAAATCTTGTTTTATAACTTCCATTTGATCACATTGTTTGATCATATCAATAAAGTGATATGTTTGAGGTTCTTCTTGAAATTTCATTGCTTTATAAATATTAAAAAATACCTCATCATCATTTACCCGTAATGTTAACTCTCCTCGTTGCATGTCAATTAGAGCTCATCCCGTTGCTAGAAAAGGTCTTCCAAGAATCAATGGAATTTCATGATCTTCTTCCATATCCAACACCACAAAGTCATAGGAAATATAAATTTATCCACTTTGATCAACACACCTTCAACCACTCCTCTTGGGTAGGTGAGTGATCTATCGGCTAATTGCAATGTGATGGTGGACGGCGTTATCTCCAAGGCCAAGTTTCAAAAGCAGGATAACGACATAAGATTAATGCTAGCACGTAAATCACAAAGAGCCTTATAAAAATAAGAATCACCAATAGTGCAAGGGATAGTGAAACTCCCCGGATCCGTTAATCAGTGTGGTAGCTTTCTTTGCAAAATGACGCTACATTCTTACGTGAGATTGACCGTCTCGTATGCCTCCAACCTTCTCTTTCTTGACATGACATCCTTCATGAATTTTGCATAGTTTGGCATTTGCTCAAGTGCATCGGCAAAAGGGATGTTGATGTGTACTGCATTTGCTTGATTCTCGATATCTCGGAGGTGGTTGCAACATATTTCTTGTATTGCTATACGAGAAATTTTCATGATTTCGAAGTCCCGGATGATAATGCGTCGGCAATTGATTCCCTCTATTGTTGAAACCCCGATTGTTCACATAATTCGCTTGTTCCGTATCGGGATTCACAATTTCTTGACTTATCTCCATGACTGCCTCTGGTTGTTGTTTTCCACCCGAATTTAGAGTAGCAATTTGCTTTGACAAGGCGGAAATTTGAGAGGCCAATGCGGACATAGTATCAAGTTCAAGAACACCGGCAACTTTTCTTGGCGTAGATCTCTCAGAAGGCCATTGATAACTATTGGCAACCATTTCTTCTAGTAAAAGCATGGCTTCACTTGGAGTTTTAGCCATCAATGTACCTCCCATTGCCGCAAAGATCTATAATAGTTCTCGAATGCCCATTCATACCATTGTAGAAATATCGAATTTGTTTGCCAATATGCGTGCCGTGTTGTGGACACCTCCTCAATAATTCTTTGAATCGCTCCCAAGCTTCGTAGAGTAGCTCAAAGTCGAGTTGATGAAATTGAGCAATCTCACTTTGCGGTTGAAGTGTCTTGCTAGGTGGAAAGAATTTTGCCATGAATTTTTCTGTCGAGATCATTCCAACTAGTAATACTTCCGGTGGGAAGGTTTGAAGCCATTGTCTAGCTTTATCACGAAGTGAAAACGGAAATAACCTCAATCGAATAGCTTCATCGGGAACCCCATTCATTTTGATAGTGTTACATATCTCGAGAAAAATAGCCAGGATGAGTATTCGGCCGTCCACAACACTACCCCCAAACTGATTTTGTTGCACCATGTTTATTAGGGGTCGGCTTCAATTCAAAATTATTCGCATTGATAGGTTGGCGAACAATGCCGAAAAATTTTGATTCGTGGTTGGTCGAAAATAGTCCCGAATGGCCCTTTCCGGTGGTGCAATAATAGGTATGCGTTCTTCATCATCACCGTTTCCTGCCATTTTTGCAAATTCAATTCTTCGTGCGGCTCTAATCTTTCAAAGTGTTCTTTCAATTTCTGGATCAAATAAGATTAAATTAGCACTTTTATTCTTTCGCATCAACAAGAGAATGCAAAAATGACATTAACCCTATTGTAACAAAAAACCAATCTAAATTAAAGTAAAACTACTAAGGAATAATATTAGCGCAAATAAGATGAATTAATCCCCGGCAACGGCGCCAAAAAACTTGTTAGAGAATTTTCTAAACCGCAAGTCTACGGTGTCAAGTTTTAATATAGAGAAGTAAGGTTGTCGAATCCACAGGGAATAATTATCGAATTATTGCTAAATACTATAATATAGTAGTTTAACTTTATTTAGAAATTCAATATTTGAGGGAGTTGATTATACTAAAAATATCCAAATGATTAAATGAATTCTAGAGATGTGATGAATCTAGTTATCCCTTATATTATCATTATGGTCTATCAATCATCAATTATCAATTTATAAGTCAAGATTTCTACAATAATCATTTCCTCTCTCGAGTGCCAAATGATTTTAGATCTAATTGGGAAATCAATATCTCTATAAAAATCACCAATTGAAATCTCAATAAAAGCTATGAATCTTGATAAATGAATTCAAAGGATTCACAAATCTCTCAATTCTATGAAATCGTAGGTTATGCTATTCCAAGGTCATTTATTCAATTACCTCTCTCAAGTGTCAAATCAAATACACCAAACACACTAAATTATTGATCAAGTAATTTAGAAGCAATAGATCCAAATAGCACAAATAAATTGATAGATCTAGATTGACAAACCACAATTTCAAAACATAAGTTCAAACATAGATTACATCATCCCTCTAGAATTATAGAGTTTAGCTCATGATTAAAGAAAATGAATCCATAAGAATACAATAATACATCTTACAAGATATGAAGAAAGCAACGAAATAAGAACAAGAGTTGAGGATCTTTCTATTTCTAGATGATAGAGCCTCCAATCTTCTTATCCAAGCTCTTCCCAAGATGTCCCAAACCTTCTTCTTTGTCTTGTGGCTGTTTTCTTGTCTTCCCAAGGGTCCCAGATCCCTAATTTCAAGCCCCAAGGCTAGTATTTATAGTCCACAAAAATCCAAGAAAGAGGGTAGGTGAACTGGGAAAGTGCGCCGGGCATTTCTTCTTTTGGGCATGGCGCCGCGGCACCCAAAAATCTCGTGACGCTATTTACCGCCGGGCATGCAGCACGCGGGCATTGGGCACTGCAGCGCCATCCGCATCAATAGAAGTTTTCCGCTCGGCGCTGTAGCTGGCCAAGCGCAGCTGCAGCGCCCACAAGCTTGCCCAAACCGCAATCCGCCGCGAGCAATCACAAGGGCGCCCGCCCATCCTTAGGCACAAAATGCGATTTTTCCTTTTATCAAACGCGATTTCTTCTTTCTTCGCTCCGTTTTTCATCGTTTTCTTCATTTCTCGGCTACCAAATCTGTATTGACTCATCATCGACACTAAATGAAATAAATTGGACTCTAACAACTCTAAAAACACCCAAAAATAAAACCAAATCCTAATCTAACATACTCAATTAATTGGTAAAATACCAACTTAACATGACCCTTCTCCCATATCTGACTTTGTTTTCTTTACAACCTTCTCCGTAGGAGAATCTTCTTCAAAAACACTAGGAGAATAGCCATGTTGGCATTTTGCATGACGAGGAATGGGTGCTCTATCCAGGACGATCAATTGGACCATGTATATCAATTGCATTACCTTCTTCCCCAGGTGTAATTGCATGTACAGAAGAGGGAGGTTTTCGAAAAACCACCATATCAGTTGGGGTTTAATCGGATTTCCCCTGTTCTGTATCAGGTGTTGGA
Source organism: Rehmannia glutinosa (assembly GCA_016081115.2). Lineage (NCBI taxonomy): Eukaryota > Viridiplantae > Streptophyta > Magnoliopsida > Lamiales > Orobanchaceae > Rehmannia > Rehmannia glutinosa. The sequence goes on from JABTTQ020001909.1 coordinate 215,427, forward strand.
GTTGGTGTTGTCGAAGATGTAGGAACTTTATGAGGGACATGTTTCTCGACATTTAAACACATAGATGAATATTTGGAGAAGTTTCCTCAGTGGAAGCCATGAGAGTTTCTTTTTGTGGACTATCAGAAGCCTGTGAGGGAGACGCTTCTCAGGACATGAAGCTTTCTTGTCAGGCGATGGAGTAGGAGTGCTCGATTTCGAAGAGGACGATGAAGAGGACTTATTTAGGTTTTCGAAAATCTTTTGAAGACCTGAAACAATTTTGTCCATGGCTGAAAGAGAGAGAGATAAGTGCTTTAGAGAAGATGGTGAGAGAAAAATAAAGGATTTTAAATGTTTTGAAGATAAATCCTAATAATTAAAGAAATATAATCCTACAAACTTGGGATACAATTGACCAAAGATATAGATAATTATGGCAAGATTTCAACTAATCGTCCAAGTTTTCATAATGCACATAACTCCACTTTCCATAGGAAACCAAAAACTTCAAACTATTGGAGAGAGAAAAATAATATCACGAATCCCATATTATTACCAAAAATCTACCAGTTTTACAAAAACATCAAGATATGCGATCTTAATTTATGCCTAAAATAAAATAAAAAAATCACACACAAAGTGTAAATGGTCTGTCACATCTGTTGTTGTTCCAAATGTTGTAACATCTTGAAGGACACATGTACTACCAGATTCAATGAATTACAATCCGAGTACCCAACATAAGGAATTTTCGAGTTTTTCAATGAGAGTAACATGGCAGATTTAGCCAGTGGGTAGCTTTCACACTAGTCCAAAGATAGCTTTTTTCACATGATCATGGCTCTTTAAACACTTTTAAACAATCGTGAAAATTGATCACAATGAATAACATTCACATAGAGGGTAGGTAGTTGTTTCCCTCAAAGACCTCTAACTATGATCTGTATATATTTTTACTCATCAATTGGGAAAGTACAAGAATAAATCACGCACTTGGAAATATCAACTCACACCGGCTTTCCAAGTGAAATCCAATCGCCACTAGTTTGAAACAACAGATGGTTCTAGACATGCAATATGCTCCTATAATATAGAATCTCTAAACGGAATAAAAGAATAAGAGGAGAGGAGAGAATATGCAGTGTGTGCAAATGTTACAACATGTGTATGTGCCATGCTTTAACATTTCATGTAACAGTTTAGAGAACACACAGACCAAGAGATTTTTCGGATTGGAAAACCTCTCAAAATCTAAAGCTTTGGTGAATATGTCTGCCAACTGATTTTCAGTACTAATATATTCAATGCGAATAATATTTTTCTCAACCAAATCTAGATCTCGAATAAAATGGTGCCTAATGTCAATGTGTTTAGTGCGAGAATGTTGAACATAATTTTTGATATATCATATCGCATCAGAGTTATCACAATAAATGGTTAAGATGTCACTGTGTAGACCATAATCCTCTATCATTTGATTCATCTATAGCATTTGAGAGCAACAACTTTCAACTGCCACATATTCAGATTCAGCAGTTGAATGAGACACACAGTTTTGCTTACGAATATACCAAGACACTTAATTGTTTCTAAGATAGAAGCAACCACCACTGGTACTCTTTCTATCATCTACATCACCTGCCCAGTCAGAATTACTGAATCCAACAAGATTCGTGTTTGAATCTTTTGTGTACAAATCCCTAAATAAATAGTTCCACCAACATAACGAATAATTTTTTTAAAGCTTTTAGGTGGGTGATTTTGGGATTGGCTTGATATCTAGCTTATAAACACACACTGTACATAATATCAGGACAACTGACAGTTACATATAACAGACTTCCTATCATGCTCCTATACAAGGTGTGATTGATACTTTCAACAACATCTTCACGACTCAGTTTTTGACTCGACCCCTTAAAGTGAGATGCACTATCTAGGTTGAATTTCTTCACCAAATTTCGTGCATACTTACTTTGAGAGATAAAAATTCCAGTATCACTGCTTGATTTGCATGCCTAAGATGAAAATGTTTACATTTCAATATTTAAGAAGACTTTCACAATCAATATAGTAAAGAAAAATCACATTATAGTCATATTTATTAATTATACTGTCACACCCCAATTCTAAATAACTATAGAAATACCATAATTACTTATCGGAGTAATCTCCGAAAAATCCACATGCTTAAGCTTTAAGCAATATCCAACATATGAAACCCATCCAAAATAACAAACAGCGGAAGTCTCAGCGATAACTAAAACCATATATCGATACTATTATTAATACAACCACAAGGTTTATCACACAAAATATTATTGCAAAAATGTTCGAGGATCCCAATGAGGTTCTCAGCCAACCGGAATCATTCTTGGTTTGGATATTCCTCTTCGATCCCCTCATCAGCTATATTACCTGTCTCTGAAAAATTTTACAAAGCTAGTGGGGTGAGCCAAACGAGCTCAGTGGGTGGGTGCAAGTGTGCAAGTGTGGTTCAATTTTACAAATTTGAAAATATATTATAAGTTGAATGAGCACTTAGCTTACAAATTTTTAATGTAATTGTATTGAAATATTTCTTTATGTTTTAAAAAGAAGGTTTTTGCTCAAATTTATAGGAGTCACAATCTTAAAAGCAGTTTCACGTAATGTAATAATGCAAGACATTCACGAACGGTGGAGTGCACCATGTGCTACTCCTCAAAAGATTCAAGCAATATCAATAAATCACATTCATGAGCAATGAAGTGTAAGTCCAAGCGCTACGATAATCTAGAGGGGGTGAATAGATTATCTCCATCTTTCGATTTCGCCCTCTTTTTATAACCGAATGCTCAAACACAATAATAAAGGTGCGGAATGTAAACAACACACGTCTATTTAAAGAGGTTCAACCTACCTAGGGCCTAATCCTCTACTACCCCAAAGATATCAGGGATGGATTTCAAAAGAAAAAGAATTTTATTAATTACCAAAATTAATACAAATTCAACTTACAACACCTTGAAGAGCACCACACTCTTCTTCAACAACACCTGGGAGATTACCACAATCTCTCTTTGAAGATTACCACAATCTTTCTTCAACGGCACCTTGTGAAGATTACCACAATCTTCAACCTTGAAGAATACCAAATTCTTCAACACCTCAATAAGAAGATCACCACAATCTTCTTGCACCTATCACCTAGATCATCCAAGTGTGTTCTTACCACAAGAACACTCACAAGGATATCTTGTGTTGAATGATAACCAAAAATCAAGATTACAACTCAATAATGAATAATACAACTGAGTGCAAAGTGTAATCAAGAATAGCCTAGACCTCAAGGATGTGAAAGTGATAAGCTAGGCAAATTTACAACAAGAATAATAACAATGAAAGACCAAGTATTTGCTTGAAGTGTATCTTGTTGTGTTGTATCTCAATTGTTGTATTGGTTGCTCCAAAACTTCCTCTATTTATAGGAGATGATTGATCAAGCATAGGCTCCTCTTGGGGATTGAAAATCTACAGAAAAATACAATTAAAATCAAGAATATAGCTGTTAGAAATCAATCCCACAATTTAAGGAAATGTGTCTGCTGTCAAACGGTCATATTTTTGTTGTCAATACACAGGGCGACCGGTCGCACAGAAATAAGAGAATTAAGAACACTTTGAAATTTTCAACAGGGCGACCGGTCGACATAGGCTTCGACCGGTCGACCCCTGTTTCAACCGGTCCCCCTCAAGCAAAAAACAAGACGGGGAAGTTCTCAACAAAAATGAACTCCCTGTGTACCGGCCGCCGGGGCGTCGGTCGACGGGTGGTCGACCCCTTGGCGGCCGGCCGACTGACCAATATTACATCCACTCATTTTCTGTTTCTAAAAACATCTTCGTACGGGTTGCCCTATAGGGCGACCGGTCGACCACGAGACGTAAATGTTGTCCAATTTTTGTCGAAAATAAAACTCAAGAAATACTCCGAAAATTTAATAAAAAACATTTTAAACCAATCGGGAGTATTTAGACAACATTTAGAAATCTTGTTTAGGAGTAAAAACCCATTGACATAAAATCATTAAAAGTCTTGTCCATTATTATCAAAAATAAACTTGAGGAAATACTCCGGAAAATATTAAAACCATTTTAAATCATTTAGGAGTATTTGGACAACCTTTAAAAACATTGTTCGGTGATAAAATAAAATCATCAAAATTAAGATAAAAACATGTATCAAACATGAAGTGCTAATGTAAGCAATTGTCGACGACATCAATCCTTATTGTTCGCCTTATAACTACCCAAATTTCACGATTTGGCCAAAGGCCACAAGCAACCTTATTTCTACCCAACTCGCTCGACGTCTCTTTAGCTCGGGCTTTACCTGGAGATCGCCATATTCCGGAATATACCGTACCATTCCCTCCATAAATTTGGGCCCGACTCAACCACATAAATATGACAATACACCAATCATTTAAATTAGAGTATTCATAGCTCCAATACATTTTAAAAGAATAATCATTCACACAGAATGAATAAATTTAACAATAGCACTAAAACAACTTTAAGAATTTTTTTCAAACACTCTAAGATAATAGAATAGCAACATAAAACAAACACATTTTTTTTTGAATGTACTAAAAGAGACCCATATATATATATATATATATATATATATATATATTTATCCTTAAAAGAAATTAGAATCAAACCTTTAAACTTAAACTTCAATAAGGATGTCTTTAAATTTAAAAAAACAACATTATATCACTTTGAAAGAAAATATGGACAACCCTTACTAGTTTAGAATTTTAGAACAAGACTTTGTTATATTGACAAAACCCAATTTAAATAAAAACTTCTCAACAATTTCCCATTGTATCATTTATTCTGTGCATACCTATTTTAAATATTAAACACACTCACAAAAAAAAAGGAAAAGAAAACAAAAAGCAAAAAGTCTTAGTATACACACTGTTACCCGTACATACACATAAAGTTCACACAATGACCCATATCAAATGGGTTTGCACAACACTAGACATATATTCATTTGTCATTTTGTAAGAAGGCCCCTTTTTTTTATTTAAAGAAAAAAATTTGAAAAGCTATTCAACACCATTATCTCATACTACAAACACATACCTAAAAACACATACAAATCACCCAAAGTAACCCCATGTCTGCAACTTTTCATTAACCTTACAAAACAGATTTTTACTTTTCAAGAACCCATTAGCTGTCAAAAAAAAAAAATCAATCACCTTTACGAACAAGGCATATATCAATAATTTCATCTAACCAAAAAGAAAGAAAAATAACTCCTGTTTTAAATCTTTATAAAATTCTCGAAATAAAGAAAAAATGATAGGTGATGATCAAAAACTTATCAAAGATATGATTATTCATCTCTTAAAAAAACTCATTACTTTACACACAACATTTTCGTATACCACAACCAACCACAGAACTCATGAAAATTTTCATGATTTTATTTTATTATTCTTGTTATATATATATAAAAAAAATCGTTGGATCACCCACCTTCAAGTAGTTTAAGTCTCAAATGATTAAACTTCCAGCACCAAGCTTATCAAGTTCCTACAAAGTCCAACCCAAGAGTCACTTTGTGTATCGATACAAACTAAAGAAAAAATTTGACGATCCATTCATACCTTTAGAACCTTCAAGGGATGGGAATTCTAGAAATGAGTTTGCATGTATGATCAACCAAGAGATTCACTCTTAGCTCTTCTCCTATCTTACAGTACTTCTTACAATAATCCTCCAATGTTGCTAAAAAAATAGTTTTAATGTGTTTTAGTAAGGTTGGGCAAGGTGATCTAGAGGGATAGAGCAATAAAAGTTGAAGGAAAAGAAAAAAAAATTTGAAGACCCTTCTTGGTGGAGTTCTCGGCAGATGAAGAGAAAATGGGTATTCACATGTTTTCTGTTTGTTCTTATGCAAAAGTGGAATGACAAACCACTGTTATATAGAGTTAAGCAGGTGGTTTTGTGGGCTTCTTGATATAATGGGCCATAATAAACAAATTGACATTAAAGTGGGCTTGGGCTTGATATAATGGGCCATAATAAAACACATTGACATTAAAGTGGGCTTTGTAATTGTTTGGATAAGTAATGGTAGGTATACTCTTGGACCTAAATAAAAAGGTTAGATGTCACAAAATTTAAAATACCAACTTGTGTTCAATTCTAATACGGGAAGGGTCAATAGGTCTAAGGTTAATCCATTCTTCAATTCAAATAGTCTAAATGTCATCATCAAATACATAGTTCCAAATTTCTAAATGATCAAGCTTAATCTAGTTATTACTAAAATATTCACTTAATATTTTAAACTCTATGATGCATCTCTCCAACACTAAAATGGTAAATTCCTACTCCAATACATAAATAAATTATTATAAAATAGTACAAAAGTAATATAATGGTATAATCACACTTAATTAATATTATTATTGTAGTGATTATTGCAATACAGTTCGCATACGGGGTATTACATCCTCCCCTCCTTAAGAGAATTTGGTCCCCAAATTCATCTCTAAAATAGCTCTGGATGTGATTTACGCATTTCCTCTTCTATTTCCCACGTGGCTTCTTCTGGGTTGTTATGTTTCTGCCACATTACTTTGACCAATGGAATCTTCTTCTTTCTCAACTCTCTAATTTGGCTATCGATAATTCGGATGGGTCGCTCAGTGTAACTCAAATCTTCCTTTATTTATGGAAATTCTTCCTTAATTATATGCTCTGGGTCAGGGTTATACTTTTTTAGTCGTGATACATGAAACACATCGTGCATTCCTGCTAAAACTGATGGGAGTTCAAGGCGATAAGCCAATTTCCCAATCCTTTCTTGAATTTGATAGGGGCCAACATATCTCGGACTTAGTTTTCCTCCCTTTCTTGGGTGAATCAACCCTTTTCTTGGGGAAATTCATAAAAACACTTTGTCCCCAACCTCAAATTCTAGATCATTTCTTCGCCTATCAACATGCCGTTCGTATTCTTTCTTTTATGAGTCGCACCTTATCCATTGCTTCCTGAATCAAGTCCACCTTTTGGATCATTGATTGGGATTCTTGTTTCTGTTTAGGAGTCCACTGATCACCAACCTCCCAATGCACCGGTGACCTACATTTTCTTCCATATAGAGCTTCATACGGTGTCATTCCAATAGTTGTCTCGATAACTATTATTGTAAGCAAATTCGCGAACGGAAGATGTGAGTCCCAACTCCCTTGAAAATCTAAAGTACAAGCCCTCAAAGATATCCTCTAGGGTTTGTATGGTTCGCTCGGATTGTCCGTTTATTTGGGGATGAGCAAGATCAAACTTAGCTTTGTCTCCAACCCCTCATGCAGATATTTCCAAAATCGTGAGACAAATCTTGGATCCCTATCTGATACAATATTAATAGGAACTCCATGTAGTCTAACAATCTCTCGAATGTATATCTGGGCTAGCTTTTGTAAATTGTCTACCTTTCTGATAGGCAAAAAGTGCGCGGATTTCGTAAGTCTATCTACTATCACCCATATGGCATCATGTCCATTTCGAGTTCTAGGCAGATCAGTAACAAAATCCATTGAGATGTTCTCCCATTTCCATTCAGGAATTTCCAATGGTTGTAATAAACCCGAGGGTCTTTGATGTTCAGCCTTCACTCGTTGGCATGTCAAGCATCGGGCAACGTGCTCGGCTACTTGATTTTTCATATTCACCCACCAGAAATGCCGTTTCAAATCCTTGTACATCTTATCACTCCCCGGGTGAATCGTATACTTTGAGTGATGTGCTTCTGCCAAGATCCTACCCTTCAATTTTTCATCATTTGGGATTCAGACTCGATTTCTGAATACGATGATTCTATCATCTCCTACAGTAAATTTTGGTCTCATTCCTTGCAGACTTTTCCTTCTCAATTCTCTGAATTTCTGATCACTTTCTTGTGCTAATTTGATTTCACTCAATAGGTCGGGTTTCACAGACATGTTAGCACATAGAAGTCGAGTGTCAACTCTTTCTGGATTCCAACAGCTCAATTCTTCTAATGATCTCCACTCTTGAATCATTAGTCTTGCAATGCTCGCCTTTCGGCTTAGAGCGTCTGCCACTACATTGGTTTTTCCGGGTGATATTGTATATCAAAATGGTAATCTTCGAGCAGCTCTATCCATCTCCTCTGTCTCAAATTTAGATCTTTTTGTGAGAAAAGGTACTTCAAACTCTTATGATCTGTGAAGACTGTGAAAGTGGCTCCATATAGATAGTGTCTCCATTTTTTTAAAGCAAACACTATCGCTGCCAATTCCAAATCATGAGTTGGATAGTTTGCCTCATATTGTTTAAGCTTTCGTGATGCATAAGCTATCACTTTTCCATTTTGCATCAAAACTGCCCCAAGTCCTTCTCTTGACGCATCACTATAGACAACAAAGTTCTCTGTTCCTTCCGGCAGGGCCAACACTGGTGCTGTAGTAAGTCGTCGCTTTAACTCTTGAAAACTCGCTTCGCATTTATCATTCCATTCAAACTTTACATTTTTCTGCGTTAATCTCGTGAGAGGTCCTGCAAGTTTAGAGAAATCCTTTATGAACCTACGGTAGTATCCTGCTAAACCCAAGAAACTCCTAATTTCTGTTACTGTTCCCGGTTGTTTCCAATCATTAATCGTTTGTACCTTTTCTGGATCTACTGCAATGCCATCTCCTGATATGATATGGCCTAAGAAAGCTACTTTACTCAACCAAAATTCACATTTGCTGAATTTGGCATAGAGTTTGTGTTGTCTCAACGTCTCCAACACAACTCTCAAATGATTCTCATGTTCTGCTTCGGACTTGGAGTACACCAGTATATCATCTATAAAGATGACTACAAACTGGTCCAATAAGGTTGAAAAACCCTGTGCATTAAATCCATGAACGCTTCTTTGGAGCATTGGTAGACCAAAAGGCATTACTACGAACTCGAAATGTCCATACCTAGTCTGAAAAGCTGACTTTGGTATGTCTTCTTCTCTAATTTTAAGTTGGTGATATCCCTGTTGTAGATCCAATTTTGAATACATCTTGGCTCCCTGAAGTTGGTCAAATAGTTCGTCTATTCTAGGGAGAGGGTATTTGTTCTTAATGGTTACGTTATTAAGCCCTCGGTAGTCGATGCACAATCTCAACGATCCATCCTTCTTTTTAACGAAAAGCACTGGGGACCCCCACGGGGATGTACTCGGTCGAATAAACCCAAGCTCAAGCAGTTTTTGTAATTGTGTCTTTAACTATTGTAACTCAATGGGGCCATCCGATATGGAGTCTTAGCAATTTGTGTTGTCCCGGAATCACTTAAATGGTGAACTCAGCCTCTTTATCGAGGGTAATAATGTAAGTTCTTGAGGAAATACGTCGGTATTTCGACACCACAGATACTTCACTCAACTGCTTAGTATCCGTAGGTTTGTTGATCATAAATGCTAGATACCCATGTGCCCCTTTAAAAATTGCTTTTCTAGCCTTGATAGCCGAAATGATCGGGGCTACGACCACTCGTGCATTACCCGCTAGTTCCACTATTGGTTTTCCGTGTGTACACAATTTCACGGTCTTTGTGCGACAATCCATAAGTTGTAGGTCCAAGGGGTGTAAGTGTGAGGTTTAGAAGGGGGTTGAATAAACCTTACCAAATTTTCGATTTAGTCCTTTTAAAAGTTCGTAGTTGATACTATACAAATTGTGTCTAGGTAGACAAACCAATTTAGTTAATCAAGAGAGTTAGTCACTCAACGCACTGACCGTTGTTGATAGAATAACTCATTTGTTAAGATCGAATTAGCTCAACTTTGGTTTGTTTTATTGGAAGACTTAACACCCTTAAGTTTGGTTTAGTAGAGATTTAAAGCTTGATTTAGTACTTAGAAATTATCTAATGGATAGCAAATATGTCACCGAATTAAACAAATATGATGCAGAATTTAAGTCTTTGAAATGTAAATGACACGATAAGTTTTTATAGAGGTTCAAGATGGGGTAATTCTTCTACTCCTCTCTTCTCCAACTCCCGGAGAAATCCACTAGGTATTGATCAAGATATACAAAGTGGTAATACCCGATACAAGTCTTGATCACATAGCCGACTTGATCCTTTGGGACTCGCCAGAGACGCCTTGATCACTCGGTGGCTTCTCTTACGACTCGCTTCTTCTTCTTCACATGTACCGCTTTGCTACTACAGCCCACTTGCTTAAGCTCTTTGGATTTGATCACGAAGCCCTCCAAAAGCTCAAGACTTGGTTCAACTTGAACCTTCCTACAATCCTTCGTGGAATGTAGACCCCCGATTCTTGATAATTTCCTCCTCAACCGATTGAAGTTATCTTTCCTTCACGGGTGAGTGTTAGATTGATGTTCTTCGTAGTGTGTAGGCTTGAGGATTGAGCGTTTAATAACTTGAGAATATTTCAGGTTACAAAATATTTCTTTCTTGCTTGTATGGTTAAGGTAACCTCTCGAACCTACGTAACCTTTTCTCGTAGTTATTCCTCGGCCTTTTATAGTGATCTTTCAAAAATCGCCCGTTGAAGAGATAGACTTATTTTTGAAAGTCACTTGTGGTTGTTGGCTTGTCTTGTTGCGATCCTTGGAATTGCCATTTCCTCGTATGAATTGTTCTTGACTTTTCGAGTTCGACACGGTGTAGTGCTTCCCATTGGTTTATTCCTTTTGCACGCTCGGGGACCGAGCACTTGAGAAAGGTAGCATGGAGATATTACTTGTTTAAGTAATTCTCTTGATTTCGTGCAATGGATCTTTTTGATTATCTCGACTTGATCGCATTTCCTTGTTTTCCCAGGTGACTTAGACTCACTTCCAATCATTGGATGACTCTCTCCGTCACTTCGACTTGAGACTTGGCTATGTTTGGTTAACTTGATCGATATCGCACTCACCGTTTGCATCTCACTGTTTGTTCCTTCCGCCGAGTCCCGACTTCTCTTCTTTGTCATACTCATTGTCTTGCAATGAGTCTTCTTTCTAGTCTCCGGTTGTCTTCTTGCATGTTTGGGCATAGCCGACTTAACTCACTTGACCAGCCCTATTTATTACAATGCGAGTTTACAACAAAGAATGGGGTGCCAACTTCCTATTCTAAGTTTTACATGGCATTCATCAAAATCTAAACGATAAATTTCCCAACAATTTCCCCCTTTTTGATGATGCCAAAACTTAAAACATTCAAAATGTAAATAGCAAAGATACATACATATAGTGCATTCACATAGAATGTATGCGTAGAATCAATCCTTTTATTGATCATAACATTCTCGTTCTTTTACACAATCACAAGGTGTATCGAGCAAATATTTATCTACACAAAAAATAAAGAATTTATGACTTTATTGCGAGAAGAAGACTTACATAGTATGTATTTACATAGTAAAATACATGAAGGGGTGGACAAAGCAACACTTCATCTACTTCACGCCTCCTTCTTTCATCTTCCTTAGTTCTCGTCATCTTCCTCGGTCTTCTTCTCTTTTTCTCATCTCCAACCGCTTCTTCTTCTTCTTTTCATATGCTTTCTCGGCGCCTTCATCTCTTCTTAATCTCTCTTGTCTTTCTTCCCATAGCCTGAGTTTGTCTCTTATTTTCTTCTTCTTTTCTTTTCGCATACTCAAAGATTGCTTTTAGCCACTTGCAGATTGGCTACTTGGTCAAGACCAACCTAGTAGATCCCTCCTTTCTTGCCTGGATCTATGTACTCAATATTTTTGGGCGAGAGGCCTAGGTCCAAACCTCTTCCTCCACCATCGCTTCTTCCTCCTCGGGCGTGTATTGTCTTTGGGGTCTTCTTCTTTCGGTGAGTGACCAGCAGAGGATTAGGTAGTCCGCCGCTGTCGGCCTTCTTCACATAACGTGAGACCCTTTTCCCAAGATACAAGTCCCAAGCTTGAGCTATAGACATGTTTGCAAAGTATCCTTGGATGCGAGCGTTTTAAATTCATCAACTCGATCTTCGCTCATTTCCGGCATCCGAGATGGCATAAGTGTCTCTCGTCTCTTGGAATGCCTCCATGTTGTTTCAAGATATTCATAACTCGGGCATCCATTCTTCCTTCCACTTCCTCCATCCCTCGCTTCAATTGTTTTTCTCTTTTCACCCATAGATATAGCAGAGTGTTGGAGTGGCAGAAGTCACTGGAGTTTGTCGATAATATCACCATTTGTGACAAGACCTTGTTGGGGGTTTGTGCAATCATCAAGGTCACATCTTTCGATCCTTCCCCTCAACAGACTTTCCTTTCTTTTGTTTTGACACTTCCTCACTGTCTTTCCCTTCACAAATGCTCCCTCCTTTTTCGATTCGTGATCTCTTTAGCGCTTTAAAGTATTCCTCTTCCCCTTTTTGGCATCATCAAAGGAGAGAGGAAACCCCTGGAAACATCTTTGGCAAGCGGAAGTCGAGCCTGGCGATAGCCGAGTTCGCCCGAGTCCGCACGGTGTATGCACGAAATTCGAGTGAGTAGCGTTGGACTCTCATGAAATTAACTTCATCTCGGCCATGAGAAGGCTGGATTTTCTATCCATATTTTCTTCCATACTGGAGATCACTCTTATTTTGCTCACGCATGGCTTTATCTCGGCAGTGTGAGCTTCATGCATGTGCTCGATGTGTTCTCTCAATTTCGTTTTTGCATCAAGCATTCTCACTCTCCATACCAAAGCCAGCCTTGTTGAACAATGTTTCAAATATCTAGCTTGTTCCACACGCATTGTTTCTTCTTTGTTGCCACCATTCCCGATTCTCGATCGTTATGCCTCTCAAGTCGCCAGAAGGTTGGCATCTCTGTTATCCGATCTCATGTCCATAGAGGCCTGGTGCCTCTCCATCCGTTCAATTCAAAGAAATAATGCTTTGAACAACTCCCGAACTCGATTGTTTCATTCGTTTAGCCGACCATCATGCGTCAAAGTCATAGTCACCGAACGATCTTTGTCGGATGGAAGAACAAGATCTGGTCGTGGAAGGCGCGAGATCGTTCATCGACTCGTCGGGGAGGTCGGGTACTCTAGAGAGAAGGGAAATGATTCTACAAAGGAATTATCACGCCAATCGGGATTTGTTCAATGATGAGAGGTGCGTGAAGTTCCTTTTGGAATCGAACCTGCTGCACTTGGGGAGCTCGCACCTGGTGGACTCTGTTTCACCGAGGTCCAATTGAGTGGGTAGTCTCGGCCTTATCGAAGCGTCATCGGACTATGATGAGATTTCCATTGATGGCTCACCATCAAAATTGAAAGTTTGATGAGTAGTCTTGAGATCGACTTGCTCGTGCTTGGAACACCCTCACCGTGAGTCTTTTGGATCTGTCATGGGGATGACTCATTTCTTCTTCGTCGCTTCCCGATCCGAGAAAGGTTACATCGGGATTATCCGGGAATCATGAAGCGCGCTTATCTCCTTTTCGGATGGATCAATGATAGCGGGAGGGATGTTCTCTACTTGACCTTTTACCCCGAGAAGTCTCAACCTCCCGTTGGCCTTCATTACCTCCTCGCAGCCTCATCTCAAGCAGCGGTGAGGCCTTGGACCTCCCTTTCGACAAAGTGTCACTGTCTTAGGGTCTTTCGTGGTGGCATCCATTGGGGTCTCAACCCCATGGATTGCACTTTCATCGCCTGCAGTGTTAACTCCCTGTGGCTGTTCCTTCCTCGTGCCTCGATCGCAACAAAGATGTCATTAACCTTCGTGATTGCGAGTTGGCACCTCACCGAGACAGTCTCAATCGCCCGAGCTTTGTTGATGGCAACTTCTTTGTCCATTTTGTGTTTGTACTTTCTCCACTTCGCCTCCTAGATTCGTTGTGGAGTCATCTCGCAGACATCCTCCGACCTTTGCCGCAGTGGGAGGGAGTTTCCTCACCGGGCGCATCAACCGAGTGACTTGGAATGGGGTCACTCGTCTCCAAACTCCCGGCTATTTCTACCGAGTGTTCAGTTGGGGCGGTGGTAAGACACCTTCATTAGGGGTTGGCTCAACCGGGGTCCCCACTAACCCGTTTCATCGTCATTTCCTTAATTCCTTCTTCCGAGTGAGTCAGGGAAGTGGTGGCAGAACAACGGTGGCGATTTGCCGCACTACTCCCATTGGATCAATTTCATTTGTGTTTTGGAGGACTCTCCTGGTCCCTCCATCATGCTCTTCTCATGAAGAATTATGGATTCATGCATTGCTTGCTGCATTTGCAACTCTTCCGTGGCGAAGAATAGGGTCCAGATCCTCATCACTTTCTCGATAGAATATCGAAGTGAGAATGTGTATGTTCGTGGTGCGGTGAGAGGGCGATGTTGGCCTTCTCTCGTGCCTCGCCTTCCTCCGCCGGTCTCTCCTTCTCCTTATCCTTGAAGATCCGCAGGATATCTTTGCGATTTTTCTTCATCCGATCTTGGATCACAGAGGTCACCCAAGGAAGTTCGCCAGCTTCCTCTTCTTCTTCGATAAACTCGGTCGTTGGAACAGGTTCCTGGATCAACTCAATTTCCACTTCCTCCACTCTCGCAGATGATTTTGGATGTATGGGTAAGGTGGGGATAGGATCATCACATCACTATCATCTCTATCAGTCTCTTCTTGTGTCTCGGTTATACGAACTATGTTTGTGTCTTGATTTGCCTCTGCTGATCGCTTGGCCAGACTTAGCGATTTCATCAATAACATCCGAGATTCTACTTCTCCAAAGAGTCTCAGATATCTGCTTCCGGTGAGTGGTCGACTCGGCCCGGTTTCTCAAGCTCGGAGTGCTTGATGATTCTTCGTCGTCTCTTAGTTCACTGGAGGGATTTCCGGTCAGTTGAGAGAGTGTCTTCCGAGTCTTGGGCGGCGGGGCGTCTTTGGTGTTTTCTTCCGAGGAGCAGCCGTCTTGGCTTTTGATTCTCCTCTTTTTCACGATCGGAGAAGGTAGTTGAGAGTCCTTCTCGACCGTTCTTCTTTGGGGGTAAGACACGGCCGCGGAGGCAGTGTGACTTCGAGCAGAGGCAGGGGCAGGTTTGACTTTCTTGCTGCGGGAGAGCAGCGAGTCTTCTTCTTAGCAGTGCGCAGGACAACTTTCTTCTTTGGTGGAGAGGAAACAATTTGTATCTTCGTGGTCGGTGATTCCCCTCACTCGTGTCGACTCTCTTGGCGTAGGCTCTCTTCTCGTGCGCCGCAGAGGTTTGATCTCGAACATCCTCTTGTTTACATGGAATGCCTTTCCATGTCTAAGAGGACTCCTTTCACCTCCATCACCCGGCCAATCACTGTGCCATATCCTAGGGATCCTCCAAATGCACCATCTTCCTTGAAGGATTTGTTCCCTACATTCTCGCGAGTAGTCCTCGTAGACAAACTCACTTTGATTTATTTTCCTTTCTTCAATGATCGCGGCCATTACGATCAACTTTGCTTTTTGATTGGTCAAAGCCGCCAAATTTGATGTCTATCCATTTGGCAACTATGTCCATCGCTTTGTGGTAATCCTCCTTCAGACCTCTTGTTTGTTTGTGTAAACTATTTTATCAAAGATAGTCGGGCTTGGCTACTTCCTTCCAAGCGCTAGGTTTACATCACCGTTGATTTCGATGCTCCTTCCGCGTCGGTAGTGGCAAAGTGTTCACCAAATCCTTGGCGAGAGATGGTGAACTTCTTTCCATGAACAGAGGATCTTATCCCTTCATCGTGAATCTCGGCGTTCACGTAGAAGCGTGCGACCTCTTCCACATAGGTTATTGAGAACTCCATCGCCGAAATGATTTTAGCCCGGACCTTTCGAGCTTTTCAGTGATTTTCTTTATGAGGGCGTCATCGGACCCTTGTTTGACCATGCCCTCGAAATCTACGGTCGACCCTGTGTGGATTTGTTTTCCTAGCTTGACAAAATCATAGGTTGACGCCATTTTTCAGGATTTCACCTAAAAGAAACTTAGAAATTTGATTTGAATACTGAGAGGGTTTTGAGAGAGTTTTGCCTTTGCTTCTGAGATAGAAATGAACCGTTTTGGTGATATGTGAGAGAAAACAGACGAAAATGGGGTAAGTATGGTTTCTGAAAGGATGTGCGGGTGGTTTTTGAAATGTGATCGAAATCAACGGCTTAGATTTTGCACGCCGATTAGCATTTAATGTCTCGAATTTAATGCGGCAGCATTTATATCCAATCATAAGCTTGGTATGCAGCTTTTTGTCTGTACACATCATCATTATGCTGACGTCATTCTTAAAAACATTCCCGCTTAGTAAAAACGACTGCGTTTTTGTCACTTTGCTCATAAATGACTCAACTTATCCCTTAGCTGATTTAACTCTTCTCGGTCTGAGTTCTCTTAAGTGACTCAAATTTGTACCTAATTCGATAGTAGTTGTCTTTCCGACATGGCTGATTCATTTAGCTGATTTTGAGAATTCAGTCATTTTTCTCTTTTTGTGTTTCATTTCTTTTCTTTGAGTCTTCTGAGTGTTAGCTCAGCTCAATTAACCCTAACTCATGCTTGAGTTCTTCAAATCTTGACTCACATAATGGTTTTGTGAATATGTCAGCCAACTGTTTATCAGTTGAGATATATTCCAATATGATGTCCTTCTTTTCAACATGATCTCTTATGAAGTGATATCTGACATCGATATGCTTTGTTCTTGAGTGCAACACAGATTCTCGAGTGATTGCAATTGCACTTGTGTTATCACACATGATTGGAATTTCCTTTTCTTCAACTTCATAGTCTCTCGTTGTTGCCTCATCCATAGGATTTGGGCACGGTTGCCCCGCAGCCTATGTATTCTCGACTCTAGAGGTGGCTATTGAATTTTGCTTCTTGCTAAACCAGAAATCACTGTTTCCAAGCATTTGACATGTGCACGATGTGCTTTTCTGTCAACTCGCATCCAAGATAGTCGAGTCCGAATAGCCAATTAGCTTGAATCCACCTTCGTTTGGATACCATAAGCCAACTTCTTGGCTTCCTTTCAAGTATCTCAAGATTCTCTTAGTCCTTGTCATATGGCTCTCTTTTGGAGCAGATTGAAATCTTGCACATACACCTACAACAAAGGTGATGTCTCGGGTTCGCTTCTTTGTGAGATAGAGCAATGATCCAATAAGTGCTCTATATCTTGTTTGATCTCTGAGCTTGCCATCCGCATCCATGTCCATTTTGATCGATGTATTCATTGGTATTTTCACGTAAGACTTCTCCCCATACCAAATTTCTTCATTAAATCTCCGGTGTATTTTGTTAGACTTATGAAGGTTCCATCATTGATTGTTTCACTTGGAGTCCAAGGAAGAATGTCGCTCTCCCATCATGCTCATTTCAAATTTGCTTTGCACGAGGTTTGAAAATTTTTCACATAGCTCTTTGTTTGTGAATCCAAAAATGATGTCATCCACATATATTTGAACAAGCAAGTATGCTCTTCTTGTCTTGAATTCTACGAAAAGTGTTCTATCGACTTTTCCTTTTGTGAATCCATTCTCGTTAGGAATTGTGACAAAGTATCATACCATGCTCGTGCCTGTTTCAATCCATACAGAGCTTTCTTGAGTTTGTATACCTTATCTCCAAGAGTCTTCTCGCTCAAATCCTCGGAGGTTGTTCAACATACACTTCTTCTTCCAATAAACCATTTAGGAATGCACTTTTTACATCCATCCGATATAAAATGAAATTCTTGTGAGTCGCATAGGCAAGAAACATCCTTATTGCTTCCAATCTTGCTACAGGAGCAAATGTTTCATCAAAATCTATTCATTCTTCTTGGCAATATCCTTTGGCTACTAGTCTTGCTTTGTTTCTTACCACAGTAACCTTCCTCGTTCATCTTGTTTCGAACACCCATTTAGTACCAATAACGTTTTGATGGGTGGGTCTTTGAACTAATTCCCATACTTCTTTATTTCTTTCAAACTCGATTCACTTCTTCTTGCATAGCTTGAATCCAACGTGTGTCATCCAATGCTTGTAACACATCTTTGGGCTCTATTTGCGAGATAAAGCATGTGAACATGGCTTCTTGTTGAGTTCTGGATCTTGTTTTGACACCTTCTCTTATATCTCCAATGACAAGTTCGGTGGATGGTCTTTCGGCCATCTTACATCAAAGTTGAAGTAAGTTAGTTGGATTGATCGTCTAACAATTTGTGTTGGTTGATTTGGCTTG
The DNA here is from genome assembly GCA_016081115.2 of Rehmannia glutinosa. Lineage (NCBI taxonomy): Eukaryota > Viridiplantae > Streptophyta > Magnoliopsida > Lamiales > Orobanchaceae > Rehmannia > Rehmannia glutinosa. The sequence continues at coordinate 233,616 of JABTTQ020001909.1, forward strand.
TCAGTTGATTCTTCTATGTCTCCTCCATTAACATTTGGCTCATCGAATACCACATGAATGGATTCCTCCGCAACCATAGTCCTTTTGTTGAGTACTCAGTAGGCTTTGCTTTCATTTGAGTATCCCAAGAAGATACCTTCATCGCCTTTAGCATCGAAAGCCTTTAGATTGTCTTTGCCATTGTTATGGATGAAGCATTTACATCCAAATATTCTAAAATATGCAACATTTGGTTTTCTTCCAGTCCAAATCTCATAGGGAGTCTTTGTCGATGTCCTGTTTATCATACATATGTTTTGAGTGTAGCAAGTTGTGTTGATTGCTTCACCAAAATCTTTTGGTAACCCCGCTTCAGCCTAACATGGTCCTTGTCGCTTCTTTGAGAGTTCTATTCCTTCTTTCTCGCAACTCCATTCTCATTGTGGAGTCCTTGCTGCAGATAATTCATGACCAATGCCATTTTCAATACAATATGAGTTATTATCCCATTGACAAACTCGGTTCCGTCTCGATCTTATTTTGATAATGGTTTCGCTCTTTTCATTTTGAATTTTCTTCATTAAGCGGGCGTTTCAGAGAGTTTCTTTCTTTTTACACATGAATATAGTCCATGTATATCTTGAGTAGTCATCTACTACCACCAAGGTGTATTTCTTTCCACTTATGCTAGCTGGTTCCATTGGGCCAAATAGATCCATATGTAGCAGGATGTAATATTCTTGTTGAAGATGGACATGTCTTTTCTTTGAATGAAGATTTGATTTGTTTTCCCTTTCGACATGCATCACATATACTCTCCTTCTTGTATCTCGAGTCCTGGAAGTCCTTCCACAAGATTACTTCTTGCAAGCTTGTTAATCGTTTTGAAATTCAGGTGACTCGGCTTTTTGTGCCACACCCAACTTGATTCAGTTGTGCTCTTTGCTAATAGACAGTCTTTGGGTGTAGCGGTTGACCAATCTACTACATACATGTTCTTTTGTCCGCATCCTTGCAACACAACTTCATTCGATTGATATCCTTGATTTGGCATATACCCATGTTAAATCCAACATTATAGCCCTTGTCACGGAGTTGATCGATGCTTAGCAAGTTGAAGTTGATCCTTCAACATATGCAACATCCGTGATTTCTAATCCATTCCTCTTGATGGATCCAATGCCTCTTATTTCACCTGGAGCTTCATTTCCTCCAAATATGACTTTTCGCTTTAACTTCCTTGAATTTTGATTTTTCTTGTTTCTGTCATATGTCCGGGAATGTACCACTATCCATGTACCAGGTTCCTTGGCACTCATTTGTTCCTTGAACCCGCAATCAAGGAGTTTAAGTTTTGTGTACCCATACTTGTCCGGGTCCCGAGGGGTTAGAGTTGTAAGATGATCCAACCAACTTATAGCCTAATGATTTGACTCTAAGGGGTTGCCATCTATCATTGCCATAATCAAAATTAATCTTGGCAAATTGCTTGGGGATTTTAGGTTCATACATCCTGTCTCTTTTGTTTGTATGCTGTGTATGTGTTTTAGCAATCGCCTTCTTTGGGTAATTGTGGTGTCTCTCGTGTAGTGCCTAGGTGCATATGTGTCTTTGATGAAAGCTCTTATACTTTTGGAATGGCCTTTGATGAGTTCTAGGCCTTTGCCATTTGGGCTTATATTCCATAAGTCTATTCCGATAGTTCACATTATTCCAATCACTTGGCTTGGATATTTTCTACCATTCCCATCATATGTATTTCTTTTATAGATTTTCTGGGGTTTTTGGTAGCTCTGTTTCTTCTTCACGAGTATTTTCTGTTTGGAGTTTCTTTGAGAACTCGATTGAATCTTTTCTCTCTTTGTCTTTCAGCCGCACTCAACTCGGTCGTTTTTCCTTTTCCTTTATAACCAAGGCCAGTTTGCTTGTAATTGTGTTTTTGGGGTGAATGTGTGTGCACCCTTTGGAGTTTTGGATTTTTAGACTCTTCATTGCTTGAAGATCCCTTTTCCAAAATTACTTTCGGAGTTTGACATAGCACGAGAGGAATTAAATCCTAAGCCCTGTCTTGTCTCCACATTCTCTTTGACTCATAATAAGATCATCCAATGATTTAGATGCCTTAGTGAATGAGGCAATCACATATTTGAGGTCATTCTCCCTCTTTTCTATGGCAGCTATTTCGCTATTAGCTTGGCATTTTCGGCCTTTAACCTTTCATTCTCATCGCCTATTTGACTTAGAGTACTTCGGCTCCTTAGTCATTTGTGAGTTTTGGCTCTTGAGTAGGTGTTTTCCTCATTTAGTAGTGTGTGTGAGGATTTAATGTGTTCAAAATCTTTCATCATTTTGCCTAATGAATCATAAAGATCAGTGGGTGATGAAGTGTGTGTGTCACGATCACTATCACTAGAATCGAGTTTGATGAGTTGGAGTGTAGCTCATCTTCTTGGTCAGGTTGATCTTGTTCCTTGGCCATCAAACGGATCGGGCTTCTTCTTTGAGTCACTTGAGTAATCGCCTTCACTACTCCGACTCGGCTATGTCTTTTGACTCAAGATTCTCTCGCAGCCCAACATTGCTTCTCCTTTTCTTGTCTTCTTTCTCTCAAGACCTTTCTTTCTTCTTCATTCTGTATTTGTTGACTACAGGATATGGACGATCAATGGCATAGTGACTGGTTGCCTACAGTTCAAAGATAGATATTCAACCTTTTGATCAGCTCTTTCTATTCTTGGATTGTCACCATTTGATATTCAACTTTTGATGATCTGTTCTCTTGGTTGGCCTATCTTCCTTTGACTTGGAGGGAGCCGAGTGTCTTCTAGAAGATTCGCCCTTGCCTTTCTTGTAGTTCTTATTGAAGAACTTGTTGAACCTTTTAACCATCGGGCTATTTCTTTCGGATCAATGACTTCTTTGACCTCAACTCTCTTTCCATCCCTAACAATTAGAGCAGTTGTTTTGGGTACAGTTGTCTCTTCCTCGATCTTTTCTTCTCAGCTCAAATTGGTAGGCTTTGAGATCCGAGAATAGTTCATGGTTGGAGGTCTTCGATAGGTCCATGGAATGTCTTAGTGCCATGACCTTCATTTCCCATCCAGCTGGGAGACTTTTAGGATCTTCATACACATTTCTTCTCGTGTATATTCCTTTCCAAGTGCGATAGCTCGTTGGTGATTTACGTGAACGAGCATCCGGTTGATCCAGGTTTTCTCCTGCGATCATTTTGAAATTCTCAAATTTTTTGTACGACCCACCGATAATTTATTTTCCTTGATTTGCTCTCCGAGCCTTCACAAATCAATGTTAGTTTGTCCCATTTCTTTAGCCGTTTTGCATGATTTGACTTTATTGAACATGGCTTTGTCAAGGTTTTGTAAAGGATGTCCTTGGCTACATTGTCCAGGTTGTATCTTTTTTGTCATCATTTGTCCATTCAGTTCTTGGTTTTTCAACCATAGCTGGTCTAGGGCAACATCCTCTTCACCTTCACCGCGACTCTTCTTACAATTTGTGTTCGTTTTAAGATTTGCAGTGGCCCATCCTCTATCATTATCCACATCTCATCATGTAATCCGATAGATGAGCTCGCATACGAATTTTCAAATCATCAAATTCTTCAATTGTGAACATAGGGATGCGTGTCAAGTTTGCTCCCATTATGATAACCTTTTAATGATAAAAGGGGTTTTGAAAATTTAAGTACTAAAATAAACTTGAAGAATTTGGAGATCTAGTTCAAGAACTGTGGAAGGCTCAATGAACCAACCGCTCCGATACCACTTGTAGGTCCCAAGGGGTGTGAGTGTAAGGTTTAGAAGGGGGGTTGAATAAACCTTACCAAATTTTCGGTTTAGTCCTTTTAAAAGTTTAGAGTTGATACTACACAATTGTGTCCTAGGTGGACAGCCAATTTAGTTAATCAAGAGAGTTAGTCACTCACCGCACTGACTCGAGTGTTGATGGAATAACTCAGTTGTTAAGATCGAATTAGCTCAAGCGTGGTTTGTTTTCAGCGGAAGACTTAACACCCTTAAGTTTGGTTTAGTAGAGATTTAAAGCTTGAATTAGTACTTAGAAATTATCTAATGGATAGCAAATATGTCAGAGAATTAAACAAATATGATGCAGAATTTAAGTCTTTGAAATGTAAATGACACGATAAGTTTTTATAGAGGTTCAAGATGGGGTAATTCTTCTACTCCTCTCTTCTCCAACTCTGGAGGAATCCACTAGGTATTGACCAAGATACAAAGTGGTAACAGTCCGGATACAAGTCTTGATCACACATCCGACTTGATCCTTTGGGACTCGATCCGAGACGCCTTGATCACTCGGTGGCTTCTCGTGACGACTCGGCCTTCTTCAGGGCTGCTTTGCTTACTACAGCCCACTTGCTTAAGCTCTTTGGATTTGATCACGAAGCCCTCCAAAAGCTCAAGACTTGGTTCAACCTTGAACCTTCCTACAATCCTTCGTGGAATATAGACCCCTTGATTCTTCAAGAATTTCCTCTTCAACTGATTGAAGTTATCTTTCCTTCACGGTGAGTGTTGGATTGATGTTCTTCGTAGTGTAGGCTTGAGGATTGAGCGTTTAATAACTTGAGAATATTTCAGGTTACAAAATATTTCTTTCTTGCTTGTATGGTTAAGGTAACCTCGTAACCTCACGTAACCTTTTCTCGAGTTATTCCTCGCCCTTTTATAGTGATCTTTCAAAAATCTGCCGTTGAAGAGATAGACTTATTTTTGAAAGTCACTTGTGGTTGTTGGCTTGTCTTGTTGCGATCCTTGGAATTGCCATTTCCTCGTATGAATTGTTCTTGACCTTTCGAGTTCGACACGGTGTAGTGCTTCCCATTGGTTTATTCCTTTTGCACGCTTCTCGGGACTCGAGCACTTCGAGAAAGGTAGCATGGAGATATTACTTTTTAAGTAATTCTCTTGATTTCGTGCAACGGATCTTTTTGATTATCTCGACTTGACCGCATTTCCTTGTTTTCCCAGGTGACTTAGAGTCGCTTCCAATCATGGATGACTCTCTGTCACTTCGACTTGAGACTTGGCTATGTTTGGCTAACTTGATCGATACTCCACTCACCGCATCTCGCTTGTTCCTTGCCGAGTCCCTCGACTTTCTTCTTTGTCATACTCAACTGTCTTTGCAATGAGTCTTCCTTCTAGTCTCCAGTTTTCTTCTTGCATGTTTGGGCATAGCGACTTAACTCACTTGACCATTCTATTTATTACAATGCGTTTACAACAAAGAATGGGGTGCCAACTTCCTATTCTAAGTTTTACATGGCATTCATCAAAATCTAAACGATAAATTTCCCAACATAAGTGCATGATGCCTGGCTAACCAATCCATTCCCAATATGACATCATATTCAAGTATGGGCAAAACAATCAAATCAGCGGGGCTCGGTCTAAGTTAAGTTCGATTTTGTTTTTTCAAGATTTTTATGATAAATGAAGCTTTTTGAAATACAAGCTCGTCCCTTTATGAAAAAATTGTTTGGTGAAATATAGTATTTAAAGCTTCTTTCGATTAAGCCTTACCTAACCCCGCCGAGGCTCGTCTCAGGAGCTAGGCCCTAGCCTCGCGCCCGACTAGAGTCTAGTACTTTTAGAACACCGATAATAACCAAGTAAAAATGGAGAGGAAACTAAAGCAATCTCCAAATAGATAGAAAAAAATATTTTTACACAATATAAAATGGTGACAATGCACATTCATTGTCACTAAATATGTGTTTTCATGACGAAATAATAGCGTCATTACTTTTTGAAGAAATAAATGACAAAACATGATATTGTCATGTTAGAAAATATTTTCATCATTGTTAATCAACAAATTATGGCAAATATTTGACAAAATATTTTGCCACAATATAAAATGGCGACAATGCACATTAATTGTCACTAAATATGTGTTTCCGTAATGAAATAATGGCGTCACTATTCGTTTGAAGAAATAAATGACAAAATGTGATATTGTCATGAAGGAAAATATTTTCATCATCGTTAATCAATAAATTATGACAAATATTTGACAAAATATTTTGCCACAATATAAAATGGCGACAAATGCACATTAATTGTCACTAAATATATTTTTTCGTGATTTAAATAATGGCGTCACTATTTTCTTGAAGAAATAAATGACAAAATATGATATTGTCATGAAAGAAAATATGTTCATCACTATTAGTTGACAAATTATGACAAATATTTGACAAAATATTCTCGCCACAATATAAAATGGTGACAAATGCACATTCATTGTCACTAAATATGTGTTTCCGTGACGAAATAATGGCATCACTATTCGTTTGAAGAAATAAATGACAAAATGTGATATTGTCATGAAAGAAAATATTTTCATCACTGTTAATCAATAAATTATGACAAATATTTGTGAATATTCGCCACAATATAAAATGGTGACAAATGCACATTCATTGTCACTAAATATTTTTTCGTGACGAAATAATGGCGTCACTACTTTCTTGAAGAAATAAATGACAAAATATGATATTGTCATGAAAGAAAATATTTTATGACACCAAATGGCGTCACATATTATAATCTATTTGTCATTGAAAGATTTCCCTCCTAAATTTTGCGCAAAATTTTCGGGCGTCTAAAATTACTATGACGGATTTCGGTTAATCGTCATGGAATAAGAACAATAGTGATGAAATATAAGATCAATAGTGACGCACATAAATATTGTCATCAAAAAGTAATTTTCATTGACAAAAATAAAATTCGTCACTATTAGTTAACGAATTATGACAAAAATTTATGCGTGGTAAAGAATTTCGTCATAAAATGTGTGATTTCTGTGGAAGTATTCTACCCCAATTTTCACATTGCATGCTTTATACATAGTGTCCGTTATTTGGCTACTACCCATAGGTGTTGACACTTCTAAGCACATAGGCAATTGTTCCATATGTGCATTCAAATTATGAACATAATGCGGTGCAACAAAAGAATGTGTGGAACCAGGATCCAATAGTACTTTAGCAGGGTGATTAGATACAATGAGCGTACCTTCCACCACATCTGTAACCTCTTGAGCCACTTGCCCTGCTAGTGCAAATACTCGACCTTGCATTTTAGGGCGATTTGCATTTCCACCTCCCAGTTTAGTTGCAATTGTTGGGTTATTACCGGCTTGAACAATTGCAGGACAATCCTTCAATTGATGTTGCCCACTGCCACACTTCAAGCATTTACCCGTCTTTCTCCAGCATTGTTCGGGTGTATGTCCTGGTTTACCACAATAAGCACATGACAAGGTTTGAGTCTGCTTTCCTTTCCCACCTGAACTTCCGACCCCATTCTTCTGAAACTTTTGTGGCTTACTAAAAGTTTGTTTGCCAGGGGTTTTCTTTGGTCCACTAGTAGTCCCTCCTGATGGTGGTGCTAACCGATTTAATCCGCTCTCCACTCGTGCTGCTGTCTCCACAGCCTCTTCATATGTATCCAGTTTAATGGATAATAATTGTTTGAATCGATCTCGAGCCCTGGTAAACTTTGTACAATTTGTCTTCCTCCTCAGTTACCAACCCCGGAGCATATTTCGATAATCTATGAAATTCTGCCTCGTACTGCATTACAGACATGGACCCCTGTCTTAATCGATGGAACTCATCTCGACGAGCCTCCCGCACTATCTGTGGTATATATTGTCTGCGGAATTCCTGAACAAAGTTATTCCATGTACGTGTGGTGCCAGAACGATTCCATTTTTCTTCGACTGTTCGCCACCAGTTACGAGCGGATGCTTCTAAACGGAAAGCGCCAGTGTTAATTGTTGTTCTTGTGTAATGCAAAGTTGCAAAGATGCTTTCCATCTTTTCTAACCATTGCTCAACCTTGACATCATCTGGCTCACCTAGAAACACAGGTGGGTCGAACCGTAGAAACCTCTCAAGTATCCTATCATGGGTATCAGGAGCTAGACCACGGTGATTCTGATGTTGTGGTTGGGTATTCTGTTGTTGTAGGAATACCAATAGTTGTTGCATGACTTGTGTATTTAGATTATCTCCTGCACCATTTGGTGGGGCGGGTGGAACAGTGAAAGTGGTGGTGGTGTCTCACGGTGACACATCTCTTTCCTTGGAGGATATGGCTCATATCTCAAATAATTGCGTGGCCTCGCCTCTACCCCTTCTTTTTTCGGCCATTGTACATCAAGTATAAATAATATATGATGCATTAAGTAAAATCGTAATGTTAAGTAAAGCAATTAAAAGAACACCACAATCGACAAAGAGATTTGATAATAATAATATCCAAAAGAAAAGAGGCTTTAGTGCCTCACATATATATAAAGTATCGCTACGCGAGGTTTAAGTACAATCCCAAAATAGCCAAAAGCAAAGACTAAAGCAAAAGGTGATGTCTACTAGGTCGGTGTTATACGCAGGTTATCGCCTATCTAGATATATTCCCATACATACATAAGCATCACTAGACGTTAGAAGTTCAATTATACGACACTTCATAACCTATCCACCGCCAGTGGGTCTATAATAATCACGCCATCATCATCAACATCCAAATCCCGAAGATAGTCATCCACACCTAGCTCGTTTCTCCACCGCTCCTCCCAAGGTTCCTCCAGGTGGGTCCCTCCTCTCAACCGGTGCAGGTGGAGCTATGGGCGGATTGGCCATGCCAGAATAGCCATGAACAAGTCCAATGCTCGAGCTCAATATTGTCGAAGCTCTGCGGGGCGCCAGATGATTCGAATCGCCAGTCAATCAACGCATCCGTCGTCCAATCTGGCGACTCGCCATGTGCAACTTTGCTCCATAGTGGTCAAGTGTCCCTCTAAGTCAGCAATCCTCGTGTCCCTAACCTGTAAGGTCTTCTCTAGCTGTGCAGTCCGCTGCTGCTCCTGTAGAAGCAACTCAGTCACCCGATCAAACTCACCCCGCCAATATGCCACTACAGACTCCAAGTAACTAATATGCTCCATGCTCGCCAATTCCGGATCCATACCTACACCGATCTATACATAAGAAATGCTAACTAACTCATCTATAATTGGTCTGTTCCCGATGATCATGTAAAAATCAAAATATGTTTCTCAATCAATACTTAAATATCGGGGTTTAAGGTCATCCAGTAATGGTGACTAAGTCCACAGGCAGAGAATCCTATCCTGGGTTAGCTCGGGTATAGCACTTTACACCCAAGCTCTGATACCATAACTGTCACACCCCAATTCTAAATAACTATAGAAATACCATAATTACTTATCGGAGTAATCTCCGAAAAATCCACATGCTTAAGCTTTAAGCAATATCCAACATATGAAACCCATCCAAAATAACAAACAGCGGAAGTCTCAACGATAACTAAAACCATATATCGATACTATTATTAATACAACCACAAGGTTTATCACACAAAATATTATTGCAAAAACGTTCGAGGATCCCAATCGGGTTCTCACCAACCGAAATCATTCTTGGTTTGGATATTCCTTTTGATCCCCTCATCGCCTATATTACTTGTCTCTGAAAAATTTTACAAAGCTAGTGGGGTGAGCCAAACGAGCTCAGTGGGTGGGTGCAAGTGTGCAAGTGTGGTTCAATTTTACAAATTTGAAAATATATTATAAGTTGAATGAGCACTTAGCTTACAAATTTTTAATGTAATTGTATTGAAATATTTCTTTATGTTTTAAAAAGAAGGTTTTTGCTCAAATTTATAGGAGTCACAATCTTAAAAGCAGTTTCACGTAATGTAATAATGCAAGACATTCACGAACGGTGGAGTGCACCATGTGCTACTCCTCAAAAGATTCAAGCAATATCAATAAATCACATTCATGAGCAATGAAGTGCTAACAGAAGCAATTGTGCTGATCGACATCAATCCTTATTGTTCTACCTTATAACTACCCAAATTTCACGATTTGGCCAAAGGCCACAAGCAACCTTATTTCTACCCAACTCGGCTCGACGTCTCTTTAGCTCGGGCTTTACCCAGAGATCGCCATATTCCAGAATATACCGTACCTACGACCCACTTCACCTGTCAGACACTCCGTCTTTCAGTGGTGGGATTAGGACCAGGGAGGGCGGACACAAACCGCAGGCGACCTGCTCAATCTATGTACAACCATTCCCCTCCATAAATTTGGGCCCGACTCAACCACATAAATATGACAATACACCAATCATTTAAATTAGAGTATTCATAGCTCCAATACATTTTAAAAGAATAATCATTCACACACCAGAACGAATAAATTTAACAATAGCACTAAAACAACTTTAAGAATTTTTTTCAAACACTCTAAGATAGTAGAATAGCAACATAAAACAACACACATTTTTTTTTGAATGTACTAAAAGAGACCCATATATATATATATATATATATATATATATATATATATATATATATATATTTATCATTAAAAGAAATTAGAATCAAGCCTTTAAACTTAAACTTCAATAATGATTTCTTTAAATTTAAAAAACAACATTATATCACTGAAAGAAAATATGGACAACCCTTACTAGTTTAGAATTTTAGAAAAGTCCAGTACTTTGTTATATTGACAAAACCCAATTTAAATAAAAACTTCTCAACATTTTCCCATTGTATCATTTATTCTGTGCATACCTATTTTAAATATCAAACACACACACAAAAAAAAGGAAAAGAAAACAAAAAGCAAAAAGTCTTAGTATACACACTGTTACTCGTACATACACATAAAGTTCACACAATGACCCATATCAAATGGGTTTGCACAACACTAGACATATATTCATTTGTCATTTTGTAAGAAAGCCCCCTTTTTTTTTTTAAAGAAAAAAAATTGAAAAGCTATTCAACACCATTATCTCATACTACAAACACATACCTGAAAACACATACAAATCACCCAAAGTAACCCCATGTCTGCAACTTTTCATTAACCTTACAAAACAGATTTTTACTTTTCAAGAACCCATTAGCTGTCAAAAAAAAATCAATCACCTTTACGAACAAGGCATATATCAATAATTTCATCTAACCAAAAAGAAAGAAAAATAACTCCCTGTTTCAGAAATCTTTATAGAATTCTGGAAATAAAGAAAAAAATGATAGGTGATGATCAAAAACTTATCAGCATATGATTATTCATCTCTTAAAAAAAAACTCATTACTTTACACATAACATTTTCGTATACCACAACCAACCATTTAACTCATGAAAATTTTCATGATTTTATTTTATTATTCTTGTTATATATATAAAAAAAAATCGTTGGATCACCCACCTTCAAGTAGTTTAAGTCTCAAATTATTAAACTTCCAAAGACCAAGCTTATCAAGTTCCTACAAAGTCCAACCCAAGAGTCACTTTGTGTATCGATACAAACTAAAGAAAAATTTGACGATCCATTCATACCTTTAGAACCTTCAAGGGATGGGAATTCAAGAAATGAGTTTGCATGTATGATCAGCCAAGAGATTCACTCTTAGCTCTTCTCCTATCTTACAAGACTTCTTACAATAATCCTCCAATGTTGCTAAAAAATAGTTTTAATGTGTTTTAGTAAGGTTGGCAAGGTGATCTAGAGGGATAGAGCAATAAAAGTTGAAGGAAAAGAAAAAAAAAATTGAAGACCCTTCTTGGTGGAGTTCTCGGCAGATGAAGAAAAAATGGGTATTCACATATTTTCTTTGTTCTTATGCAAAAGTGGAATGACAAACCCTTGTTATATAGAGTTAAGCGGTGGTTTTGTGGGCTTTGATATAATGGGCCATAATAAACAAATTGACATTAAAGTGGGCTTGGGCTTGATATAATTGTTTGATAAATGGTTTTATCATGATTTTGATGATTTTGTTTTTACACCAAAACAATGTTTCTAAAGGTTGTCCAAATACTCCAAAATGATCTAAAATGGTTTTAATATTATCAGGAGTATTTCATCAAGTTTGTTTTCGACTAAAATGGACAACGCTTTTAATGATTTTATGTCAAAATGTTTTTACATCAAAACTATGTCCCTAAATGTTGTCCTAATACTCCCGATCGGTCTAAAATGTTTTTACTATTTTTGGAGTATTTCTTGGAGTTTATTTTCGATATAAAATTGGACAACACATTTGTTTCAGTTTCTCGACGGTCGCCCATAGGGCAACCCGCACTGTGTTGAGTTTTGAAACAAAACAGACTAAAGGGAATGGGGAGGGTGACCACCAGGGTCACTACAAAGGGGCGGTAGGTGGCGAGCGGCGGGTCGACCCTTGGGCGACCGTGCACTGAACGTACCCCGAGAATGACTATTTTTGTTTCTCATTTTTGATTCCTCCAACCGGTCACACATAGGGCGGTTGGACCCCGCTGATCGGTCCCCCGTGTAAAAATTCGCAGAATTCAATTTCAATCTTATCTCTGCATGATCGGTCGAACCCCTCATTTGACAGAAACTATCCGTTGAGTTTGCGGATGACTTTTCCTTGATTTAAGGGATTGATTTCTAATGACTCTTTTCTTCAATTGTCTTGCAATTTTTACTGATTTCATGTCCCCAAGAGGAGCCTATCATGTACAAGACATCTTCTATAAATAGAGGAAGAATTGAAGCAACACAACACGAGAGAAAACTACAACACAAAAAAATACACTCAAGAATACACTTGTTCTTACATTGTCTTATTTCTTGTTGTAATTTTCCTAGCTATTCACTTTCACATTCTTGAGGTCTAGGCTTTTCTTGATTACACTTGCACTCTATTGTATTATCAATTATTGAGTTGTAATCTTGAATTTGGGTAATCATTCAACACAAGATATCCTTGTGAGTGTTCTTGTGGTAAGAACACACTTGGGTGATCTAGGTGTTAGGTGTAAGAAGATTGTGGTAATCTTCTTGTTGAGGTGTTGAAGAATTTGGTATTCTTCAAGGTCAAGATTGTGGTAATCTTCACAAGGTGCCGTTGGAGATTGTGGTAATCTTCAAGTGAGATTGTGGTAATCTCAAAGGTGGTGTTGAAGAAGAGTGTGGTGCTCTTCGAGGTGTTATTGTAAGTTGGTGTTGTATTAATTTGTGGTAAATTAATAAAATCTTTTTCTTTTTTGAAATCCATCCAGGATATCTTTGGGGTGGTAGAGGATTAGGCCCTAGGTGGGTTGAACCTCTTTAAATCGACGTGTGTTGTTTACATTCCGCACGTTTATTATTGTGTTTGAGCATTTGGTTCGAAAAAGAGGGCGAAATCGAAAAGATGGAGATAATCTATTCACCCCCTCTAGATTATCATAGCCGCTTGACTTACAAGTGGTATCGGAAGCAGTCACGAGTTCGAATTCCCTTGGAAGACGCTGCAGTGGAGGTTGCCGGAGCGGTGGGCGAGATGTTGGCGCAATGGGAGGTAAATGGACTAGAATCAAGGGTAGGTTGCCGTGTGGCGTAACTAAGGTAAAACGGATCGAGTCAAGGTGTAGGTTCGAGTGGACCGAATCAAGGGTAGGTTGCCGATGTCCGAATCGAGGTAAAATAGACTCGAATCAAGGTGTAGGTTCTTTGGGTGGACGGAATCTGAAGGGTAAGTTGTCGTGGCCGTGAATCGAGGTAAATAGACCGAATCGAAGGTGTAGGTTGCTCGATGGCGGAATCGAGAGGCTTGCGTGACGCGACGCTGAACGAAGAAGTTGGCATTAGAACCGCGAGGAAGTTTGGCGGCAATGGAGGTTGCCAAGCAATCGAGCGAGATCTTGGCAGTCGGGGGGGGATTGTTGGGATTTGGTCCAAAGATCTCCGCCGCAATGGGCTTTAAAAAGGAGGCGCGGCCCGCGATTCGAACTCGTGACCGCCGAATTGCATAGTTAAAAGGATAGCTTAAAGGATATGATTTGGACTACCTATACCAACAGATGCATCTTCTTTTCTCGTGCCCATTACATAGAAACTCGAGGTTAAGCGTGCTTGGTCCGGAGTAGACATGGGATGGGTGACCCCCGGGAAGTTTTTCGAGTGGTGCGCGTGAGTGAGGACAAAGCGCTAGAAAAGACTCATGTTGGTTTGTGGGGACGATCGTCAATCCGAGTAGCGCTAGAGGTCCAACAACCGGTATCGAGCCAAACTCTTTAGCAAGCTCGTTTCACATCGCGAGTGAAGAGAAACGATCGTCGGCTACTTAACGAAGCTCACCTATCCAAGCACCTCCACCACCAAGCCACCTTGGTTTGATTCCAAAAATTTTATATTTTGGAAAGAAAGAATGGAATGTTATTTACAAGGTTGCGGGTTTGATATTTGTAACACCGTCATCAATGGAGAATCCATTCCGACGAAAAACACACCACACACCTCTAAAGGCTTCAAAGAGCTCAATGATGAAGAGAAGAGAATCATCTCTTTAAATGGTAAAGCTCTTAGCATTTTGTATTGTTCACTTACTACTTTGGAATTTGATCATGTTGTAGGTATTCGATCGGCACATGAAGTATGGCAAAAATTAGAAGCCATCTATGAAGTGTATGCAAATGAAAGGAGCAACTCAAAAGCATCTACTTCACAAATGGATACAACATCAAATCCAACAACATGGGATGAGCCTTCTACAACCTCCCATGATGAAGAAGTTGAACAATGCCTCATAGGCATCGAAAAAGAAAACGAGGTAAGTTCTAAACCCTCTACTTCCTATGATAATGATTATAGTGATTTGCAAAATGATTTTGATGAACTACAAGATGAATTCCAAAACTTACTTGTTAAATACAAAAATTTGAAAAAGGAATTCAATGTTTTAAAAAATGATAAGGATAGTTTATTTACTTCCTATGAATCACTATCATGTGCTCACACCACCACACTTGACAAGGTTAGAAACCTTGAAAAAGAAAATAGTACTCTTGTTGAGAATATTGAAGGCATGAAAAAGGATTTAGCTAAATCCAACTTGAGTACCAATGATATGACCGAAATTGTTGATTATTGTGATAATTCGAAACTAGAACTTGATCATAAGTTTAATGTTGTCAATCATATGAAAAAGGATCAAGTCTCTAAGCATGTTGGTCATTATGCTCATAGAATTATTACATGTTTTTATTGCGGTAAAAAGGGTCATACGATAAATACTTGTCGGGCTAGAAATAGCTCTAATTATTGTTGGAGACCTAAAAGTCTCAATACTAATCCCAAAGGACCAAACACATGAGGGTACCACAAAACAATGTCATATTAGGTACCCGGTGAAATAATGATCGAAGAAAATTCATACCGCTAAGAAGGCATCAAATGACCGTTTCATTTGATCAAAGAAGGAGAAACTATTCTCAACAAAGCCAATTTCAAGAAGAGGGTACAATCAAAAATGGGAAGAACACAATCCTTGGAAATGGCAAAGACATCATCAACAAGATGATTTTCAAAGAAGAAGAGACTTTCAACAATGGGAAGGCAACAAACCTTGGAAATGGAGTAATCAAAGAAGTCATCATCAACAAAGTGACTTCTCAAAGGGAAGATATCATCAACAATGGGAACGGCACAACCCATTGAAATGGCGTAATTTGTAACCCGTATCTCCCGATTTAAATATGCATTTTATTTTGTTATTATGCATGCTTTTATTTGTGTCTTTATTGCAAAATGAGTTTTCAAGTATTTATTTTTTAATTAAGGTCTTCAATATATATTTGTGCTTTTAAATTTTTGAAAAAAAAAGACCTTATATGATGTTTTTAAAACTCTTGTGCATTTTTGAAGACTATAGTATGTTATCATCTCTTATGGATTTTTATGGCATGAGCTTACTTGTGATATCTCTTAGCCTACACTTGTATCATTATGATTTGTGCTAGATTTGTTTTAAGAATTGTGTAGGATTTACATATTTTCACAAATGGCCATTTTCGTCATTATTTGTCAAGAAAAGGCATAAATTATCGAGGTACGTTTACTTGTGTTATTCTTACTCTTATAGACTCGATATATGTATTGCCATGTGCCTATGTGCTTGTTTTTCATAGTATTTCATACAAATGCCATTAAGAGGATTTTTTTTGAAAGGCACTATTCGATATTTGATTACACATATTTGCTTTGTCAACTTTTGTTCAAATACTTCTTCTAAATGAGGTCTCAATTATATGCTATCGGATTTTCAAATTTCAAAAGAGACCTTTTGTAGCTTTCTTAAGCTTATTTGAACTTGCATGATTTATTAGACTCTTGATGATCTTCTAAATGCATAGTATGTGTTTTTTGCTTCATGGTCTATATATATAGTGTCTATTTCTACTATGCTCTTATGCAAGATATTTTTGTGATTAATGATTGAGGCATGTTGTTACACTTGGGCTATGTTTTTCTTGCTTATATAAGCGTTTATGCTGGTAATGAGTTTGTTAAGTTGTGTAGACGAGAAATGAAGTACTCCAAATATTAGTTACCTCAAAATATTTGGATGTAAATGTTCTATTATGAACACCTTAGATCAATTGGATGCCCTATGATGATAGTGATGAAGAAGACAAAAACGGTATTCCGAACAAACTCGATGACCAAGGCAACATTGGTTGAACTAAGGCGAGGTTAGTAGCTCGAAGGTATTTTCAAGAAGAAGGTAATTGATTTTGATGTAGCATTTGCACTCATAGCACATTTAGTAGCTATTTGCATTTTACTTGCCCATTCTTGTTTTAAGAAAATTTCTAGCTTTACCAAATGGATGTTAAATCCAATTTTCTCAATGGTTTTATTCAAGAAGAAGTCTATGTAAAACAACCTATGGGGTTTAAAATTTTTCTAGGCCAAATGATTGTTTTTAAGGCCTTGTATGGTTTAAAACAAGTACCCCGTGTATGGTATAATAGACTTAGCTATTTTTGCTAAATGATTTTACAAGAGGTAAAGTTGATACTACTCTCTTTGTTTGTGAAAAAGGGGAAGATTGTTTAAACTTGTGCATATTTATGAGAATATTTTTAGTGCTACTAATGAATATTTGTGCAAGATATTTTTCTAAGTTGATACTAAGTGAACTCGAGATGAGCATGATGGGGAGCTCAATTTATTGCTTGGACTTCAAATTATTCAATTCCAAGAAGATGATTATATTTCAAAAGAACTCTTGAAGGAGTTAGGCATTGAAGAAAGAAGAACTATCTCAACCTCTATGGATAAAGATTGACAAAGGTTGAGAAAGGCATGTCGGTTGACAAACAAATTCGAGGTATGTTTTCTTGTATTATTTCTATAGACTCGACATTCCATATGCATTATGTCTATATGCTCGACTTCAAAAACTCTCCCAACGAATCTCATTAAAGTGCCGTTGAAAGAAATTTTCAAATATTTGAAAGGCACTTCTTCTTATGACTTGTTGTATCCAAAGCTTTAAAACGTTCTTATTTTTGGGATAACAAGTCCGGTCAAAATTATTCAAACTATGGTTCGTCATAATCGAACTAAACATATTGAGATTCGATATAATTGTTAAGGATTGCATGTTTTAACAAAAACTTGAGATGTGTTTAATTCCGTCTCAAGGATAACTCGCGGATTTTTTTTTAATCGCCGAGTATTTTACCTCATTTCAAGCTTGATTATGACATAATGTATATGAATGAGGTATACGTCCGCATTTTGCACGTTTTAAAACTTTGGGGCTTAAAAATCGGATTTTTGGATCAAACTTGGAATTTGCAAAATAGAAAGAAGTATTGGGCTACCAGGGCAAGGGTCGACCGGTCGCCCACCGCCGACCGGCCGCCCACCGTGATTTCTTGGCTTAAATCGTCTTTGTTCTTTTACTTAGCCATTTTGGCTCCTTTCAACTCTATTTCGTCCCCTTTGTCATTTTCACACACATTTCACTTCAAATGAGTTTTGATGCATGAATTATATATTTTGGGGACTACATAGCTCGGTTATCATCATTGTTGCTCGTCTTTACCAATCGAATGGTAAATATTCTACTTCTTTAGCTCAATGGGTTGAACCCTTGAGTTTGTGACTTATATGCATTTTTCTTGATGCAATTCATATATATTTGTGATGAGCTTATTGATTGTTGATGAATGATAATTGTTTAATTGTATTTGGTGATGAAAACTTGGCTCGATTACATTTACAAGGGCTATATATATCATTTTCTAATTTTGACGCGCCAAGTGTTTGATAAAATGTTTCAATGAAAAATTCATCACCTACATGATTCTCTCGATTTCAAAAGTCTTATATATTTATAGAGATCATGTTTTGCTTATCAAGTGATATTTCATAAGCTTCTTCAAGTCGTATGATTCGACTTTTCCTCCTATTTGGTTTATAAGCTTCAATGTTCAAATAGCTCGATACATCGGTTTAGTTGTGCACTTTGATATGAATATATGATGTATTTATCGTGCTAACATTCTTTTTGATGATTCCAAAGGGGGAAACATGTTATAAGCTCGTTAACTCAAAGAAGCTAATATAAGCTCAACGAAAAGAAGTTATAAGTTGTGGCTATTTAAAGCCATAAGTTGTGGATCATATTTTGTCCACTCTTGGTATATTGTGGTTGTATATGTTTCTTAGTCCATTAGTTGTAGTATGGACTTATATATGTTTCTAACGATGTCTCTTTGATGTGGGGAGCTTTTAAGTTTTGATACTTAAGCTCAATATTGAAAAAGCTAAGCCTTTAGCTTTTGATTTAGTTGCTTTTTTATAACTCTTGTTGTGTATGTTGATAGGGGAGCATTTGTAATATGTGGTTTAATATCTCAACTCCCATCCTTGTGCTTATATTGCGAAATGTTGTCGCTCTCAACGGAAATTTATTTTTCGATAGGAAAACTTGTTTTGTTTTCAAAATCGCCTCTCAAAATTGATTTGTTTTCAAAATCGCCTTGTTAAAATGTTTTGGTTTGTAATCATCAAAAAGGGGAGATTGTTTGATAAATGGTTTTATCATGATTTTGATGATTTTGTTTTTACACCAAAACAATGTTTCTAAAGGTTGTCCAAATACTCCAAAATGATCTAAAATGGTTTTAATATTATCCGGAGTATTTCTTCAAGTTTGTTTTCGACTAAAATGGACAACGCTTTTAATGATTTTATGTCAAAATGTTTTTACATCAAAACTATGTCCCTCGAATGTTGTCCTAATACTCCCGATCGATCTAAAATGTTTTTACTATTTTTCGGAGTATTTCTTGGAGTTTATTTTCGATATAAAATTGGACAACACAATTGTTTCAGCTCGACCGGCCGCCTATAGGGCAACCCGCACTGTGTTGAGTTTTGAAACGTAAAACGGGACTAAAGGGAAATGGGGAGGGCGACGGTCAGCCCCTAAGCGACGGTCGATCCCTAGGGGTGACCGGTGGGGGCGACGGTGCACTGAATGTACCCCGAGAACAGACTCTTTTTGTTTCTCATTTTTGATCCCTCCAACCGGTCACACATGGGGGGCGACCGGTCGGACCTCCCGTCGACGGTCCCCTGTGTAAAAATTCGCAGTAATTCAATTTCAATCTTATCTCTGCGACCGGTCGAACCCTCATTTGACAAAGAAACTATCCGTTGAGTTTGCAGACGCTTTTCCTTGATTTAAGGGATTGATTTCTAACAGCTCTTTTCTTCAATTGTCTTGCAATTTTTCTGATTTCATGTCCCCAAGAGGAGCCTATAATGTACAAGACATCTTCTATAAATAGAGGAAGAATTGAAGCAACACAACATGAGAGAAAACTACAACACAACAAGATACACTCAAGAATACACTTGTTCTTACATTGTCTTATTTCTTGTTGTAATTTGCCTAGCTATTCACTTTCACATTCTTGAGGTCTATGCTTTTCTTGATTACACTTGCACTCTATTGTATTATCAATTATTGAGTTGTAATCTTGAATTTGGGTAATCATTCAACACAAGATATCCTTGTGATTGTTCTTGTGGTAAGAACACACTTGGGTGATCTAGGTGTTAGGTGTAAGAAGATTGTGGTAATCTTCTTGTTGAGGTGTTGAAGAATTTGGTATTATTCAAGGTTGAAGATTGTGGTAATCTTCACAAGGTGCCGTTGGAGATTGTGGTAATCTTCAGGTGAGATTGTGGTAATCTCAAAGGTGGTGTTGGAGAAGAGTGTGGTGCTCTTCAAGGTGTTGTTGTAACTTGGTGTTGTATTAATTTGTGGTAAATTAATAAAATCTTTTTTCTTTTTGAAATCCATCCAGGATATATCTTGGGGTGGTAGAGGATTAGGCCCTAGGTGGGTTGAACCTCTTTAAATCGACGTGTGTTGTTTACATTCCGCACCTTTATTATTGTGTTTGAGCATTTGGTTCGAAAAAGAGGGCGAAAATCGAAAAGATGGAGATAATCTATTCACCCCCTCTAGATTATCGTATTTGCTTGACTTACAATAATGGGCCATAATAAAACACATTGACATTAAAGTGGGCTTTGTAATTGTTTGGATAAGTAATGGTAGGTATACTCTTGGACCTAAATAAAAAGGTTAGATGTCACAAAATTTAAAATACCAACTTGTGTTCAATTCTAATACGGGAAGGGTCAATAGGTCTAAGGTTAATCCATTCTTCAATTCAAATAGTCTAAATGTCATCATCAAATACATAGTTCCAAATTTCTAAATGATCAAGCTTAATCTAGTTATTACTAAAATATTCACTTAATATTTTAAACTCTATGATGCATCTCTCCAACACTAAAATGGTAAATTCCTACTCCAATACATAAATAAATTATTATAAAATAGTACAAAAGTAATATAATGGTATAATCACACTTAATTAATATTATTATTGTAGTGATTATTGCAATACAGTTCGCATACGGGGTATTACATATACAAAAGTTATGAACATTAAATTTAAGGTAAAGACAAAGATAATGTTACATTCCACATGTACAATATTTAAGAAGACTTTCACAATCAATATAGTAAAGAAAAATGACATTATACCATTAAAAACAACATAAAGGTCAATTTATACATTTTAATAAAAAGAACCGCTCATCAGTTTAGAATTGTAAAATAATATGGAACTTCAACAAAATATATCGATAGTACGATTTTCATTTTAATTCTTAAGTTTCTTATTAATAATTTTGAAGTTAAATCAATCAAATTAATGAAACGAGAGAAATTCGTTTAAGTTTTTTGTTTTGATATTTCAATTGGGAGAAAAACGATGCGGGTAATTGCACTTTTGGTCCAGAATATAGGGGTCATTGTGGTTTTAAGCCCAACTACAAAAACTAAATAAATGGGGGGAACAAAATTGCAAGAAATTAAAACTAATTCTGCAACAAAATTATTATGGTGGACTACTTTGAGATCATGAGATTAAAACCATGCCAACCCTAATCGAATGGGACCAATATAGTAATTTCCTCAGCTATGACTATCAAATTCATTCAAACATATACATTATTTGACATCCGTTAAAGCATCTTTAAGGAAGTGTTCTATCTTCAATTTAGAGCAAAAACTTGTTCCAGCACTGCACCAAAGCATTTACCATTTTTGATGATGTGAACAAGACCATAATCGCGCTTAAACTTTTCATTTTCTTTTGTTTTAAATTACTAATTTTAGTGTCTGAAAATATGAACTAAAATGGAATATTATGAAATATTCATGTTGGGTGCATAATTTACTGCAAAGTTCTAGAGACAGAGTGCAGATCATTTTGCATTTAAATATGTCAGAATATACACTAAAATGTGCAAACTACTGGAGATGGCCTTACTTCACTTTCTCAAAAGACTCTACACACAAAAGTATAAACACTAAGCAGTGACTCCAAAACCATAAAATGAAGATGAAGGGTGTGATATTTATTTTTTCTTAAAACTCATAGATATTTTTTTATTTTTGAGAGGGGCAAAATTATAATATTTAATATACTTTTATACAAAATTTCTAATAATTATGAAAAAATTGAAGTTGAGGGGGTGCTCGCATCACACCACCCACTTGGCTCCATCCCGACTCAAGACTTGATCTCGAACATGAAAATGGTAATTAATATGGTATATTAATACCTAAAAATAGTGCAATCAGAGACGAGCATACTTATTTAATTTTCCTCCGTAACTGGAAGGTCATTGCCACAACAAGAAACCCGACCTTTGTCATAACAAATAAAATGATTCTTTGTGGATTTTGTAATATTTGTTGTGCCTTTATTTTCATATATTAGAGATAATTGTTAGAATTACCCACATAGGATAAGTCAAACTCTTTTTTGACCTAAAAGATAACAAACCATCTTTTCTACCCACTTTTTGTGTTCTTTTACCAATTTACCCTGAAAAGTAGTTTCACTTCATTAAAAGTAGATCTAACTTTATCTTCTCTCTCTTTCTTCTTCCACTCTCCGCACTTTATTATCTCTCTAGTTCTTTTCTTCCTCACCATATCTCCAAACCAGTCGAAGATCACAAAATCAAGGTAATGTAGCTTATCTGTTTTATTGGTTATATTAGTTCATGTTGTTATATATGTAGATAAATGTTTTTGATTTAAGATTTTTCATTTCTTCTCAGTTCAGAAAATTTCCACTTTTTTTAGGTTCAGACTTATGATTCAGATTTAGAAGAATTATTCTCGTGTCACGTTATATATATAACGTGATATATATAACACGTTATATAGCACATATCATGTTATATATATAACACGTTATATAGCACATAACATGTTATCTGTATCACGTTATATAACATATAACGTGATATATAACGTGTCACGTTATATATATAACGTGATATATATAACACTTTATATAGCGTGATATATATAACACATTATATAGCACATAACATGTTATATGTATCACGTTATATAACATATAACGTGATATATAACGTGTCACGTTATATATATAACACGTTATATATAACGTGATATATATAACACGTTATATAGCCCATAACGTATTATATGTATCACGTTATATAGCATATAACCACGTTATATGCTATATAACGTGATATATATATATATATATCACGTTATATAGCATAACGTGATATATATCACGTTATATGCTATATAACGTGTTATTCTTAACTCGTTATATAGCATATAACGTGATAAATATATCACGTTATATACTATATAACTTGTTATATTTATCACGTTATATGCTATATACCATGATATATAACACGTTAAACTATATAACGTGATATGTAATAAAAATGTGTTATAACCTTAAATTTTAATTTAATAACGTGATATTTTCCACAGATGAATTCTGGATATATTATTGTTCGATTTGGGGGATATTGGGATGGTTTGGAATATAAAAATGGTGAAGAGGAGGCTATATGTGTTGAACCGGGTAAAATTCATTATGATGATTTATTGGACGAGATCTATGGAATTGTTGAAGCCGATAGACCATATAAGATCGTATAATGTACTCTTTTGTGGATATTCCTTTAAATAAGATTGCAAAGTTAAAGTAAAAATGATCGTGACATTGATCGTGCTTTTGCAAGTACCGATTTACCCGTTGTTTTTTCGTTACCGTAAAAAGAAAAATTTTGAGACAACCTCGCACGTTTGTGGTGGGTAGTCGTTTGGGCGTAATCAAGTTGGGAATGAGCAAGGCGCAGCTTGGAGGTTTTATATACTAATGGCTTCACAAAATATCATGTGTGGCCAAATGTTACCGCATTGAACTTCCAACAATATACAATACTCAACCCTGTCATGGAGAATCGATTGGGGTCCAATTGTATTGTGTCCCTTCTACGCATACACCGAATATTGAACATCCCGCCCAAGCGCTCCAGACCCTAATATTGAACAAGTCCCTAATGGTATAGAGGATTGTTATCCGATTTGGTTGTGATTGGGGTGAAGATAGATCAAGATTTATAGAAACAGATCAGGAGGGCGATAATAATGATACTACTGATGATGAAGGTAATAATCATCTTGCAGATGATAATGTCGCCACTGATGGCGATGGTGGTGATGATAATGAGGGTAATAATCATTTTGAAGATGATCACCAACATGTTGATTTTGGAGAATTTTGTGAGTGGAGACGTAGACGAAGAGAAATTTTTGCAGAGACTCCAATTGAAGAAAGAGTTGTTCAAAACAACACCGTATCAACAGAGAATCAAAGTCAAATTCCAAACATCCACACAAATGTCCGGCTTGAGGATACTGAATGGGAATACAATAGGGAAACAACAGAACTCGTTTATCACAAGGTTGGGTAATCCCAGTTGCACCATTACACGTGTCACCCCAGCGTGATGAACCTGGCAGATTGGAAGCGTCAGGTGGCACTCTGCGGCAAGGTGCAACATACATGAGCAAAGCTGATTTGGAGATGGTTGTTGGCATGTATCACCTTGAAAATCAAGTTGAGTACCGAGTTGAACGCTCAGATAGGTCTCGTTATAATGTGATTTGCAGGTATGAACGTTGTCCTTTTAGAATGCGTGGACATGGAAAAAATGATATGTGGAGAGTAGGAAAATTTGACAAGCACATGGGATGTGGGGTGAATGTGAATAAAAATGCATCTAGACAGGTGCATTCTAAAGTAATCGGTCATTATTTTGCATCTAGATTGCTAGTGGAGCATTCTAGTCTCGTTCCAAGAGATATGATGGATCTTTGGAATCTCGACATGGACTAAAAGTGAGTTATAATGTTGCATTAAGTTCAAAACATCATGCTTTTGGAATGATATTTGGAGATAAAAACAAATCATTCAAAATGCTTCCGTCTTATATGTACATATTCACAATGATAGGCGTGAGTTTTGCATGTATTTTGAGGCATATTTTGAGCTTTAATGATGAGTAAACATGCATATACTCGTGTTAAATGTACATATTCACTCCTTGTGGAAAAGATATTACACTTTGCTTATTTTGTAGGAATTTCATGATATTTGAAGCCAATTGAATACTTAATACGAGGAAAACAAAGTGGAAACACGGAGAATTGAGTGGATATACGAAAAGTGAAGCCTAAAAGAGCGAAAGGTGAGCGTTATTTTAAAAGACAGTGGGGCACACGGGTTGGGCGTGCCTCAAGACACCACCCGTGCACCCCCGTATAAGGATTATTGAGCCGCAAAGATGGCGCACGGGTAGCCCATGCATGGGCGCACCACCCGTGCATCCTACAGAGGATCGAATTATCTCACCGGAGTGGCACACGGGTAGGCCGTGCTCCGACGCACCACCCGTGCGCCCTACAGAGAGTTGGGTTATTCCAGCAGGGTGGCGCACGGGTAACCCGTGCGTGGGCGCACCACCCGTGCGTCCATTAAGCCCTAAACATGATGGGAAGTATAAAAAGGCTTTTTGGGGGGCGCACACAAGGACATTCTGGCATTTTTGGGATCTACAACACAAGACAAGAGTCAACTCTTGAAGGAGGATATCAAGGAGATAATCGGGTTGCATCGGAGCTTGAAGAACGGAGATATATCGAGAGATTGTCGACGTTCCTAAGTTTTCTTGCTTCTCTTTAGTTTCAATCTTTTATTTTCATTTGTAATGACTTTGATCACTTTGTGTATAAGTTGTTTAATCATGTGTAGCTAAACTCTTGTGATTTAGGGTTTTGGAAGTAGATTAATGAACTCTTTTTGGATGTTTTAATCTTAGTTGAAGTTATTATCTTGAAGCCTATTTGAGTATTTTGAGCTTATTCTTGTTTTATCACTTGATCAATGATTTAACTTGTTTGATATATTGATTCATAATTCGAGAGATGAGTTTCAATATTAGATCTTGGATACTCGACACAAATATTTGCATGAATCGAGAGGTTTGTAAATATTTGTGAGGATATTTGATCTTTTGTGCTTTCGAGAGTTGAATGCTTTATGTTGAGTAGAGATGCTAGCATAAGTATTTCAATCTACATTTTATATGCATCTCGAGAGGGAGGATAAAATAGCTTTGTGATCGTCTTATAGAAATATTGATAATAACGTGGCTTGATTTAAACTAGGACAACAAGAGGATTATTAGTCGAAATCTTAACTCGAAATCCATTACATCATCTTGATACTTTTTTCATTCGTTATCTTATTCTTGTGTTTTAGTGATTTAAATTGTCTTAATCTCAAAACAACAATCATCAAATTTCGATCGCCTAAATAAAAATAAGACTATCTTGGTTAAATACTTACCATATTAATTTATTAGTCTCCATGGATACGACCTTGCTACCCTATTCGATAACGTACATCGTACACTTGCGGTGAAGCTAAAAATATAGGCGAACAAGTTTTTGGCGCGTTGTTTCGGGACTAATACAATTTTTGGTGCTAATATTGCGATAGATAGAATTATTCTTAATTTAGACATTTTTTTATTTATTTTGTTTTGGTGTGACTTTAATTCCACATTATTTGACATGTTTCTTTTAGTTTGGTCCGTAGTGCATGAACACGCGTTCTAAAGGCGGGGACTTAATACCGCTCATACCGGGAAGTTGAGGCTTTCATGAGGAGAATCGTGCTACCACTAGACGGATCGAAAGACAACACAATCCGATAATGGGGATTTGAATGAGTTACCAATACCGCCAAATAATGGTGGAAACGAGTTACCGATACCGGTTCAATAGCAAGCCATTCGTGATTACTTTCGACCACAAACGAATCGTAATTACGGTGGTATTGCCCATATTCCTATCAATGCCAACAACTTCGAGCTTAAACCGACACTAATCAATATGGTGCAATGAGAATCGAGTTTGGGGGTTTGCAAATCAAGATCCTAACTCTCACCTTGCGCATTTTATCCAAATATGCACACGATCAAAATGAACTGAGTCTCGAGATGACGCCATAAGATCGCGCCTATTCCCATTCTCTTTAATGGATAAGAGAAATTGGTTGGGTACTTTGACGCAAGCGGTGTAAGCACATGGGACGAATCGAGCCAAAAGTTCTTGTTTAAATTCTTTCCACCGAGCAAAACTTTGCAGCTCAAAAGCGAGATTACTCAATTCCGACAGTTCAACTCGTGAGCCTTTGTATGAGGCTTGGGAAAGGTTCCGGATTTGTTACGAAGATGTCCACAACATGGGTTTCGTGAGGATCAACAGCTTATGCTT
Organism: Rehmannia glutinosa; assembly: GCA_016081115.2. Lineage (NCBI taxonomy): Eukaryota > Viridiplantae > Streptophyta > Magnoliopsida > Lamiales > Orobanchaceae > Rehmannia > Rehmannia glutinosa. Next base: position 260,726 of record JABTTQ020001909.1, read on the forward strand.
CTTCTAAAATGGTTTAATGGGACAAACGAGGGCCTTTGTAGATTCCGCAATGAGGAGCATTGTTGGCAAGGTTTCCACAAGATGCCTTAAATCTTCTTGAGGAAATGGCCATGAACAAGATTACTGGGAAATGGCCATCCGAAAGATCCAATGTACAACGAGTAGCCGAAATCTCGGATTCGCACTCCAATTAAAACATTGACGGCACAAGTAGCGGCTTTGACAACTCAATTGAGTGTATTTACGAAGGGCCAAAAAGCACGAGCACGGGTAGTGAAGCTCTTCTATATCCGATGGAAGAGGTAAATTATGTGAATAACCGGAATTTCAAAGAATTTAGGAATAATTCAAACCCAACGCACTACCATCCAGGGTTGAGAAATCATGAAAATTTTTCCTATGCAAATACAAAGAATGTGTTACAACCTCCTCCGGATTTAATGCTTCAAGTGGAGGCGGAATGGGGAAGGCAAATCGTCATTGGAAGATACACTCATATCATTCATAAATCAATCTAATGCATTCATGAATGAAACGAGGAGCTACATCGCCAAGCAAGACCTTAGGATGGATAAGTTAGAACAACAAGTGACAAGCTCAATAAAGAACTGAAACTCAAATGGGTCAATTGGCCGCAATTGTGGGGAGTCAACATCAAAAGGGTCAATTTCCAAGCAACACGGAGGTCAACCCGAGGGAACATTGCAATGCTATCCATGTGTGGGGTGGAAAAGAGAATGAAGAGTCCGAAAATGCCGATATTGGTGTGACGTCGTAATCACGCACGACTCGTGTATCAATGCACCACAGGTCGTCGTGTGTGTTTCCGAACCTACCATTCAAATTCAGGGAAATGACAAACGAAGGCAATATGAAAGTTAAAGGAGGAACCGAGCAACAAATTGATAAACAAAAAGAGCCAAGAAACGTGAATCGTATCCTAACTCTAATTTGTTGAAATATAATATTCCTCTTCCTTTCCCGGTTGTTTCACAAGACTAATCAATAATCAATTTGCTAAATTTGTGGGCATGTTTAAAAATTGCACATTAACGTTCCTTTGCGTAAGCAATGAAACATATGCCAAATTATGTGAAGTTTTTAGGGAAGCGATGTCCAACAAGAACAAATGGGCGGAGAATGGGATGATCAACTTGACAGAAGAATGTAGCGCACTCATACAAAGGAAAATACCGCAAAAGCCGAAAGATCCGGGAGTTTCACTATTCCTTGCACAATAGGCGATATTTTCTTTGATAATGTACTTTGTGATCTAGGATCTAGTATCAATTTGATGCCGCTGTCCGTTCTCGTGAAGCTTGGACTTATAGAAGTGAGACCATCCTTTGTCACCCTACAACTCGCGGATAGATCACTCGACATCCAACGGGGATACTAGAAGATGTGCTCATAAAAGTCGATAAATTCATATTTCCCGTGGATTTTCTAGTGCTAGATATGAATGAGGATTGTGACACCCTCTTATACTCAAGGCGTCCATTTTTGGCAACCGGAAGCACTAATAGATGTGAAGAAAGGGAGCTTACATTACAAGTTGATGATGAGCGTATTTCATTTTCCATTTTTTGAATGTGAAAAGACGTGATGGTTTTAATGGTTGTAAAACAACAACAATTACTAATTCTCGTACTCAAGCTAATAGCTTGAATAATTGTGTGCATTCTAAAGATAATATGCAGGGATTATCAATGAAGAAGAAGAAAGGCACAAAAAGCCGATGTGGAACCAAGAGCGTGCACGCGTACCATTCGCACGATGAAGAGGAGAATGCATGGATAGTTGACAAACATGAAAACCTCCTTTAGCAATGATCAAGGGAGGTGTAAACCAAGTGAGCGGGATTGGCATGGAAAATCGCACGATGAGGTGACAAGCCTTATTTCACAAAGATCATAATCGAATTAAAAAGCGTCAAGCTAAAGACGCGTTAAATATAGCGCTTGTTGGGAGGCAACCCAACTTTTTTCATGTGACTTTCATTTTTGTGTGTGTTTAATTTCAAAGTTGTGTGATTTGAGTGATTTGACATGCGTGTTTTTATTAATGAGTGTGATTGGTGTGTTTTGTTGTATTTTTGTGTGTTTCAACATAGGGTGATTCAACATGGGCGGATTTTCGCGTCGATGAGCAACTGAGCGGCGTTCGAGAGACGTGGCAAATGCTCCAACGCCTACAAATGTGGCATATTTCTCAAGGCCACTTCCCACCACCGCCGCAGATGATTCAGAGTATATCCCCACTTTTTGTTATTGAAATTCTATTTTTCCCCTTAGGACACTATAATTTCATTCAAGTTTGGGGGAGAGATAGCATTTTAATACATGAAAAGTGTGGATACAAAAAGAAAATAAATAAAAAAATATATTTTTTTCATGCATTTTGTGTTTTCATATAGTTGCATTGGAGCATTCTAGGTTGCATTTGCATTAGAGCACATTTATAGCTTTAGCACGTCTATTGCTTTCGTAGTGGTTAGAGAATGAGTTGACCAAGCATGTTGCAACTTGTTGTTTGTGTGTTGATTGAGAATTCATATTGTTGGGATTAGATGTTGGTTATGAATTGATTGAGCCTTGAATAGATAACTTTGAGCATGTTAATAAGAAAAACTTGGTGTGATGCTTTGAATTACATTTTGACAAGCCTGTGAGCTTTGAGCCTTTACTGCTTATATCTTGTGCAGTCTTGTTGTGATTGAGGGTATCATTCGTGTTGTCAGAATTCTAGAACTTGCTTGGGTATCTCTGTCAAGGCCACATGTGTATGTGAATTGTGAATGTGATTAAAGGCCATCTTTGCTAGCCTTTCAAGCCTTTTGCCTACCTAAAAATGTTGAAAACTCCTATTTAGCCAAGTTGAGCCTATAGCCTATTCCTTTGATAACCACAAAATTTAATCCTTGATCTTAATATATATCCATCACTTTAAACTCGAGTGTATAACGTTGAGTAAAAGGGGAATGAACGAGGTTGAATGAGTGGAAATTGAAAAATAAGATACTTGGGCGTACTTGGTTAAATGGAAAAAAATAAAGTTGATAAACTTGGGGGGCGAAGGATTGTGAATGGAGGCGATTCTCAAAAGAAAAAAAAGGAAATGGAGATAAATGAAGTTGATAAAAATGAGGGATGATTGGAGAGCATATGGGATTGTAATGAAAATGATTGATATGCTCATCGGTCTATATACTGAAGTTTGAGTCACTTTATCCAAAATTTCCTACCCAAACCAAAGAGCCTTCATTACAACCAAATGAGAAAGTCCTTTCTCGATTCACAAATTGCATACACTTTAATGGCGGAGATATAAGGAATTGCAAGCCTATGGCAATTTTGCGACATCGAATTGATTTGAGCGTAAACACGTCCTATATCCTCGTGAGATGAGAGTATACACTTAACTTCGAGAGTTGGAATCCGAGCATTTCACTTTGTTTTATTTGAGGCGTGTTCTTTGATTAGATATTTGAGGCTTGATTGAGTTGTACTCAAAGCATTCTGACTTAACAATATGGATTTTCTTGTGGATTCTCTATGTGCTACTTGTTATCTTTGTCTCCTGTTGTGCTTTATCGTGTTCTAAATATTGTTGATCGGGACGGTCAACGAGTTTAAGTTTGGGGGATTTTGATAGGCGTGAGTTTTGCATGTATTTTGAGGCGTATTTTGAGCTTTAATGATGAGTAAACATGCATATACTCGTGTTAAATGTACATATTCACTCCTTGTGGAAAAGATATTACACTTTGCTTATTTTGCAGGAATTTCATGATATTTGAAGCCAATTGAATACGAATACGAGGAAAGCAAAGTGGAAACACGGAGAATCGAGTGAATATACGAAAAAGTGAAGCCTAAAAGAGCGAAAGGTGAGCGTTACGGAAAAGACAGGGGGCACGGGTTGGGCGTGCCTCAAGACACCACCCGTGCACCTCGTATAAGGATTATTGGAGCTACAACATGGCGCACGGGTAGCCCATGCATGGGCGCACCACCCGTGCGTCCCCCCGATGAGAGGATCGAATTATCTCACCGGAGTGGCACACGGGTAGGCCGTGCTCCGACGCACCACCCGTGCGCCCTACAGAGAGTTGGGTTATTCCAGCAGAGTGGCACACGGGTAACCCGTGCGTGGGCGCACCACCCGTGCGTCTACTGAATCCCATAATCTGCAAAGATTAAGCCCTAAACATGATGGGAAGTATAAAAAGGCTTTGGGGGCGCACACAAGGACATTCGGCATTTTTGGGATCTACAACACAAGACAAGAGTCAACTCTTGAAGGAGGATATCAAGGAGATAATCGGGTTGCATCGGAGCTTGAAGAACGGAGATATATCGAGAGATTGTCGACGTTCCTAAGTTTTCTTGCTTCTCTTTTAGTTTCAATCTTTTATTTTCATTTGTAATGACTTTGAACACTTTGTGTATAAGTTGTTTAATCATGTGTAGCTAAACTCTTGTGATTTCCGGGTTTTGGAAGTAGATTAATGAACTCTTGTTGGATGTTTTAATCTTAGTTGAAGTTATTATCTTGAAGCCTATTTGAGTATTTTGAGCTTATTCTTGTTTTATCACTTGATCAATGATTTAACTTGTTTGATATATTGATTCATAATTCGAGAGATGAGTTTCAATATTAGATCTTGAATACTCGGCACAAATATTTGCATTAATCGAGAGGTTTGTAAATATTTGTGAGGATATTTGATCTTTTGTGCTTTCGGGAGTTGAATGCTTTATGTTGAGTAGAGATGCTAGCATAAGTATTTCAATCTATGTTTTATATGCATCTCGAGAGGGAGGATAAAATAGCTTTGTGATCGTCTTATAGGAATATTGATAATAGCGTGGCTTGATTTAAACTCGACAACAAGAGGATTATTAATCAAAACCTTAACTCGAAATCCATTACATCATCTTGATACTTCTTTCATTCGTGTTATCTTATTCTTGTGTTTTAGTGATTTAAATTGTCTTAATCTCAAAACAACAATCATCAAATTTCGATCGTCTAAATAAAAATAAGACTATATGGCTAAATACTTAGCATATTAATTTATTAGTCTCCGTGGATACGACCTTGCTACCCTATTCGATAACGCACACCGTACACTTGCGGTGAAGCTAAAAATATAAAGTAACGGATGTGGGGTGAATGTGAATAAAAATGCATCTAGACAGGTGCATTCTAATGTAATCGGTCATTGTTTTGCATCTAGATTGCTAGTGTAGCATTCTAGTCTCGTTCCAAGAGATATGATGGCAGAGCTGGAATCTCGACATGGACTAAAAGTGAGTTATAATGTTGCATTAAGTTCAAAACATCATGCTTTTGGAATGATATTTGGAGATAAAAACAAATCATTCAAAATGCTTCCGTCTTATACACACATGTTGGCTTTGACAAATCCTGGATCTATAGCAAGGTGGAAAGTAGATCATGCTAATAGATTTCAAGATGTATTCTTTGCTCGCATGCATCGACATCGGATTCTGAACCATGGTCGGCCTATTTTTGTTATTGATGGAACACACCTTAAAGGCAAGTATCGAGGAATATTGTTCGTCGTAACAAAAGACGGTAATGAACAAATATTCCCCTCGCAGATTGGGATTGGTGACATTGAGAATGACGAGTCGTGGACATGGTCTTTGAGGCGATTCTGCAGAAGCTTATGCTTATCCCCGTGATCTTTTGATTGTCTCCCCGATCAATATAAGAGTATTAGTAATGCAATAAGCAGATGTATCGAAGCGGTGCATGGTCTTTGCACTTATCATTTGAGCAAGAATTTGGCTCCGGTCAAGCATGTAGTAGCAATGTTGTAAATGAAGCATATTCTTACCGTCAGGAAAACTATGAATAATATCTTGCAAACATCAAAATTGCTAGTGAGAACGGTGCGTTTAAAAAATTAGAACATGCAGAGGAGGAAAGATGGTCTCGATGTAAGTGTCATGTCCCATGATATGGGTTCATGATATCCAACTCAGCTGAGAGCTTCAATAGTCGATTATTATGGGCCAGAAAGTTGCCAGTTTGTTCTGTGCTTGAGTGTGCACGTACTATAATGGAAAAATGGTTTTTTTGAGCGACGCACTGTCCGTATTCCATATCACGTCATAATTATAGCATTTCACGTTATAAACTATATCATGTTATAATTGTAACTATATCACATTATATTGCATTTCACGGTATAATTATAACGTGATATAGCATTTCACGTTATAATTATGACGTGATATAGTATATCACGTTATAATTATAACGTGATATAATTATATCACGATATATATTATAACGTGATATGGTATTTCACGTTAAACTTATGACGTGATATGACCATTTCACGTTATAATTATAGCACGCTATAATTATAACGTGATACAATTATAGCACGTTATAAGTATTAATATGACTGTTCGTGTTCCATATCACGTTATAATGATAACGTGATAAGATATATCACGTTATATATATAACGTGATAACGTTTCTTATTCCCCAAGTCCTTTCGTCTTATATAACGTGAAATACCATATCACGTTATATGCTATATCACTATATATATAACGTGATATGCCTAGAGTGTCAAAAGACCGCGACCGACCCGACCCCATCGGGCTTTAAAATCGGTCGCGCCGGCCAAACAAGACTACGAGTGCCACAAAAATGGGGAACTCGGCCCGGTCTAAAAACGAAAAATACACCGAAAAAGTCGGGCTTTTCGGGCTATTGGGCCGGTCGATCGGGCGGGCTTTTGAGGCGACTTTTTCGGGCATTGAAAAATAGAGCCCACCCATATTGGAAAATCGTGATATGCCATATCACGTTATATATATAACATGTTAACGACTATTCCTTCGTCTTCCCCAATCGCCTCGCCACGCATGCCCGGCCTTAAAACCCTAAAATCAAAATCTAATTTAACCTAAATCAAACTTGTATCATCCCTAAATCAACATAATCATCCCTAAATCAATATAAAAAACGTAAATCAAAACTCGTATAATCCCCTAAATCAACAATGTATTCTTCTAACCCTTTACCTAAATAAAAAATTAACACAAAAGCCAATAAGAATAAACTCTAACCTCAGGGCATCGATCGACGATGGGCGGAGGTGGGCGGCGCATCGTCACGACGGGGAGAACTTGGGGGATCTTCGACAGAGGGGTTGTCTTCGATATATAGGTGGTCGGTCTTCGACACCGGCAGGTACGGCGGCGGCGGCGGCAGAGGGTGCATTTCCACTATCCATCTCACGCTTTGGCTTCTCACGATATGGGTAAGTCTTTTTGCTATTTTTTTGGGATTGTTTTGCAAATGAAAGTGGGGGTGTTTTGGGTTACTGTTTTTCACTGATTTTGAATTTTGGGGGTGTTTTGGTCATTTTGGGTAGAAAAATAGGTCTTTTAAATGGGTGGGTAAAAAAGAGGTTTCTCTATCCTATGTGGCTAGTTAAAAAAATTTCCCTCATAATTAAGTACACGTTTCCCTATCATTTCTGTATTTACTAAAAAAGGTATATCTCTACTTAAAAGAAGCATGAATTAAAAAGTAACCATTGGCTTGCCGTGGAATTAAGTGATTAAAAATGCAGGAAAGAACCTTTTAGAAGTTCAATTATGTTACGTTTGTTCCAATCCATGTTCTTTTCATTTCAATAACTTTAATGAAAAAATCACTTTATTAATCCACCAACTTTCATATTGAATTATCTAGATCTAAAAATTAATGTTGATTAATGTTTGAAAGCGTACTTGAATCCAATAACCATTGGATTTTTCTTTAGGCCTTTGGATTGATAGTTGGACTGGTGCAAGGTGATATATAGCTAGTGGCTGGAATTTCGTAATTAGTTTTCGCAAGTATTATGTTTAAGTAAATTGGAGTATTTCATGTTTTAGCTTTTTCGTAAAATTTTAAATTTGAAACTTTAAAAGAACTCTTCAGAATTTCAATACATTAACGGATATGAAGTTTTTATGTTAAATCGAAACTTGTCTTATGCTATTCATAAATAATAATATGATCATCAATTTTAATATTCCAAATTATTGTTTTCGTTAGGTTATGTCTAAAATGATTTAAATAATTCTAAAATATATTAATGAAGTATTTAATAACTCACACTAATGTGGTATGTTATAGAATGCCACGTGTATAGAATTTGGCAAGGAGAACTTATAAATAATACGTATAAGTCCATGCAAAGTTCAATCAATGTTGAGATTATTACAAGAGTACATTATTTGCCGAACAATTTTTGGCGAACAAAAACATTAAATTGGATTAGAAGAAGAAGTTACTCTTTTTTTCCTTATTCATTGATCCAAGTTTATGGGGAACCGGGAACATTAATTGGTACACAATTAACGTAGTTGTGTTTCCATCCCATTATAAAACATCGGTAAGCCAACATTAGCAAACCATCCCCAACCTCTCAAAAAAAAAAAAAAAAAAAAAGTTAAGAAAAATGGAGAAGAACCTGTTGATTACCCTAGTGTTTGCATTCTTGCTTTGGGGTACTTAACAGTTGGACTTTATCTCTCTCCACTTCCAACAAAAGCGCACACACATACACAATTAATTTTCATAGAGAAAAAGAATTTTTTTGATTGGTTCGATGACTAATTAAATGTTATCCAAGTGGTAGCACCAATTGTGACATGTGTCCCATCTTATTGAATCAATAATAATTGGTCCTTCGAAAAACATGGGATAACTCATATAATTTAGCGGGAAATAAATTTTATATTTCGTAAATTGACTACTTGGAGATTTGGTCATATTTTCTCTAAGTAGTCACATCTAAAAGTTCTGTTCAATATCTTTTAAAATTTTAAATATTTAGTCCGATTTGACCGAAATTGTACAATTTTATTTGAAATTGTTGACTATGATCGGTGAGGTATAAACATGTTAAAAATTTGGAAAAACGACGACACCTAAATATTGGAATCCCCAAATTTTACGTGTCAATTTTGATTTGACAAGTCAATTTTTAATTAAAAAAATTGCAAAATTTGTCCTGTATCTATAGGGGTGGTTCAAAATTAGTCCTGTAACTTTTAAAGTTGCAATTTTAGTCCTATGATTGCCCCTAGCAAAAATAACAATTTTGATTATGTAATTTTTAGAATTTGACAATTTTAGTATTTTATTTTTTAGTTGTGGTAATTTCGGTCGTATTATTGAAAATGACCAATTTTGACATATTTTACGTGTTTTTTTATTTTCATAATTAGGAAATACATGTAGAACTCGTATCTCAGATTTTGATCTGGATTCATAAATTTAAAATTCTTTCATCACTATATAGGCAATCTATAGTGATAAATAAATTCTACTCAAGTAAATAAAATATAAGTTCGATGCTATTTTAAACTTGATCTTAGATATATTGATTTTTGGCTATCATGGGCATTTTGGGAATAATTAAAATATTGAAATAACCATTAGGACCAAATTTGCATCAATTTAAAACTTATAGGACTAGAATCGCACAAATCTAAAATTAATGGGACCAAAATTGCAAAAAGACAAAACATACAGGACTAAAATCGCAACTTCAAAAATTACAGGACTAATATTGTAACACCCTTATAAATACGGGACTAATTTTGCATTTTTCCTATTTTTAATTTGTACCAAATCACTAAAATTCTTATATACCTATTTCGGCCGTACGGAACTGTTTGTGCATATCTCGACGGCTGCCAGAAATCCACAGCGTATCAGCCACGTCCTCAGCTGTCAATATCTCCGCTGGAGGATCCATTGTGCCAACATGGAGTACAGGGCCAACTTTATGGGCAGTCACCGAAATCCATGGCTTAAGATCTCTGATTTTGAGGGGCCCCAATTTAATTTAAAGATTGGCGACATTGAAGTTTATTATTATTCCATAACTGGTTTGAACATATTTATATGTCCGTTTATTATATTATTTAAATAAAATATGTTTATCTTCAAGTTTTTATTAAATTATATATATAGTGTGTGCATATAAAATATTTACTTCTGTTTTTTTAGGTGTCCAATTTTTTTTTTTTCGCCATGAGCCCCAAAAGGTTTGGACGGGCTCTCATGGTGTAGTTAGCTAGCTTAGTAATTAGCTGGACTGGGAACATTATTCAGAAAATAAAAAATGGTCCAAGAACTTTAGGTGCTATGTAATTTTAGTCATGTTCGTTTTGTAATTTACCAATTAAGTCATATAACTTAATATTTTATCGTGATTTTGGTCCTTTTGTCGCATTTGGAATTTGAAAATCCGACGATCTTCTTGCACGAGAAGGGCACATGACCCATATATGATGTTGAGTTGGACCCATTTCATTATCAGTCAATGTATTTGGTTTAAATCCGAGCAAAATATGTCCTATAACTTTATTTGCCTGGTAAAAAAAAAAAAGAGAATCAAAAAAAGAAAGTAATTTTTATTAATATAAATTTAAATACATGATATAAATCATAAATTAATAGCTTATAAATAAAATTATATTATTATTTTTCCATTTGATAAAGTAACATTTAAAAGCATGCAGATGGAAAAACAAAATTCGCAAAGAATGTAAAAATAGTTTATGTAGAATTGATTAATGATCGATATTATATTGAGAAAAACTCATTTTTGGTCCCATTAGACTTACTCCTCATGATTTTAGTTCCATTCGACTCACTTTTAGTCCGAAATCAATATTTTTCACCAAAAGTAGTCCCATAGGACTCAAAACCCGAAAATTGGTGTTGTTCCGTTAAACAATTAAGAATCAGGCATCGATAACAAAAATGGTACCATGGACACCAAAGTTAAATTTTTAACGACAAAAATGGTCTCATAGGACACCAAAGTTAAATTTTAAAATAAAACCGGTCTCATTATTCTTTTTTGGTTAGATTTAATATTATTGATGATAATATCTTTTTTACGGCGTTTTATTTCACTAAAACAAATTCTCTTACTTAAAATATTTAGAAAAACAAATAATTTTCCTATATTTTGTTTAGTTTAAATCACTTCTTGATTTTGAAAATAAAAATAATTACAAAAATTACATTTACGTATTGAAAAATATATGTAGTTCAACTATCAATAAAATAAAAAAGTTTACGATATTAAATAATTTCATAACTTTTAAATATAGAAATTATTTTAAATTTTTTAGAGAACAACAGGAAGCAACCAATAGAACAAATCTCAAGCCATCTGTTCTTCTTCTTCTCCAATCGCCAATCACCAATCCTCAATCGTGATTTCATCATCTTCACACGGTCACTCATTTCGATTGCTTGACGGTCAAAGGGCCCATTTTTAAAATTTCGCCTAGGGCCCTATAAATTCTGTCCGTCCTACGACTTTTAGTCCCAAATCGCAGATTTGACTTTCAATTTGAGGTTTAGCCGTTAATTTACTAACGACGGGACCATTTATGTGACAAGAATAATCTTATAGGACCAAAAGTGAATTTTTCTCATATTATATTTCTAATGTTTGTCATGCAAACAGTTCTTTATATACGTAACTACGACCATCAAACATTCGAACATATTTTAATTAGTATTTGACATCCAAAACGACTGCTATTTTTTTTAATACTAATCTTGGATCTGAACTTGAAAAATGGTAATTAACATGGTTTAAATACCTAATAATAATTCAATTATCTTCCACTGCATGCAATTATCTGGAAGGGCAGGATTGCCGCAACAAGAAACAGATCACCTTCATTGCCATAACATACTAGTTTTAACTTGTGGGTTTTTTGGTATGTTTTGCTTATCACAGCCGTAAGTCAATAATTGTCTCGACATGATGCATCAAATCTCAACTCAATTTTTTAATGATCAATATGAGAAGATTGCATGTTTATAGATGTTGGGTATCTATCCGCTCCAAATATATCGATACACAAAGTACCGAAAACAAATTACAGACTCTAAAGGCCTATTAATTACATATTTACTCTCAGACTCAATATTGCTTAAGTAAAGTACAAGAAAAGAAATAATAACAAAGAAATGTATGAGGAATAAAACCCTAAACCGAATATAGAAAGGATTCGGCTCAGAAGAAGTTTTCCCAAAACCACAAAGTCAGTCACCGAGAGAATCATAAGATAAGCCAATTAGCTTGAGCCACACTAAGCCTCGCCTCACAAAACCCCAAGAAAGCCCTCTCCGTATTTCACAAAGAAACCCTATAAAACCCGTAAATCCCACCAAACCCTAACCTCATGAGGAAGAAGGATAATACACCGAGAACGGTGGACTAACACAAGTATCACACAGATCTATCTTACAAACAAGTCGATTCACACAAGAACACCAACTAGATGTTGGATTTCTTAGAGAGAGATGGGAGTTGTTTTAGAGAGAGGAAAAACACAGAAAGTTCGAGAGATGAGAGAGAAAATATCACAGAGAGAATCAATTATGGTTTCAAAAGTGGGATAGGGTTTTAAAGGGTTAAGCAAATGCTCGATTAATCCTTAGGAATGGACGGACAAGATTAAACCAAGACGATCCGCGATCCTTATATTCAGATCCTAAGACCCGAATAAATAACCCTCGGATAGAACCAATAGAAATATAGGGCTTGGGCGTTGGTTGCTTATGGGTCGTGATTAGTGGGCTCACTTGGATCGGTGAAAGTGGGCCAAGCATAAAGCAATGAGCCAATATCACAACAATCTCCACCTTTCGCTCATTGTAATTCATTAGACAAAGTCCGGGAAAAAACAATCGGACATCATTATTGCGCTTAGTGCCTACCCAATACATAGCTAAGTACGACTTCATCATACTCAATACAAAGTAGATTATGGTACAAAGACACACTAAAGTTATGGATTTCACTCTCGGACATACATAAGCACAAATCAAGTATTAGTCCGACAAGTTTTGGACTTACAAGCAAACACAAAGTAAGCTTCGAACTTTGATAAGGGTAAGCACTTAGTACCCATATCAATAGGGTTGTATGCGAGAGGCCACTTTTTCAAGACATACCAGTCCTTTAGAAATAATATCTCTTATAAAATGAAACCTTACATCAATATGTTTGGTTTGTCATGAAAAGCGGATTTTTGCAAAGTCAATACAGATTGAGAGTCGAAAAATACAACAACTTTTTGTTTGAGAAAACCTATTTTAAACAAGACCATTAAGCCATAAGGCTTCTTTCAAAGCTTGATCACAACAATATATTTCGATTCTATTATGACAGGGCCACAATATGTTGCAACCGAGATTTCCAACTTATACAAGAACCACAAAGTGTAAAAACAAAGGAAGTTGTTGATTTTTTGTTATCTTATTATTAGGATAACTTGAATCAACATATCCTTTCAAAGTTATGGCAAGATCACATTTTGAAAAACATAAGCTATAATCAATTGAATGCCTCGGATATCTCAATAACCATTTAAGAGCATTTCAATGGACCATACCAGGATTAGACATGTATCTAGACTTAATTGCAAAAAGTTTCTGTAACTTTGGGTGTGTTGCATTTTAGGACTTTTATATTTTGGTTTGCAATTTAGGACTTTAATTTAAATAATTTTGGCACATTGATGACAAAAATCAGGAAATTTCCAAATTGACCGGATTTGCCGATTGTATCGCCATGTGGCACCCCAAATTAGGATTTTTTTATTTTCCAGCTGAACTTGATGACTTGGCCACTGACTTGTCAAAACATGCACACCTGGTGGCTGACAATGGCACTTTATGATATTTACATGCCATTTCGTATTTTTCTCTTTGTCAATTTAATATTTAAAAACAAATTAAAAATAATATAAAATTTTCTCCATTAAATTAAAATAAATTAAAAATAATATTTACAAAATAAGTTTATGGCATAGGCGACTTGGACATGTTGGATACAAAAATTTGCAAGAGATTTACAAAACCAACATGCCAAAGGACTACCCAAATTAAATTTTGAAAATCTTGGATTATGTGACACTTGTCAAAAGAACAAATTACTTAGAAGTAGTTTTAAGCCCAAAAATGAAATTTCCACAACCAAGCCTCTACAATTACTTCATCTTGATATTTATGGGGATATTGGTACCAGAAGTTAAAGTGGAAAACATACACATTTTGTTATAGTTGATGATTTTTCTAGATATAAATGGATTATTTTTTCTTGCCAATAAAAGTGATGCCTCTAATGAATTTGCTAAGTTGTGTAGACTTATTGAAAAGAAAAGGAAGATACTATTAAGTCTATACTAAGTGATCGATGTGGTGAATTTGATGGTGAATTTAGAGTCTTATGTAAAACTAAAGGATATGCTCACAATTTCTGGTTCCAAGAACACCACAACAAAATGAAGTTGGCAAAAGAAAAATCGGACACTTGAGAAATGAGTCATCCATGCTCAATGAATTTTTACTTCCAAAATATTTTTGGGCGAAGCCATCAACACCGCTTGCTTTGTCATAAATCGTATATCTTCGTCCCTAAGTTAAATAAAACTCCTTATGAGCTTTGGAAAGAAAAAGAACTCCAAATATTAGTTATTTCAAAATATTTGTTTACAAGTGCTTTATTTTGAATACCAAGGATTAATTATACAAACTTGACCCCAAAGCCGATGAAGAAATTTTTATGGGATACTCAACTAAGAGTAAGGCATATCGGGTTTATAATAAAACAAGCAACGTGGTCGAGGAGTCCATTCACGTCAAATTCAATGAAGCCTCGGGTGTTGAAAGAATACGCAATGATGAAAGTGATGAGGAAGATGATATTGAGCCAATTATTCCAAATGATGTTCAAAGTGATCAACCTTCCATATCAAATGATCAACCTTCTACTTCAAATGTTCCACAAGAAGATAAAGGTGACAATTCGAATCTTCTCGTGGCTTTAAAATTCAAAGGAGATCATCCAAAAGTTCTCATAATCGGGGATCCTCTAGACAAAGTTATGACTAGTAGAAAATTTCCGAGAAAGCTCTTATCTCTCAAAAAGAGCCAAAAAATATAAAGGAAGCCATTGAAGATGAAGATTAGTTTCTAGAAATGTAAGAATAGTTGAATCATTTCGAATGGAATGATGTTTGGGAACTAGTACCTTGTCCTCCATCACAAACTATAATTGGTATAAAATGGGTATTCGAAATAAGCTAGACGACCAAGGCAACATCATTCAAACAATGCAAGGTTAGTAGCTCAAGGGTATTCTCAAGAAGAAGGTATTGACTATGATGAAACTTTTGTACCCGTAGCACGTTTAGAAGCTATTCGAATTTTACTTGCCTATTCTTGTTTTAAAAATTTCAAGCTTTACCGAATGTTAAATCCGCCTTTTTAAATGGTTTTATTCAAAAAGAAGTCTATGTAATACAACCTCCGGGGTTTGAAAAATTTTCAAGGCCAAATGATGTTTATAAACTTAAAAAGGCCTTATATGGTTTAAAATAAACACCCCGAGCATGGTATGATAGATTTAACTATTTTTTATTACAAAATGGGTTTTCAAGAGGTAAAGTTGACACTACTCTTTTTGTTTTTGAAAAAGGGTAAGATTGCTTATTAGTTCAAATTTATGTTGGTGATATTATATTTGGTGCTACTAATGAATCTCTTTGTAAGAAATTTTCCAAGTTAATGCAAGGTGAATTTGAGATGAGCATGATGGAGGAACTCAATTTCATTCTTGGAGTACTTCAAATAAAACAATTCCTAGAAGGCATATAAATATCACAATCTAAGTATACAAAAGAACTTCTAAAGAAGTTCGGAATCGAAGAAAGAAGGATCATTGCTACCCCGATGGCAATAAATATCAAGCTCGACATAGGCGATAAAGGTAAACCGGTAGATAAAATAAAATATCGAGATATGATTGGTAATTTACTTTATTTAATCGTAAGTAGACCCGATATCCTTGGGGGACGATTATGTTAGTTAACAGAGTTAGCCACTCAGCGCACTCGATTGAGCCGTCATTGTGAATAACTCGGCCGTTTAGTCTAAACTTTAACTTGGTTGTGATGAGATTTTCAGCGGAAGACTTAACACCCTTGAATTTGATTTAAGTTTGTTTTAACACTTGATTTTAGCACTTTGTTAATTTTCAGTTGGATAGCAAATTATCAGCAGATATAAAGTGATATGCGAAATAAAATGCTTTGAAATGTAAATGACACAATAATTTTTATAGTGGTTCGAAGATGGGGTAATTCTTCTACTCCTCTCTTCTCCAACTCCTGGAGGAATCCACTAGGTAATGATCAGAGTACAAAGTGGTTACCAGTCCAGATACAAGTCTTGATCACACAACCGACTTGCTCCTTTGGGACTCGATGCGGAGATGCCTTGGTCACACAATCGGCTTCTCATCGACTCGGCTACTTCACAGGTGTTTTGCCGCTTGCTACTTCACTCACTTTCTCAAGCTTCTTCGATTCGATCACGAAGCTCTCCAATAACTTGAGATTGGTTCGACCTTGATCCTTCTTTTGAGATAAAAGTGAAGATGGATGAGCTTATGTTGGAGATCCAATCTTGAAGACTCTCCTATAAATAGATGAAGGTTTTGAAGGATCAAACACAACACACAAGCATTTAAACAACAAGAAAATTCTCAACAAACTTCTTATTCTTTCTTGGCATAATTCTTGTTGTATTTTTAAGCCTAGTTTTACACTTGCACATCTTGAGTATTGGGCGTCCTTCTTGATTACACTTGTACTTTTGAGTTGTAATATTTTCAAACAAAGTGTAATCTTGATTGTAATTCTCAATCATTCAAAACAAGACATCTTTGTTTGTGTTCTTGTGGTAAGAACCGCTTAGGTGATTTTAGGTGTTGAAGAGTGTGGTACTCTTCATTGTTGTGAGAAGATTGTGGTAATCTTCATAGGTGGTGTTGTAAGAAGAGTTAGGTTCTCTTCAAGGTAAAGGTTTGTAATTGTTTGTTATCAATAAAATTTTTTCCTTTTTTCAAAATCCACTTCAGATGTACCGGGGTGGTAGAAAATTAGGCCCTAGGTGGGTTGAACTTTTATAAATCAACGTATGTTGTTTATATTCTCGCACTTTCATCTTTGTTATCATTCACCCCACTCTAGATTATCGTAGCCACTTGGACTAACAAGTGGATCCCCCTCGCACCTCAGGATTCCACTGCATTAGGGGGCACAAGGTCAAGAGGATTGAATCTCGGGGTTTCCTGGACTAAGAATGACGAGAAAAAATAAAGAGAGTAAGGGAAGAGAGTTGTCCTTACAACCAGAAGCAAGTCCTGGGTCTCACACCAATCACAAAATCACCAGGGAGCCAAAAATCACCAAGATTACACCAGAACCAAAAGCACCAACCCATCTCTGGAACAAGCAACCATATACACAAAGGCAAAACTCCCTAGACAACCTGACGATGAACCATCATCAGCTGGAGGGAGCTCCATAAAGTCTCCATTCATTGGAAAGGTACACTCCAACACGAAAAGGGAAAGAAATGCTCAACTCATTGGAGAAGACGAAGACTCCATAGATGGAGAGAACTGAACCACGAAGGAATCAATCCAAGAACCTCTACTTTTGGGAATCCCGACCTCCAACCTCTCAGAGAACGATGGAACCGGAGATCTACATGAACACAATGACAAATTATACGCCAACATGGATCTCTACAATATGATGGATACCTCATCTTGCAATCACCGTTCTCCATCACCGAATGTGCCCCAAGACTATCGCTCACCTCTTTCAAGTGAAGCAAAAGTAAGGAGAAAAACACTTGTGGGGTTTATGATTTGTGAAAGTCATTAATGAAGTTGCCGACATCCAAAGATGAGACCTTGGCCAGGGATATTGCAAAGAAAATATCCGCTGAGGCATCGAAGAAATCTATGGCCGAGAAGCCTCCCTCCAACATGGAGGAGTTATTTGAGCAAGCGTAAGAGCATATTCGAGTATAAAAGTCCACCAAGCCTAAACCCGGTGCCAAGCGCAAGTCCCGAGAAAAAAACAAGAATCAGCTATGGAAAGGTCCAAGAAAAGATCATGGGCCAATCTACACACCTCTCAACGCTCCAATAGCAGAGGTATTGATAACCACCTAGAAGAAGGGGATCAATGATCCTCCACAAACATTGAGGAGCAACCTACGCGGACACGCTCCAATTTATCTTTGTCGATATCACGGAGATAGGGGACCCACCATCGAAGATTGTTTCGTTCTTAAGAAAGAAACCAAATGACTCATCCGAAAGGCCACCTTAAAGACTACGAGATCGAGAGCAAGTTTTGTGGTGATCCAAGACCACATGAAGAGGAACCTCAACAAGACCGCGCCACTCGGACATCCGCGAGAGAGGAGAAGTGGGATACTCATGTCATGAGTCATCAATATGATCTCTCGGAGGATCATAAGAAAAAGATGCAAGGAGCACTCTCAAGAATGCATCAAGAAGCGAGGGGGCGTCAAGGAATCGCCCTGAATGTTGTGTTATCATTCGGGAGATGAGCAAGCTTCCCGACTGAGATAGTAAGGGCGCCGCAAGTCTTTGGAATCACAAATCTTGCTAGCTTCCACAAACACTAGTTTTTCTCCGCTCTATGACGGTTTTAGTTTTTCTCATTTATTAATGAATAAAAGTGCTTTCACGTTTCTACTTTAATGTTGTGAATGCAATTAATGACCACATATGGCGGTCAATGATCGTTATACACTCTCCTCAAAGAAACCCCATATTTTCGGCTAATGCCCGAATGGGAGGGGCCTTCTCACAGGGTCCTCGTAAATTCACCTCACCCGGTTAAGACCCCGCGGTGGGATGACCCCTTCCGATTAAGACCCTGGATGGGAGGGGCCTCCTCATGGAGGTCCTAGTAATTAAACTCACTTGGTTAAGACCGAGTGGGATAAACTCTTCCGGCCTAAGACCTCGGATGGGATGGGCCTCCTCATGGGTCCTAGTAATTAACCTCACCGGTTAAGACCCCGTGTGAGATGACCTCGTTTGGCTAAGATCTCGGATGGGAGGGGCCTTCTCATGGAGGTCCTAATAATTAACTCCTCACCCGACTACGACCCCATGTGGGATTACCCCTTCCGGCTAAAATCTCGGATGGGAGGGACCTCCCTCACAAGGAGGTCCTAGTAAAAATTCTTTTCCTCCTCGGCTAAAACCCCAGGAGGGAGGGGCCTCCTCATAAGATTCCCGTGAATTCTTCTCCATGGTAAAAATGTGCAAGGAAATGAAGGTGAAAAAGCTAACACATGTGAAGAAGAGATCAAAGTGCTAAAACAAAAATTACGAAGGAAGCTCCAGAATGGTACCTCCTCCGGGCTCTGGAAAACACCCCATGAACTCCATGAGGACACCCACTCCCTAGCCGGAAGAACACCCATTGAATATTCTTCTCCGCGAAAAAAAAAAGAAGGCAAATGCTCTAACAGGAGGAAAGAGATCGAAGCGGTTGAGTAAGAACTAAAGAAGATCTCAAGAAGAGTGTCCCTCTCAGGCTCCAAAAGGCGCCCCCTCGAACTCCGGAAGGGCTTCCCTTGAGCTTACGAAGGGCGGCCTCGGTAGCTCCAAAATACGTAATTAAGCTATTTCAAAGAAATCCGGACTTCCCTCGAAGGGAAGATCCACTTCAACGTGGCAAATGAACAAGTCTCTCACCAACAAGAAATCAATATAAATACTAAAGCATGATAAAAGACAAAGATATAGACATAAGGAAAAATATCCATATTGGGTGAGTGCAATAGAACATCATCGGCATCATGGGGCGAAGAAACACCTCGAGAAGAAAAGAGAAATCAAGAAATATCCAAGTGCTAAAGCAAGCCGTAAGGCGGTGGGCGAGGAGTCAAGATCCAATGGGCCAAACAATAACTATCTCCGGAAGGGTGCTCTCTCCAAGCTCAGGAAGGGCGCTCCTCCGAGCTCGAGAAGGGTGCTCCTCCGGGCTCTAAAAAGGATAAAGCAAAACATATGTGTCTCCGGCCACTTTGGAAGAAAATTCATCAAGAACAAGCACCGGGACGTGGGAAGAAGTAGAAGAAGGTGTCACCCGAAGACTTCCAGGCATAGAACAAGGAATGAAATCCATCTATAGTCGGAATCAAACCGAACTACTTTATAGCATGTTGATAACCTCGTATACATGCATAAGCCTAGGGAATCAACTGACCAACATCACAAACAGGAAGGAAGCTTAAGCCGCTCCCACGCCTACGAAGAAAAATAGAGGACACTGATCGCCAACTCTCCAGGGACAACTACTCGACTCAGGGGAGAAGGCCTATCTTGGTACTTGGTGGGGCGGACCTCTTCAGACTACCTTTTTGGACTCGGCTTAGAAGATTTATCACTTGAACTCGAATCCGACTCAAGCTCTACTTCCCCATCTCCATCAAAGCACAACCCCGGAGCAATGGGAGGGGAGGAATATTAAACTCTATGGAGAAAGGTAGACATGGAATAACGAAGGCCCAAGAACACCTCGGCCTCCAAGTGGAATGTAAAACCGGAATCCGGGATATGACTAGAAATATACCGAAACTTGGGGAAGAAGGAGAAAAATGGAAAGGAAAATGGACCAGGGGCTTGGAACGGTCCCGGGCATGCCTTCCTCCGCCGGGGTGGGCGTCCGGGCGTGCCCATTTGGCCGCCCGGGGAGGGCACCATGGGGGCGCCCTTGTCCACTCCGGGAAGCGCCGAGGCGCCTCTACGGCTCAAGGTGCTCTCATCCGCTCGATGCGCTCCAACTCTCCATGGATTCTCACATCAACTCTCACATCAATTCTTACCTCACCTCTTACTTTCAAGAAATTTTCTAAGTCTTTTACAAAGCAAAAATTTTAAAGTTGAGACGTAGAGAAAGAAAATATACTTTTGGAAGATACGTTCAAAGGCTCTCCTCTCTCTCAGCGTCCTCGTGCAAAGGTAGTTAAGATTCTCCGATGGACTAGCGTGAGGATTTCCCCATCGGGAAGAGGACTAGCGTGAAGATTTACCTCTCGGGAAGAGGATTTTGGTCAACTTAGTTGACTTGAGCGTCCGCCTTAAAATGCAAACATCATACATACTACCTATTTGTTGCTATCATTTTATTGTTTTCTTTTTATCGATGCCAATTCTATTTTTATAAAATAATAAGACTAATTAAAGATTAAAAAGTTGAAAAGGTTTATTTGGAGTACTTCTAATTTCCAATGTTTGATGGGCAACGTTTTTGAAACAATATACTATGATCGGGAGAGTTAGGCCTTGTTTGTTTATGTTTCCAATAGCCTCTTTCCAGGTTTCCAACTATACATAAAAGTGGAATCATGTTTGTTTATAAAATTTCCAATGGAAATCATCATTTTCATTTTCTATTTTTCACATAAAACAACATCTCAAACCTATGATTTCCATTCTCAAACCTATACACTACCCTACATCACTCATCATTACTTATCAATCACTATTCTCATATTTTAACCCAATTATATATGTGGGACCCACCATTATCAATTTTATCTACTTAAAATATTACTATTTTTAAATTATAACTATTTAATGGGACCCACCAACTTAATCTTACAAATATATTATTATATATTCAAATTAAAATATTAAAGTAGACCCCACCATTACCAACTTTTCAATTATTATATACATAAAATAATATTTCAAAACTACTCAAACCAAATACAATCTCATTTCCAACCCTACATAAAACACATTTCAATTCATTCATTCAAACACAATCCCAATTTCCACACGAAAACCAATAAATTCTCAAAATTCTATTTCCAACTCCAAAAACTAGAAATGGACCATGAAAACATAAACAAACAGACCCTTAATGTGTACTTTCAGATTAAAATATTTGATTCTTTTTTAGAGAAGAGTATGTTATACTTAGATGTCATGGAAGAGTAATTTTTGTCTAAATCACATCGTCATCAAATTTTTAGTTTTATAATAACTAAAATATATGTGAAAAAAATATACATAATTGTTTGAAATTTGGAATCCATCAAAATATATATATATATATATTCATATAAATTTTGATTTCTAAGGCTATGAATTAAACTATTTTTTTTTTTAGTTATCTATGAGCACTGATAGCATACTACTAATTAAAATATCATATATAAATATTCATGTGACATATAAATATATATTACTTTTATGTAAGGACATTTTTCCCTAAGTTATTCTTACCCAAATATGAATTTCGTGATCATACTTTTGTTATGCATAGATGACAACATAGTGATATTAAGTATAATATATCAATTTTAAAAATAAAAATCACACATATTTTTATCCGAAAAGTATATTATATCAATGATTTAAAAAATAAAAGTAAATAAATTACTTGGTTGTCCACACACACTCTATATAATTCCTCATAATGCATTTTCCCAAAACATTTCCCACAAAACAAAGAATTAAAGTTAACAATAAATCGGCCTACCGAATAAATATGCCTCGTAGCAAATTAAGACTAGAAATATGCCAATAATTAAAACTAAGACCCTTTTTTCCCTAAAAAAACAACTCCGAATAATCTTTTTTTCCTGGAAAAAAAAAAAGGAAAACAGAGACAAAAGAGGTGAGTCGGTGACATTTCTTCATAAACTTTTGCATTAAATCGGGTTTATATCACTCGACATGTCCCACAAATGACAAAACATATCCTAAAATAACTCCGAATAATCTTTTTCACCTGTTATTTTTTTTTTATCTCATGTCTTATAAATGCAAGACTAGGAAATATGTAATCAGTTACAAAAGCTTTTTAATTTATTCTATTTTCTAGTTTTGTTTCACAGTTAAGGATAAAATTAAACAGATATATATCATGCTAAGCATTCGTGTGTGGGTTTAAATAATAATCTTATAAGATATAATTAATTAAGTCGACATTTATAAATAGTACTTTCCCATCACTCAATTTATAATCACTCTAATCTTATACTAAGCTAACTAATTAGTTTCAAAATGTCTGTACCAAAAAAGATGGCTCTTCTTGTGGGCTGCACCTATTCCGGGTACCCTGGTGAGCTTTATGGTTGCCACAACGATGTATTGGGCATGCGCGAATTGCTCATCGCTCGTTTTGGATTCAAGCTTAAACATGTGGAGCTTCTGATGGACAGGCCCGGTAGCTCTGTCATGCCTACCGGTGCCAACATCAAGAGTGCGCTGAACAAAATGGTCGATCAGGCGAAAAAAGGCGACGTCTTGTTCTTCCATTTCTCGGGTCATGGGACTTTGATCAAACCACCCTATGCACCCAAGACAGAGGAAGTAATTGTTCCTTGTGACAACAATCTCATTACCAGTAAGTTTATTTAATATGACGACCATGTTTCATATACAGATTACAGTTAAACCTCTATAAATTAATAAGTAATTTAATTTTTTTAATTTCAGGTGAGGACTTTAGGCAGCTTGTGAACCGCGTCCCAAAAGGAGCAACTTTCACGATCCTATCCGATTCTTGCAACAGCGGAGGACTGATCGACAAAGAAACAGAGCAAATAGGGCCTTGTGCCACCCCAGACGACGCCATATCCAAATTAAGGCCGACACGAATGATCCCTTTCGAGTCAATACTGCAGTATTTCACAACATTAACAGGCAAAATGAGCAAGGACATAGGCACGCACTTGGTGGAAGTGTTTGGAGACGACGCCGGCATCATGTTTCGCCCACACGACCCGATTAATAAGACATTAGAGGCCGACGAAGGGATATTACTCAGTGGGTGCCAAAAGAATGAGTATTCTTGTGAGCTCACAGAGAAGGATGTTTCAAAACCATGTGGGGCATTTACATATGCTGTTCAAATGGTATTTAAAGAGAATCCAGCTGGGCGGAATTTAAGCAACAGGGAAGTTGTGATAAAGGCCAGAAACATTATGAAATTAATGCCAGATGATATTGAAAATGAGCAGCATCCATGCCTCTATTGTAGTGACCAAAATGCTGATGCCCCATTTCTTGGTGTGATAAATGACGCATGATGATGCCACTTAATAGTCCATATATATATATATATGAGATATAATAAAGATCCAGCCAAATTGAAAGAACATATATAGCTTCTAATTAGAAAGCATTTTAATTTCCTAAATATCACTACATGTACTGCACCAATTAATTATATATATTCATGATGTGGCCTAGTGTAACTGATTTGTGATTAGAAATAAATAAATTATTACTTACTTGATACTTGTCCATTTTATGTTTCTTTTATTTAGTATGCAAGATATATATATACATATATATATATATATATGGGGAGGTTAAAATGAGACCACATATTATCTTTGAGACAAAGTGTTGACTCATCTCAACCCTCCCTTATCTATATCAATGGCTAAGATAAATAGGGGTTAAAATTACATTAAATATTTAATTAATACAAAATAAGGTTATAATTGTCAAAACAAACATGTGGGGACCATCCAAATATGGAATCGATTACTAGGAGAAAAAACGTGGGGAGAGAGAAAATCGCTACTGAGAGAGAAAATCGCGCATGTGCTCGCCATGCACGTATGTTGTACACTTATCATATATTTGTTGTATACTTAACACTATTTTACAAGTATGTTTAACATAATTTTACCGCATATTAAAATGGTCAAACAAAAATATGTGGGGACCGTGAATCAAGGAATCGCTTATATATAGAGAGAGAATCACGTTCATTAATATGTGAGGGACCGAGGATTAAGTAAATCAATTGAGAGAGAGAAAATCACGCACATTATTATCGTATATTTAACATATATTTAATGTATATTTAACACTATTATGTTGTATATTTAACATATTTTATCTTGCATATTACAATTGTCAAACAAAAAAATAAGTATACAACAAAACACATATAAGTGTACAAAGAAAACATGTATAAGTATACAACAAATAAAATAAGTATACAAAGAACATAAATACATACATCAAAAATTAACTACTTATACATCAAAACACATCTAAGTATAGATCAAAAAACATATAAGTGTACGAAGACTCCATCCACGCCAAAGATCGTCTTCTTCACCAATCCTCCATCTACAACAACAACTACACCACTCCATCAACGAAAGCAGTAAGTCAACCTCAATTCTCTACCAATTGCTCAACAAAAAGCCCCACAGTAACCCAAAAATCCATAATAACGAGAGATGGCAAAAAACATGGAAATTGAATCGAAACTCTTCCTTAAAATCTCTCGGGGAACTTAGATCGGAGAATCACCTTCGATCTCATCGATCACCCTAGCCAAGCATCTGAGTCTCGAAGCCTTAGATTGGAGATGGTTTGGAGATTAAGAGACGACAAGTGAGAGGGCGGCGGACAAGAAGGCGGAGGGGAGGAGGGCGTCGGTGATGACTAGAAAAATTGAGACTGAGAATAATAGCAGATTTGGGGGACCACATAATTAGGGGTGAAAACTAACATGACTAATATGCCCTTTTCAGCTTAAAAATAAAAGGAAAATAAATATTAAATTGGAAAGATCACAACCATCTAAAATTTGAGATGTGTGGTCAGGATTAGTCCACACTGTCTCGTTTTAATTATGTGGTCTCATTTGATTTTATTCCTATATATATATATATATGTATATATATATATATATATGTGTGTGTGTGTGTGTGTAATTTTGTTAGTGACCATATGCTAATAATGGCTAGGAAAAAGTATTACATGTTATGAAGTTCAAGAGACAAAACATTGATTACAAAACCCACAAATTAAGACTGATCATTTGTTATATATGACAATAATGGGCCTTCAGATAGCATCCAATCGAAGATATATAAAGATAATTTACTTATTTAATAGAGAAAATTAAACAAAATACCCTGATTTATGAAAAAAGGACAAATATATCACTCCCATCCCAGATATGCCCCACCTGGTCATAAACATGACAAATATACCTCTTTAGTTTTTCACCCTCCATAAATCTGAAGAGGAGCCCGTGGACGGCGGAGGAAGACGAGATGCTGGCGGAATACATAAAGAGGGAAGGCGAAGGAAGGTGGTGGGCGTTGCCGAAAAGAAGGTAAGCCGCTCCATTTGTGGGAAGAGTTCTGCTTGCCTCCGGTGGATGAATTATCTCTCCGCCTCCACCGCCTCCTCGGCAACAAATACTTTTCCACACACACACACACACACACATATATATATATATATACATATGTATCTCGAGCAGTAAGTAGTATATGGGTTTCTTATTTTCTGAGTTTATTAAACTATTATTTTTTTACAAAGAAAGAAAGGTTTTGGGGGAGCTTGCTATTTCGCCTGGAATGCCGAGTTCTACGGCGAGAGCTGATGGGATATTTTTGCCTATTATTAAGTCTTTGGCTTTGGGTGCTGAAAGTAAGCCTAGGGACCCCTCGTCAAGGAAACTAGGAGCTTTTCTAATTCAATCCCAGAATCAAGTTAATTGGATTCTTGGCTTTCTTTTTTGTGTTGAATGCAAATTTGAATGATTTGTTGAAATTGTGTTCTTTGATGCATGATTTTTCTCGTGTTCTTTTATTATTTTGTGATTTGAAGTTTTTTTTGCTTCGATGTTGTTTCAAGTTGTTTTTTCGTTTATGTTTCTTTGTTGTTTTCGTGTTTTCAAATATGTTACGATCCTAAAGATCGGTATCTTTGCTAGAATATATATTAGGTTCTCTTTTAATGTTATAAACAATTGGAAGAACTAATTAAGCGAAAACCAACTTGAGGCTTTCGGGAAACCCCATTTTTGCTATTTATTTTCCATTTATTTGTTCTTTTTATTGTTTTTGATTTGTTGTGTTATCTATCGATTTGTGTATTTTTTTATTTCTTTTGAAGTGAATGTGGGATTTTTTGTTGCTTGTTATGCCGAACACTTTATTGGTGGGAAGGCTATGAGCGTCAGCGTTTGAGATAGAGAATGAACAAGTAATGCTCGAGTCATCCGCTTCACAATCATGCTAAGTTGAAGCCGAAAATGGTGATGACGATGACAACGACATTGAGTTTCTACCTCCACTTCCTAATGATTTTAGAGAATTGTTGTTATGTAAATTTTAATGATGGTGTAATCAGTTGAAACATGTAAGAAATATAAATGAAACATGTAAGAAACAATTGTGAAACATGGGATAATGTGATAAAAGTTTGTACTAAATTGCTAAATTTAGAGAAATATTGTAGTTTTTCCCCATATACTCTTGCTTTTTTTTTTTTTTTTTTTTTGTCAACCTTGTAAATGTTGATCTCCGCTTCATTTCGATGTCCGCATGCCTAATTTTGAACTAAAGATTTCACGTACTCTAGCAAAGTTGTTACTAGTAGGTCTTTCCCCGCTACGATTGATGCATTCAATAATTCTACGATGTTGGAAGTCAATACAAAGTATTTTTTTGGTCTGACAGTGGAGTCGTGTCCATTTTACGGTAGCCGATGATGGACAAGTAAGCTCAAATTTTCTGAATTGAATTTGTTGTTCAAAGATTTCGTTTAGGGTGTTGAATGTGCAGTCCATTGGAATCAGTATTCTTGTTATTTCAAAGTTGGTATACTCTCTAATATCTTCCCATTGTCCATTGTGTCATACCACAGCTGAGATTTTCTCCATGTAATGTGTAATTCAATGAAAAGTTGGCTAAATGAAACATATAAGAAACCTAAATGAAACAAATTATGAAACAACAAAGAAATAAGAATTATGTTTGAAACAACAAAGAAATAAGAATTATGTTTGAAACAACAAAGAAATAACAAAGGAACCAACGCAAAAAAAATCAGCGGAAAATGAGTATTTTTGTCAAAATTCAGCGGAAAATGGTATTTTTGTCCAAAATTAGCGGAAAATGGGTATTGTGCAGGGATTGGTTATGGAAAATGGGGTATTCATGTCCTTTTCCTATTTAATAGCATATTAAGTATCATCTTTCTTTTTCTTTTTTTTTTTCCGAATTGATTAATTACCATCTTTCATGTTCAGGTCCGGGTCTTTTAAAAATGTGTAGTAATTGGATGTCCAAATGCTATGTGTTCCAATGAATTTCAGAGTCGCCATTACTTTAAGTAGTTTTTACATGGCAATTAATATTAAAAATGGCATTAATCAATTCCACTGCAAACTATTTCTGTTATTTGTATAATTATTAATTTCTGGGATAATACTTTTTCGGTCATGTAACTCGAGTACTTGGAGACTTAGTATAAATAGTCACTTTTAATTTTTGGTCCAATATCATTCAACGATTTGGACATTTTTACACATAATTGCGAATTAGGACTGATGGATACTCATGTGATTAAGTAATTTAGAGATTTTGGTAATTTAGCTCAAAAATTGATACGTCAAATTACCAAAAATTGGCATAAAATATTTGGGGATTTTTGTGCCAAATCACCAAACTTTTTTGACATGTTTACACATGACTGGACATATTAAAATTACACAATTTCGATCAAAATAGGGCTAACTATCCAAATTTTTAAAAGATATTAGACTAAAATTTAAATGTAACAACTTAGATACTAAATCTCAAAATAGTGATCTAATAAGTTAAATGACCAAAGAAATTAATTTTCCTTAAGAGGATGTCTTATGTGAGACCGTCTCGTTGATCTAAGTTCATGAGATAGATCCAGATCCTAAACACATCAAAAATATAAATTATTTTCATGGGTATGAGTTTGGGTCGAAGTTCTATTTAAATTTATGTTCCGTCTCATGGATTATATCCATGACACCATCTCACACAAAATTTTGTGTTTCCTTAATTGTTTCACTCGCTTTTCACAAGTAATTAAATTGATAAATAAGAAAAAGACATGTTTTATGTACATTCAGGGGAGGTAGGAATGAAGGTATTAGGGAGGCATTTCAATTGGATTGTGAGAAGAGGTAGTACTAGTGTGCTCAGAAGAAGTATATTGAGATGGACTAGCACTACAAGAAAATAATCAAATTTCAATAAAATAGAAAAGCTGTTGGAATTTTTAAAATTCCAACGGAAATTCCAATGTTATATTATATGCCGATGGAAAACTCCAATGAAAATTCCAACGATAAATAAAATTTTAAAAATTCCAACATAAATTCCATCGCTAAAACATACCATTGGAAAATTTAAAAAATTACAACGGTAAACCAAATATTTGAATTAATTGTTGGAATTTCATTTGGAGTTTTTAAAATTCTAATGTAAATTCCAATGGTACAACACGTTGTTGGAAAATTCCGTTGGAAATTCCAATACCATTGGAAAATTTCAATAGAGGTTAAAAGATTTGATAGTATTATCTATATCAATAAAATATATCTTCTCTTCGGAATCAATCATATTAAAACTACATAGTTAAATGTGTTTGACTTGGGACAAATTGATGATGGGTGACCTCTCGGGAAATTTAAAATATTAGATAATGAGATAAAATGATTGAATATTTCAACGGATATATACCATTGGAATTACCATTAGATTAAATTCCAATAGCATAACTCGTTGGAATAAGCAGATTGGAGTTTTTTTCAACGATTATATATATTCCAATGGTATAACTCTGTTGGAATTAGTGTTGAAAAAATGTTGGATTTTGTTTCCAACGATTGTATATTCCAATGGATAAATAACGTTGGAAATATTGTTTCCATTAGAACTTTACCATTCCAACGGCCATTTTACCAACGATGCATATTATGTTGGAATTTCCGTTGGAATCGATAATTCCAACGATAATTGGCCAAATTCAACAAATTTTTCCCGTTGGAATTTTCTTATTTTCTGTAGCGTAGGATCGGGAAAATATTGTGAGATGATGCATAAATTGTGTCTTTGAGAGAATTTTAAAGTCAAGTTCGATCGGTGAGGAATAACGTGAGTGTGTGTATAGAAGGAGCGGGGAATGAACCCATTAATCGAGGAAGGATGACTAGGAGGAGAATTAATATTTTTATTTCTTAATGGTAATTGAGTTTCATTGAAACCACATTTCTGGTAATGGTTATAACTTTGCCACGATCAGAGAAGAACCTTGTATTCTTTAAATGGTAGACTATATTCAATGAAAGTGCCTTCTTGCATTCTATATTCTGGCTTTTATGAATGAAGAACTCAAAAATCATGATACAACTCCATAACAAACTCAGGAAAAACCAAAATAGAATTTTATTCCATCAAACTCAAATGAAGAAGATATACGATTGGAGTATTTATACAAAGAATGAACACGCTAGATTTGAATGCACCAATCACCGGAGGACACGTGGATTATTCTAACTAATACCGGCCAACACAAAGGCGTGACCACAACTAAAACAAACGTAATAAGGAGAATAGTATTTTTCTCCTTAAGGAACAAAGAACAACAAGCGATAAATGTATCAATGTAATACCTAACCCACAATACAAACATCCATTTGAACACCTCCCTCAAGTTGGAATGTGGTTTCTTACAACATGACAATCAATGTCTAGATGTTATGTACGCTCGTGAAACACGGATTGGCCGTGATATGCAATGCAAATTTATTGTCAAAGTGCAAAGGGATGGGGAGACAAACATCCGCTGCAAATCACGATCGAGGTGGTATAGCCGTTGCAACTCACACTCGTTGTTGCCATTGACCTATACTCAGTTGCCTCAGCAGAGGACTTGGATACGGTCTTTTGTTTCTTGGTCTTCCAAGACACAAGAGAATTCCCAAAGAAAACACAATACCACTGTAATGGACTTTCAAGTGAGGAGACATGTACCCCTGTCCGCATCACAATAAGCATCAAATCTGGGAATGTCTCCCACAGGGTAGAATAGACCCAAAGAAATGGTTCCCTTCAAATATTTCAGCAAGTGAATGGCCACATTCCAATGTTCCTGAGTAGGTGCATGTACAAACTGACTTAGTTGTTGAACCCCATAAGAGATGTCAGGCCTAGAGAGATTCAAATAGAGCAATCTCCCAATCATCCTTTTGAACTTTCCAACATCCGTAAATGGTGTGCTAACCACGTGTCTTTATAATGTTGTAGCCTTGAGGGAAAGGAGTGGTCATAGGTTTACATCCTAGCGATACGAATCCTTGAGAAGATCCATGATATATTTTCTTTGACACAAATGTGTCCCCTTACTACTTCTCAATAGTTCCAAGCCAAGAAAGTATTTGGCTTGCCCCAGATCCTTGATTGTAAATAGAGCATTCAAATAATCCTTGAGTTCTTGTATGAGAGCAGAGGAATTACAAAGTAATAAGAACATTATCCACATAAATCACAATGGCGATACACATCACCATCTTGTTTGACAAAAAAGACAATTATCATGATGAGATTGCACAAATCCAAGGCCTAATAATTTCTCAGAAAATTCCAAGTTCCATTGTCTTGAGGCCTGCTTTAAACCATATAGGCTTCTTTTTAATAGACACACTTCCCCTTTCCTGGCCTTAAAATACCCTTCAGGAGGTAGTATATAGACTTCTTCATCCAAGTAACTATGCAAAAAAGCATTGTTGATGTCTAAATGATGTAAGTCCCACGCTTTCGAGTGGCTAGTGCAATCATAATCCTGACTGTGACTAACTTAGCAACTGGTGAAAAAGTCTCCATGAAATCCACCCTTTCAATTTGTAAGTATCATTTGGCAACTTGTCTTGCCTTATATCTGTCAATGGTCCCATCTGAGTTTCTTTTGATTTTGTACACCCACTTTGACCCTATTGCCTTTTTCCCTGCTGGTAGAGGAGTCAACTGCCAAGTTTCATTATCTTCAAGTGCTTTAAGCTCCTTCTCCATGGCTTCTATCCAAGCCTTATCCTTGGCTGCCTCAAGATAACTGGTAGGTTCACTTGCAGAATTTGAAATATGAGAGAGAAAAGTTGTGTAAGCTGAAGATATCTGTGAGTTGCAAATGTAGGGAAAATACTCCAAGCCATATGTTGTAGGATTCTTAAAATATCTTAGGCCCAAGGATTTAGAGATGTGCTGAACTGAGTTTGTCATATAGTCATTCAACCATCCAGGTGCTCTCTTGACTCTGTGACCCCTTCCTAGTTGTTCACTCAATCGCAACTCTTCGAGGGCATTTTAAGTTGGTGTTCTGTTGGGGCAAATCGACCTCTTCCTCAATGTCCGGTACTTAAATAGGCAATGGAATCTCAATAGAAGATGAACGAGAAGTATTAAATGGAAAATTGGGTTCATGAAACCCAACATCTCTAGAGATAAACACTTCCTTTGTGTCAAGATTGTAGAGCCTGCCACTTTAATCCCCTGTGACATATCCAAGAAAAACACATACCGATGCTCTTGGCTGAAATTTCCTTTTCGTGCTTCGGTACTAGAAGTAAAACATAAACATTCAAACACCCAAAACCTGTCATATCTGAGGAGGCTCACCATAGAGCAGTTCAAAAAGAGATTTCCATTGTAATAATAAGGCACTTGGCAGGAAATTCAATATGTGTACAACAACCAAAAGAGTATATGGCCAATTTTGTTTTTGGAATTTTAGATTGAAACATCAAGTATCGGCAATTTCAATATATGTATGTGCCTCCTTTCTATAACACAATTTTGTTGGGAAGTATAAGAACACGATCTTTGGTGTATGATACCTTTCTCAGCAAACAAGCTCTGAGTTTGATTCCCATAGAATTCTGCTCCATTATCACTTCAAACCTTCTTAACAACTCTTTGAAACTGATTCTGAACAAAAGCAATAAAAGGAGATATGTGAAGGGACCTCTCGAATTGTGCTTCATGAGGTAGATCCAAGTGGCTCTATGTGAATTAACTCAAATGCCTGTTTTGTATGAATGGAACTCAGAGGAAAAGATAATCTGCACTGCTAAGCTGCATGGCAAGTATTGCAAACATCCAAAGCATCTTTATTACAAAATGATCTCAAAAAATGTATATACTGCAAACAACTTATTGAAGTGTGTCGTAGCCTTCTATGCCACATCTGTAAATTATTCAAAACATCATTATTTCTATGAATAGCACCACAAAATTCTAAAACCTTCAATATGTATAGTCTTGCATAAACTCTTCCCACAACCTGCACCTTCCCATCTCTAGGGTCCGGCAACCAACAATTTTGCTGAGAAAACATACACTCAAGGCTATTTCCAGCAAGTAACTTACTCACTGATAATAGGTTGTATCTGAAACTAGGTACAACCAATACATCCCACAGAGTAATCTCATTAGATAATCTAACACTTCCAGCCTGTGTGACTGATATATGAGTGTCGTCAGGTAGGTGCACAGTAACAAGAGTAGGCAAAGTGAAATGATTAACAATCAAATCTGGAAATGAACATATATATCTACTAGCACCAGTATCCACAATCCAATCATCCTTCCTAAGAGTACTCAGTAAAGATAAAGCAAAGTGTGCATTGATCTTAGTACCTGAGTAATCAGCAAAATGTGAGAATGTGTGTATGTCCTCAGGTCCTGCAATCCTTTGGTTGGACAAATATTTTGCAATTTCCTTTTGAATCATGCTTGCAAAATCAGGAAAATCATTTTTCCTGGAGGTTTCTTCCCCCTTGTCCCTTGGTGATGAAGTCTCACCTCCTTCCACCATGTTAATGATCTGTCCAAGCTTTTGTTCTTTAAGATCTTTGTACCAGTCTGGATATCCGTTCAATTTAAAGTATTCATTGATCTCATTATAACCTCTAAATCTACGGTGCTCACACAATAATTTTGCTTTCTCCTCTTTTGTCGTCTTCCACCACCTCTACCATAAGCAATGGTATTTCCCCACTCTGTTAAAACCTCTACCATAGCTAGATCCATTTACGGGGCATTTTTATTTGCATTTCCACGAGTGAACGAAGCAGTATCAAGAGGATCCAATACTACTGTTATGTGTGACCTTTTGTTTTTCCACTTTTAGTATCATCGACAAGCCTTGTTCACAAAAGAGGCAATGGATCCATAAGGAATGTTTGATTCTTAGGTGCTCAAAGCTCTCATTTAATCCCATAAAAAATTGCATCAATTTTATATCCATGTCATTCACACATAATGCCTTACTAGCTCCACAAACACATTCACGTAATTGCACTAAGCATGAGTATTCATCCCGGAGGTATTATAGTTTAGTAAAATAGGTCGTGGACTGTAGAAGTACATTGAGTAAAGTTTGCAATCTCTTCTCGGTGATCCGTATTGGTCCATTGCTTTCTCCAAATTGTTCGCTAACTCATCCCATAGTTGCTTCGAACTTTTCACATATATGAAATCTTCTATAATTTCCTTCGAAATAACATTTAGGAGCCATGATATAACCATAAAATCTACCTTTTGATATTGTTCGAACTCCGTTGTATCCTCATCCGTAATCACAACGAGTGCCATAGAAGAATTCGAGCTTCAATTTCGCTCCCAATGGCAATCTCATCGCTCTCCGCTCCATTGAAGGTAATTCGAACCAGTGAGTTGATTGGTAATCGCACCATTCCTGGATGATCGCATCAATGCGGTGAAATGGATCCAAACCCTTTACATATACAAGAATTACGTGTGTGGTGTCCTCCTCTTCTCTCCGCAGATTGATTACTCCATTTCTTCTCGAGCCATGTTATTTAACCATGCTCGGTACCATGACGAACTCAAAATCATGATACAAATCCATAACAAACTCAGAGAAGCCAAAATAGAATTTTATTCCATCAAATTCAAATGAAGAAGATGTATTGTGGAGTATTTATACAATAATGAACGCACTTTGATTTGAATGGACCAATCACAGGAGGACACGTCGAATATTCTAACTAACACCAGCCAACACAAAGGCGTGACCCACAAGTAAAAGAAACATAATAAGGAGAATAGCGTTTTTCTCCTTAAGGAACAAAGAACAACGAACAACAAATGTATCAACTGTAATATCTAACCCACAATACAAGCATCCAATTTAACAAATGACCTATCGTTTTTCAAGAGGAGACGAAAATTCATAATTTTCGGAAAGTCTATTGATCGAGAAAAATAGTTGTCAAAAAGAATCATCCCAAAACTTGGTTGGCATACGAGCATCGGCCGTTTCAACAATATGTCGATGGTTTCTTTCAACTAATCCATTTTGTTGGGGGTGTAAAGACAAGGCATTCTATGAATAATCCCATTATCACTAAAGAAATTGGAGAATGGCTTAAACTCAAATCCCCATTACTTTGAATGGATTTTGATGATACCCAGTCAAGCTAGGCAAAATTATGTCCACGTGGCCATTCGATTGATGACAATGATGGCCATCCAAAATGACGTGGACCGACCAGGATGATGTAAGTAGACTTCGACGGTAACGGCACGAGCCGAGCCCACCCACTATAACCAAATAAAATCAAGTAAGTGCTCCACTCAACAAATCTCCCATTGAGTGGACTTAACGCTTCGATGGTAGACCAAGGTGCCACATGTCGATTTAATCAAAGGGACAAGTCAACAAGTTTCTCTCAACATATGGCCAAGACACTCTTCATGCACACCGAGGAGACAAGACACGTGTCCCACAATTATCCCACTATTATGCTAGATGTAATGATGATTAGTCCACTAATTGTATTAGTATAAATGGATCTCATTTGTTAGGAAAAAGATAGGAGGAGAAAATCCTATTATATAGCTTGTAAAATTCAAATTGAGAGTACGAAATCGACCATACATGCTCGCTCGGTCTTCAATATAAAAAGGCAGAATTAGCCATTTTTCACAATTTCAGTGCTTACTTTATTTCCACATCATTTTATGTTGAGTACTTTCTTTGTTCCAAGAAGAACATCAACAAATTGATGCGAGAATCGGGCCCGTTTGGTCCCGTCGACTTTCCGATATATCCAAACCATTCTATCTAAGGTAATTCATTTCACTTCCCTACAAAAATGAGTGAGAATTCCAGAAAGCAACGTAGAAACGATGACCCACCCCAAGATAATCAGAATGGCCAAAACACCAATGCCCAAAACATACTCCTAGGCTAGGGGCGCGGTTTATTGCCCCTTGCACAGCTTTTCACCAACCTAAATTTCATCCAATAGATGAACTAGCTCGTTACCCAAGCCCTTGAAAATCCACCACCACAAATACAACCTCCCCCACCAATACACCCCCCACGAGTAGATCCACCACTAAACGCCAACCCACAAGATCCAACACCCTCAAAAAATGACAATCAGGAAGTTAACTCTCGGAACATGCCACCTGATGAGAGACGAGAAATAAGAAGGCTGCAAGATGATGCGGGCGAGCACATGAAAGTGGCGGAATCGTCACCTCTACTTCATCGCCCGTCGGTCCCGTTCGGTGTTCAGGCACCTCGGGCGCACCAATCCAGAATCCTTGTAGTCCATTAATTCCAGGTTCAATTTTCCCGATGATAGAGAGCCACCTAGGGCCAATCGGGCTCAAGGCCCCAGTCCAATTAATGAGCGAGAGGCAGAGATACTTTGCCTTTGACGTCGTTTGAATGAGTTGAAGGAGACACCCGACGATTCTCACTACCCGAGCCCCGTGTCGGTGACCGGATGTTGTGTCACATTTCGCTCCACACATTCTCAACTCCTCTCCCTACGAAATTTAAAGTTCCCAGTTATTGGTCTCGTATGATGGAGAAACCGACCCAACCACACACATCCACAAATCCGGGCGTGGACGGAGTCATATAGCCCGAGTGACGCTATCATATACGAGAACATTCCCTTTAACCCTAGGCGCGTGAGCCCATCGATGGTTTCGGACCTTACCCTAAGGGTCCATTCACTATTGAGCCCGAGTGAATTCCATGTTGCGGTTGTACCTTACATGTTACATATTTATGTGTTGTGGTGATGATCACTTCACATTATGATCTCGTACATATTACAAATTTATGGTCTATCCGTACAAATGCCACGTATGATGCATCTCGCTTGTTGTAATTAATTACACGATCGCTTAAGTGTACCCCATCGAGTGTATTTTCATAGCACTCATCCCACATTATATTTTTGATTGAGGCGAAGTACGGCACGAAGACTTGGGCATGATGAAATACTTTTTGAGTCCTAAAGTCCCTATTCCCCTCTTTCTTAAACTTTGAACCGATAAATCAAGTTTGTAAATAAGCTTTCTTTTGTTCATCTGTTGAGATGAGTGTGACTCATCTACTTATATAATGCTTCATTTGTATTTTGTGAATTGGGCTAACCCGCATGTGAGCGTGATTGCGATGTTGATTAATTGAAATGCTGTCCATATCAAAGATTATTTAATGTTAGGTACACACTAATGTAGCGTTTCTTAGGCCCAAAACTACATTTTTCAAAATTGGGGCGCTACATTTCTCAACGGGTGAACTCGGCTTCATCATCGTTCCCAAGAACTCAACATCTACGTTCTCTTGGGAGTCATGAAGAGCATTGATTTCCTCTTCTTCAATGATTTCTTCTTGAGGGGCTGACACTTCTTCAACAACCTTTTTACATAGGGAAGTCTCAATCTCCTCTAGGCCTTCATTACCCTCAGCAGTCTCAACCGCTGATGGGCCTTCAGCATTCCCTTTTGCAGTTCGGACTGAGCTGTGATATTGTAAGCATAAAAAGAGCTAGGACTATTTGACCCAAAATCCCGGGACGGCCCAATCAACCCCACTTTTATGTCTATTTCATAGATGGACTGGACATGGGCCTCCAAACTGGCGACCCGATGAAATATCGACCCAGCCCAATCCGATTTTCTCTTTAGCCCGACGAACTATTACCGAATCATACCCCAATT
Source organism: Rehmannia glutinosa (assembly GCA_016081115.2). Classification (NCBI taxonomy): domain Eukaryota; kingdom Viridiplantae; phylum Streptophyta; class Magnoliopsida; order Lamiales; family Orobanchaceae; genus Rehmannia; species Rehmannia glutinosa. The sequence goes on from JABTTQ020001909.1 coordinate 298,528, forward strand.
CATTTGATAGCTCTAGTTTTGGGCTCCGACCTATAACACAAACAAACAATAGAAGGCTCCCTCGAGTTGTACAAGGGAAAACCTTTTTTGTTAAAGTAAAACACCCGTAAGGGACTCATTTACCCACACCTAATGAATAATGGTTAATTAACATTTATACGTAAATAGTGTACCCTGTGTGCAATTTAGATTTGCCAGAATACCATTAATCAATTAATAAGGTTACACCATAAAAAATGTATGAATGAGAATAAAACCAATTGAAACGATCATTTCTATAACTATTATTCCAAAATAGAGTAAAAATATTTGATACTCGAGTTATGCTATTAATAATGATTATTTAAAATGAAATATGTAAGCCCTATAATTAATCAACAATTGAAATTTTTTCAGAAAATTTATAATTTTTCCTAATTGTTGTATGTAGACATGCTTCGGGTCGATGAGGATTGACTCTACTTGATACTCACCAAAGACAATAATTGTCTAAAGCATAAGTTTAACCAAAAAACTATCACATCCAATAATTTCATTGGCAAGTTTTTCGTAATTTTTCTATTCATAAACAACATTATTTGTTCTTACATAAAGTATTAGAAGTCCCACTTTTAACGGTTTCGATTTGTTCAAACATGTATATTTAGGCAGATTGCTATTAAATAATTATTTATAAGGAAATTGACCTAATAATTTATGCATGATGTCTATTCCAAGATTGTGTCTTAAAAGAGTTATAGTAGATAATAAGAATGGCATTTGCTCAAGAAATTTTAGAGAACCAAAACATATTAATTTCTAACACAAGAAATTAAAGAACTCAAAACCAGATGTAACCATGAAATAAAAAATGGCAATTGTGCTTAATATAGATATAATAAATCATGTGGTCATGAAATGTGCATTCAATCAAATTGTTAGATGGAGTGTCACTTAATTGTCTCCACTCATAGGTAGGGCCAGTGTTAAGTTGGTTTTATATCAACGTATTGAGTATTCTAGACTAGGAATTTGCATTATTTTCGGGTATTTTTAGTGTCGTTTGAGTCAAATTCATATAATTAGTTGTCGTTCGAGAATCGGGACTGATCTTGATAGTCGGAGTTAAGCAAAACGGTGAAAACGTGTTTGGAAGAATAAAATCGCATTTTTAGAAGTTGAAAACGGAAAAATAGGGGCCATGGACGAGCGCAAGCGGCTAAACCCTGCGCTGCAGTCACGGGGTCGAAAATACGATGAGCATGATGTTGTTGGGCGGCTGCAGCACCTAGATGCAAGGGTTGCGGCGCCGGACGTGTGACGGTGAAACAGTAGAGAGGGAAGGGGCGCCGCAGCTGCCCAAGTCAAGCTGGTCGCAGACCCGACATGTAGCAAAGATAGACGACGAGCAGCAAGGCGCGCTGCAACGCCATTCCCATGGCGCGGCCGCGCGACCACCAATGTGCAAGCAGTGTGATGGTCTCTAGGCAGCAGCAGCCGCTCAAACGGAAGGCTCAGTAGCACCGTCGTGACGTGCGGCAAAAAGGTGCAACAGGATATTGGTGCCGCAGCATAGAACAACGCTAAATTTGGGCCGATTCTGTTTTGTGGGCTTTTGGACGGATTTTGAGGGTTTGAAGCATATAAATACAAACGGTAATTGCGACGTAATAGGGGTCGGAGATTATTTTGAGCACAACGCAAGACAAGAGACACGAACTAGGGTTCGGGACGACAATTGGGGACACTTATCGCCCGGACAGAGAGATTTCCTTCTCTTTTCTTCTCAATTCTTTCTTTGCTTTTCTTTGTCGATTTCTTGAGATGTATAATTATTTCTTCATGAGTTAAACCCATCTTTATAGGGGATTGATGTAACTCATGTTTGAACCTATGATTTGATTTCAGTTTATGAAATTCGCATATTATTTAATCTATTTGTGCTATTTGATTTGATTGCATCCGAATTATTTGATCAATAATTTAGATTGTTTGGTGTGTTTGATTTGACGCTTTCGAGAGAGGTAATTGAATGTCCGGCCATAGAATAGCACAACCTAGGGTTTCATAGAATCGAGAGATTTATGAATCTTTTGAAGCTTTGTGATAGAATATTCATTGAGCGTATTAGGGTTTATGATTTTTATAGAGATATCGAAATTAGAAATGGAACCTAGAATCACTTGGCACTCGAGAGAGGAAATGATAAACGGTAGGAATATTGGCTTATAGATTAATAACTTGTTATTAATGAACCGGATTGAAAACATAAGGGATAACTAGGTGAAATCAACCTCTAGAATTCATCTTCTACGTGTTTGATAAATTGTCGAACCAATTTGTTAGTTTATTTTTAGTTTCATTTTTAGTTTAATAAAAATTCATTTCTTTTCGATTTCTAGATAGAATTAAGCTATTTTAATTATAGTACTTAATATAAAATTTGATAACAATCCTGTGGAGACAATAACCCTACTTTCAAAACTATACTAAAACTTGACACCGTTCATTAAATGTGTAAGAATCTCACGATCGCTAGAGAAAGTTCTCATTCCCTAAACAACAACATGATGTTTCATCTTATATTTTAATATAATTATTATGTTTTATGTATGTATTGATAATGTCAATTATAAACTTTGGCATACATCGATAATATTAAAAATGCGTGAAGAAACATTATTGGAAATCAATGCTCATCGCTTCTAGACTCCTAATGTGACTTTTTTTTAGAATCAAAATAAATTTCATTAATTCATTAGAAAAACTTACAACTTATTACAATAAGTGAAAAATAATTGCAAGCCCTACAAGATCATAAATTTATAAAGATCTAAAACAATTAAAAAAATTAAACCTAACTAGATCTAACTCGATCCGTAGAATCAGAACTTCACAATGGAAGCGCTGGACAAAACACGTATCAAAGATGATATCGCTTCTGTCATGTATCGTCGGGTAATGACTCATCTGATCTTTTGAATAAAATCCCACATAGGGGACAAATTTATTAACTGGAAAAATTCACATACTGAGGACAAATAAAAACCACTTATTGGTGACAAATTAATTTAGATTAAAAGTTGTCTTTGCTCTATATATGGAGGATTGGGAAATAGAAGAATTATAAATCAACGGTTAAAAACTTTTTAGAAAATTTATTGTCACGCCCCAAACGGGACGCGACGACGATCCACAACTTAAATACAATAAACCACGGTCGGATAAATATCAACGAGAACCCAATGAGACAGAGTCCAAATAGCAGCGGAAAATAAAATAACAAGTACAATTACAACTTACAGTCTACAATCCATAATCCATATTACATTCCGAAAATCAACCAAACATAACAACTTAAAGTCAAAGGGTCCTACGCCCCCGATTTACAAAACCGAATAGAAAGAAATACAAGAGTCCAACAACAACACAAGATAAGAGTCCAACCAACAACAAGAAGAAGTAACAAATCCAACAAGCGGAGTACAAGGTCTCAATCCAGGGCCAGTTCCGCATCTTCAACGAAATCCTCATCTAAGGTTAGAAAATAGGTGGGAATGAGACAAAATCTCGGTGGATGGGGTGATCGTAATGCGGTGTGGCGCAATATAGTTAATGTGAGAAAACAGATTATATGAAAACGCGTGAGTATGATGCATGAATTCACACACGATTCAAGCGTCGTGATAAAATAATAAAAAAGTATATTTATACGATTTAAGAAAACAGTTCATGGTCACACAGCACTATGTGATTGATCAAGACAGGTAGGATTGTGTATGGAATGTAACGCCAATCCCATGCGGGCAAATAATGGTTGCGACGGATTGTAGCGCCAACCAATGCAACACAAGTAGCGGTTGCGCACGGCAATGTAACGCCAACCAAAACGGGTCCGATAACTCCAGTAATCGTGTGGATCGACAGCGATTTCTTCGTTCTTCCTTGTAACTCCCCAGGCGTAATGGTCCGAGACCGGTCACCTTATCGCTCCATAGGCAAAAACAAAATCCACAAGAGAGCTTGCAAGGCCGGATCCGTCATAATCATGATTATACCTCAAGACTACGACCCGCTTCCCTTGGACAAACTTCGTCCCTCGATTGCGGGATTAGGGACGATAGGGCGGAAGAGTGGAATAAAGAAATTTGCCGGTTCCATCCCACGATGTATCCATTCCGACGTGAGCTCGACACACCAAGTTGACCCAGCAGAAAGTAAATATAAGTACAGCAAATCAACCATGCAATGAGTATTATTGATTCAGGGAAGCAGTTTAAGAAAATTTTTGAAAATAAAGCGAGGGCAATTTTGGCGATGGTGGAGTTTTTGGATGAAGATGATTATCGGAAGGATAAGCAACCTTCGATATCTTGAAAGATTAGGTGGAACATAAGTCCCGTTATAGATTCAAATCGCAGCGAGGAAGTCGCTGCGATCGGGTATTAATCGATCAAATTGATCCGATAAGTCAAGGGTTTCTGGGAAAATAAAATACTTTAATTAAATCTCCAAGTCAGGAGGTCCTGGGCTATTTTAGTAAGAGAGAAAATAATTTGAGTTAGGTCCTTTATAAAAGAAAAATTGTAATTTAGCCCCGTTTTGTAAAAACCAACACATTTGGGGTTAAAAATTGAATAATTAAATATCCCGACCTTGAAAAATTATGAGGTCAGTTCCTAAATTCTCTAAATTGTCCATAGATTCAGGCTTTTAAAGTTTTGAGGTCGAGTTTTTATAAAATTCTCACATTGGCCCCAAATTTGTAAAAATTGCCAATTCGACCTTAAGTTTAAAATAATCGGAACTCACAAACCGGAAGGGATTTAAATGTGATTCTAGTTGGAAAATGTCACTAAGGTTAGTAGGATATTGGGACAAAAGCAGTTTTTAAAAGAAATGTGTGTAGGTTCTTTAACTTTTGAAAATATCATTTTTGTCCCATTTTGAAATAATTGCCTTTAAGGCTTTTAGGGGTCCAATTGTTATGAAATTTGAACCTTGGGTTCAAAATATAATTAAGTTATAGTTAAGTTAGTATTTCCAGGTGCATGGGCTGCATAAGTCCTTGAAATTTCATTTGGGTCCTCAAGTTTAATATTTTACACATTAGTCCCTCAATTTTTGTAAAATTGCTTTCCAAGACCAAACCACTTGGATTTTTGAATACTTTTAAAATGTGTAATTCCCAGTACCTTAAGAGTAAAAATTCAAATCTTAAAGTTTAGGTCTGGTGCAGTTTTAAAATTGCAAAGTAGCCCTTAAACTTTCAAAATTTTACAATCTAGTCCTTGGGCTTTTAAAGGTTGATTTTATTTATCTTAAAACTCTTAAAACTTTATTAAAATGTCCAAAAGTCATTTTTGAACCTGAGTACAGTCCCAAATTTCGAAATTTGCAGAGGGGTCCTTTAATTTTTATTTTCTTGCAATTTAGTCCACCAACTTTCCATTTTGACATTTTTAAGTCCAAAATTGAAATTTAATCAATTATGCTCGCCAAAACATAGATTTTAAATATCATACACATGCATGTCAAATACATACAAGAATTCATCAATTAAAACATTAAATTGCACATGCATGCACCTAAAATTCAATAAATAGCAAATTTGAGCAACTTTTGAGAATTTTCATGACTTGATACATAAAATTGACATGCAATACATAGATTATATATATCTCAAGGCTCATGATCAAATTTTCTACATGCATTTAATCAAAACACCTAAAAGTTGGAAAATATTTTTCCACCCACCTTAAAATTGGAAATTGTGAAATAAAAGGATAATTTCACAATTTTTGGATGAGGCTTCTTAGGTCAGCCCCTAATTCAAAACATATCAAAAATTTGAAGTTAGAAAAATGAGAGAAAAATTAAGGAGAAAAAGAGGAAATAAGGAAATGAGAAGGACTACACTTTACCTTGTGTAGTAGGTGTTTGGAGACTAGTTGAAGCTTAAAATTGGAAATTTTGGTTCAACTCCAAAATCACCTAAGGTCACCCCTATTTCTCAAACACTACTACAAAAATCCTGATAGACATCGGTTTTAAACCGGTGTCTATTAGTAAAACAACCGGTGTTAAAGCCACTGGTGTTAAAAGTCGAACTTTTTGACAGGTTTACAACCGTGTCGTTTCCTTGAAAGACACCGGTTTTAAACCGTGTCTATTAGTAAAATAACGGTGCTAAAACCTTTGGTGTTAAAAGTCCGAACTTTTTGACACGGTTAAAACCGTGTCGTTTCCTTGAAAGACACCGGTTTTAAACTATAAATTCATAATCCATTTCCATCAACCAACAAAAAGACTATATAATTCAACTAAAGGTAACAAAATCCATATGATCAACAAAGCTCATGTCATTCATGCTTTCAAAAATGCTCAAGCTTCTCCTACTCAGCCTTTAACCTTTGTTTCTCGTCACGAAGCTCATTCTTCTCAGCCTACAAACATACAAACATAATTGAATGATTTAGCCATTAATGAATCAACCCTTCTCAGCAATCAAAGTAAATTATGCACAAAACATACATACATTTTGTCTAAATTTCTTTATCATATTAAAGATCACTTAAACAGAGCACTAGTGTCTTTTAGAATTTCAATTTTCTTTATCATGGATTGTTTTTTATTGTTGGAGCACAATATGCTAGCCTTATTTAATACCAGACAGCCAAATCAATTAGGAGACATCACTAAGGATTATCATATATATAGTTCATCGCTTCGCATGGAGAAAATAAATAACATACTGCCAGATCTAAAGCATGCATCAACAGGCCATGATACATGCACGAGTTTTTTGAGAAGTTCACTACCTCGAGCAAGTATTTCTTGATTACATGCGCCCAAAAAATTCTCCTCGGGGAACTAAATCTTTGACATATTTGCTTAACTATTGTTGTTTTGTTATTTCATCCCTAAACTTAGCCCTTTCTCGATCCAATCGCCACCGCAACATTCCACACTTAGCGCTCTCGCTTTCAACGTCGCCACGCCGCAAAGCTTATTTATAAAAACACGAATCAAAAATTTAAATTTCAGTTTCTATAATCGGATCGATCGAATTTTTTTTTTTTGCTAGATCGAGATTAATTTCACTTGTGGCGGCGGAAACGGTGAGAGTCGATATATCACCATAAGATTTTGACGAGAAATAGACACGGGCGGAAGGAGCAACGTTTTTGGTGGACAACGCGTGGTTGGCGATCGATGGGGGGAGAGAAGTGACGGGCGGAGCGACGGAGTGCGGCACGGAGGAGATGTGAGAGAGGCAGATGGGAGAGTTGTTTTTCTTTTCTCGTAATGATAATTAACCTAATTACTTAGGGCCCTAACGACACCGGTTGTAGAACCGGTGTCCATAAATCTAGTGTTAAAAAATAAAGACACCGGTTTTGTAACCGGTGTCAAAAAGATCTCGTGTCTAATCTAAAATAATTTATATAAATAGACAATTGGTTTTGAAATCCGATGCCAAAACCGGTGTCTATTTGGGACGTATTTTTTACAATAGACACCGGTTCTATAAAACCGGTGTTGTTTATCAAATGACAAGCACTAATTAGACACCGATTTCGACAAAACCGGTGTTAAAAAGGAAAAGACACCAAGAAAGTCATAAAACCGGTGTCTTTTTGGTGGTGTCTATAAGCGATTTTCTTCTTGTAGTGAAAATGGAAAAGGAGTGTTAATATTTGAAAAAAAGAAAGAATAGGGAAGAAGGGGTCTAGTACTCAATTCTTACCTTGTAGTCTAAATTCCTCTACTATTTCTTCTTCTGTTTGGAGGTTCTTCTTCAAAAATGTTGTCAAGCTCTAATCTTCAAAGTCTTCTAAATGTACCTCCAAACCAAATTCAAACTTAAGTTAAGAAGGTGGAAGAGATGAACCATGTGATATCAAAAATGGATTGAAGATAAAATTTCTTACCTTGTAGTATAGTTTGGTTCGATTTTTTTGAAGAATAGGAGGAAAATTCTTGAAAATTTTCTAAGTATTGAAGAAGAAAAGTGAGAGGAAGAATAGAGATAAGTTGGGAATTTTTAGAGAGAAGGAGGAGGATTTTGCTAGAGAATAAATGTGTTAGATGAAAAATGAGATGAATTTGGCACAAAATTGGCCATATGGCCGTCAAGTGAGAGGAGAGAGAGGAATTTTTGTTCAAATTTGTGTCTTGCATTTTGTCTTATGCATGGGAGACAATTTGAAGGTCAAAGGTATGGGCATGACTTGGTTTGAATGGAATGTTGGAAGACTTCCAACATGTTGGCAAAAATATTATTAAAGAAATAATATAAGAGATGATGTGTATAATGTTTGAATTAATGGTATAATTATACACAAGATGACTAATATAAGGTGTAGGTGTACAAGAGTTGAATGATATTTTTACTCCAAAATTATCCATGTTGGCATTCACTATAATGGCATTACGGTAATTCCATATATATATTTTTTGTCCCAAATTTGATGATAATAGATTAAATATATCAATCTCCAAAATAATTAGTGATTTCCTTGACCACTTGTAAGTCTCATGATCACTTAATCTAAATCAAAATCTTAATTCTATAAGGTAAAAGTCTCTAAAATAAATAGTTTCTTAAAATTCTAAGGTGACTAATAAATACAAAATAGTAATAATGATCAATCAAGTGATCATAAATGAGAATAGAATTAATAAAGATCATGATCACAAGTAATTAAATAAAATGAAATAATTTACAAAATGTATATATTATTAATAATTACCCGTCAAAATGACGCGGTAAAATAGTCGATCAAAAGTATAAACGACAATGAGGATCAATTATAAGTTCGAAAAATCGGGGCTTCACATCCTCCCCCTCCTTAAAAGAATTTGGTCCCCAAATTCTCTTGTAATAGTTCTGGATATTGATTCCTCATGTCTTCTTCCATCTCCCACGTTGCGTCTTCATCTTGGTTGTGGTTCCGCCACACCACTTTAACCATCGGAATTTCTCTCTTACGCAACTGTCGCACCTGCGATCAATGATCCGGATCGGCCTCTGTGTAGGATAGATTTTCCATTAGAGGAGGAGTATCTCGAGTGATGATATGCTCGGGATCCGGTTGATACTTCTTTGATCTCGACACGTGGAATACATCGTGCATTCCCGCATATGGTGCCGGTAACTCGAGTCCAGTAGCTAACTTCCCGATCCTCTCGTAAAATCTTGTAAGGTCCAACATATCTCCAGACTCAACTTGCCTCATTTCTTCGGATTGATCAATCCTTTCCGTGGTGAGAATCGAGAAATACTTCATCTCCGACTTCAAATTCCAAGTCCTTTCTTCTCTTGTCCGCGTAACTCTTTTGGCGGCTCGATTTGTTCGAATCCGCTCCTTGATCGGCTTGACCTCTCCATGGCCTCCGAACTAAGTCGACCTTTGGAATCGAGGCGACATTCGTTTCTCTTTCGGAGTCCATTGGTCATCAATCTCCCAGTGTAGTGGGGATCTACATTTTCGCCCATATAGTGCCTCGTAGGGTGCCATCCCAATCGTGGCCCGATAATCGTTATTGTAGGCGAACTCGGCTAATGGTAAGTGCGAATCCCGCTTCCTTGAAAATCCAAGGTGCAGCTCGCAGATATCTTCAAGGGTTTGAATTGTTCGCTCAGACATGGCCCATCGATTTGTGGGTGTGTGTGCCGAAACTTAGCGAGGTACCCAATTCCTAGTGCAAGCACTTCCAAAACGGAGACAAACCTCGAGTCTCTCGTCGGATACTATGTCGAGGTACTCCATGCAAATCGAATGATTTCTGATATAAATCTGTGCAAGTTTTCGCAAGCTATCGGTTTTCTTGATGGGTAAAAAGTGTGTAGATTTCGTGAGTTGGTCTACAACTACCCAAAAAGCATCATGGCCTCCTCTCGGTCCTTGGTAGATCCGTCACGAAGTCCATCGTTATGTGTTCCCATTTCCACTGGGAATTCTCAACGGTTGTAGTAAACCCGGATGGTCGTTGGTGTTCTCGCTTTTACTCGTTGACAAGTCAAACATCTCGCAACGAATTTTGCTACTTGGTTCTTCATGTTTATCCACCAATAACTCCGTTTCAAATCCTTATACATCTTGTTTCCTCCAGGATGTATAGTGTATTTTGAAGGGTGTGCCTCTGCTAGATTCTATTCCTAATCTGCTTCGTCATTCGGTACACACACTCCATTCCGGAACCTCGATAACTCAATCTTCAGTACCGAGAATTTCGATCTTTCTTCTTTAAGTATCTTCTCCTTCGTTTTTGAAGATGTGTATCTTTCTCTTGCGCTTCTTTGATCTCATTCACAGATTGGGTGTAATGAAATGTTAGCACATGAAATCGAGTATTGGTTCTCATCGATTCCAATTGCTTAGCTCTTTTAATGATTCCCACTCTCGAATCATAAGTGGCTAAGCTCGCTTTCGCAGAGCGTCCGCTACGACGTTAGCTTTCAGGGATGGTATTGAATATCAAAGTGATAGTCCTCAATCAACTCCATCCATCTCCGTTGCCTTAGATTGAGGTCTTTCGGGAGAATAGATACTTCAAGCTCTTATGATCCGTGAAAACCGCGAATGTTGCTCCGTAGAGATAGTGTCTCCATTTCTTCAACGCGAACACTATTGCCGCCAATTCCAAGTCATGCGTTGGATAATGGCCTCATACGGCTTGAGTTTTCGTGATGCATAAGCGATAACTTTTCCTTCCCGCATGAGCACTTTGCTCCTAGTCCTTCTTTTGATGCATCATCAGACGACAAAGTTTTCGGTTCCCTTTGGAAGAGCTAAGATCGAGTTTGTAGTAAGTCGCTTTTCTTGACTCTTGAAACTCGCCGCATTTGTGCGTTCCACACAAACTTGACTTGCTTCCAGGTTAGTCGAGTGAGTGGTCCGACTATCTTGGAAAAGTCCTGGATAAATCTTCGATAATATCCACTAGTCCTAGAAACTCCCCGATTTCCATTACGAGGACTCGGGTTGTTTCCATTCAACCATTGTCTGCACCTTCAAGGATCTACCGCAATCCCGGTGTCGGATACTATATGTCCCAAGAACGCGACTTCACTAAGCCAAAATTCGCACTTGCTGAATTTGGCATACAACTTATGCTCTCGTAGTGTCTCTAAAACGATTTTCGGATGAGCGTTCATGCTCTTCTCTAGACTTAGAGTATACGAGTATGTCATCAATGAATATCACTACGAATTGATCCAAATAAGGTTGAAAGACTAGATGCATCAGTCCATAAATGTTCTTTTGGTGCATTCGTCGGGACCGAAAGGCATTACTACAAACTCGTAGTGTCCATATCGAGTTTGAAATGCGATTTTGGAAATGTCTCCTTCGGATCTTGATTGGTAATATACTTGTTGTAAATCAAACTTGAAAGTACACCGCTCCTCCTTGAAGTTGATCAAATAGTTCGTCTATCCTCGGGGAGGGGATATTTATTCTTGATGGTCACATTATTAAGACCACGATAATCTATGCATAATTTTTAATGTGCCATCCTTCTTTTTTGACGCAAAGACAGTGCTCCCACGGAGACGCACTCGGTTGGATAAATCCCACATCCATCGGTTTCGTAATTGCATTTTCAACTCTTGTAACTCAAGATGAGCCATTCTATACGATGTTACGGCAATCGGGGGCGGCTCCGGTAACACTCGATAGTGAACTCGACTTCCCTATCCGGAGGGACAGGTGGTGAGTTCTTGTGGAAATACATCCGTATATTCCGACACTACAGTACTTGGTGGATTTGTGTCTCAACCTTTGGCTTGTTAATTACAAACGCCAAGTACCCCGAGCCCCTCTAGTGATCGCCCTCCTCGCTTTCATTCGAAATGATTGGGGCAATCTTAACTCGTGCCCTTCCGAAATTTCCACCTCGGGTTTTAGGGTTCACATAGCTTAATGGACTTGTTATGGCAGTCCATTTGTGCATGGTGTGCAGATAACGATTCATCCCAAATATCATGTCGTCAGATTCGGAGATAGGTAATAGGATTAAATCGGCGCAGAAAGTTTATCTCAAGAATCTTAACTTCGCATGCATTATAGATAATATATGTTATCCGACTTGCACGCATAGGAGTTGACACTTCTGACATATAGGCATATGTTCCATGCATGCATGCGGTTTGTGTACAAAATGCGGTGCAACAAATGAATGCGTTGATCCAGGGTCGAACAATATTTTAGCGTAGTGGTTAGATACTGAAGCGCACCTTCCACCACGTATGTTGCCTCCAGGAGCCTCCTGTCCGGCTAGTTCAAATGCTCGAGTGGGCATCCTTGCCCGACACTGGCCATTTCCCGACTTCTACGGTTGCGTCTATTTAGTTCGGCCATCGTATTGGCAATCTTGCGACTAGTGCTTGATTACTACCATAAGCGCAAACACCTTTCTTGTTTACGCCAACAATCGTTGCGTTAGCAAGATATGTCGATTTCGGCAATGTGCACACACTTGACCCGGTTTTCCTCAGACCGGTCTCTTTCCTTTGTCTGCATTTTATTAACTCGGTCCCTTCAAACTTAGCAGTTGTTTAGATGGCTTTCCCACAGCTTGTCCTCTTAAGACTATTCGATGGCCTATTCTGCTTTGATCAATCGTCAATACGGTTGATCCCCGACTCAATGCGGAGATTTGTCTTTATCGCGGCCGAGTAGGTTGTCGATTCAACGGTCAACAGATTGTTTCCAAGTTCAGGTTTCAATCCTCGAGTGAACTTGTAAAGCTTATCCTCTTGATCGATTGTCCCCTGAGCATACTTGGACAATCGGTGAAATTCGAATTCAAATCTCGAGCTACAGTCGATTCTGCCGCCTCGATCGTGGAATTCATCTCTCGCGCTTCTTTCACAACCCGTGGAATATCTTTGTTCATTGAACTCGGCCAAGAAATTTCCCCATGTTAGGACTACCCGGTCCTGTTCCCATCTCCTTTCATGCCCTCCACCGGTCTCTAGTAGCGATTCGATCGAAATACGGCGAGTGTGACTTTCTCGCTTCCCGAGTATTGAGAGCATTGAAGATATTCTCCAATTTCTCTACCCATTCTTCTCGCCTTCGATCGTCCAGGTTCTCCTAAGAAGGTGGTGGGTCGAACCGCATGAATTGCTCCAACGTGCGATCATTCGCCTCTCTGCAGCGGGTTCGGGAGCACGGGGTTGAGGCTCGGCCTGTTACCTCATAAAAACCGATTTCTTTGTTGTGCGGTCAAATTGTCTCTGCGGCAGTGGATGAGGTGGTGGTAATTCGGAGAGGGTACCGATCCCCTGGTACATCATTATCTCCTCGTGGAACGCGACGAGGTCTCCCACATCCTCGATGTTCGGCCATTCTCAGTATCTTGAAGCGTTAGTTGCGATTCACGAGTAAATGAATACAATAATTATTTGCGTAAAGCAAGTGATATCGCAGGAAAGTAACATCAAACACAAGACACTCGAATAAATAGCAAAAGGCATATCCATTAATATAAAACTTGAATACACCCATAGTACAACAAATGAAATGCTAAGTCGGATACATCGAAACCAAGATACAAAGTAATCTAGTACAATAAAGGTAAGGTACAACAACTGGAATACACGACTACAACAAACAAGTACAAACGACAATCCGCTAGCTAATCGGTGAGATCGCCATCATCGCCGCTTGCTGCTATGTCCATAATCGGGGTCGGGTCCGGGGAGGTGGCACCTCAACCTCGGGCCAATCCACGAAGTCTAACCACTTCTCGAATCCCCGAGCCTCATCGAGTGGAGCGCCTCGAGAGTGCCTCCCGGCTCCAATGTCGACTAGATCCTCCTCGGCGTCGCACGGGCTCCACCTTGGGCGGTGGCAATGGTGAGCATTAGCGCCAAAGCGAGACTCTAGTGCGGCGTCTCTCGAACTAGGGCTGTGTAAGGTCCTCTATGATCGTCATCGGCTTGATGAGGGTCTCTCTAAGCGCTCGACGGTGTCGCGGATAGGCGGGCATCAATCTCCCATTTCTAGCGGCCGTCACTTACCCTCTTCATCTTCTTCCGCATGTTATCCGGCGCTCCTGGATACTCAGATCCGGGTCCTCCCGCGCTCTTATGGTGTTGTCGCGGTCCTTGATGACAGTGGTCACCACTCTTCTCATCTTGGCTCCTCGCCAAGCGCCGAGTCAGTCCCTATTATTACAGCTCCTGGGGGCTAGCTTTCCGAGGTCGCGCGGTCACTCTCCGGTGCGGTGAATCATCGGTGCCGGTAATATTCCGCTCGGCCAAAGGGCATGGAAAACATCCCACCATGAAGGTGGCGTCGGCTCCATCCCCGATCAAACAAAACTAAGGCGGATCAGTCAAAGGTAGAGGAAAGATAAGAAGAGAATAAGGAAAGAATGAATAAGGAAATCATCAAGAATCAACTAAGTCAAAACAAGTATGACAACGAAATCTTAAAATATGCGTTCTAACTTAGTTCAGGCATCAATAAGGCGGTTCTATGCCAATTTGAAATCGATTTCACACTTAGTTGGTCAAGTCACAGTACTACCCAAAACATTGCAGACCGGGGTCCTATCCGGGTCATTTCGATGTAAGTTTCCATCTTACTAGCCGAGCTCGATACCACTCTAATCGCCACCCCAAGCGGGACGCGACGACGATCCAAAACTTAAATACAATAACCAAACGGTCAAACAAATATCAACGAGAACCCAATGAGACGAGTCCAAATAGCGTGGAAAATAAAATAACAAGTACAATTACAACTTACGATCTACAATCCATAATCCATATTACATTCCGAAAATCAACCAAACATAATAACTTAAAGTCAAAGGTCCTATGCCCTTGATTTACAAACCAGGAATAGAAAGAAATACAAGAGTCCAACAACAACACAAGATAAGAGTCCAATCAACAACGAGGAAGAAGTAACAAATCCAACAAGCGAGTACAAGGTCTCAATCTAGGGCGGTTTTGCATCTTCAACGAAATCCTCATCTAAGGTTAGAAAATAGGTGGGAATGAGACATAAATCTCGGTGGATGGGGTGATCGTAATGCAGTGTGGCGCAATATAGTTAATGTGAGAAAACGATTATATGAAAATGCGTGAGTATGATGCATGAATTCACACACGATTCATAAGCGTCGTGATAAAATAATAAAATAGTATACTTATACGAGTTTAAGAAAATAGTTCATGGTCACACAGGCACTATGTGATTGATCAAGACAAGTAGGATTGCGTCACGGAATGTAACGCCAATCCCATGCGGGGGCAAATAATGGTTGCGACGGATTTGTAAGCGCCAACCAATGCAAAACAAGTAGCGGTTAAATGCGGAAATATAACGCCAACCAAAACGGGTCCGATAACTCCCAGTCGTGTGGATCATAACGATTCCTACGTTCTTCCTTGTAACTCCCCAGGCGGGATGGTTCGAGACCGGTCACCTTATCGCTCCATAGGCAAAGACAAAATCCACAGTGGAGCTTGCAAGGCTCGGATCTGTCATAATCATGATTATACCTCAAGTACTACGACCCACTTCCCTTGGACAAACTTCGTCCTTCCGTTGCGGGATTAGGGCGATGGGGGGAGAAGAGTGGAATAGCGGCCGAAGCTGCGGTTCCATCCCCGACGTATCCATTCCGATCGTAAGCTTTCGACACACCAAGTTGACCAGGCAGAAAGTAAATACAAGTATAAGCGATCAGGCAATGAAAGTATTATTGATTCAGGGGAGCGATTTAGGAAAATTTTTGAAAATAACACGAGGGCAATTTTGGCGTTGGTGGAGTTTTTGGATGAAGATGATTATCGGAAGGATAAGAAACCTTCGATATCTTGAAAGATTAGGTGGAACACGAGTCCGTTATAGATTCAAATCGCAAGGCGGAAGTCGCTCCGCGATCGGGTATTGTCGGTCAAATTGATCCGATAAGTCAAGGGTTTTCTGGGAAAATAAAATACTTTAATTAAACTCCAAGTCAGAAGGTCCAGGGCTATTTTAGTAAGAGAGAAAATAATTTGAGTTAGGTCCTTTATAAAAGAAAAATTGTAATTTAGCCCCGTTTTGTAAAAACCAACACTTTTGGGGTTAAAAATTGAATAATTAAATATCCCGACCTTGAAAAATTATGAGGTCAGTTCCTAAATTTTCTAAATTGTCCAGAGATTCAGGTTTTAAAGTTTTGAGGTCGAGTTTTTATACAATTCTCACATTGGCCCCAAATTTGTAAAATTGCCAATTCGGACCTTAAGTTTAAAATAATCGGAACTCACAAACCGGAAGGGCTTTTAATGTGATTCCAGTTGGAAAATGTCACTAAGGTTAGTAGGATATTGGGACAAAAGCAGTTTTTAAAAGAAATATGTGTAGGTCCTTTAACTTTTGAAAATATCATTTTTGTCCCATTTTGAAATAATTGCCTTTAAGGCTTTTAGGGGTCCAATTGTTATGAAATTTGAACCTTGGGTCCAAAATATAATTAAGTTATAGTTAAGTTAGTATTTCCAGGTGCATGGGCTGCATAAGTCCTGGAAATTTCATTTGGGTCCTCAAGTTTAATATTTTACACATTAGTCCCTCAATTTTTGTAAAATTGCTTTCCAAGCCCAAACCACTTGGATTTTTGGAATACTTTTAAAATATGTAATTCCCAGTACCTTAAGAGTAAAAATTTCAAATCTTAAAGTTTAGGTCTGGTGCAGTTTTAAAAATTGCAGAGTAGCCCTTAAACTTTCAAAATTTTACAATCTAGTCCTTGGGCTTTTAAAGGTTGATTTTATTTATCTTAAAACTCTTAAAACTTTATTAAAATGTCCAAAAGTCATTTTTGAACCTGATTACAGTCCCAAATTTCGAAATTTGCAGAGAGGTCCTTTAACTTTTATTTTCTTGCAATTTAGTCCACCAACTTTCTATTTTTACATTTTTAAGTCCAAAATTGAAATTTAATCAATTATGCTGGACTTTTCCAGGTTATAAGGCATCCAAAACATAGATTTTAAAGATCATACACATGCATGTCCAATATATACAAGAATTCATCAATTAAAACATTAAATTGCACATGCATGCACCTAAAATTAAATAAATAGCAAATTTGAGCAACTCTTGATAATTTTCATGACTTGATACATAAAATTGACATGCAATACATAGATTATATATATATCAAGGATCATGATCAAATTTTCTACATGCATTTAATCAAAACACCTAAAAGTTGGAAAATATTTTTCCACCCACCTTAAAATTGGAAATTGTGAAATAAAAGGATAATTTCACAATTTTTGGATGAGGCTTATTAGGTCAGCCCCTAATTCAAAAGATATCAAAAATTTGAAGTTAGAAAAATGAGAGAAAAATTAAAAAGAAAAAGAAGGAAATAAGGAAATGAGAAGGACTACACTTTACCTTGTGTAGTAGGTGTTTGGAGACTAGTTGAAGCTTAAAAATTGGAAATTTTGATTCAACTCCAAAATCACCTAAGGTCAGCCCCTATTTCTCAAAAATGGAAAAGGGGTGTTAAAATTTGAAAAAATAGAAAGAATAGGGAAGAAGGGTCTAGTACTCAATTCTTACCTTGTAGTCTAAATTCCTCTACTATTTCTTCTTCAAGCTTGAGGTTCTTCTTCAAAAATGTTGTCAAGCTCTAATCTTCAAAGTCTTCTAAATGTACCTCCAAACCAAATTCAAACTTAAGTTAAGAAGGTGGAAGAGATGAACCATGTGATATCAAAAATGGATTTAAGATAAAATTTCTTACCTTGTACTATAGTTTGGTTCGATTTTTTTGAAGAATAGGGAGGAAAAATCTTGAAAATTTTCTAAGTATTGAAGAAGAAAGTGAGAGGAAGAATAGAGAGAAGTTGGGAGTTTTTAGAGAGAAGGAGGAGGATTTTGCTAGAGAATAAATGTGTTAGATGAAAAATGAGATGAATTTGACACAAAATTGGCCATATGGCACCCAAGTGAGAGGTAGAGAGAGGATTTTTGTTCAAATTTGTGTCTTGCATTTTGCCTTATGCATGGGAGACAATTTGAAGGTCAAAGGTATGGGCAAGACTTGGTTTGAATGGAATGTTGGAAGACTTCCAACATGTTGGCAAAAATATTATTAAAGAAATAATATAAGAGATGATGTGTATAATGTTTGAATTAATGGTATAATTATACACAAGATGACTAATATAAGGTGTAGATGTACAAGAGTTGGATGATATTTTTACTCCAAAATTATCCATGTTGTCAGTCACTATAATGGCATTATGGTAATTACATATATTTTTTTTGTCCCAAATTTGATGATAATAGATGAAATATATCAATCTCCAAAATAATTAGTGATTTTCTTGATCACTTGTAAGTCTCATGATCACTTAATCTAAATCAAAATCTTAATTCTATAAGGTAAAAGTCTCTAAAATAAATAGTCTCTTAAAATTCTAAGGTGACTAATAAATACAAAAATAGTAATAATGATCAATCAAGTGATCATAAATGAGGAATAAATTAATAAAGATCATGATCACAAGTAATTAAATAAAATGAAATAAAATAGAAAATATATATTATTAATAATTATCCGTTAAAATGACGCGGTAAAATAGTCGATCAAAAGTATAAACGACAATAAGGATCAATTATAAGTTGAAAAATCGGGGCTTCACATTTATAGCCACCAGACAACCAAATTTGTTTTCCTTACATTTTTCCCGTATCTAATCGAAATCGTTGTACCAAAAACATGATGTAAAAATATAATTTATTGATGAGAATGATGATTAAATCATCAAAAGCTAAAGATTAAAGAGGTACATTGAAAGCAAACGGCCATAATACAAAAATCAAACTAAGAAATTATCATTAAAGTAAAAAGTATGTTAAAAAAAAAAAGACAAAAGAAAGAAATACAAAACACCATCACAATTCATAGAGTTATATTTTTGTAGTCGAATCGTTTTCTAATTTTTAGGCTCAAAATCAAACAAATTATAAATTTGTGGTAACGTTCCATTAGCCGATGGACGCCAGTACCGCTTCTTGGACATATGTTTCATCATCTCTCTTTCTCTTTATTCCTACATACATAGAAAATTAATCAAGACGAGGATGTAAAAAAACTTATGAAAAAGATAAAAAGCGAAATTTATGTTATTTTTAATACCAATGCTAGAAGGCATGCTCCCAATATCGCCAACTGGAAAGGACGATTCATTTCGGAAAATTTCTTTGGTCGTGAGATTGTAATATCCAACTTGAATACGGTTCAATAAATTATCTCCTCTAACACGAGGGCGGAAAATTTGAATGCTCAAATTCATTTGTAAATATAATTATATATATATAAAAAAATAGGTAAATATCGCCCAATTTATATGTAAAACAATGCAAAAAAATTATGTAAGATATTTATAGTGTTACCATTTTGTTGACTTTTTCTTCTTTTTTCCCTTTCCGGCGTTCAGGGAGACGACCATCAACAATGAAAGTGTAAGCTTCCGAAAGAGATCTGAATTGTATGTCTGTCTGTAAATGGACGTAATCTTGATCAAACAACAACCAAATTGTACAATTATAAATGAAGATGTATAAAAGAATTAGAAGAACAAACAAACATCATATTGAACTACAAGTTCAATCGGGATCAATTACCATAATTTATAAGTTGGTTTATTGAAGCTTAAAAGATGGTTAAAATGTATCTTATCCAATTACTATTGTGTTTAGCTTCTTGACGGAAATCAAATTTAGGGATTGATGTTTCACTATCCATTTAATATAAAGTAAGATTCTTAAAGTTTGTCTACGAACAATAAAACTAGTAATTATTTTTACTATGTTTTAACTATCAAAATAGATTTTACTAGGAAAATCGAATTCCACATAAAATAGCTAAAATTTGATTTTTGATATTTTACCAAATCCAATTTATTCTCTTTGGACCGAGGCAAACGGTGAATTATCCAATTTTGCATTCGTTTGGAATAGGAAAGTTGAGGGGCTACAGTGCGTTTATCATGCCATGTCCAACTCCTCCTTCCCATACAATGATGCGAATCCATAAAAGGTTTGATTTAACATTATCATAAACAACACATGAAATCGAGCAATATTGCTATTTATGAAATGTAATGCAACAATATGTAACGTAAATCTCGGTTTGTAACATTAATAATAGATAGTACATGAAATGTATAGCAACAAACTAATAATATTTATTACTTCTCCTTTTACATGACTCCCAATGCTTGAATATATACATAAATAAAGAAAAGGAGACCATTTTGTAACACCCATTAAGTGCTTTGATTATATATAGCATTGGTAAATATATGATGAAATGTCTCTTTTTCAACAACATATATGCTACGAGAAGAAAAATTCTTATGGCTATCATGTGAAAAAAATATCATAGGTAGCTACAAAAGACAAAAAATAGCACTTGTAAAGATAATATCATTTTGTTAATTATTAGCATAGCAAATCAAATCTACTTCATGACTCCTGAAATTATTCATATAACAATTATTAAAGTTTTTGATTTGTAGATTTTACCTCGATTATTCATACAAGGCTCGGTTTTAGGGGCCTCGGAAGATGAGGAAATTGCGCAAGAGTGTCGTTTCGTCACCATTAAGTTGGTGTTGTTCCAAGCTATTTGTACGAAAAAGTCGTGGGAATCATCACACAAAAAAATACGAAATATATAACTAAATATTTGTTACTATAATTTTGTAAAGCAATTAAGATTTTTTTTTTCTTTACCTTAGTTGAATGATGTATAAATGTTTGGGCATATTACATGATCACAAAAGTTGATTAATAAAAGTAAATTATAACAATAATACCAATTCAAGCAGAGGTTGGGGAAGTAAAAAACAAAGCTCACATATATTTTAACATTCCCATTGAAATTTAGATGATTAGAATTACATTAACATAGAGACACATTTCCATTAAAATTCTTAAACTGTTAAATGAGACGAAAGGTGGAAGTCAAGAAGTTAAAAGATAGGAACTTAGACAAATTTGCAACTAAGGCTCACATCACATTTACAGTTACTTTTGTGAATGACAATGCTTCGAATCCTTAAAGGAACATGTAAACATATTAATATATATCTTTAACCAACATTACTTTTATTATTATATTGCTTAAGGAATATGTACCTAGAATTTCATTGGAGCCACAAAAATTGAAGCACCTTGCTCCCCATATTGTTTTTATATGCAAATTGTCTTAGTTGATATTAAACACATATAAGCATTGAAATAAACTTATTAACATGGATAAATGAATAATTATTAGCAATGTTGCATGCTTGTTAACCTCATAATATAAATGATTCATACTGTAAAATTCTTGCATCATTTCATTACATTATGAGGCAATGCAAGCTTATGTACCCAAGTCATAAAACAAGATAAACTTATGGTAAAACAATAATTTCTTACATGTGTGCCTTCAGGTTTGTCCCAAACCATTGGGTGGAAAGGCATGAGCATTCTACCCTATTTTGTTGAACAAATCAGAGAACGAGATATAAGTCCGTGGGGCAAAGAAATGCGAACTTAGTAATTGTGCTTTAAAAATACTATTATGATAGTGGCACTACAATACAGATAGACTATGATATTTATGAGCAAGATTTACCGAAGTTCAAAAGGAGGGATTTGTTTGGGGTTTAAATTCTTGACAAATTCTAAATTTGAAAAATGTGAAAATCTAGTGAACTAGTCGAAGAGGATCACGACACATCCTTTTTTCATATCATGTGATACAATTTCAACTAACATGCATTTTTTACTTATTATATCACTTTATTGTTGTTAAACTTGCTATGTCTATATTTGACACTCATATTCCAATCTCATTCATAAATCCTTTTTTTATACATACTTAGCATTTACTATAAATCCACCTATTCATCTAAAACTCTCATCATCAATCTAGGTAAGAAGTCGTAATTAATGATGGCGTGAATTCCAAGATGTCACTACAAGAAAATGGTCTTTTGCAATGACAAAAATCCAAAGTCGTCGTAAGTAAACTTTTTGCAACGACATGTCATCATAATAAATGTGAGACCCGAATTTTAACGCGAGATTCGGCGTTATGTAGTGATTATTTATTCGGCTATGTATCACAAACCTATTATTAATGAAACTCAACTCTATTTTTTATTTATTTCTTCCAACGTCAATTACGCATTTCGTATTTTTAGAGCTTAGCAATTTTATATTCTTCCTCTAGTATTAATACTTGATCGAATGACTACTACTTTAGGAATATTAGACCTCCAACAATTTAGGAGTACATTCCAGTCCTTATCCTAATATTTCATCTTATTCTATAATTCATCCCAACCAATTTCCCAATCAATTTTTTTTTAAAAAAATATTTTTTTTATATTTTTAAAAAATTCGAAAATTACCATAAATGGGGAGGTTGTTTCATATTCTTTTCAAGACCTACAATTATATATGTATATATATATTTAAATATATATATTATTTGTTTTTCAACTTTTGGTCACATGCTTAAAGGATGGACAAACTTTTCTTTCCACCAAATTCTAATAAATAAAAATACCAACACCATGATTATTATTCCCTCCAACTTTTGGCTCCTTGTCTTAGGGGAATCAATCATTTTTGTTATTTTTTTTCCTTTATCTACCAATATTATTCATTTCATAATTATCATAAAAACACAAGACTTGCTTCCATTTCCTCTCTAAAGGATCAAATTCTTCAAGCATAAGGTAAGAATATCTTCATTTCTCCCAACTATTTTTTTCTCCAATCCTCAACCTTATACATTCACCATCTAATAATGTTGAATCCTTCTTGTTGAGGTACTCCTAGAGAAAATTCTTGAAGAATTAGAGACCTAGATTTGACTACAAGCTTGAAGAGGAAATTCAAGATTACATATTATTAAGGTGAGAAAATTATGGTTTTAGTATTTTTCTCTTGACAACATGAAGAATTAATTTTTGACTCAAGAATATAAATTTTTGGAGTTTAGGGGCTGACCTACATCATCTCAAGTGGAGGTTAGAGGCTTGAAGGAAAATTTTCATTTTTGAGACTACTTGAAGATATTAAGGTGAGTAGTACCCATTTGGTACTAGTATATTTTCTTTAGACTTGAGACTTTAATTTTAACACCAAAATATGGTTTGGATACCATTTAGGGGCTGATATTCAAGAGTTTGAGTCAAGAAGTTGATTCAAGGAAGAAGACCATATTTTAGATCAACCCGAGAAACTACTACGAGGTGGGTGGAAAAATCCTTTCAACTTCTAGGTGTTTTAAATTGAAAATATGCATGTAGTATTTTATTATTGAGCACTTGAGATATATATTATGTATTGCATGCTATTTTCTTGTATCTAGTGGAAAAATTCTCAAGTGTTGCTCAAAAATGCGATTTATCGAAAAATAGGACATACATGTACACTTTATTGTTGTACTTGATGAATGCTTGCATGAAATGGATATGTATATTTATGACTCTTGTAATCTATGTTTTGAATGATTTATAACCTGGAAAAGTCGAGCATAATTGATTAAATTTCGATTTTTGGACTTAAAATGCAAAAATGGAAAGTTGGTGGACTTAATTGCAAGAAAATAAAACTCAAGGGACCCCTCTGTAATTTTCAATTTTTGGGACTGTACTCAGGTTCAAAAATTATGTTTTGACATTTTAATAAAGTTTTAAGAGTTTTTAGATAAATAAAATCAATCCTTAAAAGCCCAAGGACTAGATTGTAAAAATTGAGAACTTTAAGGGCTATTTTGCAAATTTCGAAACTGTACCAGACCCTAATTTTAAAATTTGAAATTTTAACTTTTAAGGGACTGGAAATAACATATTTTAAGTGTATTCCAAAAATCCAAGTGTTTAGAGCTTGGAATGTAATTTTATAAAACTTGAGGGACCAAATTGTAAAAGATTTAACTTGAGGACCCAAATGAAATTTCCAGGAATTATGCAGCCCATGCACCTGGAAATACTAATTTACCTATAACATAATTATATTTTGGACCCAAGGTTCAAATTTCATAACAATTGGACCCCTAAAAGCCTTAAAAGTTAAGGGACCTATACTTATGACGTTTTAAAACTGTTTTTGTTCCAATATCGCACTAACCTTAGTGACATTTGCCAACTGGAATCACATTAAAATCCCTTCCGGTTTGTGAGTTCCGATTATTTTAAACTTAGGGCCCGAAATGACAATTTTAACAAATTTGGGGCCAATGTGAGAATTTTTAAAAACTCGACCTCAAAACTTTAAAAAACTGAATATCCGAATAATTTAGAGAATTTAGGAACTGACCTCATAATTTTTCAAGGTCGGGACATTTATTTATTTAACTTTTAACCCCAAAAGTATTGTTTTTACAAAGCGGGGCTAATTGTAAATTTTATTTTTATAAGGACCTAACTCAAATTATTTTCTTTTAAAGAAACACGGACCCTCTTACTTTAATATTTAATTAAAATATTTTATTTTCTTAAAAATCCCTTCACTTATTGGATCGTCTTGACCGATTAATAACCGATCGCGGGGTGACTTCCTCGTCTCGCGATTTCGAATCTATAACGGGACCTATTTCCTCCTAATCCATAAGATATCGAAGACTACTTATCCTCCCGATAATTATCTTCATCCCAATAACTCCACCAACGCCAAAACTATTTTGTGCAAAATTTGAGAACTTTTCATGAACTGCTTCCCGAATCAATAATACTCATTTGCTGGTTGACTACCCGAACGTGTACTTAATTTCTCGCTCGAGTCAACTTGGTGTGTCGAGCTCACACAATCGGAATGGATACGTCGGGGATGGAAGGGCAGCTCGGCCGCTATTCCACTCTCCGCCCCATCGCCCTAATCCCGCAACCGAGGACGGAGTTTGTCCAAGGGAAGCGGGTCGTAGATTTGAGGTATAATCATGATTATGAAGAATCCGAGCCTTGCTAGCTCCAACGTGGATTTTGTCTTTGCCTACGGAGCGATAAGGTGACGGTCTTTGACCATCATGAACGGGAGTTACAAGGAAGAACAAAGGAATCATCTTGTCCTCGATCCACACGATTCCGGAGTTGAACGGAATGTTTGGTTGGCGCTACACTTGAGACGCAACCACTACTTGTAATGCATGGGTTGGCGCTATACTTCAAGACGCAACCACTAATTGTCTTGCATGGGATTGGCGCTACACTTGACGCAATCCTCCGTCCGCTTGAATCATCGTGCTGTGTGACCACGAACTATTTCTTAAACTATATAAATATATTACTTAATATATATTTATCACGATGCGTGTGTGGGCTATGTATGAAAACATGCATCATACCTCACGCAGCGTTTTCATACAACCGTTTTCTCGCATTAACTATATATATCGCCACACTTGCACACGATCACCCCATCCACCGAGATTTGTCTCACTCCCTCCGTTTTCTAACCTTTAGATGAAGAGTACGTTGAAGACGTCGAACCTACCACAGATTGAATTCCCTCTTTGTTGATGTGGAGCGACACTCCTTTTACTTTTATTGTTGTTGGACCTTTCATTTTGTTCTGTTTGGACTGTAAGTTAAATTCAGATAATCTATTGGGTTGTATTCGATTCCGTCGGACCTTAAGAAGTAATTTGTACTTGTGTGTATTTTATTCCGCTGCATTAGACTCTATTTCACTTGGAGTTTGTATCATTGGTTTAGACTATTGAATTATTTCTGTTTAAGTGATTGATCGTCGTCGCGTCGCGTCGCGTTTGGGCGTGACAATAAAAAAGTCATCGCAAACAAAGGGTCTCAAATACCTTATTTGTGACCACAATTGTGTCGTCGCAAAAATATTAGCGACGACATTTGTCGCTAATATTTCACCAACGAAGCTTATCTTTTTATTACTAGTGTAAGTAAAAGCCAATTATGATATTTCCATGTATAACTCTAATTTAGTTACCTACTCTGGTTTTTTATTATATAAATCTTTCGGTCTAATTCTATCTTGGGGGACTTTCACCAAGTGTGTTTTTTTTCTAATTTCCTACTTTCAAATTAAGTTGATCTTATATTGTAAAAACTATAAATATATGAGAATTTAAGTTGAGTCACCTAGTCTCTATGATAGGCTAAGTAATTAGCTTCACAAAAGACGTGACGATATATAAGTTTTGTACTTCTATTCACATGAAACATTAAGAAATCACATACAACACATGGCAGTAGATCGTGCAAGTAAAATAGGAGATGAAATTGGATAGCTAAATTAAATGATAAAAAACTGATTTTTTTCTTAGAAATGATATAGTTAAAGAGAATGACATCAATTAACTCTTTATTTTCTTTTAGCGAGAAATTTTAAAATAAAATAATTTCTTCGCAGGAACTTTGCTACGACATACAACTTCAATCACTTCAAAAGCCCTTTAACACAACAAAATAAGCATGTCATTATTCCATTATTAAATTTCACCTTCTACAAAAGCCAGATCTAATTAAACAAGTCATAGAAAAACTGATTGGTGCATTCTTTATGTACAACAAACCAAAAAACAAAAACACATCCGTATAGTAAAAATTCCTTACTCACATTCCAATTCGTGACATTAGATAATTAATTAATTTATAGACAATAAAATATTATTAAATGTTCATCTACATACAAACAAAAAAAAAACAGAAAAAAAAGAGTTAACTAATGTGAAGGTAAAGTGTTTGTCAACTTTTCTCTTGAATATATATCTATTGATGGAACCCTAGATTCAAATTAAGCAACACAAATAAAAAGCATTTTGCAAATAGATCCAAATCGTTAAAACAAGCTTTTGATATTAAACAAGAATAAATGATATAAGAATGGACAATTAACCACAAATGATTATTAACTAGTTTTCTATATCACCTGATTGATCCGCTTAAAAAAGAAGAACTTAAAACTTGTTTATTATGGATGGACAACAAATCATCGGTCGAAGAGGCTGGAACCATTTGAAGACTTGTGTTTTCTTGACAATCCATTGTATGTCTAAGCAATTTTGTTTTGGGGAAAAAAAGCTGCAAATTTGCTCAAGTTTTTTTCTTTTTTTTGAGGAAATTTGCTCAAGTTTTTGAGAGTGAGAGGAAAAAGTAATTAAGGGATGAGGTCCTGGTCGTATATTTATGTGAGTAGTGAAGAGGATGCTCGTAATCTAATTTTTTTCAAATGAACAAATTTAGAGAATTGCGATATTTGTGACAAAGTGTGGATTCACAACATTTTGACTATGTTCTTATCCCCTTCACCCGCTCCTCTTAATTACAGGCCATTTTCCAAGTGCTTAAATATTGACAATAAATTATTTTTGTTATTTTAGCGAGACGATAAATGATTTTAATTGCTATGTTTTGGTAAAATTGGAGAGAAGAACCTACGGCTTTATGAAGTCTATCTGCGTTTAATTTCTAATATGAAGTGCAAAATAATATCCATTTGAGATACTAAACAAGAATATTTTCTTTTGAATGTGTATTTTTCTACCTATCTTTCATGTGGATTTTTTTTGTACCGATATGTACATATTTTAATTAATTTTATTAAGTTTCCTTTCTTAAGACATTTTTAATGTTAATTGTTGAACATGTTAAAAAATCAAACCTGGTCATTGAATCTGTTAAAATTGCAATATGTAATAAATGTATATACAATTGTAGATATTTATAGATAGCAATTCATTAAAGATTCATTGGACAACTGGTCTTTATCACCTTCTTTCAATTGAATTTGATGTTTAATTTTCAAGTTTATAACAATCAAAGTATTATCAATAGAAAATAATTCTATGGATTCCATTAATTGATTTCTAGAATTTAATAATTATTTAAGCAATATGTAATCATTGTTAATTCGCCTTAATTTGAATTTCTTTGTGGATTTGACGAAAGACAACGTATAAAGTCACTGGTTATTTGTCCATATTTTCACATTAAAATGTCATCAACAAAGTTAGTTTCATGTAATTTATTCGTCATTGCAAGTTTTAAAGGAATAAAAACACAATTGAAACCAAGTATAATTTGTAACTTTTTGTCTTTTGTTTTTGTCGCATAAAATATCATCATAATTATTCTCAATTTCAAATTTTCAATAATACTTTACTTTTGTATTTTTATCCTAAAGCCACAAAATCAGAACTATATTGTAATTATATAAGTATTTTTTACCAAAATCCAGTCATACCATTTTAATTAATAATTAGTATATTAGTTAGATTAATTAATATATTAATGCAATTTTTCGTTGGTGTAACAAAATCAATTGGCGTCCATAAATTTAATGAGAATAATCTTAATGAAATAGGTATTTAGAGCTTTGAATCTAATGAGTATAGAAATTTTTTAATTATAAAATCCGTGTGTGTTTACTGATTACTGCAAACATGGATAATTGATTCAAAGTTTTTGGTTGCATTCAAGAATTCAAATTTGAAAGATTCATTCGCCACCTCAGGATCTTAAATTAATGGATCAAAAATTTAAAGTAAAAAATAGCTCAAAGTGTTGTTGAATGATTAAAAGTCCTATTTATTTCAAAATTACCAAATCAAATGTAATGGATTTACTACTCTAAATTTTGGATTTTTAGCTATAAACACATAGAAAGAGAAAGGGAAATATAGTTTGGTACCTAAACTTTTTTTTTGTTGGGATTTAGTACTTAAACTTTACGGGATTGTTAAATTGCAACCTCAGGCATCCCGACGGCAGAATATTCCTAAAAGATGTCACATGACGACAAAATCGACAAATTATCTAAAGTGATAAAAGTTATTACACTTTGCAACCCGAACTTTACGTTATTATATTTGAACTTTGCCACCTACCTTTAAAATAAATAATAAAAATTATATAAATAAATATGTATTTATCTCTTTTATTCACAGAACATATATTTTAATATTTAATACAAAAATATATTGGTAATTTAATTTATTAAAAATAAATAACTATACGACCATTTTAAGTTAATAAAATAAAGATATATAATAAAAAATTTAACATAAAAAATGAATATAAAAATATTCTAAGTTTTCTTATTAAATATTTTTATAACTTTCAAATTTAAAATTGCAGTATATTAATTATTTTTTATTTTTTATTTAAAATTTATATTTTAAAATTCTATGAAGTTACTTAATTAAGAGAGTTCATAATTTAACCAAAAAGAAAGATAATAAGAATTATTTCCAAAAATGCATTATAAAATGTTAAAAAAATTATTATTATATATTTTGAATTTTATTAAACATAAAATTTATATATAATTAATTATTTTTTCTTCCTTTTCATTTCTAATTTAATTTTTTTAAATAATTCTATAAAATAAATTAAGTACTAGAATTCACAATTCAACAAAATAGATAAAATGAATATTTTTTGTAACACAAGAATTTAAAATTCATTGTTATAGATTTTTTATTTTATGAAACTTAAAATAAAATTATCGTAAAATTATCTAAAAAATCATAATTTTTATTAATAAATTGACTTAATAATATGTAGTTTTATATTAATTCTTTCTATTAAATATATATTTTATGAATAAAAAGAGATAAATATATATTAATTAATATAATTTTTATTATTTATTTTGAAGTGAGGTGACAAAGTTCAAACGTAAAAAGTTTAGGTTGCAAATTAACAAATAATGTAAAGTTTGGGTTGCAAAATATAATAACTTTTATCACTTTAGATGATTTGATAATATTTCCTTCACATGTTGCGCACGTGATGGCATCTTTTCGGAATATTCTCTTTGTCGGGATACATGAGGTTGCAATTTAACAATCACGCAAAGTTTAGGTACTAAATTCCAACAAAAAAAGTTTGAGTACCAAATCCGCAAAATGGTCATAGTACAGATTGCAAAAAGAATTTCCCGAGAAATTTGTAGCATAACTTATAACTTAATAACCAATATATTAGGTGGTGGGGGAATATTCAATCACCTTCAAATTGCCTTTCCCATTTCTATTCCTCATTGGTTGTGTGTATATATATATATATATATATATATAGGGGAGGATACAATGAGACCATATAATATAATGAGACAATGTGGTTCATCTCAACCCTCCCTTATCTATATCAATGGCTAAGATAAATAGGGGTTAAAATTACATTAAACATTTAATTAAGGCAAAATAAGGGTATAATTGTCAAAACAAACATGTGGGGACCATACAAATATGGAATCGGTTATTAGGGGAGAGAACATCACGTGGGGAGAGAGAAAATCACGCATGTGCTCGCCATGCAAAGTATGTTTGTACACTTATCAATGATTTGATGTATACTTAACACTATTTTGTTGTATGTTTAACATAATTTTAATGTATATTTAAATGGTCAAACAAAAATATGTGGGGACATTAATTAAGGAATCGATTATAGAAAGAGAGAATCACGCTCATTAACATGTGGGGGTCGTGGATTAAGTAAATCAATTATAGAGAGAAAATCATGCTCATTATTGTGTTGTATATTTAGCATATATTTTGTGAGGCCCCGAATTTTAACAACGTGAGATATGGTGTTATGTAGTAATTATTTATTCGGCTATGTATCACAAACCTATTATTAATGAAACGCGACACGACTTTTATTTATTTCTTCCAATGTCAATTACGTCTCCTTATTTTCGAGCATAATGATTTTATATTCTCCTCTAGTACTAATACTTGGTCGGTTGACTACGACTTTAGAATTTTTGGATCCTCGATAATTTAGGAGTATATTCCGATACTTATCCGAATATTTCATCTTATTTTATAATTCATCCCAACCAACTTCCAATTTATTTTTGGAGTACACATTTCTTATTTCACATCTTTATTTTAAGTTTCTAAATATTTAATTATGGATATTTATACATTTTATTTTTCCTCAATTTTATAAAGAAAAGAAACCAAATATTGTTTTTCCCTAATTTTGAATTTATCACCTAAAATGGGAAAATAACTCATTTTTCGTTCATTACTATTTTTTTGTATCTCCCAACTAGATTATTATGGGACAAAAAAATAATAAATAAAATTTTGATAATTTTATTTCTATTTTATTTTATGTCTTGCAAGCCTACAATTAAAAATTTTCTCTACAAATCCCACTACCCCATTAGTCAACTCAACAAATTTTAAATTTCTCCCTAAAACCTAGCTTTTGGCCAATTCTCCCTTAGAAAGTAACCTAGCTATTAATTTATGTCCTAACTTCCCCAATTATTATCCTAACTCATCATTTAACCCAAAAAAAAAAAAAACACAAATCATCTCTCCAAAAATCCTCCAACATTTTCTCTAAGCATAAGTTCATCTTCTTCTTCAAATCTTTAAACAATCTTCATATCTTCAAACACACATTCTTCAAATCTTCAAACAATCTTCATATCTTCAAACACTTCTTCATATCTCCAAACACACCTTCTTCATATCTTCAAACATTTCTTCATATCTTCAAACACTTCTTCATATCTTCAAACACACTTTCTTCATATCTTCAAGAATACTTTCTTCATATCTTCAAACACTTTCTTCTTTCTTCAAACACTTAACAAAAACACAAGAACTCTTCTTACTTCTTTATTTTGAAACTATCACTACTACAAGGTAAGAAATTTTCTTCTTCAATCCATTTTGATATTTCTAGTTCATCCTCTTCACTTCTTAACCTAAGTTTGATTTTTGGTTTGAGGTACACTTATAAGATAACTTGAAGATAATAGAGACTTGGAACAATCTTGACTAGACTCAAGAAATTGTGAAGGAATTTGGACTACAAGGTAAGAAATGTGATTTTAGTACATTTTCTTCTTCTCTTCTACTTTACAAAATTTTGATACTCCATTTTCATTTTTGGAGTTTCAGGGGCTGACCTTAAGAGTTGGTTTAAGAGTGAGCAAGGAGACCCATTTTGAGACCTCTACTAGCCTCATTTTTCATCTACTACACAAGGTTAGTGTAGTTTTACCAATTTTCTTCACCCCTTTTTTTTTTTCCTTCAATTTTAACCTCATTTTTCTAACTCCTATATTTTTGATACTCCTTGACTTAGGGGCTGACCTAAGTCACTCCTTCATCAAGAGTGATTTATTCCATTTTTCACCAACAAATCAATCTTTAAGGTGGGTGGAAAAATTCTTTCAACTTCTAGGTGTTTTAATTAAAATGCATGTAGTATTTTGTTATTGAGCACTTGAGATATATATATTATGTATTGCATGCTATTTTCTTGTATCAATTTGAAAATTTCTCAAGTGTTGCTCAAAAATGCGATTTATCGAAAATTAGGGCATACATGTACACTTTATTGTTATATTTGATGAATTCTTGCATGAGATGGTCATGTATGTGTATGACTCTTGAAATCTATGTTTCGTATGACTTATAACCTGGAAAATTCGAGCATAATTGATTAAATTTCAATTTTGGACTTAAAATGCAAAAATAGAAAGTCGGTGGACTTAATTGCAAGAAAATAAAACTTAAGGGACCCCTCTGTAATTGTCGAGTTTTGGGACTGTATGTTTGATACATATTTTTATCTTAATTTTGATGATTTTATTTTTACACCAAAACAATGGTTTTAAAGGTTGTCCAAATACTCCTAAATGATTTAAAATGGTTTTAATATTTTAGGAGTATTTCCTCAAGTTTATTTTCGATAATATTGGACAACACTTTTAATAATTTTATGTCAATGGGTTTTTACTTTGAAACTATGTTTCTAAATGTTGTCCAAATACTCTTAAATGATTTAAAATGGTTTTTATATTTTTAGGAGTATTTCTTCAAGTTCATTTTAAATAAAATTGGACAATACTTTTAATGATTTTGGGTTTATAAGATTTCACTTCTAAACAAGGTTCCTAAATGTTGTCTAAATACTTCCGATTGGTTTAAAATGTTTCTACTAAATTTTCGGAGTATTTCTTCGGTTTTATTTTCGACAAAAATTGGACAACTTTTAAATGTCTCAAGGTCAACCGCTCATTTGTATAGGGCAACCCGTGCATTACTGAAGATGTTTTTGGAACAAAAAATGAGACGGAAGTGAAAAACGGTCAGGTCGGCCGTGCATCGGCGTCGCCGTCGGTCGGCCGGTCGCCAGGGTCGGTCGTGCACTGAACGTTCACTCAAAGCGAGCGTTTTTCTTTCATCAAACCCATGAGGGGACCGGTTGGAATCGGGGTCGACCGGTCGAACCCTATGTCGGCCGGTCGCCGTGTAATTTTTCTTTGCGTTACGTTTGGACTTTTATTTACGTGCAACCGGTCGCCTGTGCTTTGACAACAAAAATATGGCCGTTTGACATGAGACATATTTCCTTAAAATGTGGGATTGATTTCTAATGACTATATTCTTGATTTTAATTGTATTTTTCAGTAGATTTTCAATCCCCAAGAGGAGCCTATGCTTGATCAATCATCTCCTATAAATAGAGGAAGTTTTGGAGCAACCAATACAACAATTGAGATACAACACAACAAGATACACTTCATGCAAATATTTGTTCTTCATTGTTATTATTCTTGTTGTAATTTTGCCTAACTTATCACTTTCACATCCTTGAGGTCTAGGCTATTCTTGATTACACTTTGCACTCAAATTGTAATATTCATTGTTGAGTTGTAATCTTGATTTTTGGTTATCATTCAAACACAAGATATCTTGTAAGTGTTCTTGTGGAAAGAACACACTTGGATGATCTAGGTGATTGGAGCAAGAAGATTGTGGTGATCTTCTTATTGAGGTGTTGAAGAATTTGGTATTCTTCATGGTTGAAGATTGTGATAATCTTCACAAGGTTCCGTTGGAGATTGTGGTAATCTTCAAGAGAGATTGTGGTAATCTCAAAAGGTGGTGTTGAAGAAGAGTGTGGAGCTCTTGAAGGTGTCGTTGTAAGTTGGTGTTGTATTAATTTGTGGTAAATTAATAAAATCTTTTTCTTTTGAAATCCATCCGGATATCTTGGGGTGGTAGAGGATTAGGCCCTAGGTGGGTTGAACCTCTATAAATCGACGTGTGTTGTTTATATTCCGCACCTTTATTATTGTCTTTGAGCATTCAATTTGAAAAAGAGGGCAAAATCGAAAAGATGGAGATAATCTATTCACCCCCTCTAGATTATCGTAGCCGCTTGGACTTACAAGTGGTATCGAGCCAAACTCTTTGGCAAGCTCGTTTCACATCGCGAGTGAAGAGAAACGATCGTCGCTACTGAACGAAGCTCATCTATCCGCACTCCACCACCAAGCCACCACTATTTGATTCCAAAAATTTTATATTTTGGAAAGAAAAAATGGAATGTTATTTAGAAGGTTGCGGGTTTGATATTTGGAACACCATCATAAATGGAGAATCCATTCCAATGATAGACACACCACACACCTCCAAAGGCCTCAAAGAGCTAAATGATGAAGAGAAGAAAACCATCTCCTTAAACGGTAAGCTCTAAATATTTTGTATTGTTCATTTACTAATTTGGAATATGAACATATTGTAGGAATTCGATCGGCACATGAAGTATGGCAAAAATTAGAAGCCATCTATGGAGTATTTGCAAATGAATGGAGTCAAACAAAAGCATCTACTTCTCAAAGGGATACAAGCTCAAATCTAAGGAACAAAGCCTCTTACAACTTCCAACTATGAAGAAGTTGAATATTGTTTTATGGACATCGAAGAAGAAAACGAGGCATGTCTTAAACCTCTACTTCTTATGATATTGTTATTCAAAATAATTATAGTGATTTTCAAAATGATTTTGATGATCTTCAAAATGAATTCAAAAATTTACTTGTTAAATACCAAAATTTGAAAAAGGAATTCAATATTTTGAAAAATGATAAGGATAGTTTATTTGCTTCCTATGAATCACTATCATGTGCTCACACCACCACACTTGACAAGGTTAGAAACATTGAAAAAGAAAATAGTACTCTTGTTGAGAATATGAATTGCATGAAAAATGATTTATCTAAATCAAACTTGAGTACCAATAAAATGTCCAATATTGTTGATATTCATAAATGTGATAAAGGACTTGATCATAAGCCTAATGTTGTTAATCATATGAAAAAGGATCAAGTCACTATGCATATTGGTTATTATGCTCCTAGAATTATTACTTGTTTTTATTGCGGTAAAAAGGGTCATACGGCTAATACTTGTCGGGCTAGAAATAGCTCTAATCATTTTTGGAGACCTAAAAGTCTCAAAGCTAATCCTAAAGACCCAAGCACTTGAGGGTACCACAAAATAATGTTTTATTAGGTACCCGGCGAAATAATGATCGGAGAAAAGTTATACCGCCAAGAAGACATCAAATGACCGCGTCATTTGATCAAAGAAGGAGAAAACATTTTCAACAAAGCCAATTTCCAAGAAGAGGATATAATCAAAAATGGGAAGAACACAATCCTTGGAAATGGCAAAGACATCATCAACAAGATGATTTTCAAAGAAGAAGAGATCATCAACAATGGGAAGGTAACAAACCTTGGAAATGGAGTAATCAAAGAAGCCATCATCAACAAAGTGACTTCTCAAGGGGAAGATATCATCAACAATGGGAAAGACACAACCCATGGAAATGGCGTAATTGGTAAACCGTATCTCCCCATTTAAATATGCATTTTATTTTAATTCTATGCATGTTTTTTTATCTTAATTGCAAATGAGTCTTCAAATAATTATCTTTTAATTAAGGTCTTCAATGTATATTCATGCTTTTAAAATTTTTAAAAGAAGACCATTGCATGATATTTCTAAAACTCTTGTGCATTTAATTAGACTTATGTGGTTTATTATCTCTTATGTATTTTTATAGCATAAGCTTTTTTCTTGATATCTCCTATTACTTGCCTACACTTGTGCTTTTTGTGCAAATTTTGTTTAAGAATTGTGTAGGATATATTTCTCATATTCATTGGCTATTTCGTCATCAAGTTTCTTAAACTATCGAGGTATGTTCACTCGTATTTTTACTAGAACTCGATTTTATCTCTATGCACATATCTTTCAAGATATTTCTTTTCAACCCTTAAGTGCCCCTAAATGATGTTGCAAATTCTTCTTAAAAGGGCACTACTTGTTAAGTCTCGATTTTCTCAAATATATGTTTTCCGAAACCCGTATTTGTTGGATTTGGTCCAAAATTATCTTTTTGCAAAGTTTTAAAACTTTTGGGGTGAAAAATCGAATTTTTGAAAAACCTGGAGAATGAAAAATTGCATTGGGACGATCAGCAGGGGCGGACGGTCGCATCTGCACTTCGACCGTCGCACCCCACTTCGACCGGTCGCCCAGGCCAAAAATTTTGGCTATAACCCATCCATTCTCCACTCTTGAAAAGAACAAAGAAATCTCAAAACCCTGATGCGCGTTTATAACCCCTTTCTCATTAGTTTTTCAATTCTTCATCAATTTTCACGATTCTTGTTGCTAATCCTCCTATTTTTGCAAGAATCTCACATATATGGCTCCTCCGAGAAATTCTACATTTGGTCGAAATCCCATCTCCAGCGTAGAAGGGGCATAGAGGGTTCTTCAAGAAATCGGCAAGAAGCCGAGTTTAACAAAGGGATATTCGAGCTGCCCCAGAGAAACGTGGCTCAAGAAGGTGATGATGTTCAAAATCCCGTACTCTCTCGGGCCCAAATTACCGCAGTCATGCGGAACAATTTCGCTCCAAAATTGCCGTTGGGCGAAAAGTAAGAAATCTTTTATTACTCAAGCTCCTCATTCCCATAATGTTCTTAATTTCATCAATAAATATGCGGAATGGTACTATGAGGATTCGGGAATGGGAGGAAAATCAATTGCTCGGACTAAAATGTGTCGTTTTAATACATTTACAAATGAATATCCTACTATTAGAGGATTCTTTGAGGAGCAAGGTTGGATGTTTTTATGGGAGCATGCTTATGTCTTATATGATGATGATATTATCCAACTCTTTTATGCTAATATGTGGGTGCAATACGATGATGAAAGGAAGCCAATTGTCGTAAATTCGTTTATAAGGGGTCGTCATTTTAGGTGGACTCTAATGATATTTGTAGGCTTTTACATGTTAGAGAAGGTGGTTGGGACTATTTCTCTTGTGGTACTTGGAATGATGAAATGATGGGGGTGTCTATGAAAGAAGTTAAGACGTATTTGGGGGTTTGGCCAAAATATTCTTTGTTGGCGATGACACTTGAGCACCGTATTTTATCGGTTATTGTCGCCTATTGTATTTGTGGAAAGGCGAATAAAATGCCTAGCAACATGGATTATTTTTGACTTATAAGATTGCTAGGAGGGAACCACTTAACTTTGGCGCCATACTTATTCGGTGTCTAATCGAGTCCATCACTCAAGGAAATAAGAAGTTGGTTATGGAAAATTGGATTTGTAAACTTCTTATACAATCGGGACTACCTTCGTCGGAGTGTAACTCGGAGGTATTTCAAAATGAGTTTGACATTGATAACATCTCCCAAATGGTCACTATGCGCAAGAATATGGACATCCGACCAACTAAAATGGCTAGAGGAAGAGGTCAAGATTCCCCGATCCTAACGACTACTTTGATGACGCCGAGGCTGCGAGATTGGCGGAGGAAGGCGAACCGAGCAATCCGGAGGGTAATCCGGTGCTCAACCGCCTAGGAGGTACACTCAAGCCGAGTTCGATGATTTAAGGGCTTTTCATGAGGCGAGGTATGAGGCTTTGGAGCAAAAGACCTCCAAAATGCAAAAATCAATCGGCAAGTTGAAGAAATTCATCAAAGACTTTATTCCGGATCTTGCTTCTCCTCGGATGAGGAATGATGTCCCCACCCCTTCACTTTTTAGCATTTTTCTTTCATGTTGCTTTCTACTTCTATGAACTTTGTAAAACTCTTTTGCACTAATGATATTTGCTTGTTTTTTTGAAAGGGTTAATATTGCAAGTTGATAATGACTTAAGGGTGATCATGATATTGATGGAGTATTTGATGGTAAAAATACTCTAGTTTGGCATAATTTGTTGTTGGTATGAAGTACTTGATGGTAAAAGTGCTTCTTTTAATTTGTGCTTAAATGCATTTGACATGTCTTGCTCATTTTGTTTAGATGGATTATTTGGGACATTTGTAATGTCTAATATGCATTGTTTGATGCTTAACATGTATTACTTGATGGCTCTTTAATTTTTTGCTTGATGGCATTGGTAATGCCTTGATATCTCTTTGGCTAAATTATCTCAATTGGGTTGAACCCTTGAGAATTTACTTTGTTTGTGCCTAGTATTTGTTGGATATATGTTGAAAATTGTTTTTGGTGATGGTATGAACAAACTTGGCTTGATTTCATTTACAAGGGCTATATATATCTTTCAAATTTTTGATGCCCGCCAAGTGTTCGATGAAATGTCACAATGAAAATTTCAACTTCTACATGAGTCTCTTGCTTCTAATGTCTTAAAATCTTTTTGAGGTCATGTTTTGGCTAACTAATGAGCTTATGGATTTCTTATGATTCATTTCTCCCATTTTATCTTGGTTTCTAAATTTAATTTTTCAATGGTTGATAAAATCGTAGTGTTGGCACACTTTGATAAACTTGAATGATGTTTTTATCATCCTAACATTCTTTTTGATGATTCCAAAGGGGGAGAAACAGAAAATTGGCTCATTAGCTCAAAAAGCTAATAAAAGCTTGTTATAAAAGCTATAAGCTATGGCTCATAAAAGCCATAAGTAGTGATTTATTTTTAGTCCAATTGTTGCTTGATGTACTTATATACTTGTCTATACTTGTCTAATGATGTTTTGTGACAGGGGGAGCTTATAAGCTCTTGAACAAATTGTAAAAGCTAAAACTTTTAGCTTATGAAAAATTGCTTTTACATTATTCTTGATGTGCTTGTTGATAGGGGGAGCTTGTACTTATTATTGAATATATTTACTCCCTTTCTTGGTTGCTTTTATATTTTGGAAATTTTGGTTGCTTCCAAACGGTCAAATGTTTTTACCGGAAAATCATTTCTAAAATTGTTCTCCTATTTTTTGTAAAAATTGTTTTGGTTTGTAATCATCAAAAAGGGGGAGATTGTTTGATACATATTTTTATCTTAATTTTGATGATTTTATTTTTACACCAAAACAATGGTTTTAAAGGTTGTCCAAATACTCCTAAATGATTTAAAATGGTTTTAATATTTTCCGGAGTACCTCAAGTTTATTTTCGATAATATTGACAACACTTTTAATGATTTTATGTCAATGGGTTTTTACTTTGAAACTATGTTTCTAAATGTTGTCCAAATACTCCTAAATGATTTAAAATGGTTTTTTATATTTTCCGGAGTATTTCTTCAAGTTCATTTTAAATAAAATTGGACAATACTTTTAATGATTTTGGGTTTATAAGATTACACTTCTAAACAAGGTTCCTAAATGTTGTCTAAATACTTCCGATTGGTTTAAAATGTTTCTACTAAATTTTCGGAGTATTTCTTGGGTTTTATTTTCGATAAAATTGGACAACTTTTCTCGTCTCAAGGTCAATAGGTCATTTGTATAGGGCAACCCGTGCATGAAGATGTTTTTGGAACAAAAATGAGACGGAAGTGAAAAAGCAGTCGGTCGGACCGGTCGCCGGGCGTCGGCCGTCCGGTCAACCGTCGCCTGAGGGGTCGACCGGTACTGAATGTTCACTCAAAGTAACGTTTTTCTTTCATCAAACCCATGAGGGGGACCGGTTGGAATCAGTCGGTCGACCGATCGCCTGTGTAATTTTTATGCGTTACGTTTCAAACTTTTATTTCGTGCGATGCCGGTCGCCTGCTTTGATAGCAAAAATATGACCGTTTTTGACAACAGACATATTTCCTTAAAATGTGGGATTGATTTTAATGACTATATTCTTGATTTTAATTGTATTTTTCAGAGATTTTCAATCCCCAAGAGGAGCCTATGCTTGATCAATCATCTCCTATAAATAGAGGATGTTTTGGAGCAACCAATACACAAATTGAGATACAACACAACAAGATACACTTCAAGTAAATATTTGTTCTTCATTGTTATTATTCTTGTTGTAATTTTGCCTAGCTTATCACTTTCACATCCTTGAGGTCTAGGCTATTCTTGATTACACTTTGCACTCAAATTGTAATATTCATTATTGAGTTGTAATCTTGATTTTTGGTTATCATTCAAACACAAGATACCCTTGTGAGTGTTCTTATGGAAAGAACACACTTGGATGATCCAGGTGATAGGAGCAAGAAGATTGTGGTGATCTTCTTATCGAGGTGTTGAAGAATTTGGTATTCTTCAAGGTTGAAGATTGTGGTAATCTTCACAAGGTGCCGTTGGAGATTGTGGTAATCTTCAAGAGAGATTGTGGTAATCTCAAAAGGTGGTGTTGAAGAAGAGGGTGGAGCTCTTCAAGGTGTCGTTGTAAGTTGGTGTTGTATTAATTTGTGGTAAATTAATAAAATCTTTTTCGTTTTGAAATCCATCAGGATATCTTGGAGTGGTAGAGGATTAGGCCCTAGGTGGGTTGAACCTCTATAAATCGACGTGTGTTGTTTACATTCCGCACCTTTATTATTGTCTTTGAGCATTCAATTTGAAAAAGACGGCAAAATCGAAAACATGGAGATAATCTATTCACCCCCTCTAGATTACAATAGCCGCTTGGACTTACATTGTACTCAGGTTCAAAAATGATGTTTGGACATTTTAATAAAGTTTTAAGAGTTTTTAGATAAATAAAATCAACCTTTAAAAGCCCAAGGACTAGATTGAAAAATTTTAGAAGTTTAAGGGCTATTTTGTAATTTTCGAAACTGTACCAGGCCTATTTTTAAAATTTGAAATTTTAACTCTTAAGGGACTGGAAATAATATATTTTAAGTGTATTCCAAAAATCCAAGTGTTTAGAGCTTGGAAAGTAATTTCATAAAACTTAAGGGACCAAATTGTAAAAGATTAAAATTGAGGACCAAAATGAAATTTCCAGGACCTATGCAGTCCATGCACCTGGAAATACTAATTTAACTATAACATAATGATATGTTGGACCCAAGGTTTAAATTTCATAACAATCGGACCCCTAAAAGCCTTAAAGGCAATTATTTCGAAATGGGACAAAAATGAGATTTCCAAAAGTTAAGTGGCCTATACTTATTTGTTTTTGTCCCAATATCCCACTGACCTTAGTGACATTTTTCAACTAGAATCACATTAAAAGCCCTTCCGGTTTGTGAGTTCCAATTATTTTAAACTTATGGACCGAAATGATAATTTTAACAAATTTGGGGCTAATGTGCGAATTTTATAAAAACTCGACCTCAAAAATTTAAAAACCTGAACCTTTGAACAATTTAGAGAATTTAGGAACTGACCTCATAATTTTTCAAGGTCGGGACATTTATTTATTCAATATTTAACCCCAAAAGAATTGGTTTTTACAAAATGGGGCTAATCAAATTTTCTTTTTACAAGGACCTAACTCGAATTATTTTTTTATTTTAAAGAAACAGCCCTGGACCCTCTGACTTTAATTATTGATTAAAATATTTTATTTTCTCAAAAATCCACGACTTTTCAGATCGTCTTAACGGATTAATATGCGATCGTGGGGCGACTTCCTCGTCTTGCGATTTTGAAACTATAATGGGACTTATGTTCCACCTAATCTTTCAAGATATCGAAGATTGCTTATCCTCCCAATAATCATCTTAATCCAAATAACTCCACCAACGCCATAATTGCCTTGCGCAAATTTCCAAAAACTTTCCTAAAATGCTTTCCTGAATCAATAATACCCGATCCTGGTTGACTACCCGAACTTGTATTTACTTTCCCGCCCGAGTCAACTTGGTATGTCGAGCTCACACGGTCGGAATGGATACGTCGGGGATGGGACCGGGCAGCTCGGCTGCGATTCCACTCTTCTTCGGCCCCATCGTCCTAATCCCCAAACCGAGGGACGGAGTTTTTCGAAGGGAAGCGGGTCATAGTACTTGAGGTATAATCATGATTATGACGAATCCGAGCCTTGCAAGCTCAAGGTGGATTTTGTCTTTGCGCTATGGAGCGATAAGGTGACAGGTCTTGGACCATCTTGAACGGGGAGTTACAAGGAAGAACAAAGGAATTCTTCATCGATCCATACGATCCGGAGTTAAACGGACCCGATTGGTTGGTGCTACAAATCATGACGCAACCGCTACTTGTATTGCATTGGTTGGCGCTACAAATCCACGCAACCTCTACTTGTATTGCATTGGTTGGCGCTACAAATCCGCACG
The DNA here is from genome assembly GCA_016081115.2 of Rehmannia glutinosa. Classification (NCBI taxonomy): domain Eukaryota; kingdom Viridiplantae; phylum Streptophyta; class Magnoliopsida; order Lamiales; family Orobanchaceae; genus Rehmannia; species Rehmannia glutinosa. Next base: position 340,882 of record JABTTQ020001909.1, read on the forward strand.
CAACCTTTACTCGTTTGCATAGGATTGGCGTTACATTGAAGACGCAATCCTACATGTCTTGCCCGAATCATAGTGCTTGTGTGACCACGAACTATTTCATAAACGGTATAAGTATATTACTTTATAAATATTTATCACGACGTTTGTGGACTATGTGTGAAAACATGCATCATACCTCACGCATTTCCATACAACTATTTTCTCGCATTAACTATATACATCGCCACACTCTCACATGATCACCCCATCCACCGAGATTTTTCGTGTCATCCCCTCCTATTTTCTAACCTTTAGATGAGGAGTACGTTAAAGACGTCGAACCTACCACGGATCAATCCCATGCTCACGTCGTACTAGTTCCTATAATCATTGATGTCGGCGACATTTTCTTTTTTTTTTTTTGATAATCCGGATATCCGGTTTTTACACGACTAATCTGGACCTGCTAGTGTCGAGGCCCCTTGACCCAACAGGATGTAAATCGAGGATGTGCCCAAGTGGCGGGTTTCTAAGGAGAGAGCCAACGGATTCGCCTCCCGCAATGCAGACCCCACAATATTTCGGTGAAAATCTGCTCCACACGGGATTCGAACTGCGTCGCGGGAGGAATTCACCCCACATCACCTTAGCCCTTACCACTGGCTATGCCCCTGGGGCAAAACTTTGGAGGGTAAACTTTTGTTATTATTGAACTCCTTCGTTCTGTTTTAGTTTGGACTGTAAGTTTAAATTCAGATATTTTGATGGATTGTATTCGGATATTGTCGGACCTCGAGATGTAATTCGTACTTGTGTGTATTTTATTTCGCTGCATTAGACTCTATTTCACTTGGAGTTTTGTATCCTTGGTTTAGACTGTTGAATTATTTCATTTAAGTGATTGATCGTCGTCGCGTCGCGTTTGGGGCGTGACATATTTGATGTATACTTAACACTATTTTGCTATATATTTAACATAATTTTACTGCATATTTTAATGGTCAAATAAAAAATATAAGTATACAACAAAACACATATAAGTACACATCAAAAAACATAAGTACACAACAACATAAATACACACATCAAAAATTAACTACTTATACAACAAAACACATATAAGTATACATCGAAAAACATCTAAGTGTACATTTACTTGTATAAAAATTTAAGTATACATCAAACCTACAAATATTACTTCGTCTTCTTTAACTAGAAAAAAAACTAGAACCTCCATTAACAAAAGCTTAACCACCATCACGGAAAAATAAAAATCAACGTGATCTCACTCCAGAAACCCTAATGACCGAATCGAGATCTACTACGACAAAAATTAATCAAACTTGACGTTTTATTGAGTACTTGAGTCGATTTCAATTTCTCTTCATATGACAACCGACGGTTGTACTTGGCAATTTCATTTTTTTTATTTCCATTATGTAATGTGCAATTTTTGTGTGAGCGTAAAACTATTTTAGATCGTGAAAATGGGGATGAAAAATCATCTCGAAAAGTTTCATCTCAAGGAGAAAGCGATAAAACGTCAAGAAATCGGAAGATGAACGAATGATGGAGGAAATGAAAGGAAAACTAAAGGAATCAAGTTTGGGAGAGAAACTAAGGGAAAGAAACAGGGAGGCTTATCGAGAGATCGGAACGGTTGACGACAAGTTAACGGCCGAGGCTCACAATCGGAAGAACGATCGGACGGTGGAGGAACTAAGGAGGCGAGAATTTGGGGTTGTCGGATGGAGGAAGGAGAATATTATTTAATTGTGTAATTCCGCCCTTTTCGGGTTTAAAATAAATTGAAAATGATTATTAAATTGGATAAATCCCAACCATCTAAAAATACGATTGTGGCCAGGATTAGTCCACACTTTTTCACTCTAATTATCCGGTCTCATTTGATTATATTCCTATATATATATATATATGTAAAATTGTTGTGAGTACATGCAAGAGTGGTAGTGCAAGCATGGTTTTATCTAAAATTTGACATACATGATTCGGAGAAAGGTTAGATTTTCTGGTTCTACAACAATTAATCGTTAAAATGTAAATAGTTTTAGATAAATTGCGCAAGAACCGTGGAAATAGTTTGGTGGGAAAAGTGAACGTTTGTTGACAATCAAGGTCTAGTTAATTTTGAGAATGCATAACCAAGAGTTTATTGAAAACTATACCTTGATTATCAAAATTGCCTTGTATAGATGTATGAGCAAGTATCACTCCTTGTATTTTTCTCATTTTGTACATTATTACGCTAGAATTTTTGTGTAATAACTAACTAAATAAGTGGTATTGAAAAATAAGTTAATTAAATGATTAGAGATGGTATTATGGCCGCGTAAAGCCCAAACCGAAAACAAACCCAACTCAAACAGAGTGGGTGTAGAAATGATAAATTAAATGGATAGTGAATAGGGTGAGTACAATTAGTTTCTTAAACCCAATAGGGTTACGAGTCTTTATGGAACCGCCAGTGGCCCCATATTGAGTAGCCTCCGGGGTTTCATGCGTTCAATTCTCTCTCTCAGCCGCCACACTCTATCTTTATAAATGCATTTCTAGCCTCTAAGGTTTCATTAATTCTATTTTCTATACTCTCTCAACTCGTTACCACACCCTATCTTCTTTCTTCATTCTCAATGGTTACAAAATGGTCTCTTCTCAACTCCTGCCACCCTTGCTATGAAAGTGGTGGTGCAGTGAGAGGTCTTTCTTGTCATCGGAGCATGTTGTTTCACATTTTTTTATATTAATTATTAATTTCTCAATCTTTTCACATTGATTTTACAAAAATTCTTTTCGATTACATATAATTACTATTTTCTTTTTTTGCCTCTCATGTGATTACTATATATTTTTACTTTCAAGAATCATTGCTAAAAGCTTAGTTCAAAGAAGATTATGGTTGATTAGTACATGTATATAGTAGAGATTTTCATAGGCTCTTGTGTTTAATTACAAACTTTGTTGAATTCGTGATTGCATGTGTTGGGATTACAACCAAAACCGAGAGGGATACAACGGGGATAATTTGAACTAACAATAGTCTATTACAAGCAAAGTGAAAAAAAAGCGATGAAAGCAAGTCGAGGCGAGCGAACTCTTTCTTTAAGACTCTTGTTGCCCCGTCATGATGCTCACGGTTGCAGGCAACGAGTCTCCCAAGATACAACGACTTTGGTAAAGGATAGGAGCACCACAAATCCTTCTACCCGGCGAACTGAGATAAGTGAGGCCTCGAGGTGACACAACACTTCTACGTGACACTTCTGGGGTAATGCAGAATTTTGAGTGACAGATTGTGATATGAATGCACGAATTTGCTCTGTGTTTGTGATGTATGATGCACGAAAATCCACTGAAGGAGGACTCCAATATATAGGGAAAACATAAGGGTTTCTCCAAAGGAAAGCCCCAATGATTTTGGACACAATCAAGCCCATCAATCCTCAATCAAATCCTTCCTATATTAGATTGATTTTATGCCAAGTCAAACCTTCCAATTGTGGCCTCAATCGGTTTAGGAATGATTTGATGCAATCAATCTTGTTACCATAAATTGGTGATTTGGGTCAAAGTTGCCTATTTAACGGATAAAATCAAGCAACTTACCAAACACCGGATTTGACCAATCTACCAACTTCCATATAAGTTGGATACATTTCCCATAACATATCTTTCTAAGTGTATCATTTGTGCATCGATTTCTCACTCACCCATAAATGGTTTTGTGAAAATAATTGCACCACTCGTTTCCAAAATTAACGAGTTCCCACACTTAGAATTTTGGCTTAACAAAACCGATTTTTCCAACAATCCCCACATGAGTGGAAACGATGCAAGAATTCATGTAGACTCGACCACTTAGTCCCCGGAAACATTGTTGCATCGGGATAGGTAGCTTGTGGCTTTGAACCTTCCTTAGTAAGATACTATCGGATATATCTGCGGCTTAGTGGACACGATGCCTTGAACTACTCCACTTACGAATATACCAAGACAATGATTTACACAACAACACTTCGCTTATCTCAAGTTCTCTCGGTTGTGTCGTTTTGGCCATGGATCACACTTGGGATTCATAAGTGTTTCATTGAGGCGCCCGTCCTCACACTTACATAGGTGACCTTGCCCATCGGAGGTACCCGCAATACCCCACCTTATTAGGTATAGGACGTCATTAAAAGTCCATAGGACTTAACCTCACCACGATCGTCAGGTTCAATCACTTGGTGGTGCTCTAGGGAATGGTTAGCTTGAAGCTAAGTACCAAGTGTTATGATCGAACAGTTTAAAGTTTATTTTTCCCATTGAACCAAGTTCTTGGGATCTCCAAATCATCATGGTTGGGTTTCCACTAGAAACTGTTCTTTAAGTTGTGGATTTTACACCCATTCCTCTAGCAGCGTATGGAATTGATCTCTGTTTAGCCGTTTAGTGAGCGGATCCGTTATATTCTCCTTTGACTTCACGTAGTCAATGGATATAATTCCTCTTGATATTAATTCCCTCACGGTATTGTGTCTCGGTGAATATGCCGAGACTTACCATTGTACATGGCACTTTGTGCCCTCGCCTATAGCCGCTTGGCTATCACGAGTGTATCAATATTGATGACACAGGCTTGTCCCAACATGAAATGTCCTCGAGGAAGTTTTGAGCCATTCAACTTCTTCACCACTTTATCTAAACCTATGAATTTCGATTCCATGGTGGACCGGGCTATGCACGTTTGCTTAGTGGACTTCAGGACACCGCACCGCCACCTATAGTAAATACATACCCACCGGTGGAATGTGAGTCTTTTGAGTCCAATATCCATTTGCATCGAGTGTACCCTTCTAAGATTTGGATAACTCGTGTAGTGTAGCCCAAACTTCAAGGTGTATCTCAAGTATCGTAACACCCTTGTCGGTGCTTTCCAGTGCTCACCACTTGGATTGCTCGTGAATCGCTCGGCTTATTCGAGTAAGCTAGATCGTGCCTTGTACAATTCGTGAAGTACATCAGGCTCCCAATGATCCTGGAATACTCAAGTTGAGCCTTTGGTTCCCTGTGTTCTTGATTAAACGCAGGCTATCGTCCATGGGTGTCTTTGCCGGTGGATCATCAAAGGCATTGAACTTTCTCAATACACTTTCGATATAGTGAGATTGAGACAAGAGGATGCCTTCAAGTCCTCTCAATTTTGATCCCTAGGATCACATCGGCTAGACCCAAATCCTTCATGTCAAAGTTATCTTTTAACATGTTCTTCGCCCTCATGATCAACTCATGAGTGCTTCCCATTATCAACATGTCGTCAACGTATAGACAAACGATGATAAATGAGTCCGTGTGCCTTTTACATATACACACTTATCGCATTCATTGATGCGAAATCCATTTGACATCATCACATTGTCAAATTTAATGTGCCATTGCCTTGGTGCTTGTTTTAGTCCGTACAAGGACTTAACTAGCCTGCACACCTTTTCTCTGTCCGGGAACCACGAACCACTCGGGTTGTTCCATGTAGATTTCTTCCTCCAACTCCCGGTTTAGAAATGCGATCTTTACATCCATTTGGTGAACTTCGAGATTGTGCAGCGGCAAAGAATCGCCAAGAGCACCCTAATGGAGGTAATCCTCGTAACTGGTGAGTAGGTGTCGAAGAAATCATGTCCTTCCTTTTGTTTGAAGCCTTTAGCCACTAATCTGGCTTTATATTTATCGATTGATCCATCAGCCTTGTATTTCCTCCTTAGGACCCACTTGCATCCTAGAGGTTTACTGCCAGATGGGAGATCAACCAATTCCCATGTGTGGTTTTGCATGATAGAGTCTATCTCTGCATTGATAGCCTCCTTCCACATTAGGGCTTGAGGACTAAGGCGATCTTCTTGGATGGTCCTAGGTTCATTATCCAACAAGTAGATCATGAAGTCCGGACCAAATGACTTAGTTGTCTTCGCCCTTTTGCTACGTCTTGGCTCATCACCACCTTGTGTTGTATCGCTGCAAACATCACGAGCTCTTTTAGTCGAACTCTCTTCTTTGTTTTCTTTACAAGGATAGACGTGCTTTCGAAAAACACAAAGATTCCTTGACTCAATAGTGGTTCCTTCCGTCACATCAAGTATATCGACTTGTGTACTAGAAACCGATATGCACATCATTCAAAGTGCATATCTTATGAAGAAATAATCGGCCGTCTTGGGTCCTATCTTTAATTGCTTTGGCTCGCACTTTTACCTTAGCCAAACACCCCATACCTTTAGGTAATTGTAGCCGACTCGACCTTTCCATAACTCATATGGGGTTTTATCTTTTCCTTTGTGGGGAACCCTATTTAGAATATAGTTAGATGCAATTGCTTCCCCCACAAGTTCTGTGGTAACCCGAACTAATCAACATAGCGTTCATCATATCTTTCGGGGGTTCTATTCTTGCGCTCAAAGAACGCCCGTTCGATTGAGGTGAGTAAGGTGCTGTGGTTTGGTGAATTATGCCATGTTCATTGCAGAATTCCTCAAACGGAGCCACGTACTCTCCACCTCTATCACTCCGGATTGACTTGATCCGAGTGCTGAGTTGATTCTCTACTTCACTTTTGAAGTTCTTAAAGGCATCTATAGCCTCGTCTTTACTTTTCAGCAAGTAAACATGACAGTATCTTGTGCAGTCATCAATAAATGTGATGAAATACTTTTTGCCTCCTCTAGTTTGCACAAGTTTCATATCACACACATCAGTGTGAACAAGTTCTAGAGGCACCGTGCTCCTCTTCACTGAATGAAAAGGTGCCTTTGGCATTTTAGCCTCAACACAGATCTCACATTTATATTGTGAGTCTAATTCAACATTTGGTAATAATTTCATATCTACCAATTTCTTTATGGAATTCATGTTAACATGCCCAAGTCTAACATGCCATAAATCACACGACTCAATCATATAAGAGGAAGAAGCAATAGTTTTATTAGCATCATTTGTGCGGCGCACAACCATTACATTCATCTTGAACAATCCCTTTTCAAGGTGTCCCTTTCAAGGAATTGCCCATTCTTAGTAAGTACAAAGCTACGGTGAAACACTAGTCTAAAGCCATGTTGTACAAGTAATGACCACGATACAAGATTTTTCCTAATGTATGGGGCATGCAATACTTCTTTCGATGTTAGCTCCTTCCCAGGACGTCATCTTCAAGAACCTTTACAATTCCCGCAATGTCGGAAGTTGAAGAGTTTCCCATGTGGAGGCTCCTCCCGTAAATGGGGTATACGAGAAAGCGTCCACGATCCGAGCACACGTGGCCGAGTCGCGCCGGTGTCAACGAACCACTCCTAGGGTTATCCACTAGGTTAGCTTCGAAACAACATCGACAAGTCCAATTTGGACATTCCTTCCTCAATAACCAAGTTAGCTCCAGGATTGTTTTCCCTTGTTCTTAGGGGCATCCCAAGATCCTTGTTTGTGTCAGGCCTACCACGAGTTGTGGCAATTTCCGCAAACTTCTTGGCTTTCTTGTTATTGGGTTTAGCCTTAGTGCTATTCCCTGGGTGCTTGCGTTTCTTATTCGTATCGATTCCGCCAAATTAGCCTTTGCCTCGGCCGAGGTCTTACCATGCTTGACATTTGATTGCCTATTGCTCTCTTCAACGCGCAATTTCACAATCAAATCCTCCAAGCCCATTTGCTTCCTCTTATGCTTGAGATAGTTTTTGAAATCTCTCCAACTAGGCGGCAACTTTTCAATAATTGCAGCCACTTGGAAGGTTTCACACAACTGCATCCCTTCAGCATGGATGCTGTGCAAAATCAACTGCAATTCTTGGAGTTGACTCATAACAGTCTTGGTGTCAACCATCACATACTCCAAGAATCTACCGACAATGAACTTCTTAGTGTCGGCATCCTCCGTTCTGTACCTTTTATCCAACGAGATCCACAGTCCCTTGGCAGTACCTTTGAACGAGACATACACACTGTACAACGCATTATCCAACCCATTAAGGATGTAATGCTTGCACAAGTAGTCCCCTTGACCCCATGCATCAAGGGCAGCCCTACGATCCATATTGGTATCGTCTGGGGCAACAACAGGAGGGTCCTCTTTAAGGAACCTCACCAAACTTAGGGTTGTCAGATAAAAGAACATCTTTTGCTGCCACGTGTTAAAATTAAGCCCGGTAAACTTTTCCGGCCTTTCGGCATGGGCAGCCACAGTCGCTGGAACAGGTGTGATCGAAGGTGTTGCCAACACTGGCGTAACACCTACGGCAGAGACAGAACCATGTGAAGCCTGAAGTGAGGCCACAGGTGTGGTCACACCGAAGGCCACACTCGCTGGAGCATTAGAAAACTGGGGTGTGCCAGAAGGTGTTGTAACACCGTAGGCCACACTCGCTGAAACATCAGAATACTGGGGTGTGCTAGAAGGTGTGGTCACACCCCCACTATTAATTGGAGCATATCCGAAGCAGAGGTCTTTGTAACACTTCCAAGAGCTGGAACGTTCGGAAATAGAGGTGTGATAGAAGGTGTGGTCACACACCCCCGCGATCGTGAAATAGAAGCGAGGAGCAGTGTTGGCAAAGGTGTGGCGAAGGTGTGGTCACACCAAAAGCGGGGACAATAGAAATAGGTGTTGTCGGAGGTGTTGTCACACCCGAGGCCACACCTACAGAATCGGTGGTCATTGCGTTGCTTGAAGATGCCATCACCCAAATTACAAACAAGAGTCTTAAAATTGTTGGGATTACAACCAAAACCAGGAGGATACAACGGGGGCTAATTTGAACTAACAATAGTCTATTACAAGCAAAGCGAAAAAAAAAGCGATAAAACAAGTCGAGGCGAGCGAACTCTTTCTTTAAGACTCTTGTTGCCCGTCACGATGCTCACGGTTGCAACGAGTCTCCCAAGATACAACGACTTTGGTAAAGGATAGGAGCACCACAAATCCTTCTACCCGCGAACCGAGATAAGTGGAGGCCCGAGGTGACACCACACTTCTACGTGACACGGGGTAATGAGAATTTTGAGTGACATGATTGTGATATGAATGCACGAATTTTCTCTGTGTTTGTGATGTATGATGCACGAAAATCCAAGGAGGACTCGCAATATATAAGGGGAAAAGCGATAGGAAATTTATTGTTTAGATTTTGATGAATGCCATGTAAAACTTAGAATAGGAAGTTGGCACCCCATTTTTGTTGTAAATCGCATTGTAATAAATAGGGCTAGTCAAGCCGTGAGTTAAGTCGGCCTATGCCCAAACATGCAAGAAGACAATGGAGACTAGAAGGAAGACTCATTGCGAGACAGTGAGTATGGCAAAAAAAGAGTAGACGGGAACTCTAATGAATGAGCAATTTGAGATGCGGTTGAGTGGAGTATCGATCAAGTCAACTCAAGAAAAGCCAAGTCTCAAGTTGAAGTGATGAAGAGTCATCCAATGATTGGAAGCGACTCTAAGTCACATGGGAAAGCAAGGAAATGCGGTCAAGTCGAGATAATGAAAAAGATCCGTTGCGAGAAATCAAGAGAATTACTTAAACAAGTAATATCTCTATACTACATTTCTCGAAGTGCTCGAGTCCCGAGAAGGGTGCAAAAGGAATAAACCAATGGGAAGCACTACACCGTGTCGAACTCGAAAATGTGAAGAACAATTCATACGAGGAAATGGCAATTCCAAGGATCGCAACAAGACAAGCCAACGATCGCAAGTGACTTTAAAAAATAAGCCTATCTCTTCAACGGGCAAATTTTTGAAAGATCACTATAAAAGGCCGAGAAATGACTTTGAGAAAAAGAGACCGAACCACAAACGTTCAAGCGAGTTATTAGAAGCGTAAACACGAAATATTCTCAATCCTCAAGCCTACACTACGAAGAACATCAATCCAACACTCACCTGTGAAGGAAAGATAACTTCAATCGGTTGAAGAGGAAAATCTTGATAAATCAAGGGTCTACATTCCTCGTAGGATTGTAGGAAGGTTCAAGGTCGAACCAAGTCTTGAAGCTTTTGGAGGGCTTCGTGATCAAATCCAAAGAGCTTAAGCAAGTGGGTCTGTAGTAGCAAAGGCGGTTTTGCCTGTGAAGAAGGTTCGAGTCGCAGTCGTCTGAGAACGGTGAGTGATCAAGGCGTCTCACCGAGTCCCAAAGGAACAAGTCACTATGTGATCAAGGCTTGTATCTGGGACTTACCACTTTGTATCTTGATCAATACATAGTGGATTCCTCCAGGAGTTGGAGAAGAGATGAGTAGAAGAATTACCCCATCTTGAACCTCTATAAAAATCTTATTATGTCATTTACATTTCAAAGCACTTTAATTCTTGCATCATATTTGTTTATTTCTGTGACATATTTGATATCCATTAGATAATCTCTAAGTACTAAATCAAGCTCTAAATCTCTACTTAACCAAACTTAAGGGTGTTAAGTCTTCCAAAAAACAAACCACGTTGAGTTAATTTAGACTTAACAACCGAGTTATTCAAAGAATACGGCTCGGTTGAGTGCATTGAGAGACTAACTCTTGATTAACTAAATTGGATGTCCACAAGGACACGGTGTGTAGTATCAACTCGAATTTTTAAAAGGACTAAATCAAAAATTTGGTAAGGTTTATTCAACCCCCCTTTCTAAACCTTACACTTACACCCCTTGGGATCTACAAGTGGTATCGAGCGGTTGGTTCATTGAGCCTTCCGCAGTTCTTGAACTAGATCTCCAAATTTTTCAAAGTCTTCTTTAGTACTTAATTTTTCAAAACTCTTTTTATCATTAAAATTTATTATCATGGAAGCAAATTTGACACGTATCCCTATGTTCACAATTGAAGAATTTGATGATTGGAAAATTCGTGACAGGCTCATCTATCAAAGATTACATGATGAAATGTGGATAGTGATAGAGGATGGGCCACTACAAATCTTAAAGGTGAACACAATCGTAAGAAGAGTTGCATTTGAAGGTGAAGAGGATATAGCTCCCGGACACCTATGATCGAAAAACCAAGAATTTGAATGGACAAATGATGACAGAAAAAGATATAACTTGGACAATGTGGCCAAGGACATTCTTTACAAAACCCTGGACAAAGCCATGTTCAACAAAGTCAAATCATGCAAAACGGCTAAAGAAATCAGGGACAAGCTAACATTGATTTGTGAAGGCTCGGAAGCAAATCAAAGAAAACAAAATATCGGTCATTTGTCAGAGAAATTTGAGAACTTCAAAATGATCTCGGGAGAGAACCTAGATCAATTGGATGCTCGATTCATAGAAATCACCAACGAGTACAAAGACTTTGGAAAAGAATATACACGAGAAGAAATGTGTATGAAGATCCTAAAATCTTCAATTTGAATGGGAAATGAAGGTCATGGCACTAAGACATTCCATGGACCTATCAAAGACATCCAACCATTAACTATTCTCGTAACTCAAAGCCTACGAGTTTGGTGAGAAGAAAAGACCGAGGAAGAGAGAGTGTACCCAAAAGCAATTTTAATGCTCTAATTGTTAAAGATGGGAAGAGAGCCGAGGTCAAAGAAGCCATTGATCAGGAAGAAATAGCCCTGATGGTTAAAAGGTTCAACAAGTTCTTCAATAAGAACTACAAGAGAGGCAAGGCGAATCTTCCGGAAGACACTCGGCTCTCCTCCAAGTCAAGGGAAGATAGGCCAACAAGAGAACATATCACCAAAAAGTCTGAATATCAAAGAGTCGACAATCCAAGAATGGAAAGAGTGATCAAAAGGTTGAATATCTATCTTTGAACGTAGACGACCAGGTCACTACGCCATTGATTGCCCATATCCTCGTAGTCAACAAATACAGGAATGAAGAAGAAAGAAAGGTCTTTAGAGAAAGAAGACAAGAAAAGAAAAAGGCAATGTTAGCTGCGAGAGCTTGAGACAACCAGGTCAAGAGAGACACCGAGTGATTGAGAGAAAGCGTGAAGGCGACTACTCAAGTGACTCGAAGAAGAAGCCCTAACTGTTTGATGGCCAAGGAACAAGATCAACTTTGACCAAGAAGATGAGGTACACTCTAACTCATCAAACTCTTCATTCTAGTGATAGTGCGTGTGACACAAACACTTCATCACCCATTTGATCTTTATGATTCATTAGGCAAAATGATGAAAGATTTTGAACACATTAAATCCTCACACACACTACTAAATGAGGAAAACGGTCTACTCAAGAGCAAAAACTTACGGTGACTAAGGAGTTGAGTACTCTAAGTCAAATAGCCGATGAGAATGGAAGTTTAAAACCGAAAATGCAAAGTTATTAGCGAGAAATAGCCGCTATAGAAAAGAGGAAAATGACCTCAAAAATGTGATTGCCTCATTTACTAAGGCATCTAAATCATTGGATGATCTTATTATGAGTCAAAGAGAATGTGGAGACAAGCAGGGCTTAGGATTTAATTCCACTATGCTATGTCGGGCTCCAAGAGTGAATTTGGAAAAGGGATCTTCAAGCAATGAAGTATCTCAAAATCCAAAACTCGAATGATGCACACACACTTAATCAAAAGCAAAATCACAAGCAAAGCGGCCTTGGTTATAAAGGAAAAGGAAAAAATGACCCGGTTGAGTGTATTTGAAAGGACGATTGAGAAGAGATTCACCGAGTTCTTGAAAACTCCAAACAGAAAGTACTATGTAAAGAAAAAACAGAGCGACCAAAAACCTCACGAAAATCTATGAGAGAAATACATATGATGGGAATGGTAGAAAATATCCAAGCCAAGTGATTGGAATAATGCGAACTATCGGCATAGACTTATGGAATATAAGCCCAAATGGCAAAGGCCAGAACTCATCAAAGGCCATTCCAAAAGTATAAGAACTTTCATCAAAGACACATATGCACCTAGGCACTACACTCGAGAGACACCACAATTACCCAAAGAAGGCGATTGCTAAAACTTATACACAGGCATACGGACAAAAGAGACAGTTGTATGAAACTAAAATCCCCAAGCAATTTGCCAAGATTATTATGATTATGGCAGCGATAGATGGCAACCCCTTAGAGTCAAATCATTTGGCTATAAGTTGGTTGGATCATCTTACAATTCTAACCCTCGGGACCCAGGACAAGTATGGGTACCTAAAACTTAATTTCCTTGATTGCGGGTTCAAGGAACAGGCGAGTGCCAAGGAACCTGGTATATGGATAGTGGTACGTTCTAGACATATGACGGGAAACAAAAAAATTTGTCAAAATTCAAGGAAGTAAAAGGAGCAAAAGTCATATTTGGAGGAAATGAAGCTCCAGGTGAAATAAGAGGCATTGGATCCATCAAGAGGAATGGATTAGAAATCACAGATGTTGCATATGTTGAAGGACTCAACTTCAACTTGCTAAGCATCGATCAACTCTGTGACAAGGGCTATAATGTTGGATTCAACATGGGTATATGCCAAATCAAGGATCTTGAATCGAATAAAGTTGTGTTGCAAGGATGCGGACAAAAGAACATGTATGTAGTAGATTGGTCAACCGCTACACACAAAGACTGTCTATTAGCAAAGAGCACAATCAATCAAGTTGGCGTGGCCCAAAAAGCCGAAGTCACCCGAATTTCAAAGCGATTAACAAGCTTGCAAGAAGTAATCTTGTGGAAGGACTTCGGACTCATTATACAAGAAGGAGAGTATATGTGATGCATGTCGGAAGGAAAACAAATCAAATCTTCATTCAAAGAAAAGACATGTCCATCTTCAACAAGAATATTGCATCCGCTACATATGGATCTATTTGGCCCAGTGGAACCAAGCATAAGTGGAAAGAAATACACCTTGGTGGTAGTAGATGACTACTCAAGATATACATGGACAATATTCATGTGTAAGAAAAAGAAACTCTACAGAAACTACCACACGGTGATGAAGAGGATTCAAAAGCGAGAAGAGCCAAACCATTATCAAAATAAGATCGGATAGAGGAACCGAGTTTGTCAATGGAATAATAACTCAGTATTGTATTGAAAATGGTATTGGTCATGAACTATCTGCAGCAAGGACTCCACAAAGTGAGAATGGAGGTGCGAAAGAAGGAACAGAACTCGCAAAGAAGCAGCAAGGACCATGTTAGTCAAGCGGGGTTACCAAAAAGATTTGGGTCAAGCAATCAACACAACTTGCTACACTCAAAACAGGATGTATGATAAATGGATTAACCCATTGACAAAGACTCCTATGAGATTTGGGTGGAAGAAAACCAAATGTTGCATATTTTAGAATATTTGGATGTAAATGCTTCATCCACAACAATGGCAAAGACAATCTAAAGGCCTTCTATGCTAAAGCGGATGAAGGTATCTTCTTGGGATACTCAAAACAAAGCAAAGCCTACAGAGTACTCAACAAAAGGACTAGCCAAATGTAAATAGAGAAGACATTGAAGAGTCGGTGATAAGTTTGAATCATCCAACCATCTGAGAAGAGTCCTATCAAGCCAAGGCTGGAACTATTAACTCGGATGAAGATGAGATAGTTGAGTCTCATAAAATCTTTGGAAAATTTGCAGCTAAGTGAGTGCGAGAGAGCGATCAAAGCAACACATCTGCTAGACAATCGAACCGGCTAACTTACTTCAACTTTGATGTAAGATGGTGAAAGACCATCCACCGAACTTGTCATTGGAGATATAAGAGAAGGTGTTAAAATAAGATCGAACTCAACAAGAAGCTATGTTCACATGCTTTATCTATAAATAGAGCCCAAAGATGTGTTACAAGCATTGGACGACACACATTGGATTCAAGCCATGCAAGAAAAGAGCTAAATCAGTTTGAAAGAAATAAAGTATGGGAATTAGTTCAAAGACCCACACATCAAAATGTTATTGGCACTAAATGGGTGTTCGGGAATAAGATGAACGAGGAAGGTTACGTGGTAAGAAACAAAGCAAGATTAGTAGCCAAAGGATATTGCCAAGAAGAAGGGATAGATTTTGATGAAACATTTGCCCCGTAGCAAGATTGGAAGCTATAAGGATGCTTCTTGCCTATGCTGACTCACAAGAATTTCATTGTATATCGATGGATGTAAAAAGTGCATTCCTAAATGGTTTATTGGAAGAAGAAGTGTATGTTGAACAACCTCCAGGATTTGAGCGAAGACTCTTGGAGATAAGGTATACAAACTCAAGAAAGCTCGTATGGATTGAAACAGCACCCCGAGGCATGGTATGATACTTTGTCACAATTCCTAAGCGAGAATGGATTCACAAAAGGAAAAGTAGATAGAACACTTTTCAGAATTCAAGACAAAAAGAGTATCTTGCTTGTTCAAATATATGTGGATGACATCATTTTTGGATCCACAAACAAAGAGTGTGAAAAATTTTCAAACCTCATGCAAAGTAAATTTGAAATGAGCATGATGGGAGAGCTAACATTCTTTCTTGGACTCCAAGTGAAACAAGCTGAAGGATGGAACCTTCATAAGTCAAACAAAATACACCGGAGAGATTTAATGAAGAAATTTGGTATGGAGGAGAAGTCTTACGTAAAAATACCAATGAATACATTAGTCAAAATGGACATGGATGCGGATGGCAAGCCACGTAGATCAAACAAGATCTGAGCACTTATTGGATCATTGCTCTATCTCACAAAGAAGCAGGCGGACATCACCTTTGTTGTAGGTGTATGTGCAAGATTTCAATCGCCCCAAAAGAGAGCCATATGACAAAATGACTAAGAGAATATTGAGATACTTGAAAGGAAGCCAAGAAGTTGGCTTATGGTATCCAAAGGAAGGTGGATTCAAGCTAATTGGCTATTCGAGACTCGACTATGCTAGATGCAAGAGTTGATAGAAAAAGCACCTCAGGCACATGTCAAATGCTTGAAACAGTTTGTTTTCTGGTTTAGCAAGCAAAATTCAATAGCCACCTCTGGTGAAAGAATACATAGTTGCGGGGCAAATTGTTGTGCCCAAGTCCTATGGATGAGGCAAAGGTGGGAGACTATGAAGTTGAGGAAAAGGAAATTACAATCATGTGTGATAATACAAGTGCAATTGCAATCACTCAAAATCCTATGTTGCACTTTCGAGAACAAAGCATATCGATGTCGATATCACTTCATAAGAGATCATGTTGAAAAGAATGACATCATCTTAGAATACATCTCAACCGATAAACAATTGGCTAACATCTTCACAAAACCATTATGTGAGTCAAGATTTGAAGAACTCAAGCATGAATTAGGGTTAATTGAGTGAGTTAACACTCAGAAGACTCAAAGAAAAGAAATGAAACACAAAAAGTGAAAAAGATTTGAACTCACAAATCAGCTAAGTAAATCGATTGTATCGGAAAGAATGACTACACCAAGTCGGTAGCCGAGTCACTAAGAGAACTTTGAGAAGAAGAGTTAAATCGGCTAAGGGATAATTCGAGTCATTTATGAGCAAAGTGAAAAAACGCGATCGTTTTTACTAAAGCGGGAATGTTTTTAAGAATGACGTCAAGCATAATGATGATGTGTACAGACAAAAAGCTGCACACCAAGCTTATGATTGGATATAAATGCTGCCGCATTAAATACGAGACATTAAATGCTAAATCAGCGTGCAAAATCTAAGCCGTTGATTTCGATCACATTTCAAAAACCACCCGCACGTCCTTTCAGAAACCATACTTACCCCATTTTCGTCTGTCTTCTCTCACATATCACCAAAAGCAGTTCATTTTTATCTCGAAGCAAAGGCGAAACTCTCAAAAAACCCTCTCGATATTCAAATCAAATTTCTAATTTTCTTTTAAGTGAAAATCTTGAAAAATGGCATCAACATATGATTTTGTCAAGCTAGGAAAACAAATCCACATAGGGTCAACCGTGGATTTCGAGGGCATGGACAAACAGGGGTCCGATGACGCCTCATAAAGAAAATCGCTGAAAAGCTCGAAACGACCGGTGAAACCATTTTCGGCGTTGGAATATCCAATGACCTATGTGGATGAGGTCGCACAATTCTACGTGAATGCCGAGATTCACGACGAAGGGATAAAGTCATCATTCACGGAAAGAAGTTCACCATCTCTGCCAAGGATATGGTCAACATCGCTCATTACCGAAGCGGAAGGAGCATCGAAAATCAACGGCCGATGTAAACCTGCTTTGCTTGGAAGGAAATAGCTAAGCCCGACTATCTTTGGTAAAATAGTTTACACACAGAAACAAGAGGATCTTTGAAGGAGGACTACCACAAACTGTTGGACATAGTTGCCAAATGCATAGACATCAAATTTGGCGGCTTTGACCAATCATCAAAAGCAAAGTCGATCGTAATGGTGCGATCATTGAAGAAAGGAAAATAAATCTGAGTTTGTCTATGATTGGTGGTAGTTTGCATGTATTTTGGGCTTAATATTGGCTAGAATGTGGGAATATGCATCGTTATACAAGTAAATTGGGTAGTATTCTTGTTTTGTGGAATTGGATTACGCTTTTGCTCGTTTTGTAGGAATTTATCTATATTTGTGGCATAGTGGCAACAATTCGAGCATTGCAACCGCCAATACTTGACACAAGTGACGAAGTTTGGAGTCGAGTCGAGAAGAAGTTGACGAAGGCAAGAAACGGAAAAAAATAGTCTATGGGCATATTGTTCCGGTGAGCACAGGCGGGCGTGCTCCTCTCTAGACGGCCCGTGCTCAACCCAAACAGATGACTCAAGGTGCGGCCTAGGGCACGGGCAGCCGTGCCATATTGGCACGCCGTGCTCTCTCGAAGAAAGATTACAAATGGTTCGGCACCCGGACGGGTTGGGCGTGCCAAAAGGGCACGCACGGTCGTGCCGTCTTGTGGGAAAAATAGAGTTTGTCAAATTTCAACTAGGTTTCGACCCGAACGAAGTACAAATAGACCCGGGCGGCCACAAACGAGGACACGCTGATTTTTACCCTAGAAACCAGAGAAAATAGCGAGTTTTCCATCGGAAACTTCGAGAGATTGATCAAGACCGCAACCACACCTTCGAGGATTGAAGATAGATCGAGAGATCATCGTCATCCCCGAGTCACTCATTCCATCGTATCGTATTTCAATTAGTTAGATTTTGATTATGGATAATTTGTCTATGAATTGTTTATTTTCAATGTCCGGCTAAAACTATTGTGATTCGGGTTTGGGAGTAGATTAATAAACACTTTTATGTGATGATTAAGGATAATTGAAGTTAATGTTTTCTTTCTCTATTCAAGTACTTTGCTTTAATTCTTGTTTTGTCAAAAGGCCTTTAATCTAAACTTGTTTGATGTATTGATCCATAATTCTAACCGATGAGTTTCAATACTAGATCTTGAGTACTTGACACAAATAGATTGCATGATTGAGAAGTCTCTGTGAATATTTGTGAGATCTTTTAATCTTTTGAACTTTTGGGAGTTGGATATCTCATGTTGAGTAGAGATGCAAACATAGATATTCCAATCAACGCTTTTACATACATCTCGAGAGAGGGGTAAATTACTTTGGTGATTGGGTCTATAGAGAAGAATACGTTTAACCTTGGTTTGCTTAACTGAGCATAAAAGTGGGATATTAATTGAAACCATAACCAGGAATCCATCCATCCATACTTGATCTTTTAATCGCTCTTTGCTTTGCTATTTTAGGATTAATTTCTGCTTTAGTAGTAATAAAACCAAACCTTCAAATTTCGATAGTTTAGATAAAAATAGGACTATTATAATCCAATACTTAGTACATTAATTTATTAATCCTGTGGATTCGACCTTGCACACCCTATTCTATAAACCGATCCGTACACTTGCGGTGAAGCTAAGAAAATAGGCGACAGTCTACAAACAGACTATGCGAGCGTAGGGAACAAATCCTTAAAGGAAGATGGTGCATTTGGAGGATCCCAGGATATGGCTCGGTGATTGGCCGGTGATGGAGGTGAAAGGAGTCCTCTTAGACATGGAAAGGCGTTCCATGTAAACAAGAGGATGTTGAGATCAAACCTCTCAGCGCGCTGAGAAGAGAGCCTACGCCAAGAGAGGCGACACGAGTGAGGGGGAATCAGGTGACCAAGAAGATACTGATTGTTTCCTCTCCACCAAAGAAGAAAGCGCCCTGCGGCCTACTAAGATGATTCTTGCTCGCAGAAAGAAAAACAAACTTGCTCCCGCCCTGCAGCCGTGTCTCCGCCCAAAGCAGTGTCGAGAAGGACTCTCAACTACCTTCTCGGATCGTCAAAAGAGGAGATCGATAAGCAAGACGGCCAGCTCCTCGAGAAGAAGACACGGCACGCCCCGGCCCGCCCAAGACTCAAGAAGAAAGCGTCTCGAACGGGAAATCCCCGGTACAAACTAGAAGACGAAGAAGAATCATCAAGCGCTCGAGCTTGAGAAACCGGTGAGTCGACCACTCACCGAACAAATACGGCAAGCTGAAGTAGTAGAGTCCCAGATGTAATTGATGAAACAGCTAAGTCTCATTGGAAGGCGTCATGCAGAGGCAAATCAAGAAATAATGAGTCCACGGTGAGACAGAAGAAGAAGCTGATGGAGATGATAGTGATGTGGTGATCCTATCCCCACTTTACCCGGATATCCAAAATCGTCTGCGAGAGTGGAGGAAATGGAAATTGAGTCGATCCAGGAACAGTTCCAACGGCCCGAGTTTATAGAAGAAGAAGAGGAAGCTGTTGAATTTCCTTGGATTGACCTCTGTGATCCTCAAGATGGATGAAGAAAAGCGCATGAGACATCTTGCAGATCTTCAAGGATAAGGAGAAGGAGAGGCGCAGAGGCGAGGCAAGAGAGAAGGCCAAAGATTCGCCCTCTCCGGAACCACGAGAACATACACACTCTCACTTCGATATTCTATTAGAAAGTGATGAGGATCTCAACCTGCTTCTTTGCGCCGCTGAGAAGAATTGCAAATGCAGCAACCAATGCATGAATCGAGAATTCTTCATGAGAAGAGCATGATGGAGGGACCAGGAGAGTCCTCGAACACCGAAATTGATCCAATGGGAGTGGTTGACAAATCGCCACCGTTGTTCTTTGCCACCACTTCCCGACTCACTCGGAAAAAGGAAATAAGGAGATGGCGATGAACTGGGTTAGTAGGGACCCCGGTTGAGCCAACCCCAACGAAGGTGTCTTACCACCGCTGAACACGAACACTAGAAACAGCCGGGAGTTTGGAGACGAGTGACCCCATTCCAAGTCACTCGGTGGTGCAAACCGAGGGGGAAACTCCCTCCAGCTGCGAGAAAGGTCGGAGAATCGCCGAGATGACTCCACAACAAATCCGGGAGGCGAAGTGGAGAAAGTACAAACACCAAACGAATAGCAAGTTGCCATCAACGAAGCTCGAGGCGATTGAGACTGTCTCGCCCGAGGTGCCAACCGCTCTCCGGCGAAGGCTTATGACGCGCCGATGCGATCGAGGCACATGAAGGAACATCCGCGGGAGTTAACACTGGCGATGAAAGTGCAATCCATGGGGTTGAGACTCAATGGATGCCACCACGAAAGACCCTAAGACAGTGACACTTTTGTCGAAAGGACGCGTCAAGCCTCATTGCGATTGAGGCTGCGGGGAGGTAATGAAGGCCAACAGGAGGTTGAGACTTCAGGGTAACGCGGTGAAGTAGAGAACATCCTCCTGCTATCATTGATCCATCGAGAAAAGGAGATAAGTGCACTTCATGATTCCCAGGATAATCGATGTAACTTTTCCGGGATCGAAGGAGACGAAGAAGGCGAGTAATCCCCGTGTGAGATCCAAAAGACTCGGTTGTGGGTGTTCCAAGCACGAGCAAGTCGATCCCAAGACTACTCGTCAAACCTTTAATTTTGATGATGAGCCACCAATGGAAATCTCATCATAGTCCAATGACGCCGATAATGCCGAGGACCGTCTACTCAAATAGAGAAACCAGTGAGACCAACGGCATGTTGAAACTGTTGAGGCTCGACAAGTCGGGTCCACTTCACAAAAGACCCCAGTGAAACAGAGTCCACGCTGCGCAGCTCCCAATCTGCAGCGGAGTTCGACTCAAAAGGAACCTCACGTGCACCGCTCATCATTGAACAAATCCCGGTTGGCGTGATGAATCCTTTGTAGAATCATTTCCTTTCTCCCGGAGGTACCCGATCTCCTGAAGAGTCGAGAACGAACTCGCGCTTTCATAGACTCTGTCATTCCATCGGTACCATCGTTCGGTGACTATGACTTTGATGGCTGCGTGGCCATCACCTAAACGGAAGAAACAAATTGAAGTTCGCGAGGTGTTCAAGGCATTATTTTCTTTGAAATTGAACGGATGGAGAGGCACCAGGCCTCTATGGACATGAGATGGACAATGAGAGATGCCAACCTCACTGCGCCGACTTGAGAGGCATAATGTTAATCGGGAATGGTGGCAAAGAAGAAACAATGCGTGTGGAACAAGCTAGATACTTCAGGACATTGTTCAACAAGTCTTTGGTATGGTGAGATGAGAATCGATGCAAAGACGAAATTGAGAGAACACATTGAGCACATGCATGAAGCTCACCACCGCGAGATAAAGCTGCGTGAGCAAAATAAGAGTGATCTCTGCGTCAGAAGAAAATATGGATAGAAAATTCAGCCTTCTCATGTTTGAGATGAAGCTAGTTTGAGAGTCCAACGCTACTCACTCGAATTTCGTGCCGCATACTCGCAGAGACTCAAAGCGAGAACTCGACTATCGCCAGACTTGACTTCGCTTGCGATATATTTCTGGGGTTCTCTATCCTTTGATGATGCCAAAAAGGGGAAAGAGGAATACCTTAAAGTCTAAAGAGATCTGAAGTTGAAAAGAAGGGAGCGTTTGTGAAGGGAAAGACAAGCGAGGAAGTGTATAAACAAAAGAAAGGAAAATCTGTTGAGGGGGAAGGATCGAAAGATGTGACCTTGATGATTGCACAAACCCCCAACAAGGTCTTGTCTGGTGATATCATCGCCAGCCAACTCCCGTGACTCGCCACTCCAACACTCTGCTATATCTATGGTGAAAAGAGAAAGACAATTGAAGCGGGGATGGAGGAAGTGGAAGGAAGAATGGATGCCCGAGTTATGAACATCTTGAAACAACATGGAGGCATTCCAAAGAGACAGAGATACTTATGCCATCTCGGATGTCGGGACAGAGCCACGATCAGTTGATGAATTTAAAACGCCGCATCCGAAGGATACTTTGCAAATATGTCTATGGCTCAAGCTTGGGACTTGTCTTGGGAAAAGGGTCTCACGTTATGTGAAGAAGGCGACAGCGTGCAGACAACCGGCGATCCTCTGCTTGTCACTCCGTGGTCACTCACCGTGGAAAGAAGAAGACCCCAAGACAATACACGCCCAGGTAGAGGAAGAAGCGTGGTGGAGGAAGAGGTTTTGAGACCCAGGCCGCCGCCAAAAACATTGAATACGTAGATCCAGGCAAGAAATGAGGGATCTCTTTGCCGGGCTGTCTTGACCAAATAGCAAATTTGCAAGTGGCTAAAAATAATGCCGAGTATGCGAAAAGAATAGAAGAAGAAAACAAGAGACAAACTCAGCTATGGGAGGAAAGACAAGAAAGATTAAGAAGTGATGAAGTGCCAGGGAAGACATATGAAAAAAGAAGAAGAAAGCGGTGTGATGATGAGAAAAAGAGAAGAAGAAGCGAGAAGATCTTGAACAAGATGAAAGAAGGAGACAAGAAAGAAGATGAAGTGTAGCTGTCCACCCCTTCATGTATTTTATTATGTAAATACATACTATGTAAGTCTTACGTAATAAAGCTATAAATTCTTCATTTTTGTGTAGACAAATGTTTGCTACGATACACCGTGTAAACAGTTGTGTAAAAGAACAAGAATGTTATGATCAATAAAAGGATTGATTCTACGCATATATTCTATGTGAATACACTATCTCTGTATGTATCTTTGCTATTTGCATTTTTGAATGGTTTAAGTTTTGGCATCATCAAAAAGGGGCAAATTGTTAGAAATTTATTGTTTAGATTTTGATGAATGCCATGTAAAACTTAGAATAGGAAGTTGGCACCCCATTTTTGTTGTAAATCGCATTGTAATAAATAGGGCTGGTCAAGTGAGTTAAGTCACTATGCCCAAACATGCAAGAAGACAACTGGAGACTAGAAGGAAGACTCATTGCGAGACAGTGAGTATGGCAAAAAAGAGTAGACGGGAACTCTTGAATGAGCGGTGAGATGCGGTGAGTGGAGTATCGATCAAGTCAACTCAAGAAAAGCCAAGTCTCAAGTTGAAGTAAAGAAGAGTCATCCAATGATTGGAAGTGACTCTAAGTCACCTGGGAAAGCAAGGAAATGCGGTCAAGTCGAGATAATCGAAAAAGATCCGTTACTGTAAATCAAGAGAATTACTTAAACAAGTAAAATCTCCATACTACCTTTCTCGAAGTGCTCGAGTCGGAAGCGTGCAAAAGGAATAAACCAATGGGAAGCACTACACCGTGTCGAACTACGAAAAGGTGAAGAACAATTCATACGAGGAAATGGCAATTCCAAGGATCGCAACAAGACAAGCCAACGACGGCAAGTGACTTTAAAAAATAAGCCTATCTCTTCAACGGGAAAATTTTTTGAAAGACCACTATAAAAGGCTGAGAAATGACTTTGAGAAAAAAAGAGACCAAAACCACAAACGTTCAAGCAATTATTAGAAGCGTAAACCTGAAATATTCTCAATCCTCAAGCCTACACTACGAAGAACATCAATCCAACACTCACCGTGAAGGAAAGATAACTTCAATCGGTTGAAGAGGAAAAACTTGATAAATCAAGGGTCTACATTCCTCGTAGGATTGTAGGAAGGTTCAAGGTCGAACCAAGTCTTGAAGCTTTTGGAGGGCTTCGTGATCAAATCCAAAGAGCTTAAGCAAGTGGGCTGTAGTAGCAAGCGATTGCCCCCTGTGAAGAAGCCGAGTCGCACGAGAAGCGGTGAGTGATCAAGGCGTCTCCAAACCGAGTCCCAAAGGAACAAGTCATTTGTGTGATCAAGACTTGTATCTGGACATTACCACTTTGTATATCTTGATCAATACCTAGTGGATTCCTCCGGGAGTTGGAGAAGAGAGGAGTAGAAGAATTACCCCATCTTCGAACCTCTATAAAAATCTTATTGTGTCATTTACATTTCAAAGACTTTAATTCTTGCATCATATTTGTTTATTTCTGTGACATATTTGCTATCCATTAGATAATCTCTAAGTACTAAATCAAGCTCTAAATCTCTACTTAACCAAACTTAAGGGTGTTAAGTCTTCCTAAAAACAAACCACGAGTTGAGTTAATTTAGACTTAAATTTGAGTTATTCAAAGAATGGCTCGATTGAGTCTCGTTGAGAGACTAACTCTCTTGATTAACTAAATTGGTTGTCCACAAGGACACATTTGTGTAGTATCAACTCTGAATTTTTAAAAGGACTAAATCAAAAATTTGGTAAGGTTTATTCAACCCCTTCTAAAACTTACACTTACACCCTTGGGACCTACAAAAACATAAGGGTTTCTCCAAAGGAAAGCCCCAATGATTTTGGACACAATCAAGCCCATCAATCCTCAATCAAATCCTTCCTATATTAGATTGATTTTATGCCAAGTCAAACCTTCCAATTGTGGCCTCAATCGGTTTAGGAATGATTTGATGCAATCAATCTTGTTACCATAAATTGGTGATTTGGGTCAAAGTTGCCTATTTAACGGATAAAATCAAGTAACTTACCAAACACCGGATTTGACCAATCTACCAACTTCCATATAAATTGGATACATTTCCCACAACATATTTTTCTAAGTGTATCATTTGTGCATCGATTTCTCACTCACCCATAAATGGTTTTATGAAAATAATTGCACCACTCGTTTCCAAAATTAACGAGTTCCCACACTTAGAATTTAAAACTTAACAAAACCGATTTTTCCAACAGCATGTACATGATTTCTTAGGTAATGAAAATGTATTCTAACGATTGAAAAAAAATCACATGTTCTTGTCCTAGCCGGTTACACCTGTTGGGGTTTGAATCAGCCTTGGGCGAGGCGAGTTTTGACTGCGACAACATTGATGGGTTTATTCATGATTTGGATTTTCTTCACTAGCTATTGATTTTGTTATATGGTTAAGCAATAAAAATAAGGGGAGAAATATAAAGTTTTCTATATATAATTAGATCAAAAGTATGATTTAAGTACATAAAAATTATTGATATTAAAAATGACAATGATATAAAAATGAACAATCAACCACAAATTGTTATTAGGGTTATTTATTTTTTGGTATCCGACCTATAAAAGACTTTCTTTGGTTTAGTACGACATTTGAGTTCGATTCAAGACCCATACTTCACATTTTTTTATAAATTGGTACCTATTCACTTTTAAGGACGAAAATGCCCCCAAGAAACATAAGTATACTCAAAATAAATTTTTCAGTATACTTATTTAAATTATAAATCAACTAAAATTTTAATTAATTTAATTAATAAAAAATAAAAATAAGTTTATAAAAATATTAATGAATTTTTAGAAAAAAATAAAATTTATTACATTAAATTAGTAAACTAATAAACATAAATTAAAATTTAACTAATCAAAAAGAAAAATTAGTTTAGTTAATTAAATTTAAAAATTAAAATGAAAGTTAAATAATTTAAAAATTAAAATCAAGATCGTAAATAAGAAAATTATAGCAATTTTTATTAATATATATCTATTTTTAATTAGTTTTTAAATCGAATTTTTAAAAAATAATAATTAATTTATTTTATTTTTTACAAATAAGAATTTAATAATTAAATTTAAATAATAATAAGTTATGTCGTAATTAAATTTATTTTTTAAATTTAATAATTCTAATTAAAACTTGACTTTTTAACAAAAACTAAAAAAATCATGGGGGTATTTTTGTCATTAAAAGTGAATAGGTACCAATTTATAAAAAAATGTGAAGTATTGGTATTGAATCGGTAACTCAGAAATATCAGTCCAAACCAAAGAAATACCTATAGGTCAGGTACTAAAAAATCAATAATTCTTGTTATTATTACTAGTGTTCAAGTTAGCTACCTCAGCTGATGGATTTGCTTCAGAAATGAAGTACTTAACACATGTTCTATGTCGATGTACAACAAATCTTGTTCTATGTTGTTGGTCGAAAAAGCTGAAACCATTTCAAGACTTTGGTTTTCTTTACCATCCATTGAGTTTCTTAACAAAATCAATGGCTGGTGAAGAAAATCAAAATCTTGAATTGGTTTCTGTTTTTTCGACCAACAATCATTGCATAACAGAAGTTGCATATTATAATAGCACGCTCATTCATAGTTCGAACTCTCACTCGACGGGAAGATCTCCCATCTCTTCCACAACATGAGTGGAAATTCTCTTCACCAGTGACCTCTCCATGATCACAGAGCCCATGTACCCAGGGGCGTAGCTAGGGGTGCCACCCCGGCACACCCAAAATTTTTTTTTGTCCCATTTTTTATGTGGAAAAAAAATAAAAAAAAAATTATATGTGTTTTTTTAAAGGGGAAAAATAATTGAGCTAGGGGGAAATGGGGAAAAAAATTTGGGCTAGGGGTAACCAGTCGAGCTGGCTACGCCCCTGCATGTACCTGAGGTTCACAACCCCAACCCAATCCAACTCCTTAGAATTGTTCATTTCTAATTCGGGTACCTTGTGTATTTCAGCCTCCAGTTCCTCAATCATTCTTTGGTTTTCATCCCCAGCAGATTCAACTACAATGACAGCTTTCGCAAAGCTCTTCAGAGAGAGAACCCCAAAAGAAGGATTCTAGATGGTTTTTGGACAAGGAAATAGAAAATCATCGGAACAAAGATGGCGCGAGAATGAATGGTTAGGGTAATTATTATCTTTTATGTATGTACTGATAATGTCAATCTAATTATAAATTTGGCATGCACTGATAATATTAGAATACGTGATGAAACATTATTTCAAATTAATGTTAATGCTTCTAGTGTCACTTTTTTAACACATATTCATAAGTTTTTCCTTCCTCATCATGATTCTGTTACTTTTGGTTATAGATTTAATTTACAGAAATATAAGATTCCAATTAAGCTTTCTCCAATGAAATGAAATACTTCCTCAAGTTTTCGTATCAACACTATTTTCCAGGGATAATTTTAATTTTAGTATCTAAATTGTAATATATTTTCACTATTGGTGCCGCACTTTCAAGTCATATCAATTTTAATATCACCGATCAAAAAAAAATTAGTATCACACGTTTTAATTTTAGTAACCGGTCACATGGCCCACATCCCATCAAACGTTTGTCAATTTGGGTACCCAATGTTTTACTTTTTAATCACTTATGACATATCAAAATTGACGGTTGTTTGACGGAATGTGGCGAAAATAATTAAAAAAATAAAATATGGGGTACCTAAGTTGATATATTATACCGGGGTAAATCTTATTGGCCTCCCAAACTATACGTAATTTTCTACCTTGCCTACTTAACTTTGAATTGTTCTACTTTACCCCCCGAACTTTTTAAATTGTTGCACTTAGCTTTAAATTTCGAAAAATACCCCTCGAATTTGATAGTTTGTTTCGGTTTGCCCCCTCGAACTTCAAAATCGTTGCGCCTTACCTCTTAATTTATAAATGCATTATATCTTTTATATTTACTCCTTGGGTTTTGCGATCCAATAGAATTGGTATCGAGTGTAGGTTTATTAAGAATTTTTAGTTATATTTATTATATTTATGTAATTAACAATTGGTGAGGAGAATTTCTCCGAGAATATAGATCGGACAATTGTCCAAGATGTTTACCATACAGACATATCGTTGCACAAGAACACCAGGATAAGATAGCATATTGGAACAACCAATATGTTGAGAAAGAATGCGCGGGCCGATAGGGAAACCTTGATGCACTTTGTGAAAGACAAGCAACATATTATCTCGAGTTTCTGACGGTAAATTAGATATTATGTGGTTATCTCGATGAATCATCGGGAAGAAGTCCATGAGAATGCCCATCAAAATCATGATTCCGATGGAGTACGAATTGAACGAGATACTTAGGACACATCTAAGATCTCAAAAGATATTAGGGAAGTTGATTGGCATGTATTTTGCATGTATTTTGGGCTTAATTTTGGCTATAATGTGTTGCTATGCATGCATTAATGAGTAAATAGGGCTTTATTCTGTTTTGTGGAAAAGGTATTATGCTTTGTTCGTTTTGTAGGAATTGACCGATAAATTGTAGCATTTTTGGCAACAATTCGAGCATTGCGATAAAGAACCGCCAATACTTGACGTAATGTATGAAGTTTGGAGTTGAAGCGAGAAGAAGTCGATTTAAAGGCGAAAAATGGAGGAAAATGGTGAGTATCAAGTGTAGCAGTGCGACGGGCGTGCGTGCGACCCTAGGCCCGTGCGCCCGCCAATATCGAGACTCAACCTTCGACCATACGCACGGGTTGGTCGTGCTCTAGCGCATGACCCGTGTGTCCTTCACGAATTAACTTTTTCGCGGCACCCAAAGACGGCCGGGCATGCGCTAGCGCACGGCCCGTGCTCCTCTGAGGGAAAACAAAGTCGACACGGTTTGGACTAGGTTTTTGACCCGACGAAGTACAAATAGAGACGGGGCGGTCACAAACAAGGACACGGTGATTTTTTCCCCTAGAAAGCAGAGATAAGAGCAATCTTCCACCGGAGAAATGGAGAGATCGATCAAGACCACAACCACACCTTCGAGGATTGAAGATAGATCGAGAGATCGTCATCATCCCCGAGTTCACTCATTCCATAATATCGTTATTTTCAATTTGTAGACATGAATATGAATAATTTGTCTATGTATTATTTCTTTTCTATGTCTAGCTAAAGTTCTTGTAATTCCCGGGTTTGGGAGTAGGTTAATGGATACTTTTATTTGATGATTAATTACAATTGAAGTTAATATTTTCCACCCCTATTCAAGTACTTTGTTTTAATTCTTGTTTTATCAAAACGCGTTTGGTTTAACTTGTTTGATGTATTGATTCATAATTCTAACCGATGAGTTTCAATATTAGATCTATGAGTACTTTACATGAATATCTTGCATGATTGAGAAGTCTGTGAATATTCGTGAGGCTTTATAATCTTTTGAACTTTTGGGAGTTGGATATCTCATGTTGAGTAGAGATACTAGCATAGATATTCCATTCAACACTTTTACATACATCTCGAGAGAGAGGGTAAATTACTTTTGTGATCGGTCTATAGGGAAGAATACGTTTAACTTTGGTTTGATTAATCTGATAATAAAAAGGGATATTAACTGAGACCATAACCCAGGAATCCATTCATCATCTTGATCTTTTAATCATTCTTTACTTTGTTATTTTAGGATAGATTTCGCTTTAGTTTATAAAACCAACTCACTCACATTCGATAGTCTAGATAAAAATAAGGCTATTACAATCCAGTACTTAGTACATTTATTTATTAGTCCCCGTGGATTCGACCTTGCTAACCCTATTCTATAAACCGCACCGTACACTTGCGGGGAAGCTAAAAATAAGGCGAATGAAGTCCGTAAGACGAAGGCGGTGCGAATTATGGCAACCACCATATTCATTTACCTACACAAGTTCATCGGATCTTAACTAGATGGAGACGATGGTGAAATATCGAAGGAAACTCTTGAAATCCTTCATGATATTCAGAAACGAGTCAAGAGCTTGGAGGACAGACCGAGTTCTTCCGGAGGAAAGAAGCGTATCGATTTCGGGACAGTACCCTATTTACATCAAAAGGGGAAACCAATCGAAGTGAATCCTTCGCAGGATTAGGAATTGTAGATTTAAAGATGAACGCGGGAGATGGATCAGCTTTGGTTACCTATGACCGAGAAGGTAGACCAATTCCACCTCTTCCGCCACCAGTAAATCCCAACGTGGAAGAAAGTGCGGGTTCAAATCATGGAACCCGTGATGAGAGAATGCATCACGTTGGAGATTTCACCACATGAAATGAACCACTTTCAGGAACAGGAGCTCGAAACCCTCTTGCAGGAACTCGACAACCTTCTAAAAGGCCAAATGTTTATCAGACGTCTTATGGAAGATCGCATCTCGACTAGATACATCCATATGGGTTGATGTTAAACTGGATATCTGATTTTAAAAATCGAGAAGTTCTCATTGATGAATGGGCATCACTATGAGGATTGAAGCGGTACCCTTGATTTTACAAAAGATTCCTTCATTTTACTACTTGAAATGAGTCTTTAGGGATCCGTAAGGATTGCATGGGATATATGAAGCAAGTATGAAAAGCGGTCACGGCAGGAGAATCACTAAAAGAAATTGTCGATGATATGGCAAAATTATTCAAAATCCATTTTATCGGCAAGAGGTTACTTTGAGGGATTAGAAGAAGAAAACAGAAAAAGATATAAACAAGGCCTCTATACCCTCGAATTACATGATATTTGTCATATTAACGAATATGTCAAGTTGTTCACCGAGAAATCTAGGTGGAAGTCAAAGATTGGAGACAAAGAAGCTTTCGGCCTATTCTTTGCAAAAATTCCAAGTCCCTCGGAGAGAAATGCTTATCGGGAATATAAGGATGCGGTGGATTTAGATACCGTGGCTAGAAGAATGTCTTTCTTGAAGGCCAAGTTATTTGAATAGTGCTACCAAGCAAAGACTATACCGGAATTACAAGAGATTAGGAGGAATTAACAAATCAGTTCCTCTATGTTGTATCGATGATGATATCCCAACGGTTGTGGGAGGTCAACCAGGTGGCATAAGAAGAAGAAGGAGAGAAGCCATCCATACCACGGGGAAGAAGCATCAAAAGAAGTAGGTCTTCATGGAGACCTAGAAGGTCTCGTCAAAACAAAAAGCCCGAAGTTACAAATCAGGGCAAAGATCAGTACCAAGCAGAAGTAGAGCCTCATCATTAGGTTCTAATCAAGCAAGTACCATGCAGAACCCAGGAGAAGAACTTTCAGGCGAGCTCATGCGAGCTAATGAAAGTTTCAAAGATTGTAATTCTTTGGACATGCGGAGGAAAAGGACATATTTCAACCGATTGTCGCATAACCAAAAACAAGGAGTCGATACCAAGCAACACCGAGAAATCGAGGAAGCGGTCTACTATCAAGACTAATCTGGTGTATCAATTTGAGGATATCCCCTCATATGAAAGCATCTATGAAGAAGAGATCTATTCGACAATGGAAGTGACTCACTCGAGAATCCAGTGAAGAAGAAATTCTTCAATGAGACGGTCATGGAGGATATGTCGGGATTCCTCTCTCACACTCTGATTTCTCATAAGACTCTTATGAGAATTATGAAGGAAGATCCAAAGCTTGGATATATGATGCATTTACAATCGGAGCTATGGAAAAGGCTTTGGATAAAACTGGTTTTCGTAATAGAAAACACCAAATTATCCATAGGGTAACAACTAAAGAATTTGCCATTCCGATGGAGTTTAGGGAACCCGATCGAGATGCGGTTGGTTCCTATTAAAGAAATCCAGGAGATCAAAAGTCGAGTTAAAAGAGCAGTTGCAAATACACTCTCATGGATTCATATCGGAGCCATAAGAGTCATTATTAAGGCAACATTCAAAGAAGGAATAGATTCGCCACTCAATCTGGCTATCTTTGACAAGCGAATCTCAAATCTCAAGGATTCATGCCTTGGAGCGATTCTGAAAAATTTGTATCTTTGGGAAATTGGCATTTAATGTCTATCCTAGAATTGCATACAATCTGGGAGATCGAGATTTCAACGAGTCATAACCCTTCATCAAGATTTCAAAAGAGATGATTTGATGAAAGAAGGGAACAGACCCTACTCGATCACATACAAGATATCCTATGCTCTCTCGAATACACATCATTCAGAAGTATTCTTGAGAAAGGAATTTATTGAAGTCCCAAGAATCTTCGAGGACTTTGCCAGGGTGGTTCTACCAGATATTATTGAGTCTCCAACTATCACGAGATCGATATGAAAATACAAGATCAACCTGTCTTCAACAAAAGCCGAAGTCTCGAGTTGAGCCAAGAAGGATGTCTTTCCAACAGACGAGAATGACGGGTAGCAGCCGTTGGGAAGAAAATAGACCAAGTATTGTTGGCGCATCCCGAGATGTTTTCAAAATAGCAGAGAACCGAAATGCCGAGAAGGATGGAGAGAATTTGAAGTAATATTTGACATCACTCGAAATGATAATATTTTTCCTTGTGATGTTCTATATTATCTCCAACAACCCATAGTTGGAAGGTATCAAGGAAGCCTAAAGATGGGTGAAATTGAGTGACTACCACAGTACAAGCAGGAAAAATCCCGAGCAATTAATCTTGGGAAATGAATTTCTTGAGGATCATAAACCTTGAGAAAGATTGCAAATACAGAATGGAGTTCACGGTGGCGGATAAAAGATACGAGAATCGATGACCACTTGTCCATTCTCCATATACATTTCTATCGGAATGTTATATGCGAGAATATAAGGTTGAGTATTTCGCCGCCTATATTGATTCAAAAAGTGCGGAATATGTCTTGCAAAGGATGTTTTCCCTAAAGACATTGGAGAAGATTTACCGGCTATTGCGGAAGAGATTTCTCTAAAAGAATTCTTATTCTTAACAGAGGAATTAAACAAGCGAGTAAATCATGATCGGAGGCGCGGCGGTACCCCATGGTACAAAGTGAAGACGCCACCGATATATTTCCATGATCTGAAGCAGATGTATTGCTAGGAAATAATTTCCTACAAACATTTAAGCAATTTACATAGGAAAATGAGACAAGAAGACTTATTTTCACAACATTATGTGATCATAAGATCATTGTCCGAGACTCGCAGGAAGTATTTTTCTGAGAAAAATGCCTATTAATTTTCGCAGCAAGCGTGGTGATGAAGCCAAACTTCAAATCTAAAAAGGGCGGATAAAAGAAGATTTGGTGATGCCTTATTATACTTTCGACAATATGGTTCAAAGCAAAAAGATACAAAACGATGGGATAATGACTTGTATTCAATCGAATACAAGGAGAAGAACGAGTACCTCCGCAGGCTATTGCGGAATTGATGATGAGCATAATGGAGAATCCGCAGAGTGATGTTACAATAAATGAACAAATATCACTCGAGGATATAAAGAAGAAGATTCAAAGGAATTATAATGAAAATCCTTTGGCATGGTGGGATAAGAACGAGCTCAAAGCATCCTTAAAGGTTAAACCAGGAAAGGAGTACGAGTTTGTGAGATTCAAACCAATCCTTATGAATCAGGAGGATCGTGAGGATATGCAGAAGATACTTAAGGAACATCTTGACCTTAAGTTGATTTCACCAGGAATTTATCCATATAGTAGTCCAGGATTCTTAGTCAGAAACCATGGAGAAATTAAAAGAGGAAAGCCAAGACTTGTTATTAATTACAAAACAGGTTTGAACTGTGAAGGCATTATCCTATGTAACATACAGGGGCAAGCCTAAACCTTACCGGATTAATAACATTTTGGAGTTCGACGGATACTATATCCCAAGCAGAGAACATCTGGCTAACTGTATCAAAGGTGCCAAGATATTCTCAAAGTTCGATTGCAAGTCTGGTTTTTACCAGATTAAGATGGAGGAAGAGAGTAAGAAATTCACAGCTTTCTCTACACCACAAGGACATTATATTTGGAACGTGATGCCAATGGGATTGGCTAATGCACCCCAGATATATCAAAGGAAGATGGATAATCTTTTCAAAGATTATTTCAGTTTCATGTTCGTATATATTGATGACATTCGATTGCATCAAAGAACATGAAGGAGCATCTCAAACATTTGGAAATATTTTTGGATGTTTGTCACAAGAAGAATTAGTGCTTCAGAGAAGAAGGAAGTGATTGCAACAAGGCAGTTGAATTCCTCGGAATTGAAATCGATGAATTTGGAATCATCCTACAAAGTCATATTGTAGAAAAGATACAAGGATATCCGGATACACTAAAAAGACAAGAAGCAACTTGAGTTTCCTTGGAGTTGTTAAGTTCTTTGGAATGTTCATAAACAATCTAGCACATTACGGGGAAGGTGTTTAGCCCATTCTTTGAAAAAGATGATATATTCAAATGGGAAGATGAACATCAAGAAGGAATAAAGCGGCTTAAAGAAGTTTGTAAAAAGCTTCCAAGACTTGCAATTCCACAAGATGGAGATGAATTGGTTCTATACACAAATGCCGGTGACTATTGGTAGGTAGTTGTTCTTACAAAAGCTACACCAAACGGCGAAGTGCCATGTAGATATTGCAACGGTCTTTTACAGGCGATGAAGCGAATTGATGGCATATCAACGAGAAAGAATTCTTTGCAATCGAAAGGCTTTCAAAAAAATGGCCTCTATTTTTCTTGGCTAAAAGTTTACATTAAAATTGATAATTCAAGTGTCAAAGCTTTTCGAAAAACAAAATTGAATCAAAACCGAGAAAAGGCTAGATTATGTAACACCCCCTTATGGACGCTACAAGGCTCGTTAACTTTAAACTTCTTTAAAACAGTTTTTAGAAAAATTACACAATATAAGACTGAATTTTTTTTTCTCGCGAGTGGATTAAAATCGACCATTATATCATAAAAACACAAATCATCACGAGAAAATTGAAAATATCACAAACCAAGAGTTTGAATTCGAAAATAGCGAAAGCATACAATTTGAAAAGAGGTTTTCAATCAATCTTAAAATAAAACATAGCGGAAGCATAAAATTGAAAATAAGTTTCATAATTTGACATCATATAATATAATGTCTTTCTTGGCGTAATTCCATTTCCAATCCCACATCGTTGCACATACGCTCCTCACGTACTTCAACTTAAGTCATCCTCATTATATTCTTATACGCAACATGATGTAACTTTTATAAGCATTAAGCTTAGTAAGCACATTTGAATTCTCACAAAAACATTTTTCAAAGTATGAGCATTTATCATGAAAACATAAATTTGAGCATGATCATTGTAAATAACTTTTGCATCTCTTTCTATGCATAAATAAAAACATGCATATTCACTTTATCTTTATGGGCCCAAGCGTTACACCATTAACATCATTAGCGCGCCGTCACGAAAGGAAAGGGGTAGCAAATCCCAAACCAAACGTAACAAGTCCACCTTGCGGGACAAGTCCACCTAGCGGGACAAACATCATCATTGGGTGTGTAACGCTTCTATTACGTGATACATACATATACATTCATGAAAAGCTCATCAACAATTTGTATAGAATGCCATAAATGCCTTTCATAGAAAATGCTCAAATATAAGATGTTGAAATCATTGAAACTTTGTAAAAAGAAAATTTCATAAACTTAATCATGTTGCAGGTGAGAATGTACTTACTTGACTTATTTACTTACTAAACCTTTCACTTAAGGGTGATGAACGTCTTGATCACGGTGTGCTCGCCTTCTTGGAATGTTCATGTCAAATATTTTCATGAGAAACACATACAATTAATATAGACATTAAAATTTCATTCATAAATATATATAAGATTTCATAAATGGTCTAAATAATGTTCATAAAACTTCATTATTACATGATTAAGCCTAATGCTCTAAATCTGGAAATTCTGACCTATACATACTTAAAATTATTAATCTGATAATATAAATATTAAATTCATGTAAAAATTTGTAATATGATACTTAACATCCTAATAGAGTATCACAAATTTTTCCTTTATAAAATAGATGTGAAAAACATGATTTTCAAATTTTCTACATGAATACAATTGTACAGGCATCTTATATTCTAGTCTGGGCATACTGTAAAGAACGATTTTTAACTCCCAACCTAGATACCGTATAAATCTAAAACTTTGCATAATTATACCTAACACATATATATATGTCCCAAAATTTTCCTAAAGTAAATGATCATCCATTTATAGTTCAAGATAATCATTCAAAACGGATCCTAAAAACTGTCAGGATTTCATACACTGTGAACATATTAGATTATAAATTCCATATCCTCCAAACGGGATAGATAAATTTCCAATAAAATTACTGGATACTAATAATTCATATAGTAATGACATATCCGAAATTTAGCTATAAATAAAATCATATCCAAGCTACACATGCTTCGCAAGTTTGAGATCATACAAGTTTTCAGATTCATGAATGAATGTCCAATGGTAAAAGAAAATTCGTTATTAGATCATCAATAACTACAAGGATCTGGAAATTTAACCTAGCATATGTGACATTTAGCTAAGTATTTCTAAAATATAAATGTACTCAAGAAGTAATAATTTGCATATCATAATATTTCACCAATTAAATCCGAATTTGGAAATACATACCTTATTTCTTACAAGATCTTGTATACACAAAGTGTTTCACCCATTAGATCCTTTGATGCAACTTTGTTGAAACTACTAGTATGATTACTTCTTGTGTAGATATATGTTATGCACCATTGAATTCAAGGTAAATAGCATGAAGAAGTAAAAGCACACTTTGGTGAGGAGTTGGATTTGATTCTTTGAAAGGGCTAATGTAGAGATTTTTGAGGAAACTATTTAGAAAGAAGGAACTTATTGGCTCTCTAAATTTTTCAGATCCACACACCTCTTATTCATATATGTAACCTTGTATTCTCAGCAAAATAACTAGATACAAGTCTCATCTATTAGAGTATTGAAAAAGGGTCCCTACATCTTCACATGATAGTTGTTAGCCATGTTCCAATTGATAAGATAAAGACCTTACTTTTCTTGCTTTCTTCATTGTGATTTAATCATGGAGAATATACCTTAACTTTTGTGGTTCAAATAGGGAACAACCATGACACTTTACTTGCTTTGTACAAATCATAACAACCACACCAACATGATATAGTAAGCTGTCACAGAATTTTCTGGTTTGGCAAGCTTTAGCATTTGGACCATAACTCTCACTTTACATATTCAAATAAGGTAATTCTTCTTCCTATAGACACCTAAGACATGTATCTACATTATCATGTTTAAAAATACCAGATAGGAAACTTATTTAATGGGTAAAATACGTTGGCAAAGTGGCAAATGCTGTTGTGCAGTTTTTCAGCTTTTCAGTTTTGGCATGCCTTAGTGTTTGGGCCATATCTCATAATTTACATATTCAAATAAGGTGATTCTTGTTCCTATAGACACCTAAGACATGTATCTAAATTAACATGTTCAAAAATCCCAAATAAGAAACTTATTTTATGGTAAAAATACGTTTACAAAGTTGCACATGTTGCTGTCAAGTTTTACAAATTTTTAGTTTTGGCATGTTTGAGTGTTTTGAGTATATCTCATACATTACATATTCAAATAAGGTAATTCTTGTTCCTATAGATACTTAAGACATGTACTTAAAATACCATGTTCATAAATTCCAAATAATCACCTTAAGTAAGAAGGAAAACGTTCACAAAATTGCATCTAAAACACCATATCATCAAGTCCATATACTACATATGAGTTTGAAGTGCATAAAAGTAATTCATTTAATCACTCTTGATTAGCATAATAATTGTCAATATAATATGTAATTTCTCATATATACACACATCACATCATAGTATTATATATATATATATATATATATATATAACTCATGTTCCATATATACCGTCATAATTCTTTTGACATGAACTTCCGAGCACACCGATCCCACGTTCTTCACCTGTTATAACACTAGATAAATCATTAGTGTTAAATATACCAACATTCATTATGATTAATAAAATTATATAATCATTAAAGAAAAATGTGGGCATTACAATCCTCCCACCTTACAAGAGTTTCGTCCTCGAAACTCAGAATAGATGTGGATATTTTGCTCTTATGTCTTCTTCACGCTCCCAAGTGGCTTCTTCAACTTTGTGGTTAGACCATAATACTTTGACTAAAGGAATTTCTTTGTTTCTCAATTTCTTAACTCCTCTATCAAGTATTGTTGTGGGTTTTTCTTCATAATTGAAACTCTCATCAATTTGTACCAATTGTGGTGTAAGGACATGTGAAGGATCTCGGAACATATTTCTTGAGCATTGATACATGAAAAACATTGTGGATTGTTGTCATCTCTTGAGGTAATTCTAGTTTATAAGCAACTTTTCCAATTCTTTCAACAATCATATATGGACCGACATATCTTGGACTAAGCTTTCCTTTCTTCCCAAACCTCATAATTCCTTTCATTGGTGAAACTTTAATGAAGACGAAGTCCCCAATGAGAATTCTAACGGTCTCACGCCTAATATCGGCGTAACTTTTCGTCTACTTTGTGCTATTTCAATTCTTTTTCGGATTACCTTTACGGCCACGTAGTCTCTTGCACAAAATCCGTCTTCTCGATATGTTCGATTCTATCAATTTCTTCTCACCGACTTCATGCCAATGAATTGGAGAATGACAACGTCTCCCATACAATGCCTCATAAGGGGCCATACATATTGTTGTTTGATAAATGTTATTATAAGCAAACTCGGCGAGTGGTAAGTATTTGCACCAACTTCCTTTAAAATCAAGAGCGCATGCCCTAAGCATATCTTCAAGAATCGATTTGTTCGTTTCGTTTGTCCATCGGTCTGCGGATGGAAGGTCATCTTAAACATTAGTTTGGTACCCATTGATTGTTGTACACTTCGCCAAAAGTGAGACGTAAATCTACTATCTCTATCCGAAATTATAGATTTTGGCACTCCATGTAAGCGAACTATCTCTTTGACGTAGAGTTCGCCAACTTGTCCATCGAAAATGTCATTTTAATCCGGAAGAAAATGAGTGACTTGGTAAGTCAATCGATAATTACCCAAATGGCATCATAGCCATTAGTCGTCTTAGGCATCCCAACGATAAAATCCATAGAAATTTCTTCCCACTTCCATTCGGTATATGAATTGGTTGCAAGCGCCTGTGCTTTTGATGTTCCACCTTTACTTGCCGACATGTCAAACACTTGTTAACATAACTCGCAATATCTTTCTTCATGCCATGTCACCAAAAATTTTGTTTGAGGTCGATACATCTTTGTAGCTCCTGGATGTATGGAGTATGGAGTTTCATGGGCTTCGACATAACTGTTTTCTCATTTCCCAATCTTTTTGGTACACAAAGTCGCCCTTTGAATTTTAAAATTCCATCATTGGAGATACAAAAATCCGGACATTTTCCATTATTATTACTTCTTCCTTGATTTTGGATAAAAGTTGGTCCTTTTCTTGACACTGCTTGAATATGCTCAAAAATGTTTGGGGTCAAGGTTATTTTGATAAACGATTCAAAATTATTTCAAGTTGTAGCTCAATAACCTCTTTTTGCAAAGGTTTTGGGATAACATGCAACGCCATGAGTTTTGTTGATGATTTCTACTCAATGCATCCGCTACTCTATTTACTTTGCCTGGATGATAAAGGATTTCACAATCATAATCCTTAACTAATTCAAGCCATCGTCTTTGCCTCATGTTTAATTCTTTCGTGTAAAGAAATATTTCAAGCTCTAGTGATCGTATAAATCTTACGGTGACTCCATACAAATAATGTCTCCATATTTTCAATGCAAATACTACTGTTTGCCAATTCAAGATCATGAGTAGGGTAATTCTTTTCATAATCCTTCAACCTGTCTCGAGGCATAAGCAATCACTTTATCATTTTGCATTAGAAGCGCACAAGGCCCATTTTTGAAGCATCACTATAAATAGAGAATCCTTCTTCTCCTCAGGGAATCATCAATCCGGTGATGAAGTTAATCTATTTTTAAGCTCTTGAAAACTTCTATCACAAGTATATCCATTCAAACTTTTTCCCTTTGCGCGTTAAGTTAGTCGAGGCAACGCTATTTTTGAAAAATCCTCCACAAACTTTCGATAGTAACTGCTAAACCTAAGAAACTTCTAATTTCACTTGCATTCTTAGGTTGCTTCCAATTTAGAACAGTAGCTATTTTTCCTAGATCCACTTTAACACCATCTTTTGATATCACATGACCTAAGAAGGACACTTTATCTAATTAGAACCCACATTTGGAAAATTTTGCATATAATTGATGTTCTCTCAATGTCTCAAGTACAATCCTCAAGTGTATATCATGTTCTTCTCAACTCTTTGAGTATACAAGGATGTCGTCAGTAAATACTATAACAAACTTGTCAAGATAATCCTTGAATACTCGATTTATCAAATCCATAAAAGCTGATTGGGCGTTTGTAAGACCAAAAGGCATAACCATAAATTCATAGTGACCATACCTACTTCTAAAGTCTGTTTTCGAAATATCTCCTTCTCTTATCTTCAACCAGATCTCAAATCCATTTTTGAAAATACTAATACCCCTTTAATTGGCCTGGACAAACAAATCATCAATTCTCGGTAGTGGGTATTTATTCTTTATGGTCACTTTATTCAACTCCCTATAGTCAATACTTAATCTCATAGACCCATATTTCTTCTTGATAAATACTACTAGAGCCCTCCATGGTGAATGACTTGGTTGTATGAAACCTTTGTCAAGGAGTTCTTTTAATTGAGCATGTGATTCCTTTAGCTCTGTTAAGGCCATCCTAAATGGTACTTCCAAAATCATATTGGCGCCTAGTATAAACTAAATTTCAAATTCGATTTTTTTTGTGGTAATCATAGCAAATCCTTTGAAAAAACATCATTAAACTCTCTAACCATGCACTACATCAATCACTAACTTTATCTATTGTCACTTGGTCAATTATATAGCCTAAACATCCAATACATCTAGTAGTCAAATAATGTCCTTGGCGTCACTGATAGAAATATCTTTGATTTCATTCCTAAATTTCCTAAAATATCCATCTTCATCAATTATTTAATTCAATTAACTCCTTTCCATTGACACTTGAAAATTGTGTTATACTTTCCCAAGAAATCCATTCCTAAGATAATATCCAAATCATGCATATTCAACACAATGAGATCAATGTAGAATTCCTTATCAATAACCATTTAAGGAATAGTGACAACTAATGTGCGAGTATAATCACCTCACTATTATTCTTGTATGTCTCCATGATGATGGTCATTAAACTTATCATAGTGTTTTCTTTTGTGATTCATAAAAAAGAACTTTTCATTGAACTTCTTAATAAACTATACTCATGTCATTCCATTGACATTGTTGCTAGCTCAATTCTTTCTGAGACTTCCCTTTGTCAAGTAACGTGACCTACATAAATTCCTTCACTCAAGTAAAACCCATCAATTTGAGAGTGGTTTCTATTGTATTTATCCATGCTCGTATGATTAAGGGATCGCTAGATAATCGAAAGCACGTAGGTCTAAAATATTTCCATCTACCTAGTAGAGGCTCTTGTGAGATGGATCATATTGTTGCATGAACCATAGGGACTTCAACTACATGTTTCGATATTGAGAAGAAGTTGGTGTTGGTTCGTAGCGAGTTTCTCTTCCATTGTTATTAGCTCAAAAATCGTAATTTCACCTTATTAACTTTATAGTCATCTATGAAGGTCGACAATAATTTGAATTAGATTAACATCAACATAAATGATCTTTCTAGGTCTATTATTCGAACAACCCCGACATATGCCTTTTCTTCCATCATCATTCATGGTTCATCTTAATAGAGAGAGGTAAAGCTTTATAGAGTTCTTAATACGATCAAAGTTACGTTATGAAAGTGTAGCTCCACCACTTTTTGTTTTTTTTTTTATAAAGAAAATTGTTAATCATGCATAAAATATTTAAGAAAAAAAAACTCACTTGTAAACCATGGAGTAGACGTATGGCCATGTGTATTGGAAACGGAACCCGCTCCGATACCATAAGCGTAACACCCCTTATGGCCATTTACAAGGCTCGTTAACTTTAAACTTCTTTAAAACAGTTTTAGAAAAATTACACAATATAAGATGAATTTTTTTTTTTTTCGCAAAGTGGATTAAAATCGACCATTATATCATAAAAACACAAATCATCACGAGAAAATTGAAAATATCACA
The DNA here is from genome assembly GCA_016081115.2 of Rehmannia glutinosa. Taxonomy (NCBI): domain Eukaryota; kingdom Viridiplantae; phylum Streptophyta; class Magnoliopsida; order Lamiales; family Orobanchaceae; genus Rehmannia; species Rehmannia glutinosa. Next base: position 382,953 of record JABTTQ020001909.1, read on the forward strand.
AACCAAGAGTTTGAATTCGAAAATAGCGAAAGCATACAATTTGAAAAGAGGTTTTCAATCAATCTTAAAATAAAACATAGCGGAAGCATAAAATTGAAAATAAGTTTCATAATTTGACATCATATAATATAATGTCTTTCTTGGCGTAATTCCATTTCCAATCCCACATCGTTGCACATACGCTCCTCACGTACTTCAACTTAAGTCATCCTCATTATATTCTTATACGCAACATGATGTAACTTTTATAAGCATTAAGCTTAGTAAGCACATTTGAATTCTCACAAAAACATTTTTCAAAGTATGAGCATTTATCATGAAAACATAAATTTGAGCATGATCATTGTAAATAACTTTTGCATCTCTTTCTATGCATAAATAAAAACATGCATATTCACTTTATCTTTATGGGCCCAAGCGTTACACCATTAACATCATTAGCGCCCGTCACGAAAGGAAAGGGGTAGCAAATCCCAAACCAAACGTAACAAGTCCACCTTGCGGGACAAGTCCACCTAGCGGGACAAACATCATCATTGGGTGTGTAACGCTTCTATTACGTGATACATACATATACATTCATGAAAAACTCATCAACAATTTGTATAGAATGCCATAAATGCCTTTCATAGAAAATGCTCAAATATAAGATGTTGAAATCATTGAAACTTTGTAAAAAGAAAATTTCATAAACTTAATCATGTTGCGGTGAGAATGTACTTACTTGACTTGTTTATTTACTAAACCTTTCACTTAAGGGTGATGAACGTCTTGATCACGGTGTGCTCGCCTTCTTGGAATGTTCATGTCAAATATTTTCATGAGAAACACATACAATTAATATAGACATTAAAATTTCATTTATAAATATATATAAGATTTCATAAATGGTCTAAATAATGTTCATAAAACTTCATTATTACATGATTAAGCCTAATGCTCTAAATCTGGAAATTCTGACCTATACATACTTAAAATTATTAATCTGATAATATAAATATTAAATTCATGTAAAAATTTGTAATATGATACTTAACATCCTAATAGAGTATCACAAATTTTTCCTTTATAAAATAGATGTGAAAAACATGATTTTCAAATTTTCTACATGAATACAATTGTACAGGCATCTTATATTCTAGTCTGGGCATACTGTAAAGAACGATTTTTAACTCACAACCTAGATACCGTATAAATCTAAAACTTTGCATAATTATACCTAACACATATATATATGTCCCAAAATTTTCCTAAAGTAAATGATCATCCATTTATAGTTCAAGATAATCATTCAAAACGGATCCTAAAAACTGTCAGGATTTCATACACTGTGAACATATTAGATTATAAATTCCATATCCTCCAAACCGGGATAGATAAATTTCCAATAAAATTACTGGATACTAATAATTCATATAGTAATGACATATCCGAAATTTAGCTATAAATAAAATCATATCCAAGCTACACATGCTTCGCAAGTTTGAGATCATACAAGTTTTCAGATTCATGAATGAATGTCCAATGGTAAAAGAAAATTCGTTATTAGATCATCAATAACTACAAGGATCTGGAAATTTAACCTAGCATATGTGACATTTAGCTAAGTATTTCTAAAATATAAATGTACTCAAGAAGTAATAATTTGCATATCATAATATTTCACCAATTAAATCGAATTTGGAAATACATACCTTATTTCTTACAAGATCTTGTATACACAAAGTGTTTCACCCATTAGATCCTTTGATGCAACTTTGTTGAAACTACTAGTATGATTACTTCTTGTGTAGATATATGTTATGCACCATTGAATTCAAGGTAAATAGCATGAAGAAGTAAAAGCACACTTTGGTGAGGAGTTGGATTTGATTCTTTGAAAGGGCTAATGTAGAGATTTTTGAGGAAACTATTTAGAATGAAGGAACTTATTGGCTCTCTAAATTTTTCAGATCCACACACCTCTTATTCATATATGTAACCTTGTATTCTCAGCAAAATAACTAGATACAAGTCTCATCTATTAGAGTATTGAAAAAGGGTCCCTACATCTTCACATGATAGTTGTTAGCCATGTTCCAATTGATAAGATAAAGACCTTACTTTTCTTGCTTTCTTCATTGTGATTTAATCATGGAGAATATACCTTAACTTTTGTGGTTCAAATAGGGAACAACCATGACACTTTACTTGCTTTGTACAAATCATAACAACCACACCAACATGATATAGTAAGCTGTCACAGAATTTTCTGGTTTGGCAAGCTTTAGCATTTGGACCATAACTCTCACTTTACATATTCAAATAAGGTAATTCTTCTTCCTATAGACACCTAAGACATGTATCTACATTATCATGTTTAAAAATACCAGATAGGAAACTTATTTAATGGGTAAAATACGTTGGCAAAGTGGCAAATGCTGTTGTGCAGTTTTTCAGCTTTTCAGTTTTGGCATGCCTTAGTGTTTGGGCCATATCTCATAATTTACATATTCAAATAAGGTGATTCTTGTTCCTATAGACACCTAAGACATGTATCTAAATTAACATGTTCAAAAATCCCAAATAAGAAACTTATTTTATGGTAAAAATACGTTTACAAAGTTGCACATGTTGCTGTCAAGTTTTACAAATTTTTAGTTTTGGCATGTTTGAGTGTTTTGAGTATATCTCATACATTACATATTCAAATAAGGTAATTCTTGTTCCTATAGATACTTAAGACATGTACTTAAAATACCATGTTCATAAATTCCAAATAATCACCTTAAGTAAGAAGGGAAAACGTTCACAAAATTGCATCTAAAACACCATATCATCAAGTCCATATACTACATATGAGTTTGAAGTGCATAAAAGTAATTCATTTAATCACTCTTGATTAGCATAATAATTGTCAATATAATATGTAATTTCTCATATATACACACATCACATCATAGTATTATATATATATATATATATATATATATATAACTCATGTTCCATATATACCGTCATAATTCTTTTGACATGAACTTCCGAGCACACCGATCCCACGTTCTTCACCTGTTATAACACTAGATAAATCATTAGTGTTAAATATACCAACATTCATTATGATTAATAAAATTATATAATCATTAAAGAAAAATGTGGGCATTACATTACTTAGATGGCAAGCTGAATGTCAATATTATGATTATGACATTGTCATTATAAAATATCATGAATATGTTCTTGTAGATTTTTGACACGAGATGGAATGACGCGTTCTTGTGAGGTCCTTAAACGAGTAAGACATCTCGGGGAAAACCTGGAGAGTCTAGAACGAGATTTTGGGACATTATGTCTCAATGCGAGAAGTTGTTGGACGACTTCAACAGGCTGCCCGAAACCGTTTCTAGTCAAATACGAGCATGCCGGTTTGCTCAAGGACAATTGTTCTTAGCTTAGATGCAAAGGCCTCTCCTCTAGCTGCATCTCCCGATGCAAAAAGGGGAGAATAGAGAACGGGCTCTAACCGGAGGTTATGGATTCAAGTACCATAATCACAAGTGTTGCGGGTGATGTATCCACGAGGTGTACAAACTATAACGAATGTTGAAGCTCCGGTGTCACAACTCGAGTCTTCAAGTCAACCCCGCACCTCGGGGTAAAAGATGAAGAGTTGAATCTTAGGCCATAGACAGGCAAATCTAAGGTTCAAGCGACGAGACTAAGATTTCTCTAATGTAAGTTTATCAACAACAATGGAAGAAATTAGTTACAAGAAGAGGTATTAACCGGAAAAATCAATGGTTGATATCTCGAGGCAAGTATCCCGAGTTTGGATGAAACCAGGAAGTCATCCAAATTAAGTACGAGGAATGGTATACTTTTGGAGCTTTAGCTTCAATTTTATCTTGTATCACCTAGATTCCCGAGAAATTTCAAAATTACCGAAATGGATTGGGGGAAGCGATTTACGAGACTTGGGCCAACAATCCACATTTGGCGAGAGGAGATATTTTGGAACTCGTATTTTATCGATGCGGCTCCCAACCACGGCGAAGAAAGGCTTTAATGAAGCTTTTCATTTCATCAAGCTAAGAAGACCGGATGGAAATGCTTCAAAATACATCAAGCGGCTTCAGGAAGAAGTACCGGTGTTAGTAGGAGCAATTTCAAGACGAAGCTTCTACAAGACGAGCATGGGGACTTTGGGTTTGTCTAACAGGAATGGACAAAGTCAAAAGATTCCCGACAAACATCACATGGGTGAGTCACGCGGAAAGAAAAGAAAAACATTTGGCGAGGCAATAATGCGAGGATATGACATAAGCGGTGGCGTCATAAATATCAACAAGATTTGGAGTCCGCCTTTCAAGTTCGGATTCAAGTCTATAAAAGGCGAGGATTGAAGGAAGCTAAGGACATCGAACATTTCCTTAGTTTTCTTATAAAAATTACGAGAGAAAATTTGTAATATTTTGAGTGTTTTAGTTTTAAGTTTTATGTATTTACGAGTGCAAGCCTCATATATGAGAGGCTAAACAAGTATTCTCCTCCCAAAGGAGATTACTAATGTAATAAATATTTCTACAAGTTCTTAATAAAAAAGGCTTTCTGCTTCAATATTTGTTCATAATGTACTATTAATTCATCTCGTTTAAGAATTACTTATACGCCTGGAGTAGGAAACGAACCAAAGTCACATCTTGAGCGATTCTTGAAGGAGTTGGATAACTTGCGGATCATCTTCCTGAGGGTTCAAGTTGAGCAGGTGAGGAGTTATTTGTCAAAAGATCTGGGGCGATAATTTTTCGATTTGGTGGTGTTGCGAACCATCTCACCCGAGGCTATTTCTGTCAAAGAAGGTATGAATTTTAAGGGAAATTTTAATCTTACGGAAGCATGTTGGGCACGATATGGCCGTAATGGACTATATCCAATTTTAAATCAAAGAACCCGGTTTGGTTTGGATTGCCTCTATAAATCCAGGAAACCAAAACTTTTTAGGAGTTAAAATCAAATTGATTAGATTATATGATTATTTTATAAATTTTGAGGGCGGATGCAACAAATTGGAGTTTAGATGGATTTTAAAACTATTAAATAAATTTGCAAAAACTAGGGGTAAAATTGCCCATATATGGTCAAGGGTAAACTTTCGCATAGTATAGGGGCATAGTGAAACAAAATAAAGTTTGGTAGACACGGTCGAAGAGGGGGTATAGTTCGGGAGGTAAAAAGTATTTATCTCTATTATACCCTGAAAGTGGGGTACCAAAAGTGAAAATAGTGTTGTTAGGTGCTAAAACTGGAATTTACCTTCTTTTCCATATATAGCAACCAAACAACGAAAATTATTTTCCTTACATTTTTTCGAATCTTACTTACCAAAGTCATTGTGCCAAACACGATGTACAAATATAATTTATTGATAGAGAAAGATGATTAAATCATCAATAAAAGGTAAAGATTAAAGAGGTAAAAATGAAACCAAATTTATAATACTCACACTTGGAGAGACTTGCTACCAAAACTCGATGGTGGCATGTACAAGTTAACTTGCCTATGTACACATTTTCGGTAGAAGCCAACAATTGCAATTTCCAATTGGATAAATGGCGGGGAAGGATTTCAAGCAAACGGTCAAAATACAAAAACAAAACCGAGAAATTATCATTTAATGGTATGTGGAAAAAAAAACACACTCTTGAAGAAAGAAATTCAAAACACCACCACAATTTATAGAGTCATATTTTTGTAGTCAAATATTCTTCTAATTTTTAGGCTCAAGATCAAACGGGTTATAAATTTGTGGCAACGTTCCATGAGTTTGCCTTTGGACGCTTCAACCTTCTTGGACAAATGTTTCATCCTCTCTCTTTCTCTTTATTCTGTATACGTAGAAAATTAAACAAAATAATGTAATAAACCTTATAATTCAGCAAACTTATGTTATTTCTTGTTACCAACACTGAGGCATGCTCTAATATCGCCAATCGAGACAATTCACTTCGGACAATTTCTCTCGTCGTGAGATTGTAATACCCAACTTGAACATGGTTCAATAACTTATCTCCCTAAACAGGGTAGAAGCACGAATGCTTGAATTATGTTGTATATATATATATATATATAGGGAGAGAATCTGTGAGACCACCTCCTAGGTTAGTCCATAAGACTAAATCTACACCATCCAAATAGTAAATCAATGGCCAAGATATATTATAATATATACAACATTTCATAAGTAAGTATACATCAGAAGGGATAAAATAGGAATCCAGGAAATTAAAAATAGTAACCGCTTCCTAAAAATTAGGGATGTGATTTTGTATTGATCACGTCCCCATAATCAAGCGATCCACCTTTTTTTTCTCTCCCTTCCCATTCGAACCTGCAAATTATTCAAATATGGCAACAAAATCGTGCGACAATTAATGAAAAGTATACAATTACACTAAACTAACTATACATTAAAACATTACTAAATATACATAAACAATTAACTAAGTATACAATTACACTAAACTACATGTGCATTAAAACTTTACTAAGCATACGAAACATTTAACTAAGTATAAAATTACATTGAACTAACTATACATTAAAATAATACTAAGTATACGAGAAATATTTAACTAAGTATACAATTACATTGAATTACTTATATAACTAAGTATACAATTCCATTGAACTAAGTATACAAATCCACATAACTAAGTATACTGATTCACTAAACTACTTACTAAACTACTTATATAACTAAGAATACGATTCCTTGAACCAAGTATACAAATCCACTTGAACTAAATATACAATAAAACATGACTAAGTATACAAGTCCATTGAACTAAGTACACAATAAAACATTGTTCACAAATATGGCGGAAAGAAGTATCAATTTTGAAAAAAACGCTTGAAGTTGATGATTTTCCTCCCTAAAAATCGGGTAATGGCGAAAAGGTAGGATTTTGTTTACTTAAAAATAGCTAATAATCAGTCCGATTAACATAGCTAATTAAATATAAAAGTACAATTATACCCTTATATGCCTAAATTTACTAAAATGATCTACACCATCCAAAATTTTAAATCAAGAGTCCATAAGTGTTCTTATGGACTAACCTAAAGGGATTGGTCTCATTTGAACCAATCCCTATATATATATATATATATATATATATAAAATAGGTAAATATCGTCAATTTATATATAAAATAATGCAAAAGAAGTTATGTATGATATATATAATGTTACCGTGTTTTTCTTCTTTCTTCCCTTTTCGACGTTCGGGGTGACGACCATCAATAATGTAGGTGTAAGTGCCGAAAGAGATCTGAATTGTATGTCCGTCTTTAAATGGACATCTACTAAAACAACATTAAAATTATACAATTATTATTAATGACCGAGGATTTGAAAAAGAATTAGGAAAAACAAAGGAATTAATATCATATTGAGAACTACAAGTTCGGTAACAATCAATTATCATAATTTATGAGTTAGTTTATTGAAGCTTAAAAGATGGTGAAATGTATCTCATTCAATTATTGTTTTGTCCATTTTCTTGAAGGAAATCGATTCGGGCATTGATGTTCCACTACCCATTTAATATAATATAAGATTCTTAAAGTTTGTGTATGAATAATGAAATAGTAATTTTTCTTACTATGTTTTAACAATTAAAATATATTTTACTAGGAAAAACCGAAACTCCACATAAAATAGCTAAATTTGATTTTTGGTGTGTTACCAAATCCCATTTGTTCTCTTTTGAATGAGGCGGGCGTCGAATTATCCGTTTTTCTTTCGCTCTAAATAGGAAAGTTTTGGGGCTTGGTGCATTTATCTTGTCATGGCCAACTCCTCCTTGCCATCAATGTTCTCACCCAAAAAAGGTTTGATTGATAACATTATCATAATTAGCACATAAAATTGAGCAATATTGGTATTTATGTAATGTAATGCAATGTATAAAGGTTTGGGATTTCAGTAAAACTAATAAACAGATAGAACATGAAATCATGTAATGCAACAAAATAACAATATTGCTCAATTAATTTCACACATATTACTTCTCGTTTTTTACATGACTTTTAATGCTTGAATATTTATTTCAATATATAGAGAAAGTCAGTTCTCTTGTAACACGAATTAAGTATTGTTTTGATTATATATAGCATTGGTAAAATATATGATGAAATGTCTCTTTTTCAACAACATATATGCTACAAAAAAGAAATTATTATGGCTATCATGCAAAAAAAATATCATAGCTACAAAAGACAAAACTAATAGTACTTGTAAAGATCATATAATTACAACAGTTTTGTTCATTATAGCAAATCAAATCTACTTCATGTGACCAAAGAAATTATTTATATAAAAAATATTAAAGTTTTCGATTTATACGATTTACCTGATTGTTCATACAAGGCTCGGTTTCAGGGGCCTCGAAAGATGAGGGGATTACCAGTAGTGTCATTTCATGTTCACCATTCTGTTGGTGTTGTTTCATGCTATTTTCGGGAATCTGTACATCACACACAAAAAAAAAACACAAAATATATAACTAAATATTTATTACTATTATTTGTGAAACAAGTAAGATTTTTCAATACCTTCTTTAAATGTTGTATAACTTTTTTGAGATCACATGATCACAAAATTTGATTAAAGTGAATTATATAACAACAACAATACCAACCCAGAGCGGTGAGGAAGTTTAAAAAGAAAAGAAAAAAGCTCACATCTATTTCAATATTCTCATTGAAAATTAGATGATTAGAATCACATTAAACAGAGACACATTTCCATTAAAAATCTTAAAGCTTGTTAAATGACAATGCTTCTAAAATCCTTAAAAGGAACATGTAAAAATATTAATATCTTTTTAACCAACATCACTTTCATTACTATATTGCTCAAGGAATATATAAAAAGAAGTGAATAAACAATTTTCATATGCATGAATATAAAAGTCTTTTTCTGATCACCTTAAAATTCATTGGAGCCACAAAAATTGAAGCACCTTCTTTGCTCATACTTTTTGGATAAGCAAATTGTCTTAATTGATGTGAAAAACACACATAAGCATTGGAATAAACTTATTAATATGGATAAATGGATAATTTATAAGCAATGCTTTAAACATGCATGTAAACCTCATTTTCATAACATTTTGAGGCAATGCAAGCTTATGTACACCAAGTTATTAAAAAAGATAAACTTATGGTAAAGAATAATTTCTTACATCGTGCGCTTGAGGTTTGTTCCAAACCAATGGGTTGAAAGGCATGAGTATTCCGATCTACCGCATTGAGCGAATCTATAGAATGGGGTATAAATCTGTGGGGCAAAAAAATTCAAACTTAGTAATTGTGCTTTAACAATATTATTATGATAGTGGCACTACAATACAGATACAATATGATATTTATTAGCAAAATTTACCAAAGTTCAAAAAGAGGGATTTGTTTGGGGTTTAAATTCTTGACAAATTCTAAATTTGAAAATTGTGAAAATCCAGTGAACTACTCGAAGAGGATCAGACACGTCCTTTTTCAGATCATGTGATACAATTTCTAACCAACACGCATTTTTTACTTATTGTATCAATTTATTATTGTTAAGCTTCCTACATGTCTATACTTGACACTCATATTCCAATCTCATTCATAAACCCTTTATATATACATACTTAACATTTACTATAAATCCACCTATTTGTCTAAAACTCTCATCTTCAATCTTGGTAAGAAGGCAAGAAGCTCCAATTAATGGTGGTGTGAATTCCAAGATGTCACTACAAGAAAAAGGTTTTTTTGCGATGACAAAAATCCAAAGTCGTCGCAATTAAACTTTTTGCAGCGTAACATGTCATCACAATAAAGTCATCGCAAACAAAGAGTTGCAAATACCATGTCTGTGACCACAATTGTGTGTCGCAAAAATATTAGCGACGACATCCGTCGCTAATATGCCGTCGCTAATGTTTCACACACCAACCAATCTTATCTTTTTATTACTAGTGTAACTAAAAACCAATTACGATATTTTCATGGATAACACTAACCAAGTGTGTTTTTTTTTCTAATTTCCTAATTTCAAATTAAGTTGATCTTATATTGTAAAGACTACAAATATATGGGAATTTAAGTTGAGTCCTCTAGTCTGTATGTATGAGGAGCTAAGTAATTAGCTTCACAAAACACGTGACGATATATAAGTTTTGTACTTCTATTTCACATGGCAATAGATCGTGCAAAAAAATAGGAGATGAAATTGGACAGGTAAAAATGATAAAAAAAAATGATTTTTTTTTTCCTTAGAAAGGCTAGTTAAAGAGATTGAAATCCATTAATTCTTTATTTCTTTTAGCGTGAAATTTTAAATAAAAAAAATTCTTCATAGGAACTTTGCTACGATATACAATTTTGAACCACTTAAAAAGCCCTTTAATACAACAAAATAAGTATCCGATTATTCCATTATTAGAATTTCACCTTCTACAAAAGTCGGATCTAATGAAACAAGTCAAGACAAACGACCTGTGCATATTTTATGTACAACAAACCAAAAATATAAAATAAAAAGCGCATCTCAGTATAGTAAAGATTCATTACTCACATTCCAATTCGCGACATCGGATAACTAATCAATTTTTAGACAATAAAATGTTATTAAATATATGTTCATCTACATATAAAAAAAAAGAGTTATAAGGGACTAATGTGAAGGTAAAGCGTTTGTCAATTTTTCTCTTGCACATATATCTATTGATGGAACCCTAGATTCATATTAAGCAACACAAATAAAAAAGTTATATAAATTAAATAAATCCAAATCCAAGAAAAAAAAGCCTTTGATATTAAAAGCATAAATGATATAAGAATGAACAATTAACCACAAATGATTATTAACAAGTTTTCTATATCATTTGATTGATCCGCTTTAAAAAAGAAGCACTTAAAACTTGTTTCTTATGGATGCACAACAAATCATCGGTCGAAAAAAAGTCTGCAGAACCACTTGAAGACTTTGGTTTTCTATTTTACTATCCATTGTATGGCTAAGCAATTTTTTTTTTTTTTTGGGGGGGAAGCTGCAAATTTGCTCTAGTTTTTAGGGTGAGAGGAAAATGTAATTAAGAGATGAGTCATGGTTGTATATTTATGTGAGTAGTAAAGAGGATGCTCGTAATCTAATTTTATTTCAAATGAACAAATTTAGAGAATTGTGATATTTGTGGTAGTCGGATTTACAACATTTTGACTATGTTCTTATCCCTTTCACCCGCTCCTCTTAATTACAAGCCATTTTCCAAGTGCTTAAATATTGACGATAAATTATTTTTTTGTTTTTTTAGCGAGACGATAAATGATTTTAATTGCTATGTTTTGGTAAAATAGAGAGGAGAACCTACAACTTTATGAAGTCTATCCGCGTTTAATTTCTAATATGAAGTGCAAAATAATATCCGTTTGAGATACTAAACAAGAATATTTTATTTTGAATCTATATTTTTCGATCTATCTTTCAAGTGGAAATTTTTGTACATGATATGTAAATGTTTTAATTCATTTTATTAGGTTTCCATTCTTATGACCTTTTAATGTTAATTCTTGAACATGTTAAAAAATCAAACGTTGGTCATTGAACTGTTAAAATTGCAATATATAATAAATGCGGATACAATTATAGATATTTATAGATAGCATTTCATTGAAGAATATTCGTTTGACAACGGGTCTTCATCACCTTCTCTCAATTGAATTTGTTGTTTATCATGTTTAAAAACAATCAAAATATAGAAATGTTTTCTATTGATTCCATTAATTGACTTAATTTAATAAATATATGTAAGCAATATGTAATCATTCAATTAATTTTCTTCGAATTTAAATTTCATTGTGGATTTGATGAAAGACAACGTATAAAAGTCACTGGTTATTTGTCCATATTTTCACATTAAAATTTAATAAACAAAGTTACTTTCATGTACGTAATTTATACGTCATTGCAAGTTTTAAAGGAATAAAACAGAATCGTAGACAATATAAATTGTAACTTTTTGTCTTTTGTTTTTTCCCGCATCAAATCATCATCACAATTTTCAATTTCAAATTTTTAATATTATTTTAGTTTTGCATTTGCATCCTAAAGCCACAAAATTAGAACACTGTAATTAAATATTTTTACCATTTTAATTAATAATTAGTATATTAGTTAGATTTATATATATATATATATTAATGCAACTTTTATATTAGCTAGTATTTGACACCACTCTCTCTATATATGTGTGTGTCGTGCATTATTTTGTAGGTGTAACAAAATCAATTAGCGTCGATAAATATAATGAGAATCTTAATGAAATAAATATATAGAGCTTTGAATCTAATGAGTATATAAATTATTTATTTATAAAATCTGTATGTGCACGTTCGACATTCGCAAACATACATTACGATAATTGATTCTAAGTTTAATTGGTTGCATTCAAGAATTTAAATTTGAAAGATTCATTTGCCACCTCAGGATCGTAAATTAATGGATCAAAAATTTAAAGCAAAAAATAGCTCAGAGTGTTGTTGAATGATTTAAGGTCTTGCGATTCGCCAAAATATATATACCAATGTCAAATCCACTTTCGTACATATAAATTGAGTGAATGTCACATTTTTAAGATGTTCAAAACCTTTCATGTTGCCCTCAATCTGCTTAGGTAACAAACGTTGTAAATATGAAAAAATGAAAGTAAAGTGAAGAAATCAGAATATGTGTATTATTTACACATATAAGGAATTTTGAGGAATTGGTCACGCCCCACTCTAGTCGGGTTAACATATCAAGATTTAAATTTGATTTCCATCGACGACCACCTATTGCTCCTTTAGGAATCTACAAGAAAAATATTAGAAAAATATAGATGTCACAAGACAAGATGCCACCTCCTCCACTACATTTCGTTGTCAAATTTGTGGGGATGAAATGAATATTACCTAGAAGAGGGCAAAACACATGAACAAATAAAGTTCTTCAATATTTGAACATGCTAACTTCCTATCAAATTGGCGTTGGGCGTTAGAATAGAGATGATTGCATCCAAAGATGTGCCGACTTGGCGCGATTCTACCATTTGCTACGGTTCCCACCAATAGTGGTGCGAAGATTGAAAGCATTTTTTTTTTTTTTTTTTTTTTTGCTTTTTTATCTAATTTATCATGTGTTTATTTTAACTTTAAATACTATTATTAATTTTATATTTTAGTTAATTTAATAAAAATAATACTTAAATTAATTCAATTATATGTGATGTTTTTTACATAATATAATATGTAATTTTATGAATTGTTATTTTAATTTTGCATTAATTTAATTACATTTAATTTTTTTTTTATTTGTTTTATTTTAAAATAAAACATTTAATAAATATTATATTAAATAAAATTACTTATATAATATTTTTATCAATTAATAATAAAAAATAATATTAAATGAATAAAATAAATAATATTACAGAATATTCTTTTTTAGTACAGAAAGTAGTGCAAACTGCTGGAGATGAAATGATATTATACACTAAAGTAGTGCAAATTATGCATTAAAGTAGTGCAAACTCGGAGATGGTCTAAAGGAGTAGAGATGAAATTAGGTCCGCATAAAAATTGGCCATTAACAATCCATCACATACAAAGTAAGTTAGAGATGAATAAATGGATAATGGGGCGGGTAATGGGTTTAATTAAGGGTTTCGAATCCATACGGAACTGCCAAGGACTCGCCCCGTATTGAGTAGTATATAAATATATTTTTAGGGTTTCCTTCGTTCTGTATATTTCTTTTCTCCCTCAACTCGCCGCCACACCCTAGCTTCTATATATATTCACTCATAATGGTCACCAATAGACCCTCCAACCTTCCACTATAGCATTTTCTTCTTTGAATCGTCATGCCACTCTTTCCTCGACATTAATCGGTGGTCCAAAGAAGAAGGCGCTTGTCCCTAACTTGAGGCTTTTATATTTGCACCGGTGTGGTTTCAATTGAATGCACTATCATTTAAGATTGATTTCACAGAAATACTTGCTTTTGATTACATCAATAGTTAATATTTTCAATTCAAGATTCTGGCTAAAGATTTGTTCAAAGATGATCTTTCTTTGTGTAGGTAGCATTCCAACAAAGAAACTAAAAAAAAAAAGAAAATTGCTATCAAAGCAAAATATCAACCATTTAGTTATAATCTTGTATTTCTCTGTGTTAGGATCCAAATCTGTCTTTTCCCACAAATAATGGGCCTCAGAAACAAGGAGAATGTGGTGATCGCAACGAGGTAGAAGGTATAAATCTATTACCATTGCTAATTTAATTTCATAGGAATATCCTCATTGAATTGTGGTTAAGTTATTTCTGTATTTTAATGTAAAAAAATTTATTTTTACAAAACGCATAAGAAAATTATCAATATTTGAACGACATTTATATACAAGCTATTAACGATAATAATTTGGTATCGATAATCTCTACGGATTGAGATTGTGATCATAAGGCAAGAAGGGAATCTAACATAAAAATAGCAACTCAATTTTCTTATTCTGAACGAAAAGGAAATTGAATCATCCATCGTTTGGCACGCTCAAAGAGAAACATCTCGGATCTTGCATCACATCAAAATACATCTTTTTTATCTACTTTATACGGCATTTTTTTTACTTCAAAAATCTTATTTTGTTAATTAAAAGATAGAAAAACTATTGTTTGTTATTAACACGTGCACTTTAACAAGTCTTATTTATTTTTTATTATAATTAGTTTTTATTACAATGAGATAACGATGTTGGATTTGATGTTTTTGAACAAGGTACATATATATTAAACATCTTTCCAGTTTTGTCGAATTTCGATTATGGAATTAAGATAATTGATTTTAATTCGTTTATAAAGATGTGACTATGATATTCTTCTCTTAATTTTTTACACCATTTATCTATAATTGTGCAATTTACAATATGGTTTTGATCTTATGTCCATTTGAAAACGGGTAAGCATGACTTAGATCTCTTCTATATATGCGTTCACGCTTTCCTTGTTGATGGGAGTCTACTTGAACATATCGAAATGGCAAAATAGGAGATATGCATAACAACAATAGTAATGTCTAAATATCATGCATAATCTTTTAAAAGATTTATGGTTTACTTTGAGAATGTCACATATGATTAGCACTACAAAGCTTGTGAATTAAATTGCGTTGATAGGTTGTTCAACCGCGTACCATTTGGTAACTATATAATCACACTGCTCGAATTATTTTTCTAAAAGAAATAATTCAAGTAGAAGGCAATCCTAGGAGCACGCCTACATGTAAGAAAAATAAAAGACAATTCTCTCTCTATGTGTGTGTATATATATGTGGTGATCATTTTTCACTTCTCCTTAGCAAGTTATTAATTTATCTCTTTAAAAGTAGGAAAGATATAGTTATTTTCATTTATTTACCTTATTTTCATGCATTTATATGGTGTATGCCCTTAAGAGTGACTAGCTTGCAAAACATGATGGTAACATTTTAAGCAAAAACTTGAGTAAATGGTAGGATGAATTTCAAGCTAACAACCAATATACAAAAAGAAAATCAAAAGTAACAAAATTGAGAGACACCTAAGTACATTTCACTACAAAAAGTATGTAAAACAAACAAAGAAACAAATTAAATACTAGTGATATAAAATTGTTAATTAAACATATAGAAATACGAAACACAAGTGACAATAGAACTAGCTAATTAAAAGTCTATTCTTCTAATTTATTGCCTCAAAATCATATAGAGTATAAATAAGATGCGAAGTCCCTTGACTAGCATCGGTCTCATTTTTCACTTCTTGAGCTAATTGTTCGTCATCTCTCTTCCTCGTAACCCATGTTTACGCAGAAAATCGATCAAAATAAGGGTGAAATAAATTTTAAAGGTCGTATTGCTAAAGAGAAGTGAAAACGATTTGATGTGTTATTATTTATTATCAATGCTAACAGCGTGCTCTATTATCACCTCCATTTCGAGTAATTTCTCCTGTGGTATAATTGTAGTACCCAATTGGTACGCGGTTTAGCAATGTATCTCCTCTAACACGAGAATAAAAAGCCACGAATACTCGAATTTTGTGGTAAAACTAATATATAAATATCCTCAAAGTTAAATGTAGAACATTATTTAAAACGTTATGTATATATGCATGGTATTTAGATATATCTTGAAGTGCTATGTGTCTCTCCTTTTTTTTTTTGACGTTCGGTAGACATCCATTAATAATGAAGGTGTGAGCGGTGAAAGAGATCTCGAATTGTATGTCCGTTTTTAAATGGACATAGAATCAAAAAACAACATTGAAATCGTTACGATGTGTAAAAGAATTAGGAGAACAAAGAGTAACAATGTCAAAACTATAAGTTCTAGTTGGGATCAAGTAATATAATTTATGAGATGGACTTAGTGAAGCTTAATAATGGTTTACATGTATCTTACTCAATTACTATTGTGTCAAGCTTCTTCAAGGACATCAAATTTAGGCATTGATGTTTCATTATTATGATATATATATCCATTTTATAAAAATTAAATTTCTTGAATTTGTTGTCCAAACAACAAAACTAGTGAACTTTTTTACAATATTTTAACAAATAAAGATTTTGCAAGAAAAATGAAAACCATATATATAAACTATAAAGTAGCTAAAAATATCGATTATTGTGGTGTATTACCGTATCCCATTTGTTCGGTTTTGAGCGAGCTAAACGTCATATGATCCAATTTTGTTTTCGCTCCGAATAGGAAAGTTGAGAAGCTTGGTGCTCTTATCGTCTCGTGGCCTACTCCCTCTCTTACAACAATCTAGATTCCACAATAGTTTTTCGATATCAATAATATAATCATAAATAGCTTGAATATGAAATTTAAGATCGACAACATTACAACAATATTGCTCAATTTCTTACATATTCTTTGCTTTTATTACATGACTTTTACAACTTGAATATTTACTTCTACATAGAAATTAATTGTTCTTGCAACACAATCTCTGATTTTGATTATATATAGCATTGATACATATGATGAAATGTTTCTTTTTCAACAAAGATGTATACATGTTGTATGTGAAACAGAATAACTTATAGTTTACTCCATTGAAATTATTTATAGGGATAATTACAAAATACCCACTTTGATGTTTGGTTTAATTACACAAAAAAAATAGAGATGTTTTAAAATTATAAAAAGTCTCCTAAAGTTTGATTATGTCTTAAATTTAAAGGGCAAAATTGTAATAATTCTTGAAATATCGGGGCATTTTTGAAATATTTTTGCATGTATATGGAGGGGGGAAATATAAGCGAAATCAAACCTCAAGATCATTATATTTTTGTAATTTTTAAAAATCTCTAGGTTTTTTTGTAATTAGCCCAAACCTCAGGGGTTTAATTGTAATTATCCCTTATTTATATTAAAAATGTTAAAGTTTCTGCATTTATAGATTAATGTACCTCATTATTCGTAGAAAGCTAAGGTTCCAAATGTTGTTTCATCTTCATGTTGTTGGTGTTGTTCCTCTTTATTTATAGAAGACATTTTGGGAATCTGGCAGATAGAGAAAACATGAGATATATTGTCACGCCCCAAGTTTTGTTATACTATAAAATAATACCCCATAAATTACATCTCCACATGCTCTTTAGCTTAGACTCGACATGAGCTCTTATCTAAAGTACAAATAATTAAAAACTATATATACAATGGAAGTCTATGAATACATACAATTTTAATAGAGTTGCAATTAATTTATCTTTACAAAATAGTTTAAAGTCATTAAGTTCATGAAATAGCCAATGCCATGAAATTTACGAAATTATTAGCAAACTAATTTCTTTAGGAAAATGATATTTTACCCACTTTTGGTTCGGATCTTTGTTTGGGTAGGAACAATCAAGGCACTAATCCTTGCTAGGATCGATTCCTACAATGACTCTTAGAGACGTCTCACGATGGCGATTTACTACGAGATCGTGATGGTGTTAGAAATAAATAATACGTAAATGCGAATATGTAATATATTTACAAATATGAAAAAAAGAATCAAGTTTTTTATTTTCGAATGAACTGGAAAACAATAGAAACATTCTATTTATAGTTTTCAAAAAGCTTCTAGCTGCATAGGCGCTGATGCAATAGAAGCAGCTGCAAATCAATTTATTTCTTGAAGCGGAAATTTCTTTGACAATTTTGCTATATAAAAAATGCCGCAAATCAAAAGATCTTTTGAAGCGGTGCTACCACATTTCTTTGCATAAATTAATAAGCGAGGTTGATGCGGTTTGCTACAAAAACATTGCAAATCAAAAGCTGGCGGAAAGCCGGGTTGCCGCATACATTTCTTTGCATAAATTAATAAGCAAGTGCGCAAATCAAAATCTTTGAAGGTGTTCTTTGCACAATATTTTCATAAATTAATAAGGAGGTGCCATAAAGTGCTACTAAAATTAATTAAATAAGTTCTTAATGAAAATTTTCAAAATCTCAACTATTCCACTATTTCCATCGTGATTATATTACGAGTTATCCAGAGGTGGGGTGTTACACTCTCCCCTCCTTAAAAGAATTTGGCCCCCAAATTCCTTCCTAGAAAAATTGCGAGTCGAAATGATACGCCAACCGATCAGCGAGAATGGTTCCGTGCGAATGTGTCACGTGAACCCGGTAAAATAGTTGGTTGCAGTCGGAAGTGACAAGCCAACCCGATGTGATAATGGTTCCATGCGAATGTGTCACGCAAATCCGAAAAAAGCGATTAGTTGCGAGTGGAAGTGACAAGTCAATCCGATGTGATAATGGTTACGTGCGAAATGTAACGCGAACCGAAAAAAAGCGGTTGGTTGCGAGTCGGAAGTGACAAGCCAACCCGGTAAGTAGTAATGGTTCGTGCGAATGTGTCACGTGAATCCGAAAAAAGCTTGGTTGGTTAGTCGGAAGAGACAAGCCAACCCGAAGAAGTAGTAATGGTACGTGCGAATGTGTCACGCGAACCCGAAGAAACAGGTTGGTTGCGAGTCGAAAGTGACAAGCCAACCCGCAGAAGCGATAATGGTTTCGTGCCGAATGTGTCACGCGAACCAAAGAAAATAGTTGGTTGCGAGTCGGAAGTGACAAGCCAACCCCGATGGTATGTAATGGTTCCGTGTCGAATGTGTCACGCGAACCGATTAAAGAAATTGGTTGCGAAGTGACAAGTGACAAGCCAATGATAAGTAGTAATGGTTCCGTGCGAATGTGTCACGCGAACCCGAAAGCTGATTGGATTGGTTGCGAGTCGTAAGTGACAAGCCAACCCGATGTGATAATGAAAGTTGGTATACTATCCAATCAATAAAATATGTCTAAATTGTTATTTTGATTAAATCTTATGTCTATCCGTACCGCTAACCCATCACATGGCCAAAGACCCTATCTTGGATTAGCTTAGTTGTAGTTCCTTTACACCCAAGCTCACGATACCATAACTGTCACGCCCAATTTTTGTTATCTTTGTAAAATAATACCCAATAAATTACATCTCCACATGTTCCTTAGTTTAGACTCGACATGAACTATTATCTAAAGTACAAATAATTAAAAACCATATATACAATGGAAGTCTATGAATACATACAATTTTAATAGAGTTGCAATTAATTTATCTTTACAAAATAGTTTAATGTCATGAAGTTCATGAAATAGCTAATGCCATGAAATTTACGAAATTATTAGCAAAACTAATTTATTTAGGAAAATGACATTTTACCCACTTTTGGTTCGAATCTTTGTTTGGCGGGAACAATCAAGGCACTAATCCTTGCTAGGATCGATTCCTACAATGACTCTTAGAGACGTCTCACGATGACAATTTACTACGAGATCGTGATGGTGTTAGAAATAAAAAATACGTAAATGCGAATATATAATATATTTACAAATATGAAAAAGAATCAAGTTTTTTATTTTGAATGAAATGAAAAACAATAGAAACTTTCTATTTATAGTTTTCAAAAAGCTTTGCGCATGCATAGACGATGATGCAATAGAAGCAAAGCAAATCAATTTATTGTTAGGTTTCTTTGCCGCAATTTCCGCAAATCAAAAGTCTTTGAAGCGGCGGCCGGGCCGACAACCTTTGCATAAATTAATAAGCGTGTTCTTTCGCACAATCATTGCTACAAAAAGCTGTAAATCAAAGATTCTTTGAAGCGTGTCTTTGACAAATTGCTACAAAAAAGCGCAAATCAAAATTTCTTTGAAGAAGGCCGCACAATTGCACGCATAAATTAATTAAATAAGTTCTTAATGAAAATTTTCAAAATCTCAACTATTCCACTATTTCCACCGTGATTATATTACAGAGTTATCCGGAGGTGGGGTGTCACATATATAACTAAATATTTGTTACAATTATTTTGTGAAGCAATCAATTGTTTTTTTCTTTTACCTTCTTGAGTGCAATAATACCTAGAATGTTTTTGGCTGAGACGAGATTCGCGATTTTAACAACAAAAGACCAATTAATCTAGTGGAGATTGAATTTATTAATTAAAGAAAAAAAATTGTATCTAGTTTAACTATTTCCCGTTGAATTACTTGAATTCCAAATAAATGACCTCGAGATAATTAATCTGTCAAATAAATTTCAAAGTGCTTAAAAAAAAAAGGAACTAATTTGAAGGTGCAAGGAAGTGACAATTTTTTCTTCTAATACATCAATTGATGGAACCCTGGATGTAAATTAAGTGGCACAAACTGAAAGTTCATATTTTAGAAAAAGAATAAAATAGAGACAAATTATTGGTATTAAAAATATACAACAATGAAAAATTAGCAGAAATTTTTATTATTGCACCAATATTGTCCTATATATCTCAATCGATCACTAGCCATTGATTTTGCAATAGTTATGCAATAAAAATCGGGGAAATGCTTGGAAAACTATGTGAGTATTTGTGTGTTTTAGTGTGTGTGAAAGATGAGGTTTTGGTTGTGTATTTATTTGTGTTTTAAAGAGAGATGTACATAATCTATTTATTTCAAATGACCATATTTTGAGAATTTCAATTTTGTGACAGAGAGAATTGACTTGACCATATTCTTATTCCTTTTCAAGTGTCTAAATATATTATTTTAGTTTTCAAAAAAAAAGGATTTTAATCTTTAATTTTCAGTAAATTAAATCAGTGTCACTAGACAATGAAGTGTAAAATAATATTCATCCTACTCGAGGTCCTTAAAAATAATATTTTCTCTTGAAATATATTTCTATATTTTTCTATCTTTCATGTGAAATTATATAAGTAGATGTGTTTTACTTAATTCTACGCGATATCCCTTTTATGACATTTTCTGAACTTGTAAAAAAATCAAATGTGGTGGTCATTGAATCTATTGAAATAATTACAATATATAATGCATGCAAATACAACTAAATTTTTAGGATCACCTGAATCATAGAGCATTCAATCCAATTACACTCACCTTATCATGTTTTGGAAACAATTAAAAAATTAACCTTTGAAAATCTTCTATAGATTCTAATATTAATTGACTTCCAGAATTTAATAACGATATTATACCATCGTAATCCTTTCATTAATTTACCTTACTGCAATTTCTATTTCTGTTTGGATTTGATAAAAGAAATCAGGAGAAGGTGAGAACAACATTTACAAGTAGCCAGTTATTTTTATTATTTTCACATTAAAAATATATTAAAAGAATAACTTGCACGCAATATATTCTTTATTATAAGTTTTAGAAGAACAAAAAAAAATTGATGAAACAAATTTGGGCAACTTTTTCATCTTTTGTCATATCAGATTATCGTCTTAATTCGTACATACAAATTTGGGCCTTTGATTGGGCTTATATATATATATATATATATATATATAATATCTATGACTTTGACTTGGACTTAATTGGGGCTTGGGGCTTGGGCTTGGCTTGAATAAAAGTCAATATTTTATTTTCAGATTTGAAAATAAAATGTATTATTATTTTCGAAAATTACAACTTGAATGATTGTGTATTTTCAGTTTATTCAGGTAAAATGAAAAATTATGGTTTGTAATTTCGAAAATGAAAATTTATGTCCCTTTATTCCAAGCCTTTCATCTTCTATAAATATAAGTTATCTGCAGAAAATAAAAACACAGAATCTTCTATCCTTTGTTTTCAGAAGAATATTAAGGGCTTTGTTATATCTTGAAGGAAATTGCCTCAGATTATTTTTTCATCCCCGCATTAGAGGCAATATTGTCTTTAGGAAAGCTGTTTTTCGCGCCTCAAAGTCTTGTTAATTTCCTTTTTCCCTAACATTTTTACCTTTTGTTTTTCTGCAAACACTTAATATTTACTGCATATATGGAAGATTGTGTTAAATGTATGCATAAATATACTACTTACATGTGTGTGTACATTGTGTCTGTATGTACATGCATGCTTTTGGTGGGGTATGTTGCTCAATGTTATAAAAAGCACTAAGCGCTCGCTAGCGAGCAGTTTGGGACTTAGCGTGTAGGCGGAGTTTAAGCGGGACTCGGCGGGATTAGGCGGGCCTAATCATAAAAAATCGTAGGCGGCCAAGGGGGCCTAGTGTCAGCGGGGATTAATCGGGGCTAGGCGGGGTTTACATCGAGAGATGTTGCTACATTCGATTTATTCTTGTTTAGCAAATGATGATGTTTTTCTAAATATATTTTGATTCAGCACCGCTGCCATTGGAACCCATATGATATTAGTTCTTTATGCTGATTTTTAGTGTGTGCTTTTGACTAATATTGGTGCTCCTTATGTTTGCCATTGTTTTGGTCCTTTTTGATTTTTTTTTTTCGTGAATGTTGCAGAAATTTCTCTGTTTTGGTGAAGTTTTTGGGTTTAAGTACTACTGATTTTTGTGATAAGCATGGATGTATGTTGAGCTATTGTGGATTTCTGTAATTAATGCACTACTTTTGTTTCAGTTTGATACTTTGATGGTGTTTAGGTGGGTTTTTGAAGTATTATTTATATTTTGTTTCTGGCTGAACTGAAGGAAAGGAAACTAATAAATTTTATTTTGTTCATTTTCTGTATTTATGTCATGCTTAATAGTTTATACTTAAATGCTATCTCTGTTTTTGTATCTATGAGTCATTCTAGTGCATGGCTGATTTTATTATTTATATATAGCTACGCTTGATTTCTTTCTTGTATGTTTTATTTTTCACAACATTTTGTTTCTCATCTTCTTGATTCTTTGAATCTTGTACTTTGGCTCTGAGGCATATCAAAGCCTCTTCCTCTGTGTCACTTGAGTAGTCTACTTTATTACTATTTGAGTCTGCTGGTTCTTTGCACTTCTACTGTTTCAGTAGTCTCAACAGCCAATATGGCTTTTTTCTTTTCTTGTTTCCTTTCTCTGAAGACTTTTCTATCCTCTTCTTTTCTGTATTTGTTGACTGGTGGATAAGGACAATCAATAGAAAAATGTCCTGGTTGTATACAGTTCCAACACAGGTTCTGAGCTCTCTGCAAGTCAGCTCTATCAGTCCTCTGATTATCAGCTCTATGATACTCAGTTCTTTGATGTTCAGCTCTCTTGGGTGGTCTGTCCTCCCTTGCTTTGGGGGTGATGAGTGTCTTCTTCAGGATTCACCCTTGTTCCTTTTATAGTTCTTATTGAAGAACTTGTTGAACCTTTTCACCATTAGGGCAATCTCCTCTTGGTCTATTGTCTCCTTTGGCTCACTTTTCTTTCCTTCACTGGCCATGAGTTGCCGCTGACTTGGGCACAACTGTCTCCTCTTGTTCCTTTCTTCTCAACTCAAACTCATATGCTTTGAGGTCAGAGAATAGCTCATGGATTGATGTTTTGGAGAGGTCCATGGAATGTCTCGGGGCCATGACCTTTATTTCCCCTACCGGGAGAGACCTTAGGATCTTCATACACATCTCTCTCGTGTGTACTCCTTTCCCCGAGTTGAAAGCTCATTGGTAATTTCAGTAAATCGGCATCCGGTGATGATCTAGACTTTCACCGCAATCATTTTGAAATTTCAAATTTTTGACCTTGATTCATTTATTTTATTTGATTTGATGGATCTTTCGTAAATCAAAGTAAGTTTTTCCCAAATTTCTTTGGCTATTTTGCAATATTTGACTTTATTAAGCATAGCCTTGTCCAATGTTTATAAAGAATGTCCTTGGCAACATTGTCAAGATTGTATCTCTTTCGATCTTCGTTGGTCCATTCACAAATTTTTCAACCATAGCAGGTCAGGCTCTGCGTGTCCCAAGAGATCCTCTCCTTCAGCAGGAGGTGCTCTTCTCATAGAAGTGTTGACCTTTAGGATTTGCATTGGCCCATCTTCTGTCACTAGCCACATTTCATCATGCAGGGCTGATAGGTGAGCCTGCATACGAATTTTACAACCATCAAACTCTTCCACAGTAAACATAGGAATGCGAGTTAGATTTGCTTCCATGATAATAACTTTGCTTATAAGATAAAAGCCTTAAAAAATCAAGTGTTTATTATTTTGAAAAGAATGAGATCTAATTCAATAACCAGTGCGGAAAGCTCAATGAACCAACCGCTCTGATACCACTTGTAGGTCCCAAGGAGTGATGAGTAAGTTTTAGAAGGGGGGTCGAATAAACCTTATCAAATTTTTGATTTAGTCCTTTTAAAATATTTTCAGAGTTTTACACAAATCAGCTCAGTCTTTGAGGGACAGCTAGGTTGGATTACTCAGCAAAGTTACCCACTCAACAGACTCGACTGAGTTGTTGATAGTATAACTTAGCTGCTTTCAGCTAACACTTATAATGGCAGTTGATTTAGTTTTAGTTTAGCAGAAGACTTTTCACCCTTGTTGTTTTAAACTTGTTTTGCAACGTTTGTTTTAGCAATTACCAATCGAGTTCAACAATTATAACTTAACAGCAGATATGAAATATATGCAAGAATTAAAAGTGTTATAAGTAAATAAGCCGCAAGCTATTTTTATAGTGGTTCGAGGATGGGGTAATTCCTCTAATCCACTATTTTCCAACTCCTGGAGGAATCCACTAAGTAACAAGATCTTGGGTTACAAAGCGGTCAACAGTCCGAGCCAGCTTTGATCACACAACCAACTGCTCCTAGGACTCAGCTTCTTCACAAAACAGTTGTCTTGCTATCTTGCTCTTTCAAACTCTTAGATTTGATCACTGACCTTCCAACGAGTCCAAAGCCACTGGTTCGAACTTGAACCTTACTACTTCTCCTTCAACCTTGGAGAGTAGATCCATTTTGTTCTTTAAATAGAATTTCCTCTTCAATTGATAAAGTAATCTTTTCTTCACTAAATGTGTTGGATTGAGTTCCTTGAATTTTGGTTTGAGGATATCTTTGAAAGGTTGAGAGAATGTGCACGGAGTTATTGCTTGATTGCTTGTATGCTTGTAATGAACTCGGTTACCTTCTCTCGATTGCGTCCTCGGCCTTTTATAGTGTAGATTTAAAATTATGTCCGTTGAAAAGATAGACACATTTCAAATCACACTCGTAGATTGTTGGCTTGTCTTTTCTTGCACCATTAATGTGGATCATACCATAGTTTAATGCTCTGCTGACTTTTCTTCATCTCTGCGGGTTTTCGTACATCTCATTGGTTCCTTGTTTTTCGCACTCTTTCAAAGAAAATAGCTTTATTGTTTGGCAGCCTCACAGGCATATTTCAAAGAAAACCTTGACTTGTGTTGACAATGGATCTCTTCGACTTTCTTCAAGACTTGTCGTGGCATACCCTTTGAAATTCGATTCCAATCATTTTGGAATGACTTAGTTGTCGATACCGATCGATATAGCTTTTTCCTACGTCACTTGACCGAACCTTCTCTTGGCTTCACACAACCGGCATGGGACATCCGGGTCTTCTTTTTGATATTGATCGACTCTTGTAATCTTAAACTTAGTTGAATTCGATTAAGCTTATTCACCATATCTATCACAAGTTGAATTACATAGAAAATGGGGTGCCAACTTCCTAATCTAAGTTTTACATTGTATCATCAAAATCTAAACATAAATTTTTCTAACTGTGGTAGGACTTTTTAAGCTGAGTAGAAGCAGCCAAGAAAAAGATTGCAGGACTCAACTGAAGATTGAAAAGAAGACCCGCTGTATGGCAGCTAAGTGAAGTAAAGCCAAGTATCAGTCACGTGACAGAAAAGTTGTCTTAGTCAGCTGACTAACATCAAAGTCATTCCAAAATCATTGGAGTTGACGGTCAAAGGGGTTATGCAGCAGAAAGGATCAAAGAAAGCTGAAGAGATCCGTTGTCAAAGCAAAGTCAAGTGTTTGCTGGAAATAGGCATATGTCAGACTGTCTATTGCTGGAAATAGGCATATGTCAGATTGTCTACCTTAAAGTTGTTTTGCTAAAAGAGTGCAAAAGGCAAGGAGCCAATGAGATGTACTTGAAAACTGCGAGTTTGAGGAATGTCGCATAGCATTAAATTCAAGGTACAGTCTACATCAAAGCTACAAGACAAGACAAGCTAACGACCTAAAGATGGAGTTTAAAAAATGCATCTATCTCTTCAACGGATATATTTTCGAACTGCCACTATAAAAGACTGGGGATTTTAAGAGAAAAGACACTTATGCAATCCTGAGACACACAAGAGAAATCAAGCAAAGCAAAGCAATATCTCTCAAACATTCAAATCATATCCTCAAGCCTAAACTCGAAAAAAATCGATATCTAACACATTGGTGAAGGAAAGATAACTTCATTTGGTAAAGAGGAAAAACTTGTTTCAAAGAACAAGGGGTCTACTCTCCAAGGTTGAAGGATCCAAATCGAACAGAGAAGGCTTTAAACTTGTTAGATGGTTGTGTGAACAAATCCAAAAGTTTGAAGGAGTCAAGTAGCGGGACGATCGTCTTGTGAAGAAGTTGAGTCCCGGAGAAGCCGATTGTGTGATCAAGGTTGTCTCTGACTGACATTTTTTTGTAACAAAGTCAAAGTTACTTAGTGGATTACCTACGAGGGTTGGAGAAAAGTGGATTAGATGAATTACCCCATCCTCGAACCATTATAAAATTGCTTGTGTCTTTTACATTCAAAGACCTACTTTCTTGAACATTATTATTGTTGTTTGTTAATTTGCTAAGTCAACTGATAATAACCAAGCTTAAATAAGTGTTGAAAATATATTCAAAATTAAGAGTGAATATCTTCTGCTGTTAAAAACCAACTCTAGTGATTATTTAAAGAATTAACTGAATCAGCTGAGTTATACTATCAACAGCTCAATCGAGTCTATTGAGTGGCTAACTCTGCTGTGTAAGTAAACTAAGCTGTCCATCAAGGACCCAGCTGACTTGAGTTAATTTTTTTAATTTTTTATGGAGTTAATTAATTTCGTCATAATAACGCAAAAAATCCTTAGGTAAATATTATATTATTATTATTTTTAATTTTTTTAATTTTTACGTCGGAAACCAATTTCACCGGTAACCTTTTTTTTTTTTTACTTTTTTAGAAGATATTTACCAACGAAAATTGATGATGTTGGAAATTACTTAATATTTTTTTCTATTGGTAAAACTTTTTCATTACTTATTTATTATTTTTGTTTTTTACTATTTAATCTGTTAAAATATTAATTTCATATTTTAGGTTTTTTTATTTTTAAAGATGAAAAATAATCAATCGATAATTTTGTTTTATATATTTTTTGCATTTTTAATTTTTATTATGTCCTTCAATATATAATATAATATGGATTTTACTATTTATACTATATAATACAAATTTTAATCTATATATATCGTGTATAATATAATTTTTTGATATATATTAGATAATATTATCCGTACTACATAAAATATATAATATATATGTAATATAATTATAATATATATATATACATATATATGCATGTATATATATATAACAATTCAAAAGTTATATTAAAAATCAACTTAGCTTAGTAGCAAATTGCCACATCCGCACATAACATGTCTCATGTTGAAGCTATTTTGGGTCAAAATGACAAAGCGCTGCAAAAAGTGCTACATAAGATTACATCTTGAAGTTGTTTGAGGTTCGTTGTAGATGCTTGGCACAACAACAATTTGAATGGGCTGGAAGACACCCTCTATAACGTCTACAAGTTATTCAAAAAGTCTAAAGAGTTGTGAGATTCTTTGAAGAAAAAGTATAAAACAGAAGATGCCGGCACAAAGAAATCTATTATCGGCAAATTTTTGGATTACAAGATGGTTGACACCAAAACGGTGATCAGCCAAGTGCAAGAAAATCAGATCATACTTCATGACTTAGTGTCTGAAGGGATGATTCTGAATGAATCGTTCCAAGTGGCCGCGATTATTGAGAAATTACCGCCATTGTGGAAAGATTTTAAGAACTACCTCAAGCACAAGCGCAAGGAAATGGGGTTTGAGGATCGATTGTTCGGCATCAGTTGAGGAAGACACCAAAAATCTAAACTAAAATCCAAGAAATCGGAGTGGAGCTCAAGACCAATCTTCTTGAACCGAGCACTAGCAAAAACGGAAGCATTCTAGAAAAGATAAGGGGAAGGCCAAGAAGTTCAAAGGAATTGCTACAACTCGGCAAACCGAATCACATGGCCAATGATTGCCGACACCGAAAAAGGTCAATAAGAATGGCAACCAACAACAAGCCAATGTCCGATTGACGACAAGTCTATTCCGATAGAAATGTCGAGCTCAATCTCACCGTCGTATTTGAAGCCAATATGGTGAATAACCCAAGGGAATGGTAGATAGATCTTGGAGTGCTCATCACATTTGTGCCGACAAGGAAATGTTTTCCCCGCACTCCGATAAATGGAATGAAGTTTTATTCACGGGGAACTCTTCGACTTCCAACATCGTTGGGCTTGGAAAAAGGTTGTGTTGAAGATAATTAAATATTATAGTTATCCTTAAATTTAAAACAAACTAAATCGAAAAGGCTTTCTCGTAATTTGGAAACATCTCTAGATTTTTAATTAGCCCAAAGCGTGGGGTGTTTTTGTAATTATCCTATTTTTTATTTAAAATTTATGTGTTTTTATTTTAGTGTTTTATATGGCTAATCCCAATTTTATGTGTCGATCCATCCCGATTTTTCCTGGCTACACCATTGGTTGAAGTGTCATGTTGTTATTAATTGTTCATACGTGCAAACTAATTGTTTTGAGGGTATTTGGCCAAGCTTATCTTGAAATTAATATTATTCAAAAATTGTACGAAAATTTAGCAAATTATATTGGTCTTATATGCTTAAACAATTGATATAAAGAGAAACTTTTGATTCATAATGTCAAAAAGAATGACGATTACTCTTTGTTAATGTTACATAATTGGCAAATTTGGTCTCTGTGAACATGTAGTAGGTTTGGTGTTGTAACTGCGTGACGTTAACACGTAGCCTGATAATCCGGGCGATTTTTGTGCTTTAATTTTTGGCAAGTTATCTATATTGTGAATGTTGTTGATATTATTGGATAGATTTATCTTAATTGATTCAGCCATTTTTATAAATGTCAATTATCTTTTTTTGATCACTTTCCTTATGCACATGATTCTTACCCACAAGGAAATGATTATCTTTTGCTGATTTCCTTCCATAGTATGAAATCGTCCCCCATAAATCAGGGATTGGGTTTCTTCTTGTTAGCTATAAAAGAGTGAAGTCAGCCACTTGAAGAGATGATTAAGAAAGACATTTTTCGAGCTTTATAAGTTCTTCTTTAAGAAATCACTTGTTCCATCTTTTCTATTCTTCAAGAGAAGAAGGTGAAGATCTACGGTGTGGATTGACTCAACCGTTCAAGGAATTTGAAGTTGGAGGAATTCCAACAAGGTTGAGATTGTGGAGGAATCAATCAAGAGATTAGTCGAATACGAGTGTTGGTGAATTTATAAAGAGGGAGTATTTATGTTATTCATAAATCCAGTCGTATTTGTAATAAGCTTTGCTTTTCTAATATTGGATTGTTTCTTCTCTGGGTGTGGCCTCGTGCATTAAGATTGATTCCAAGCACGTTAAATATCCTGGTGTTATTTTTGTTTCATTTGTGTGAGTGTATCGTATGCTTGAGTGTTACAACATTAACTTACAACACGCTCGAATCCGAACATCAAGGGTTTTTGTATTAATATATTGATTAATAGAGAAACATATTCTATCAATTGGCATCAGAGCCTAACACTAATTGTTATTAGTGAGATCCTGTTTTATATTTGTTGCTAACATGTCTTGTGTTTATGAAGAAAGTTTGGTTTCACGCCCTCAACTCCTTGTGATTTTGAAAACTCTACGAAGAAAAAGAACAAAAGAAGCGGATCCTCAATAAGAGCAAAAGAATTCAATGAGAGAATGTGGTGGCTTTGGACACATCCAGGTTGAATGTGCAAATACTCGAAAGAAGAATGGGAAATCAATCACCACCTCATGGAGTAACGAAGAACTAGATGATAAAGAAGAAGAAAATGTGAGCAACCATATTGCATTTACTTCCATTGACAAAGAGGTTGGTTGCAATGAAAGGCACCTGATCTTGTTTATGGTGTTACAACACCAAGTAGGTATGACATTAACTTTCCTTTTGTTGAAATATGTCTAAACTCGTGATTCGCAGAGGAAAATAACTCAAGTGATGAATACTCCGAGGATGACTCAAGTTGATGAAGAATCAAGAAATGAAGAACTAAGAAGAGTTTACCAAAAATGCTCGACAAATGCGTAATTGTCGACAAGACGAATGAGATTCGGAAAAGAAAGTAATGTGTCTTATCACAAAAAAAGAGACACTCAAGGGAGAGGTTATTAAGTTCAAAAGCGCAACAGAGAGAAAAGAAGAACTTGCCAAAGTAAAGAAAGAACTCGGTGAGATGACAAATTCTGTCAAAAAATGAACACTTTGTGAGGGAGATTAGATGAAATTCTATCTCAAGGAAAATATCATCAAGATCATGCGGTATTGGTTTTGGTTCAAATTCGACAAAAACTTTGCTAAAAAGAATAAAAATTCTAAAATTTCTTTTGTTAAAGAAGGAACTTCATCTAATCATGTTGGAAAAAGAAATGGATTTGTTCTATTTGTCACAATTGCAATCGTCCTGGCCATATAAGACCTAAGTGTTATCGTCTTGGAAACACCTGTAGGCAAGGCGAGTGCAATCTCATGTGTTCAAATATCACCAAAGAAACACTCTTTGTTTTAAAGTTGATTACATTTATCCAACACACCCAAGAAAATCGAGTTAGGAAAAATGAGTTGTCTTGTAATGTTGTTCACACATCTTTAAAAGCTAATGTGATTTGAATCATGGTATTTTGACGGTGGGTGTTCTCGTCATATGATTTGGAGAATTGGAAAAACTTATTGATTTTGAAAAACATGAAAATGGGTTGGTCACTTTTGGTGATGGTGCTAAAGTAAAGGTTTTGGGAAAAGGAACGTTAAATGTCGTAGGACTTCCCATTTAAAAAATGTCATGTATGTTGAAGGGTTGAAAGCTAATCTTATTAGTATTAGCCGGTTGTGTGATGATAAATTATGTGTCAAATTTGATAATAATGTTTGTAATGTCTTTGATAATTCGACAATTGTATTCGAAGGGAAATAGGTCTTACGCTAATGTTATTTATTGCGGGAACAACTCCGATTGTTACAACGATTACTAAGTGTCATAATACTAACTTAGTAGGTTTAGTGATGTTAATTTGCTACAAGAGTAAATTATTTGCTGAAAAATTAATATTGGATAGGGCCGTAAACCGTTATCCCACTTAATTTAGATAAGGCCGTAGCCAATATCCCACTTCACTTGGATATAGCCGTAGTGGCATCCCACTTAATTTGGATAAGGTCGTAGCAATATCCCACTTCACTTGGATAGGGCGTAGCCGTTATCCCACTTTAAATTTTCACTTTACTTTTCACTTTCACTTCCACATATCATTTCACTTCACTTCATTTAATTCCACTTTACGTTCACTTAAATTTTCACTTCAAAATTTCTCTTCCAAGTGCTATCTTGCTCGTTCAAAAATTTGATAAAATCGCTTAGCAAGTCCCGAGTGATCTTGGTCACACAATATCGGTATTTATTTCAAAACAAAACTCACGGTCTAGTTATTGAGCGGATAATCTAGCCGATTTTAATATTCGGTTCGGCGCATTACGTTGAAGATCAATATTTTTATTTGATGAGTATGAAATATCTCTTAAAATATTTATAAGGTAACCGAGTTATAAAATCTCAACTTCAAGGCCCTTGGCAAAATAAAAATCATTTTTACTAAGGACCAAAAACTTCTAAATTCTAAAATTCAATAAGTTTCAATTCCGGACTCGGAAAAGGGTAAGGTAAATTCCAAAACTTCTAAATTCCCAAAGGTTTAAACTTTTGAGGCTCAAAACAGATTTTATAAAATTTGCGATTAGTCCCTCTAGTTTCTTAAAATTTTGATTTTTGACTTGATATTTTAAAAATCTGGTGACTCTTAAACCGGGAAGGATTTTGAGGTGATTCAAATTTTTAAATACTTCTTAGGAAAGTAATAAGTTGTGGTTGAAACATTTTTAAAAATTCAAAAGTTAGTTACCTCATTTTCGAAAATTATAATTTTAGCCCAAAAATGATTTTTTGTTGTTAAAGGCTCGTTTCAAGTCGGATGGTTATGAAATTTGAATTAAAAGTTCAAAATACCATATTAAATAAATATGCAATATTTAAAGATACCTTAACTGCCTAAGATTCAAAAATTATAATTTTGGTCCTTTAAGTTTTACAATCTTACATTTTGATATCAAACTTATTCGTTATTGTATTTTCTTGCCGGAAGGGGTCCCAATCTTTCAAGTCACTTCATATATGAAATTTACAGAGTCTTGGGTCTAATATTTCGAATTTTCAGAGGTGGCCTTCATAATTTTTCATATTTACACTTTTGGCCCCATATTTCACAATAATTGCAAAAATAACCCAAGCTTCGATTTTTTTTCTTGCACAAGTTACAAGTCCAGAATTTCAATAATATATAAAAAAACTCATTTTAAATATTTCTAAAATATATTTGAACATTCATAGCATCATAAATCATAAAAGCATAATGATGAGCAATTTTATCAACATTTTATGCAAGAAAAATATCATACTCATCTTTTATTTTCTCTAAATTTCATTAAAACATAAATCTCATAAATACTTGCTAAAATTCATAAAATATAATATTATCACATGAGCATACATTTTGTTGCACTAGTAGGAAGAATGGTGTATTTTATAGAAATATTTTTCACCCACCTCATAGTAGTTTTTCGGGTTGATCTAAAATGGAGACTTCCTCTTGGTATTGACTTCTTGACTCAATTCTTTAAGGTCAGACCCTACTCGGAAAAGGGTAAGTTTAGTTCCAAAAACTTCTAAATTCCCAGAGGTTTAAATTTTCCAGACGCTCGAGACAGATTTTATAAAATTTGCAGATTCGTCCTTTAGTTTCCAAAAATTTTGATTTTTATCTTGATATTTTAAACATTTTGTAACTCTTAAACCGGGAAGGATTTTGAGGTGATTCAAATTTTCAAATACTTCTTAGCAAATTAATAAGTTGTGGTTGAAACAGTTTTAAAAATTCGAAAGTTAGGTACCTCATTTTCGAAAATTATAATTTTAGCCCAAAAATGATTTTTTGTTGTTAAAGGCTCGTTTCAAGTCGGATGGTTATGAAATTTGAATTAAAAGTTCAAAATACCATATTAAATAAATATGCAATATTTAAAGATACCTTAACTGCCTAAGATTCAAAAATTACATTTTTGGTCCTTTAAGTTTTACAATCTTACATTTTGATATCAAACTTATTCGTTATTGTATTTTCTTGCCCGGAAGGGGTCCCAATCTTTCAAGTCACTTCATATATGAAATTTACAGAGTCTTGGGTCTAATATTTCGAATTTCAGAGGTGGCCTTCATAATTTTTCATATTTACACTTTTGGCCCCATATTTTACAATAATTGCAAAAATAACCCAAGTTTCGATTTTTTTCGTAAAAGTTACAAGTACAGAATTTCAATAATATATAAAAAAAACTCATTTTAAATATTTCTAAAATATATTTGAACATTCATAGCATCATAAATCATAAAAGCATAATGATGAACAATTTTATCAACATTTTATGCAAGAAAAATATCATACTCATCTTTTTATTTTCTCCAAATTTCATTAAAACATAAATCTCATAAATACTTGCTAAAATTCATAAAATATAATATTATCACATGAGCATACATTTTGTTGCACTAGTAGAAAGAATGATGTATTTTTGTAGAAATATTTTTTCGCCCACCTCATAGTAGTTTTTAGGGTTAATCTAAAATGGAGACTTCCTCTTGGTATTGACTTCTTGACTCAATTCTTTAAGGTCAGACCCTACTCGGAAAAGGGTAAGTTTAGTTCCAAAAACTTCTAAATTCCCAGAGGTTTAAATTTTCCAGACGCTCGAGACAGATTTTATAAAATATGCAGATTAGTCCTTTAGTTTCCAAAAATTTTGATTTTTGTCTTGATATTTTAAAAATTTTGTAACTCTTAAACCGGGAAGGATTTTGAGGTGATTAAAATTTTCAAATACTTCTTAGGAAATTAATAAGTTGTGGTTGAAACAGTTTTAAAAAATTCGAAAGTTAGGTACCTCATTTTTGAAAATTATAATTTTGGCCTAAAAGCGATTTTTTTGTCGTTAAAAGCTCGTTTCAAGTCGGATGGTTATGAAATTTGAATTAAAGGTTCAAAATACCATATTAACTAAATCTACAAGATTTCCAGAAACCTTGATTGCCCAAGTTTCAAAAATTACATTTTTGGTCCTTTAAGTTTTACAATCTTACATTTTGATATCAAACTTGTTCCTTATTGTATTTTCTTGGCAGGAAGGAGTCCCAATCTTTCAAGTCACTTCATATATAAAATTTACAGAGTCTTGGGTCTAATATTTCGAATTTTTAGAGGTGGCCTTCATATTTTTTTCATATTTACACTTTTGGCCCCATATTTCACAATAATTGCAAAAATAACCCAAGTTTCGATTTTTTTCTTGCACAAGTTACAAGTCCAGAATTTCAATAAAATATAAAAAAAAACTCATTTTAAACATTTCTAAAATATATTTGAACATTCATAGCATAATAAATCATAAAAGCATAATGATGAGCAATTTTATCAACATTTTATACAAGAAAAATATCATACTCATCTTTTTATTTTCTCTAAATTTCATTAAAACATAAATCTCATAAATACTTGCTAAAATTCATAAAATATAATATTATCACATGAGCATACATTTTGTTGCACTAGTAGGAAGAATGGTGTATTTTATAGAAATATTTTTCACCCACCTCATAGTAGTTTTTCGGGTTGATCTAAAATGGAGACTTCCTCTTGGTATTGACTTCTTGATTCAATTCTTTAAGGTCAGACCCTACTCGGAAAAGGGTAAGTTTAGTTCCAAAAACTTCTAAATTCCCAAAGTGGTTTAAATTTTCCGACGCCGAGACAGATTTTATAAAATATGCGATTCGTCTTTAGTTTCCAAAAATTTTGATTTTTGTCTTGATATTTTAAAAATTTTGTAACTCTTAAACCGGGAAGGATTTTGAGGTGATTAAAATTTTCAAATACTTCTTAGGAAATTAATAAGTTGTGGTTGAAACAGTTTTAAAAAATTCGAAAGTTAGGTACCTCATTTTGAAAATTATAATTTTGGCCTAAAAGCGATTTTTTGTCGTTAAAAGCTCGTTTCAAGTCGGATGGTTATGAAATTTGAATTACAAAATACCATATTAACTAAATCTAAAAGATTTCAAGAAACCTTGACTGCCCAAGTTTCAAAAATTACATTTTTGGTCCTTTACGTTTTACAATCTTACATTTTGATATCAAACTTGTTCCTTATTGTATTTTCTTGGCGGGAAGGAGTCCCAATCTTTCAAGTCACTTCATATATGAAATTTACAGAGTCTTGGGTCTAATATTTCGAATTTTTAGAGGTGGCCTTCATAGTTTTTCATATTTACACTTTTGGCCCCATATTTCACAATAATTGCAAAAATAACCAAGCTTCGATTTTTTATTGCACAAGTTACAAGTCCAGAATTTCAATATTATATAAAAAAACTCATTTTAAATATTTCTAAAATATATTTGAACATTCATAGCATCATAAATCATAAAAGCATAATGATGAGTAATTTTATCAACATTTTATGCAAGAAAATATCATACTCATCTTTTTATTTTCTCTAAATTTCATTAAAACATAAATCTCATAAATACTTGCTAAAATTCATAAAATATAATATTATCACATGAGCATACATTTTGTTGCACTAGTAGAAAGAATGATGTATTTTTGTAGAAATATTTTTCACCCACCTCATAGTAGTTTTTCGGGTTGATCTAAAATGGAGACTTCCTCTTGGTATTGACTTCTTGACTCAATTCTTTAAGGTCAGACCCTACTCGGAAAAGGGTAAGTTTAGTTCCAAAAACTTCTAAATTCCCAGAGGTTTAAATTTTCCAGGACGCTCGAGACAGATTTTATAAAATATGCAGATCGTCCTTTAGTTTCCAAAAATTTTGATTTTTGTCTTGATATTTTAAAAATTTTGTAACTCTTAAACCGGGAAGGATTTTGAGGTGATTAAAATTTTCAAATACTTCTTAGGAAATTAATAAGTTGTGGTTGAAACAGTTTTAAAAATTCGAAAGTTAGGTACCTCATTTTCGAAAATTATAATTTTGGCCTAAAAGCGATTTTTTGTCGTTAAAAGCTCGTTTCAAGTCGGATGGTTATGAAATTTGAATTAAAGGTTCAAAATACCATATTAACTAAATCTACAAGATTTCAAGAAACCTTGACTGCCCAAGTTTCAAAAATTACATTTTTGGTCCTTTAAGTTTTACAATCTTACATTTTGATATCAAACTTGTTCCTTATTGTATTTTCTTGCCAGGAAGGAGTCCCAATCTTTCAAGTCACTTCATATATGAAATTTACAGAGTCTTGGGTCTAATATTTCGAATTTTTAGAGGTGGCCTTCATAGTTTTTCATATTTACACTTTTGGCCCCATATTTCACAATAATTGCAAAAATAACCCAAGCTTCGATTTTTTATTGCACAAGTTACAAGTCTAGAATTTCAATAATATATAAAAAAACTCATTTTAAATATTTCTAAAATATATTTGAACATTCATAGCATCATAAATCATAAAAGCATAATGATGAGCAATTTTATCAACATTTTATGCAAGAAAAATATCATACTCATCCTTTTATTTTCTCTAAATTTCATTAAAACATAAATCTCATAAATACTTGCTAAAATTCATAAAATATAATATTATCACATGAGCATACATTTTGTTGCACTAGTAGAAAGAATGATGTATTTTTGTAGAAATATTTTTCACCCACCTCATAGTAGTTTTTCGGGTTGATCTAAAATGGAGACTTCCTCTTGGTATTGACTTCTTGACTCAATTCTTTAAGGTAAGACCCTACTCGGAAAAGGGTAAGTTTAGTTCCAAAACTTCTAAATTCCCAGTGGTTTAAATTTTCCACGCCGAGACATTTTATAAAATATGATTAGTCCTTTAGTTTCCAAAAATTTTGATTTTTGTCTTGATATTTTAAAAATTTTGTAACTCTTAAACCGGGAAGGATTTTGAGGTGATTAAAATTTTCAAATACTTCTTAGGAAATTAATAAGTTGTGGTTGAAACAGTTTTAAAAATTCGAAAGTTAGGTACATCATTTTCGAAAATTATAATTTTGGCCTAAAAGCGATTTTTTGTCGTTAAAAGCTCGTTTCAAGTCGATGGTTATGAAATTTGAATTACAAAATACCATATTAACTAAATCTAAAAGATTTCAAGAAACCTTGACTGCCCAAGTTTCAAAAATTACATTTTTGGTCCTTTAAGTTTTACAATCTTACATTTTGATATCAAACTTGTTCCTTATTGTATTTTCTTGGCAGGGAAGGAGTCCCAATCTTTCAAGTCACTTCATATATAAAATTTACAGAGTCTTGGGTCTAATATTTCGAATTTTTAGAGGTGGCCTTCATAGTTTTTCATATTTACACTTTTGGCCCCATATTTCACAATAATTGCAAAAATAACCCAAGCTTCGATTTTCTTCTTGCACAAGTTACAAGTCCAGAATTCCAATAATATATAAAAACTCATTTTAAATATTTCTAAAATATATTTGAACATTCATAGCATCATAAATCATAAAAGCATAATGATGAGCAATTTTATCAACATTTTATGCAAGAAAAATATCATACTCATCTTTTTATTTTCTCTAAATTTCATTAAAACATAAATCTCATAAATACTTGATAAAATTAATAAAAAATAATATTATCACATGAGCATACATTTTGTTGCACTAGTAGAAAGAATGATGTATTTTTGTAGAAATATTTTTCACCCACCTCATAGTAGTTTTTCGGGTTGATCTAAAATGGAGACTTCCTCTTGGTATTGACTTCTTGACTCAATTCTTTAAGGTCAGACCCTACTCGGAAAAGGGTAAGTTTAGTTCCAAAAACTTCTAAATTCCCAGAGGTTTAAATTTTCCAGGACGCCGAGACAGATTTTATAAAATATGCGATTAAGTCCTTTAGTTTCCAAAAATTTTGATTTTTGTCTTGATATTTTAAAAATTTTGTAACTCTTAAACCGGGAAGGATTTTGAGGTGATTAAAATTTTCAAATACTTCTTAGGAAATTAATAAGTTGTGGTTGAAACAGTTTTAAAAAATTTGAAAGTTAGGTACCTCATTTTCGAAAATTATAATTTTGGCCTAAAAGCGATTTTTGTCGTTAAAAGCTCGTTTCAAGTCGGATGGTTATGAAAAATGAATTACAAAATACCATATTAACTAAATCTAAAAGATTTCAAGAAACCTTGACTGCCCAAGTTTCAAAAATTACATTTTTGGTCCTTTAAGTTTTACAATCTTACATTTTGATATCAAACTTGTTCCTTATTGTATTTTCTTGGCGGGAAGGAGTCCCAATCTTTCAAGTCACTTCATATATGAAATTTACAGAGTCTTGGGTCTAATATTTCGAATTTTTAGAGGTGGCCTTCATAGTTTTTCATATTTACACTTTTGGCCCCATATTTCACAATAATTGCAAAAATAACCCAAGCTTCGATTTTTTATTGCACAAGTTACAAGTCCAGAATTTCAATATTATATAAA
The DNA here is from genome assembly GCA_016081115.2 of Rehmannia glutinosa. NCBI lineage: Eukaryota > Viridiplantae > Streptophyta > Magnoliopsida > Lamiales > Orobanchaceae > Rehmannia > Rehmannia glutinosa. The sequence continues at coordinate 422,310 of JABTTQ020001909.1, forward strand.
AACTCATTTTAAATATTTCTAAAATATATTTGAACATTCATAGCATCATAAATCATAAAAGCATAATGATGAGCACTTTTATCAACATTTTATGCAAGAAAAATATCATACTCATCTTTTTATTTTCTCTAAATTTCATTAAAACATAAATCTCATAAATACTTGCTAAAATTCATAAAATATAATATTATCACATGAGCATACATTTTGTTGCACTAGTAGAAAGAATGATGTATTTTTGTAGAAATATTTTTCACCCACCTCATAGTAGTTTTTCGGGTTGATCTAAAATGGAGACTTCCTCTTGGTATTGACTTCTTGACTCAATTCTTAAGGTCAGACCCTACTCGGAAAAGGGTAAGTTTAGTTCCAAAACTTCTAAATTCCCAGAGGTTTAAATTTTCCAGACGCTCGAGACAGATTTTTATAAAATATGATTAGTCCTTTAGTTTCCAAAAATTTTGATTTTTGTCTTGATATTTTAAAAATTTTGTAACTCTTAAACCGGGAAGGATTTTGAGGTGATTAAAATTTTCAAATACTTCTTAGGAAATTAATAAGTTGTGGTTGAAACAATTTTAAAAATTCGAAAGTTAGGTACCTCATTTTCGAAAATTATAATTTTGGCCTAAAAGCGATTTTTGTCGTTAAAAGCTCGTTTCAAGTCGGATGGTTATGAAATTTGAATTAAAGGTTCAAAATACCATATTAACTAAATCTACAAGATTTCAAGAAACCTTGACTGCCCAAGTTTCAAAAATTACATTTTTGGTCCTTTAAGTTTTACAATCTTACATTTTGATATCAAACTTGTTCCTTATTGTATTTTCTTGGCGGGAAGGAGTCCCAATCTTTCAAGTCACTTCATATATGAAATTTACAGAGTCTTGGGTCTAATATTTCGAATTTTTAGAGGTGGCCTTCATAGTTTTTCATATTTACACTTTTGGCCCCATATTTCACAATAATTGCAAAAATAACCCAAGCTTCGATTTTTTATTGCACAAGTTACAAGTCCAGAATTTCAATAATATATAAAAAAACTCATTTTAAATATTTCTAAAATATATTTGAACATTCATAGCATCATAAATCATAAAAGCATAATGATGAGCAATTTTATCAACATTTTATGCAAGAAAAATATCATACTCATCTTTTTATTTTCTCTAAATTTCATTAAAACATAAATCTCATAAATACTTGCTAAAATTCATAAAAATATAATATTATCACATGAGCATACATTTTGTTGCACTAGTAGAAAGAATGATGTATTTTTGTAGAAATATTTTCACCCACCTCATAGTAGTTTTTCGGGTTGATCTAAAATGGAGACTTCCTCTTGGTATTGACTTCTTGACTCAATTCTTTAAGGTCAGACCCTACTCGGAAAAGGGTAAGTTTAGTTCCAAAAACTTCTAAATTCCCAGAGGTTTAAATTTTCCAGACGATCGAGGCCATTTTTATAAAATATGCAGATTAGTCCTTTAGTTTCCAAAAATTTTGATTTTTGTCTTGATATTTTAAAAATTTTGTAACTCTTAAACCGGGAAGGATTTTGAGGTGATTAAAATTTTCAAATACTTCTTAGGAAATTAATAAGTTGTGGTTGAAACAGTTTTAAAAAATTCGAAAGTTAGGTACCTCATTTTTGAAAATTATAATTTTGGCCTAAAAGCGATTTTTGTCGTTAAAAGCTCGTTTCAAGTCGGATGGTTATGAAATTTGAATTAAAGGTTCAAAATACCATATTAACTAAATCTACAAGATTTCAAGAAACCTTGACTGCCCAAGTTTCAAAAATTACATTTTTGGTCCTTTAAGTTTTACAATCTTACATTTTGATATCAAACTTGTTCCTTATTGTATTTTCTTGGCAGGAAGAAGTCCCAATCTTTCAAGTCACTTCATATATGAAATTTACAGAGTCTTGTGTCTAATATTTCGAATTTTTAGAGGTGGCCTTCATAGTTTTTCATATTTACACTTTTGGCCCCATATTTCACAATAATTGCAAAAATAACCCAAGCTTCGATTTTTTTCTTGCACAAGTTACAAGTCCAGATTTTCAATAATATATAAAAATTCATTTTAAACATTTCTAAAATATATTTGAACATTCATAGCATCATAAATCATAAAAGCATAATGATGAGCAATTTTATCAACATTTTATGCAAGAAAAATATCATACTCATCTTTTTATTTTCTCTAGATTTCATTAAAACATAAATCTCATAAATACTTGCTAAAATTCATAAAATATAATATTATCACATGAGCATACATTTTGTTGCACTAGTAGAAATAATGATGTATTTTTGTAGAAATATTTTTCACCCACCTCATAGTAGTTTTTCGGGTTGATCTAAAATGGAGACTTCCTCTTGGTATTGACTTCTTGACTCAATTCTTTAAGGTCAGACCCTACTCGGAAAAGGGTAAGTTTAGTTCCAAAAACTTCTAAATTCCCAGTGGTTTAAATTTTCCAGACGCCGAGACAGATTTTATAAAATATGCAGATTAGTCCTTTAGTTTCCAAAAATTTTGATTTTTGTCTTGATATTTTAAAAATTTTGTAACTCTTAAACCGGGAAGGATTTTGAGGTGATTAAAATTTTCAAATACTTCTTAGGAAATTAATAAGTTGTGGTTGAAACAGGTTTTAAAAATTCGAAAGTTAGGTACCTCATTTTTGAAAATTATAATTTTGGCCTAAAAGCGATTTTTTGTCGTTAAAAGCTCGTTTCAAGTCGGATGGTTATGAAATTTGAATTACAAAATACCATATTAACTAAATCTAAAAGATTTCAAGAAACCTTGACTGCCCAAGTTTCAAAAATTACATTTTTGGTCCTTTAAGTTTTACAATCTTACATTTTGATATCAAACTTGTTCCTTATTGTATTTTCTTGGCGGGAAGGAGTCCCAATCTTTCAAGTCACTTCATATATGAAATTTACAGAGTCTTGGGTCTAATATTTCGAATTTTTAGAGGTGGCCTTCATAGTTTTTCATATTTACACTTTTGGCCCCATATTTCACAATAATTGCAAAAATAACCCAAGCTTCGATTTTTTATTGCACAAGTTACAAGTCCAGAATTTCAATAATATATAAAAAAACTCATTTTAAACATTTCTAAAATATATTTGAACATTCATAGCATCATAAATCATAAAAGCATAATGATGAGCAATTTTATCAACATTTTATGCAAGAAAAATATCATACTCATCTTTTTATTTTCTCTAAATTTCATTAAAACATAAATCTCATAAATACTTGCTAAAATTCAAAAATATAATATTATCACATGAGCATACATTTTGTTGCACTAGTAGAAAGAATGATGTATTTTTGTAGAAATATTTTTCACCCACCTCATAGTAGTTTTTTAGGGTTGATCTAAAATGGAGACTTCCTCTTGGTATTGACTTCTTGACTCAATTCTTTAAGGTCAGACCCTACTCGGAAAAGGGTAAGTTTAGTTCCAAAAACTTCTAAATTCCCAGTGGTTTAAATTTTCCAGACGCTCGAGACAGATTTTATAAAATATGCGATTCGTCCTTTAGTTTCCAAAAATTTTGATTTTTGTCTTGATATTTTAAAAAATTTGTAACTCTTAAACCGGGAAGGATTTTGAGGTGATTAAAATTTTCAAATACTTCTTAGGAAATTAATAAGTTGTGGTTGAAACAGTTTTAAAAATTCGAAAGTTAGGTACCTCATTTTCGAAAATTATAATTTTGGCCTAAAAGCGATTTTTGTCGTTAAAAGCTCGTTTCAAGTCGGATGGTTATGAAATTTGAATTACAAAATACCATATTAACTAAATCTAAAAGATTTCAAGAAACCTTGACTGCCCAAGTTTCAAAAATTACATTTTTGGTCCTTTAAGTTTTACAATCTTACATTTTGATATCAAACTTGTTCCTTATTGTATTTTCTTGCCAGGAAGGAGTCCCAATCTTTCAAGTCACTTAATATATGAAATTTACAGAGTCTTGGGTCTAATATTTAGAATTTTTAGAGTTGGCCTTCATAGTTTTTCATATTTACACTTTTGGCCCCATATTTCACAATAATTGCAAAAATAAACCAAGCTTCGATTTTTTATTGCACAAGTTACAAGTCCAGAATTTCAATAATATATAAAAAAACTCATTTTAAACATTTCTAAAATATATTTGAACATTCATAGCATCATAAATCATAAAAGCATAATGATGAGCAATTTTATCAACATTTTATGCAAGAAAAATATCATACTCATCTTTTTATTTTCTCTAAATTTCATTAAAACATAAATCTCATAAATACTTGCTAAAATTCATAAAATATAATATTATCACATGAGCATACATTTTGTTGCACTAGTAGAAAGAATGATGTATTTTTGTAGAAATATTTTTCACCCACCTCATAGTAGTTTTTCGGGTTGATCTAAAATGGAGACTTCCTCTTGGTATTGACTTATTGACTCAATTCTTTAAGGTCAGACCCTACTCGGAAAAGGGTAAGTTTAGTTCCAAAAACTTCTAAATTCCCAGAGGTTTAAATTTTCCAGACGCTCGAGACAGATTTTATAAAATATGCAGATTAGTCCTTTAGTTTCCAAAATTTTTGATTTTTGTCTTGATATTTTAAAAATTTTGTAACTCTTAAACCGGGAAGGATTTTGAGGTGATTAAAATTTTCAAATACTTCTTAGGAAAGTAATAAGTTGTGGTTGAAACAGTTTTAAAAAATTCGAAAGTTAGGTACCTCATTTTCGAAAATTATAATTTTGGCCTAAAAGCGATTTTTTGTCGTTAAAAGCCCGTTTCAAGTCGGATGGTTATGAAATTTGAATTAAAGGTTCAAAATACCATATTAACTAAATCTACAAGATTTCAAGAAACCTTGACTGCCCAAGTTTCAAAAATTACATTTTTGGTCCTTTAAGTTTTACAATCTTATATTTTGATATCAAACTTGTTCCTTATTGTATTTTCTTGGCAGGAAGAAGTCCCAATCTTTCAAGTCACTTCATATATGAAATTTACAGAGTCTTGGGTCTAATATTTCGAATTTTTAGAGGTGGCCTTCATAGTTTTTCATATTTACACTTTTGGCCCCATATTTCACAATAATTGCAAAAATAACCCAAGCTTGATTTTTTTCTTGCACAAGTTACAAGTCCAGATTTTCAATAATATATAAAAATTCATTTTAAACATTTCTAAAATATATTTGAACATTCATAGCATCATAAATCATAAAAGCATAATGATGAACAATTTTATCAACATTTTATGCAAGAAAAATATCATACTCATCTTTTTATTTTCTCTAAATTTCATTAAAGCATAAATCTCATAAATACTTGCTAAAATTCATAAAATATAATATTATCACATGAGCATACATTTTGTTGCACTAGTAGAAAGAATGATGTATTTTTGTAGAAATATTTTTCACCCACCTCATAGTAGTTTTTCGGGTTGATCTAAAATGGAGACTTCCTCTTGGTATTGACTTCTTGACTCAATTCTTTAAGGTCAGACCCTACTCGGAAAAGGGTAAGTTTAGTTCCAAAAACTTCTAAATTCCCAGAGGTTTAAATTTTCCAGGGCTCGAGACAGTTTTTTATAAAATATGCGGATCCGTCCTTTAGTTTCCAAAAATTTTGATTTTTGTCTTGATATTTTAAAAATTTTGTAACTCTTAAACCGGGAAGGATTTTGAGGTGATTAAAATTTTCAAATACTTCTTAGGAAAGTAATAAGTTGTGGTTGAAACAGTTTTAAAAAATTCGAAAGTTAGGTACCTCATTTTCGAAAATTATAATTTTGGCCTAAAAGCGATTTTTTGTCGTTAAAAGCTCGTTTCAAGTCGGATGGTTATGAAATTTGAATTAAAGGTTCAAAATACCATATTAACTAAATCTACAAGATTTCAAGAAACCTTGACTGCCCAAGTTTCAAAAATTACATTTTTGGTCCTTTAAGTTTTACAATTTTACATTTTGATATTAAACTTGTTCCTTATTGTATTTTCTTGGAAGGAAGGAGTCCCAATCTTTCAAGTCACTTCATATATGAAATTTACTGAGTCTTGGGTCTAATATTTCGAATTTTTAGAGGTGGCCTTCATAGTTTTTCATATTTACACTTTTGGCCCCATATTTCACAATAATTGTAAAAATAACCCAAGCTTCGATTTTTTATTGCACAAGTTACAAGTCCAGAATTTCAATAATATATAAAAAAAAAACTCATTTTAAATATTTCTAAAATATATTTGAACATTCATAGCATCATAAATCATAAAAGCATAATGATGAGCAATTTTATCAACATTTTATGCAAGAAAAATATCATACTCATCTTTTTATTTTCTCTAAATTTCATTAAAACATAAATCTCATAAATACTTGCTAAAATTCATAAAAATATAATATTATCACATGAGCATACATTTTGTTGCACTAGTAGAAAGAATGATGTATTTTTGTAGAAATATTTTCACCCACCTCATAGTAGTTTTTCGGGTTGATCTAAAATGGAGACTTTCTCTTGGTATTGACTTCTTGACTCAATTCTTTAAGGTCGGACCCTACTCGGAAAAGGGTATGTCACGCCCAAACGTGACGCGACAACGATCAATCACTTAAACAGAAATTATTCAATAGTCTAAACCAATGATACAAACTCCAAGTGAAATAGAGTCTAATGCAGTGGAATAAAATACACACAAGTACAAATTACATCTTAAGGTCCGACGGAATCCGAATACAACCCAATAGATTATCCGAATTTAACTTACGGTCCAAGCAGAATAAAATGAAAAGTCTAACAACAATAAAAGTAAAAGGAGTGTCGCTCCACATGTGATAGGAATTCAATGCGTGGTAGGTTCGACGTCTTCAACGTACTCTTCATCTAAAGGTTAGAAAACAGGAGGGAGTGAGACAGAAATCTCAGTGGATGGGGTGATCGTGTGCAAGTGTGGCAATATATATAGTTAATGCGAGAAAACGGTTGTATGAAAACGCGTGAGGTATGATGCATGTTTTCATACATAGCCCACAAACATCGTGATAAATATATATTAAGTAATATATTTATATATTTTGAGAAATAGTTCGTGGTCACACAGGCACGATGATTCAAGCAGACAGGAGGATTGCGTACTGAAGTGTAGCGCCAATCCCATGCAAGACAAATTAGTGGTTGCGCGTCTTGAAGTGTAGCGCCAACCCATGCATTACAAGTAGCGGTTGCGTACTGAAGTGTAGCGCCAACCAAACGTTCTGTTCAACTCCGGAATCGTGTGGATCAGACAGTGATTCCTTCGTTCTTCCTTGTAACTCCCGTTCATGATGGTCAAGACCTGTCACCTTATTGCTCCATAGGCAAAGACAAAATCCACGTTGGAGCTAGCAAGGCTCGGATTCGTCATAATCATGATTATACCTCAAGTACTACGACCCGCTTCCCTTGGACAAACTCCGTCCCTCAGTTGCGGGATTAGGACGATGGGGCCGGAAGAGTGGAATAGCGGCCGAGCTGCTTCGGTTCCATCCCCGACGTATCCATTCCGACTGTGAGCTCGACACACCAAGTTGACTCAGCAAGTAAATTAAATACACGTTCAGGTAGTCAACCAGGCAGTCGAGTATATTGATTCGGGAAGCAATTCATAAAAAGTTTCGAAAATTTGCGTAAGGTAATTATGGCGTTGGTGGAGTTATTTGGATGAAGATGATTATCGGGAGGATAAGCAATCTTCGATATCTTGAAAGATTAGGTGGAACATAAGTCCCGTTATAGATTCAAATTGCAAGACGAGGAAGTCGCCCGCGATCGGGTATTAATCAGTCAAGGCGGTCCGATAAGTCAAGGTGTTTTTGAGAAAATAAAATATTTTAATTAAGAATTAAAGTCAGAGGGTCCAGGGCTGTTTTAGTAAAAGAAAATAATAATTTGAGTTAGGTCCTTGATAAAAAAAAATTTACAATTTAGCCCCGTTTTGTAAAAACCAATACTTTTGGGGTTAAAAATTGAATAAATAAATATCCCAACCTTGAAAAATTATGAGGTCGGTTCTGAATTCTCCAAATTGTTCGAGAGATTCAGATTCAGTTTTTTTTTGAAGTTTTGAGGTCGAGTTTTTATAAAATTCTCATATTGGCCCCAAATTTGTTAAAATTGCCATTTTGGGCTCTTAGTTTAAAATAATTGGAACTCACAAAGGAAGGGATTTTAATGTGATTCCAGTTGTAAAATGTTACTAAGGTCGAGTGGGATATTGGGACAAAAGCGAGTTTTAAAAAGAAGTAAGTATAGGTCCCTTAACTTTTGAAAATCTATTTTTTTGTCCCATTTTGAAATAATTGCCTTTAAGGCTTTTAGGGGTCCAATTGTTATGAAATTTGAACCTTGGGTCCAAGATATGATTATGTTATAGTTAAATTAGTATTTCGGTGCATGGTCGCATAAGTCCCGAAATTGTATTTTGGTCCTCAAGTTTAATCTTTTACAATTTGGTCCCTCAATTTTTATAAAATTACTTTCCAAGCTCTAAACACTTGGATTTTTGGAATACACTGGTACAGGTTTGAAAATTGCAAAATAGCCCTTAAACTTCTAAAATTTTACAATCTAGTCCTTGGGCTTTTAAGGGTTGATTTTATTTATCTAAAAACTCTTAAAACTTTATTAAAATGTCAAAATATAATTTTTGAACCTGAGTTCAGTCCCAAAAATCAAAAATTACATAGGGGTCCCTTAAGTTTTATTTTCTTGCAATTAAGTCCACCAACTTTCCATTTTTGCATTTTAAGTCCAAAAGTTGAATTTTAATCAATTATGCTCGACTTATCCAGGTTATAAATCATTCAAAACATAGATTTCAAGAGTCATACACATTCATATCATTCTCATACAAAATTTCATCAAGTATAACAATAAAGTGTACATGTATGCCCTATTTTTTCGATAAATCGCATTTTTGAGCAACACTTGAGGATTTTTCCAACTTGATACAAGAAAATAGCATGCAATACGTAATATATATCTCAAGTGCTCAAAATCAAAATACTACATGCATTTTTTTAAATAAAACACCTAGAAGTTGAAAGAATTTTTCCACCCACCTTTTATATTTTCAAGTAGTGATGGTAGGAGTCTCTAAAATTGAACCTTCTTCTTCAAGCTCTAAAACCCAAGACTTATATCCTTAAGTCAGCCCCTAAATGATACAAAATCCACAATTTAAGGTCAAAATTTGGGATTAAAGCTTAGAAATAAAATTGTACTAGAATCAAAATTATTCTCTACTTATCTTGACTTGTAGATAGTTGAAGCTTTCTAAAATTCCACTTTAGATCAAGCTTCCTTCAATTCCTCTTATTCTCTTAAATTTTGTCCACTAGGTGCTCTTTGATCAACATTTTCTTAACTTTTCTCACCCAAGTTCAGCCCTCGATCCAATTTCTGTTTGCTCTCCAAAACCGGCTCAAGCCATGCATGGTTTCGTGAAATCCAAAAGTCTCACCTCTAGCGATCCTCGCTCACGCCGCTTGCACAAATACTCGAGTTTTTGATGCTATCTTGCTTACTAATTTATTTAATGGAGGGTTTAGGTGTAAGATATGAAACCAAGTTTAGAAATTTGAAAAGTCTCACAATCTCACATTCACTCACTCACTGAGAAAGAAATGGAAATAGGAGTGATGTTATGGGTTTTATTTGGAGATATGAATCATGAAATTAATATGAATGTTTGGTTGATAAAGAAAAAAATAACAAAAATGATTGATTCCCTAAGACAAGTAGCCAAAAGTTGGAGGAATAATAATCATGGTGTTGTATTTTTATTTATTAGAATTTGGTGGAAAGAAAAGTTTGTCTCTCCTTTAGGCATGTGACCAAAAATTGGAGAATAATAATATATATGTATATATATATATATATAATTGTAGGTCTTGAAAAGAATATGTAACAACCTCCCCATTTATAATGGGAAATTTTCAAAATTTTAAAAAATATAAAAAAATTTTTTAAAGAAAATAAAAGTATAAATATCTATAATTAATTATTTAGATATTTAAAAATTAAAGATGTGAAATAAGAAATTCGTTTTATCTCTCTTTTTTTTTTTAAATTGATTGGGAAATTGGTTGGGATGAATTATAGAATAAGATAAAATATTAGGATAAGGATTGGAATGTACTTCTAAATTGTTGAAGGTCTAATATTTCTAAAGTCGTAGTTATTCGATCAAGTATTAATACTTAGAGGAGAATATAAAATCGTTAGGCTCGGAAACGAGGAAGGCGTAATTGATGTTGAAAGAAATAAATAAAAGTCGAGTCGCATTTCATTAATAATGGTTTGTGATACATAGCCAGAATAAATAATCACTACATAACATCTTTGTATCTCACGCTTGATTAAAATTCGGGGCCTCACATTCACCCTCCTTAAAAGAATTTGGTCCCCAAATTCTCTTTAACAACTCGGATATTGATACCTCATGTCTTCTTCCATCTCCCACGTCGCGTCTTCGTCTCGGTTGTGGTTTCGCCATACCACTTTAACCATCGGAATCTCTCTATTACGCAAATCGATATATCTCATTTGGTCAATGATCCGGATTGGTTTTTCGATGTAGGATAAATTTTCCATCGAGGAGGAGTACTTGGGTGATAATATGCTCGAGATCACGGTTGATACTTTTTTAACCTCGATACATGGAATACATCGTGCATTCAGATCTTTGTCTTTGGTAACTCGAGTCGGTAGGCTAACTTCCCGACCTCCGCAAAATTTTGTAAGGTCTAACTTATCTCGGGCTCAACTTGCCTCCTTTCTTTGGATTGATCAATCCTTTCCGTGGAGAGAGTCTAAGAAATACTTCATCTCCGACTTCAAATTCTAAGTCCTTTCTTCTCTTGTCTGCGTAACTCTTTTGGTGGCTCGAGCATGCGGATCCGTTCCTTGATCAGCTTGACCTTCTCCATGGCCTCCTGAACTAAGTACTTTGGAATCGAGGGTGACTTTCGTTTCTCTTTTGGAGTCCATTGGTCATTAATCTCCCAGTGTAGTGGAGATCTACACTTTCGCCCGTACAAGGCTTCGTAGGGTGCCATCCCATTGTGGCACGATAGTCATTTGTTATTATAGGCGAACTCGGCCAATGGTAAGTACGAATCCCAGCTTCCTTGGAAGTCCAACGTGCATGCTCGCAGCATGTCTTCCAGGGTTTGAATTGTTCGCTCAGACTGGCCATCAGTTTGTGGATGTCTTTGTTGTCTTTGAAACTTAGTGAGGTACCCAATTCCTCATGTAAGCATTTCGAATACGGAGACAAATCTCGGGTCTCTGTCGACACTATATCGTGGCACTCCATGCGGTCGAATGATCTCTCGGATATAAATTTGCGCAAGTTTCTGCAAGCTGTCGGTTTTCTTCATGGGTAGGAAGTGTGCAGATTTCGTGAGTCGGTCTACGACTACCCATATAGCATCATCGCCTCGTCTAGTCCTTGGTAGATCCGTCACGAAGTCCATCGTTATGTGTTCCCATTTCCACTCGGGAATTCTCAACGGTTGTAATAAACCGGATGGTCGTTGGTGTTGAAGCTTTTACTCGTTGACAAGTCAAGCATCTACTTAACGAACTCGCTACACAGTTCTTCATGTTTGCCCACCAGATATCTTGTTTCAAGTCCTTATACATCTTGTTTCCTCAGGGATGTATAGTGTATTTCGAACGGTGTGCTTCGAGAGGATTACGTTCCTAAGTTGCTCATCACTCGGTACACAAATTCTATTAGAAATCGATGATCCCATCTTCTGTACCGAGAATTCCGATCTCTCTCCTTTGAGTATCTTCTCTTTTAGTTTTTGAAGTTGCACGTCAATCCCTGTGTTACTTTGATCTCGTTCGGTAGATCGGGTTTAAGCGAAATATTAGCACATGAAATTCGATGCGGTTCTCGTCGGATTCCAAGTGCTCAATTCTTCTAATGATCTCCACTCTCGAATCATTAGTCAGCTAAACTCGCCTTTCTGCTTAAGGCGTCGGCCTACTACGTTAGCTTTCAGGGATGGTATTGAATTTCAAAGTGATAATCTTCTATTAACTCCATCCATCTCCGTTGCCTCAAATTGAGTTCCTTTCGAGAGAATAGATACTTTAGGCTCTTATGATGTATGTAAACCGTGAATGTTGCTCCATAGAGGTAGTGCCTCCATTTCTTTAACGCGAACACTATTGCCAATTCCAAGTCATGCGTTGGGTAATTGGCTTCATACGGCTTGAGTTTTCGTGATGCGTAAGCAATGACCTTTCCTTCTTGCATGAGTCTTGCTCCTAGTCCTTCCTTTGATGCGTGTTTGTAGACGACAAAGTTTTTGTTCCCTTTGGAAGGGCTAAGGCGGAGTCGTAGTAAGTCGTTCTTGACTCTTGAAACTAGCCTCACACTTGTCATTCCACTCAAACTTGACTTTTCCAGGTTAGTCGAGTGAGTGGTTCGACTATCTTGGAGAAATCCTGGATAAATCTTTGATAATATCCAGCTAGTCTAAAAAACTTCGATCTCCGTTCTGGACTCGGGTTGTTTCCATTCAACCACTGTCTGTACCTTCGAAGGATCCATGGCGATCCCAGTGTCGGATACTATGTGTCCCAAGAATGCGACTTCACTAAGCCAAAATTCACACTTGCTGAATTTGACATACAGCTTGTGCTCTCGTAGTGTCTCAGAAACAATTTTCAGATGACGCTTATGCTCCTCTTTAGACTTGGAGTATACGAGTATGTCATCAATGAATATCACTACGAATTGATCCAAATAAGGTTGAAAGACTCGATGCATTAGATCCATAAACGCTGCTAGTGCGTTTGTCAGACCGAAAGGCATCACTACAAACTCGTAGTGTCCATATCCGGTCCGAAATGCTATTTTGGAAATGTCTTCTTCGCGAATCTTTAGTTGATAATATCCTTGTTGTAAATCTAACTTCGAGTACACCGTCGCTCCTTGAAGTTGATCAAACAGTTCGTCTATCCTCGGGAGGGGATATTTAGTAGCAACATCTAGTCGAGATCGTATAATAGTCACATCCTTAATGTATCTTATCCATGATACCTAAACCACAAGTCAAATTCCCTTACTTAAGCTTTGCAGCAAGTACTTGAGAATGAATAACACAAGGGTATTATCATTGATCAATATACTTAGTGATTCCCCTACTATCATTTTCCCAAAGTAATATCATTAGTGTCTAGATCCCATAATATATCACATCCAAATCATATACTTCTCAAGAGATATCCTCATTTTCTTGAGTCTCACCATATTAGGCATTATAATCTCCAAATCACGGATTTTCTAAATCACCTAACGTCCAAATAGAGGAATACCGGATATCTTAACACTATAACAACCAAAAGAGTTCAAATATTCATCCAAGATTCAACTTAGGTCACCTAGTAGTGGAACCCAATCCAAGAGAGGAACCTATCTGCTCAAACAAAACTAAGACGGATTAGGCGAATGTAAGGAAAAGATAAGGAAAAACAAGAAAAGAATGACTAAGGAAAGTCGAGTCAAGAGTCAACTAAGCCAAATCGGTATGACTATGGATTATCCAAGTATAAATTCGACTTAACATAAACATCAATAATACGGTTCTATGTCATTATTGAAATCGATTTCACAACTTAATTAGTCAAGTAAGCGGTACTACCCAACACGGTCAGGGTCCTATCCGGGTTAGCTCGGTGTAAGTTTCCATCTTACTAGCCAGAGCTCGATACCATTCTTGTCACGCCCAAACGTGACGCGACAACGATCAATCACTTAAACAGAAATAATTCAATAGTCTAAACCAATGATACAAACTCCAAGTGAAATAGAGTCTAATGCAATGGAATAAAATACACACAAGTACAAATTACATCTTAAGGTCCGACGGAATCCGAATACAACCCAATAGATTATCCGAATTTAACTTACGGTCCAAACAGAATAAAATGAAAAGTCTAACAACAATAAAAGTAAAAGGAGTGTCGCTCCACATCAACAGAGAGGAATTCAATCGTGGTAGGTTCGACGTCTTCAACGTACTCTTCATCTAAAGGTTAGAAAACGGGAGGGAGTGAGGAAATCTCGGTGGATGGGGTGATCGTGTGCAAGTGTGGCAATATATATAGTTAATGCGAGAAAACGGTTGTATGAAAACGCGTGAGGTATGATGCATGTTTTCATACATAGCCCATAAAGCATCGTGATAAATATATATTAAGTAATATATTTATATATTTTGAGAAATAGTTCGTGGTCACACAGCACGATGATTCAAGCGGGACGGGGGAGGATTGCGTCTTGAAGTGTAGCGCCAATCCCATGCAAGACAATTAGTGGTTGCGTCATGAAGTGTAGCGCCAACCCATGCATTACAAGTAGCGGTTGCGTCTTTTGAAGTGTAGCGCCAACCAAACGTTCTGTTCAACTCGGAATCGTGTGGATCGGGGAGTGATTCCTTCGTTCTTCCTTGTAACTCCCCGTTCATGATGGTCAAGACTGTCACCTTATTGCTCCATAGGCAAAGACAAAATCCACGTTGAGCTAGCAAGGCTCGGATTCGTCATAATCATGATTATACCTCAAGTACTACGACCCGCTTCCCTTGGACAAACTCCGTCCCTCGGTTGCGGGATTAGGGCGATGGGGTAGGAAGAGTGGAATAGCGGCCGAGCTGCCGGTTCCATCCCCGACGTATCCATTCCGATTGTGAGCTCGACACACCAAGTTGACTCAAGCGATAAATTAAATACACGTTCGGGTAGTCAACCAGCAATGAGTATATTGATTCGGAAGCAATTCATAAAAAGTTTTCGAAAATTTGCGTAAGGTAATTATGGCGTTGGTGGAGTTATTTGGATGAAGATGATTATCGGGAGGATAAGCAATCTTCGATATCTTGAAAGATTAGGTGGAACATAAGTCCGTTATAGATTCAAATTGCAAGACGAGGAAGTCGCGCGATCGGGTATTAATCGGTCAAGGCGGTCCGATAAGTCAAGGAGTTTTTGAGAAAATAAAATATTTTAATTAAGAATTAAAGTCGAGAGGGTCAGGGCTGTTTTAGTAAAAGAAAATAATAATTTGAGTTAGGTCCTTGATAAAAAAATTTACAATTTAGCCCCGTTTTGTAAAAACCAATACTTTTGGGGTTAAAAATTGAATAAATAAATATCCCAACCTTGAAAAATTATGAGGTCGGTTCTGAATTCTCCAAATTGTTCGAGAGATTCAGTTTTTTTTTTTTGAAGTTTTGAGGTCGAGTTTTTATAAAATTCTCATATTGGCCCCAAATTTGTTAAAATTGCCATTTTGGGCTCTTAGTTTAAAATAATTGGAACTCACAAACCGGAAGGGATTTTAATGTGATTCCAGTTGTAAAATGTTACTAAGGTCGAGTGGGATATTGGGACAAAAGCGAGTTTTAAAAAGAAGTAAGTATAGGTCCCTTAACTTTTGAAAATCTATTTTTTTGTCCCATTTTGAAATAATTGCCTTTAAGGCTTTTAGGGGTCCAATTGTTATGAAATTTGAACCTTGGGTCCAAGATATGATTATGTTATAGTTAAATTAGTATTTCAGTGCATGGACTGCATAAGTCCTGGAAATTGTATTTTGGTCCTCAAGTTTAATCTTTTACAATTTGGTCCCTCAATTTTTATAAAATTACTTTCCAAGCTCTAAACACTTGGATTTTTGGAATACACTGGTACAGTTTGAAAATTGCAAAATAGCCCTTAAACTTCTAAAATTTTACAATCTAGTCCTTGGGCTTTTAAGGGTTGATTTTATTTATCTAAAAACTCTTAAAACTTTATTAAAATGTCAAAATATAATTTTTGAACCTGAGTTCAGTCCCAAAAATCAAAAATTACATAGGGGTCCCTTAAGTTTTATTTTCTTGCAATTAAGTCCACCAACTTTCCATTTTTGCATTTTAAGTCCAAAAGTTGAATTTTAATCAATTATGCTCGACTTATCCAGGTTATAAATCATTCAAAACATAGATTTCAAGAGTCATACACATTCATATCATTCTCATACAAAATTTCATCAAGTATAACAATAAAGTGTACATATATGCCCTATTTTTTCGATAAATCGCATTTTTGAGCAACACTTGAGGATTTTTCCAACTTGATACAAGAAAATAGCATGCAATACGTAATATATATCTCAAGTGCTCAAAATCAAAATACTACATGCATTTTTTTTTTTAAATAAAACACCTAGAAGTTGAAAGAATTTTTCCACCCACCTTTTATATTTTCAAGTAGTGATGGTAGGAGTCTCTAAAATTGAACCTTCTTCTTCAAGCTCTAAAACCCAAGACTTATATCCTTAAGTCAGCCCCTAAATGATACAAAATCCACAATTTAAGGTCAAAATTTGGGATTAAAGCTTAGAAATAAAATTGTACTAGAATCAAAATTATTCTCTACTTATCTTGACTTGTAGATAGTTGAAGCTTTCTAAAATTCCACTTTAGATCAAGCTTCCTTCAATTCCTCTTATTCTCTTAAATTTTGTCCACTAGGTGCTCTTTGATCAACAATTTCTTAACTTTTCTCACCCAAGTTCAGCCCTCGATCCAATTTCTGTTTGCTCTCCAAAACCAGCTCCAAGCCATGCATGGTTTTGTGAAATCCAAAAAGTCTCACCTCTAAGCGATCCCTCGCTCACGCCGCTTGCACAAATACTCGTTTTTGATGCTATCTTGCTTACTAATTTATTTAATGGAGGGTTTAGGTGTAAGATATGAAACCAAGTTTAGAAATTTGAAAAGTCTCACAATCTCACATTCACTCACTCACGGCGAGAAAGAAATGGAAATAGGAGTGATGTTATGGGTTTTATTTGGAGATATGAATCATGAAATTAATATGAATGTTTGGTTGATAAAGAAAAAAAATAACAAAAATGATTGATTCCCCTAAGACAAGTAGCCAAAAGTTGGAGGAATAATAATCATGGTGTTGTATTTTTATTTATTAGAATTTGGTGGAAAGAAAAGTTTGTCTCTCCTTTAGGCATGTGACCAAAAATTGGAGAATAATAATATATATGTATATATATATATATATAATTGTAGGTCTTGAAAAGAATATGTAACAACCTCCCCATTTATAATGGGAAATTTTG
Source organism: Rehmannia glutinosa (assembly GCA_016081115.2). Classification (NCBI taxonomy): domain Eukaryota; kingdom Viridiplantae; phylum Streptophyta; class Magnoliopsida; order Lamiales; family Orobanchaceae; genus Rehmannia; species Rehmannia glutinosa. The sequence continues at coordinate 439,536 of JABTTQ020001909.1, forward strand.
AAATTTTAAAAAATATAAAAAAATAATTTTTTAAAGAAAATAAAAGTATAAATATCTATAATTAATTATTTAGAAATTTAAAAATTAAAGATGTGAAATAAGAAATTCGTTTTATCTCTCTTTTTTTTTTTTAAATTGATTGGGAAATTGGTTGGGATGAATTATAGAATAAGATAAAATATTAGGATAAGGATTGGAATGTACTTCTAAATTGTTGAAGGTCTAATATTTCTAAAGTCGTAGTTATTCGATCAAGTATTAATACTAGAGGAGAATATAAAATCGTTAGGCTCGGAAACGAGGAAGGCGTAATTGATGTTGAAAGAAATAAATAAAAGTCGAGTCGCATTTCATTAATAATGGTTTGTGGTACATAGCCGAATAAATAATCACTACATAACACTGTATCTCACGCAGTTAAAATTCGGGGCCTCACAGGGTAAGTTTAGTTCCAAAAACTTCTAAATTCCCAGAGGTTTAAATTTTCCAGACGCTCGAGGCATTTTTTATAAAATATGATTCGTCCTTTAGTTTCCAAAAATTTTGATTTTTGTCTTCTTGATATTTTAAAAATTTTGTAACTCTTAAACCGGGAAGGATTTTGAGGTGATTAAAATTTTCAAATACTTCTTAGGAAATTAATAAGTTGTGGTTGAAACAGTTTTAAAAATTCGAAAGTTAGGTACCTCATTTTCGAAAATTATAATTTTGGCCTAAAAGCGATTTTTGTCGTTAAAAGCTCGTTTCAAGTCGGATGGTTATGAAATTTGAATTAAAGGTTCAAAATACCATATTAACTAAATCTACAAGATTTCAAGAAACCTTGACTGCCCAAGTTTCAAAAATTACATTTTTGGTCCTTTAAGTTTTACAATCTTACATTTTGATATCAAACTTGTTCCTTATTGTATTTTCTTGCCAAGAAGGAGTCCCAATATTTCAAGTCACTTCATATATGAAATTCACAGAGTCTTGGTTCTAATATTTCGAATTTTTAGAGGTGGCCTTCATAGTTTTTCATATTTACACTTTTGGCCCCATATTTCACAATAATTGCAAAAATAACCCAAGCTTCGATTTTTTTCTTGCACAAGTTACAAGTCCAGATTTTCAATAATATATAAAAACTCATTTTAAACATTTCTAAAATATATTTGAACATTCATAGCATCATAAATCATAAAAGCATAATGATGAGCAATTTTATCAACATTTTATGCAAGAAAAATATCATACTCATCTTTTTATTTTCTCTAGATTTCATTAAAGCATAAATCTCATAAATACTTGCTAAAATTCATAAAATATAATATTATCACATGAGCATACATTTTGTTGCACTAGTAGAAAGAATGATGTATTTTTGTAGAAATATTTTTCACCCACCTCATAGTAGTTTTTCGGGTTGATCTAAAATGGAGACTTCCTCTTGGTATTGACTTCTTGACTCAATTCTTTAAGGTCAGACCCTACTCGGAAAAGGGTAAGTTTAGTTCCAAAAACTTCTAAATTCCCAGAGGTTTAAATTTTCCAGACGCTCGAGGCAGATTTTATAAAATATGCGATCCGTCCTTTAGTTTCCAAAAATTTTGATTTTTGTCTTGATATTTTAAAAATTTTGTAACTCTTAAACCGGGAAGGATTTTGAGGTGATTAAAATTTTCAAATACTTCTTAGGAAATTAATAAGTTGTGGTTGAAACAGTTTTAAAAATTCGAAAGTTAGGTACCTCATTTTCGAAAATTATAATTTTGGCCTAAAAGCGATTTTTTGTCGTTAAAAGCTCGTTTCAAGTCGGATGGTTATGAAATTTGAATTAAAGGTTCAAAATACCATATTAAATAAATCTACAAGATTTCAAGAAACCTTGACTGCCCAAGTTTCAAAAATTACATTTTTGGTCCTTTAAGTTTTACAATCTTACATTTTGATATCAAACTTGTTCCTTATTGTATTTTCTTGGCGGAAGGAGTCCCAATCTTTCAAGTCACTTCATATATGAAATTTACAGAGTCTTGGGTCTAATATTTCTAATTTTTAGAGGTGGCCTTCATAGTTTTTCATATTTACACTTTTGGCCCCATATTTCACAATAATTGCAAAAATAACCCAAGCTTCGATTTTTTATTGCACAAGTTACAAGTCCAGAATTTCAATAATATATAAAAAAACTCATTTTAAATATTTCTAAAATATATTTGAACATTCATAGCATCATAAATCATAAAAGCATAATGATGAGCAATTTTATCAACATTTTATGCAAGAAAAATATCATACTCATCTTTTTATTTTCTCTAAATTTCATTAAAACATAAATCTCATAAATACTTGCTAAAATTCATAAAATATAATATTATCACATGAGCATACATTTTGTTGCACTAGTAGAAAGAATGGTGTATTTTTGTAGAAATATTTTTCACCCACCTCATAGTAGTTTTTCGGGTTGATCTAAAATGGAGACTTCCTCTTGGTATTGACTTATTGACTCAATTCTTTAAGGTTAGACCCTACTCGGAAAAGGGTAAGTTTAGTTCCAAAAACTTCTAAATTCCCAGAGGTTTAAATTTTCCGGACGCTCGAGAGGCAGATTTTTATAAAATATGCAGATTCGTCTTTAGTTTCCAAAAATTTTGATTTTTGTCTTGATATTTTAAAAATTTTGTAACTCTTAAACCGGGAAGGATTTTGAGGTGATTAAAATTTTCAAATACTTCTTAGGAAATTAATAACTTGTGGTTGAAACAGTTTTAAAAAATTCGAAAGTTAGGTACCTCATTTTCGAAAATTATAATTTTGGCCTAAAAGCGATTTTTGTCGTTAAAAGCTCGTTTCAAGTCGGATGGTTATGAAATTTGAATTAAAGGTTCAAAATACCATATTAACTAAATCTACAAGATTTCAAGAAACCTTGACTGCCCAAGTTTCAAAAATTACATTTTTGGTCCTTTAAGTTTTACAATCTTACATTTTGATATCAAACTTGTTCCTTATTGTATTTTCTTGGCGGGAAGGAGTCCCAATCTTTCAAGTCACTTCATATATGAAATTTATAGAGTCTTGGGTCTAATATTTCGAATTTTTAGAGGTGGCCTTCATAGTTTTCATATTTACACTTTTGGCCCCATATTTCACAATAATTGCAAAAATAACCCAAGCTTCGATTTTTTATTGCACAAGTTACAAGTCCAGAATTTCAATAATATATAAAAAAACTCATTTTAAATATTTCTAAAATATATTTGAACATTCATAGCATCATAAATCATAAAAGCATAATGATGAGCAATTTTATCAACATTTTATGCAAGAAAAATATCATACTCATCTTTTTATTTTCTCTAAATTTCATTAAAACATAAATCTCATAAATACTTGCTAAAATTCATAAAATATAATATTATCACATGAGCATACATTTTGTTGCACTAGTAGAAAGAATGATGTATTTTTGTAGAAATATTTTTCACCCACCTCATAGTAGTTTTTCGGGTTGATCTAAAATGGAGACTTCCTCTTGGTATTGACTTATTGACTCAATTCTTTAAGGTCAGATCCTACTCGGAAAAGGGTAAGTTTAGTTCCAAAAACTTCTAAATTCCCAGAGGTTTAAATTTTCCAGACGCTCGAGACAGATTTTTATAAAATATGCGATTCGTCCTTTAGTTTCCAAAAATTTTGATTTTTGTCTTGATATTTTAAAAATTTTGTAACTCTTAAACCGGGAAGGATTTTGAGGTGATTAAAATTTTCAAATACTTCTTAGGAAATTAATAAGTTGTGGTTGAAACAGTTTAAAAAATTCGAAAGTTAGGTACCTCATTTTCGAAAATTATAATTTTGGCCTAAAAGCGATTTTTGTCGTTAAAAGCTCGTTTCAAGTCGGATGGTTATGAAATTTGAATTAAAGGTTCAAAATACCATATTAACTAAATCTACAAGATTTCAAGAAACCTTGACTGCCCAAGTTTCAAAAATTACATTTTTGGTCCTTTAAGTTTTACAATCTTACATTTTGATATCAAACTTGTTCCTTATTGTATTTTCTTGGCGGGAAGAAGTCCTAATCTTTCAAGTCACTTCATATATGAAATTTACAGAGTCTTGGGTCTAATATTTCGAATTTTTAGAGGTGGCCTTCATAGTTTTTCATATTTACACTTTTGGCCCCATATTTCACAATAATTGCAAAAATAACCCAAGCTTCGATTTTTTTATTGCACAAGTTACAAGTCTAGAATTTCAATAATATATAAAAAAACTCATTTTAAATATTTCTAAAATATATTTGAACATTCATAGCATCATAAATCATAAAAGCATAATGATGAGCAATTTTATCAACATTTTATGCAAGAAAAATATCATACTCATCTTTTTATTTTCTCTAAATTTCATTAAAACATAAATCTCATAAATACTTGCTAAAATTCATAAAATATAATATTATCACATGAGCATACATTTTGTTGCACTAGTAGAAAGAATGATGTATTTTTGTAGAAATATTTTTCACCCACCTCATAGTAGTTTTTCGGGTTGATCTAAAATGGAGACTTCCTCTTGGTATTGACTTCTTGACTCAATTCTTTAAGGTCAGACCCTACTCGGAAAAGGGTAAGTTTAGTTCCAAAAACTTCTAAATTCCCAGAGGTTTAAATTTTCCAGGCGCTCGAGACAGATTTTATAAAATATTAGATTCGTCCTTTAGTTTCCAAAAATTTTGATTTTTGTCTTGATATTTTAAAAATTTTGTAACTCTTAAACCGGGAAGGATTTTGAGGTGATTAAAATTTTCAAATACTTCTTAGGAAATTAATAAGTTGTGGTTGAAACAGTTTTAAAAAATTCGAAAGTTAGGTACCTCATTTTCGAAAATTATAATTTTGGCCTAAAAGCGATTTTTGTCGTTAAAAGCTCGTTTCAAGTCGGATGGTTATGAAATTTGAATTAAAGGTTCAAAATACCATATTAACTAAATCTACAAGATTTCAAGAAACCTTGACTTCCCAAGTTTCAAAAATTACATTTTTGGTCCTTTAAGTTTTACAATCTTACATTTTGATATCAAACTTGTTCCTTATTGTATTTTCTTGGCGGGAAGAAGTCCCAATCTTTCAAGTCACTTCATATATGAAATTTACAGAGTCTTGGGTCTAATATTTCGAATTTTTAGAGGTGGCCTTCATAGTTTTCATATTTACACTTTTGGCCCCATATTTCACAATAATTGCAAAAATAACCCAAGCTTCGATTTTTTTCTTGCACAAGTTACAAGTCCAGATTTTCAATAATATATAAAAATTCATTTTAAACATTTCTAAAATATATTTGAACATTCATAGCATCATAAATCATAAAAGCATAATGATGAGCAATTTTATCAACATTTTATGCAAGAAAAATATCATACTCATCTTTTTATTTTCTCTAGATTTCATTAAAACATAAATCTCATAAATACTTGCTAAAATTCATAAAATATAATATTATCACATGAGCATACATTTTGTTGCACTAGTAGAAAGAATGATGTATTTTTGTAGAAATATTTTTCACCCATCTCATAGTAGTTTTGGGTTGATCTAAAATGGAGACTTCCTCTTGGTATTGACTTCTTGACTCAATTCTTTAAGGTCAGACCCTACTCGGAAAAGGGTAAGTTTAGTTCCAAAAACTTCTAAATTCCCAGAGGTTTAAATTTTCCAGACGCTCGAGACAGATTTTATAAAATATGCGGAGATCCGTCCTTTAGTTTCCAAAAATTTTGATTTTTGTCTTGATATTTTAAAAATTTTGTAACTCTTAAACCGGGAAGGATTTTGAGGTGATTAAAATTTTCAAATACTTCTTAGGAAATTAATAAGTTGTGGTTGAAACAGTTTTAAAAATTCGAAAGTTAGGTACCTCATTTTCGAAAATTATAATTTTGGCCTAAAAGCGATTTTTGTCGTTAAAAGCTCGTTTCAAGTCGGATGGTTATGAAATTTGAATTAAAGGTTCAAAATACCATATTAACTAAATCTACAAGATTTCAAGAAACCTTGACTGCCCAAGTTTCAAAAATTACATTTTTGGTCCTTTAAGTTTTACAATCTTACATTTTGATATCAAACTTGTTCCTTATTGTATTTTCTTGGCAGGAAGAAGTCCTAATCTTTCAAGTCACTTCATATATGAAATTTACAGAGTCTTGGGTCTAATATTTCGAATTTTTAGAGGTGGCCTTCATAGTTTTTCATATTTACACTTTTGGCCCCAAATTTCACAATAATTGCAAAAATAACCCAAGCTTCGATTTTTTATTGCACAAGTTACAAGTCTAGAATTTCAATAATATATAAAAAAACTCATTTTAAATATTTCTAAAATATATTTGAACATTCATAGCATCATAAATCATAAAAGCATAATGATGAGCAATTTTATCAACATTTTATGCAAGAAAAATATCATACTCATCTTTTTATTTTCTCTAAATTTCATTAAAACATAAATCTCATAAATACTTGCTAAAATTCATAAAATATAATATTATCACATGAGCATACATTTTGTTGCACTAGTAGAAAGAATGATGTATTTTTGTAGAAATATTTTTCACCCACCTCATAGTAGTTTTTGGGTTGATCTAAAATGGAGACTTCCTCTTGGTATTGACTTATTGACTCAATTCTTTAAGGTCAGACCCTACTCGGAAAAGGGTAAGTTTAGTTCCAAAAACTTCTAAATTCCCAGAGGTTTAAATTTTCCAGACGCTCGAGACAGTTTTTATAAAATATGCGATTAGATCCTTTAGTTTCCAAAAATTTTGATTTTTGTCTTGATATTTTAAAAATTTTGTAACTCTTAAACCGGGAAGGATTTTGAGGTGATTCAAATTTTCAAATACTTCTTAGGAAAGTAATAAGTTGTGGTTGAAACAATTTTAAAAAATTCGAAAGTTAGGTACCTCATTTTCGAAAATTATAATTTTGGCCTAAAAGCGATTTTTTGTCGTTAAAAGCTCGTTTCAAGTCGGATGGTTATGAAATTTGAATTAAAGGTTCAAAATACCATATTAACTAAATCTACAAGATTTCAAGAAACCTTGACTGCCCAAGTTTCAAAAATTACATTTTTGGTCCTTTAAGTTTTACAATCTTACATTTTGATATCAAACTTGTTCCTTATTGTATTTTCTTGCCAAGAAGGAGTCCCAATATTTCAAGTCACTTCATATATGAAATTCACAGAGTCTTGGTTCTAATATTTCGAATTTTTAGAGGTGGCCTTCATAGTTTTTCATATTTACACTTTTGGCCCCAAATTTCACAATAATTGCAAAAATAACCCAAGCTTCGATTTTTTATTGCACAAGTTACAAGTCTAGAATTTCAATAATATATAAAAAAACTCATTTTAAATATTTCTAAAATATATTTGAACATTCATAGCATCATAAATCATAAAAGCATAATGATGAGCAATTTTATCAACATTTTATGCAAGAAAAATATCATACTCATCTTTTTATTTTCTCTAAATTTCATTAAAACATAAATCTCATAAATACTTGCTAAAATTCATAAAATATAATATTATCACATGAGCATACATTTTGTTGCACTAGTAGAAAGAATGATGTATTTTTGTAGAAATATTTTTCACCCACCTCATAGTAGTTTTTCGGGTTGATCTAAAATGGAGACTTCCTCTTGGTATTGACTTATTGACTCAATTCTTTAAGGTCAGACCCTACTCGGAAAAGGGTAAGTTTAGTTCCAAAAACTTCTAAATTCCCAGAGGTTTAAATTTTCCAGACGCCGAGACATTTTTATAAAATATGCGATTAGTCCTTTAGTTTCCAAAAATTTTGATTTTTGTCTTGATATTTTAAAAATTTTGTAACTCTTAAACCGGGAAGGATTTTGAGGTGATTAAAATTTTCAAATACTTCTTAGGAAATTAATAAGTTGTGGTTGAAACAGTTTTAAAAATTCGAAAGTTAGGTACCTCATTTTCGAAAATTATAATTTTGGCCTAAAAGCGGTTTTTGTCGTTAAAAGCTCGTTTCAAGTCGGATGGTTATGAAATTTGAATTAAAGGTTCAAAATACCATATTAACTAAATCTACAAGATTTCAAGAAACCTTGACTGCCCAAGTTTCAAAAATTACATTTTTGGTCCTTTAAGTTTTACAATCTTACATTTTGATATCAAATTTGTTCCTTATTGTATTTTCTTGGCGGGGAAGGAGTCCCAATCTTTCAAGTCACTTCATATATGAAATTTACAGAGTCTTGGGTCTAATATTTTGAATTTTTAGAGGTGGCCTTCATAGTTTTTCATATTTACACTTTTGGCCCCATATTTCACAATAATTGCAAAAATAACCCAAGCTTCGATTTTTTTTCTTGCACAAGTTACAAGTCCAGATTTTCAATAATATATAAAAATTCATTTTAAACATTTCTAAAATATATTTGAACATTCATAGCATCATAAATCATAAAAGCATAATGATGAGCAATTTTATCAACATTTTATGCAAGAAAAATATCATACTCATCTTTTTATTTTCTCTAGATTTCATTAAAACATAAATCTCATAAATACTTGCTAAAATTCATAAAATATAATATTATCACATGAGCATACATTTTGTTGCACTAGTAGAAAGAATGATGTATTTTTGTAGAAATATTTTTCATCCACCTCATAGTAGTTTTTCGGGTTGATCTAAAATGGAGACTTCCTCTTGGTATTGACTTCTTGACTCAATTCTTTAAGGTCAGACCCTACTCGGAAAAGGGTAAGTTTAGTTCCAAAAACTTCTAAATTCCCAGAGGTTTAAATTTTTCAGACGCTCCGAGACAGATTTTATAAAATATGCGGATCCGTCCTTTAGTTTCCAAAAATTTTGATTTTTGTCTTAATATTTTAAAAATTTTGTAACTCTTAAACCGGGAAGGATTTTGAGGTGATTAAAATTTTCAAATACTTCTTAGGAAATTAATAAGTTGTGGTTGAAACAGTTTTAAAAAATTCGAAAGTTAGGTACCTCATTTTCGAAAAATTATAATTTTGGCCTAAAAGCGATTTTTTGTCGTTAAAAGCTCGTTTCAAGTCGGATGGTTATGAAATTTGAATTAAAGGTTCAAAATACCATATTAACTAAATCTAAAAGATTTCAAGAAACCTTGACTGCCCAAGTTTCAAAAATTACATTTTTGGTCCTTTAAGTTTTACAATCTTACATTTTGATATCAAACTTGTTCCTTATTGTATTTTCTTGGCGGGAAGGAGTCCCAATCTTTCAAGTCACTTCATATATGAAATTTACAGAGTCTTGGGTCTAATATTTCGAATTTTTAGAGGTGGCCTTCATAGTTTTTCATATTTACACTTTTGGCCCCATATTTCACAATAATTGCAAAAATAACCCAAGCTTCGATTTTTTATTGCACAAGTTACAAGTCCAGAATTTCAATAATATATAAAAAAACTCATTTTAAATATTTCTAAAATATATTTGAACACTCATAGCATCATAAATCATAAAAGCACAATGATGAGCAATTTTATCAACATTTTATGCAAGAAAAATATCATACTCATCTTTTTATTTTCTCTAAATTTCATTAAAACATAAATCTCATAAATACTTGCTAAAATTCATAAAATATAATATTATCACATGAGCATACATTTTGTTGCACTAGTAGAAAGAATGATGTATTTTTGTAGAAATATTTTTCACCCACCTCATAGTAGTTTTTCGGGTTGATCTAAAATGGAGACTTCCTCTTGGTATTGACTTCTTGACTCAATTCTTTAAGGTCAGACCCTACTCGGAAAAGGGTAAGTTTAGTTCAAAAACTTCTAAATTCCCAGAGGTTTAAATTTTCCAGACGCCGAGAGGCATTTTATAAAATATGCAGATTCGTCCTTTAGTTTCCAAAAATTTTGATTTTTGTCTTGATATTTTAAAAATTTTGTAACTCTTAAACCGGGAAGGATTTTGAGGTGATTAAAATTTTCAAATACTTCTTAGGAAATTAATAAGTTGTGGTTGAAACAGTTTTAAAAAATTCGAAAGTTAGGTACCTTATTTTCGAAAATTATAATTTTGGCCTAAAAGCGATTTTTGTCGTTAAAAGCTCGTTTCAAGTCGGATGGTTATGAAATTTGAATTAAAGGTTCAAAATACCATATTAACTAAATCTACAAGATTTCAAGAAACCTTGACTTCCCAAGTTTCAAAAATTACATTTTTGGTCCTTTAAGTTTTACAATCTTACATTTTGATATCAAACTTGTTCCTTATTGTATTTTCTTGGCAGGGAAGGAGTCCCAATCTTTCAAGTCACTTCATATATGAAATTTACAGAGTCTTGGGTCTAATATTTCGAATTTTTAGAGGTGTCCTTCATAGTTTTTCATATTTACACTTTTGGCCCCATATTTCACAATAATTGCAAAAATAACCCAAGCTTCGATTTTTTATTGCACAAGTTACAAGTCTAGAATTTCAATAATATATAAAAAAAAAACTCATTTTAAATATTTCTAAAATATATTTGAACATTCATAGCATCATAAATCATAAAAGCATAATGATGAGCAATTTTATCAACATTTTATGCAAGAAAAATATCATACTCATCTTTTTATTTTCTCTAAATTTCATTAAAACATAAATCTCATAAATACTTGCTAAAATTCATAAAATATAATATTATCACATGAGCATACATTTTGTTGCACTAGTAGAAAGAATGATGTATTTTTGTAGAAATATTTTTCACCCACCTCATAGTAGTTTTTCGGGTTGATCTAAAATGGAGACTTCCTCTTGGTATTGACTTCTTGACTCAATTCTTTAAGGTCAGACCCTACTCGGAAAAGGGTAAGTTTAGTTCCAAAACTTCTAAATTCCCAGAGGTTTAAATTTTCCAGGCACGCTCGAGACAGATTTTATAAAATATGCAGATTCGTCCTTTAGTTTCCAAAAATTTTGATTTTTGTCTTGATATTTTAAAAATTTTGTAACTCTTAAACCGGGAAGGATATTGAGGTGATTAAAATTTTCAAATACTTCTTAGGAAATTAATAAGTTGTGGTTGAAACAGGTTTAAAAATTCGAAAGTTAGGTACCTCATTTTGAAAATTATAATTTTGGCGTAAGCGATTTTTTGTCGTTAAAAGCTCGTTTCAAGTCGGATGGTTATGAAATTTGAATTAAAGGTTCAAAATACCATATTAACTAAATCTACAAGATTTCAAGAAACCTTGACTGCCCAAGTTTCAAAAATTACATTTTTGGTCCTTTAAGTTTTACAATCTTACATTTTGATATCAAACTTGTTCCTTATTGTAATTTCTTGGCGGGAAGGAGTCCCAATCTTTCAAGTCACTTCATATATGAAATTTACAGAGTCTTGGGTCTAATATTTCGAATTTTTAGAGGTGGCCTTCATAGTTTTTCATATTTACACTTTTGGCCCCATATTTCACAATAATTGCAAAAATAACCCAAGCTTCGATTTTTTATTGCACAAGTTACAAGTCTAGAATTTCAATAATATATAAAAAAACTCATTTTAAATATTTCTAAAATATATTTGAACATTCATAGCATCATAAATCATAAAAGCATAATGATGAGCAATTTTATCAACATTTTATGCAAGAAAAATATCATACTCATCTTTTTATTTTCTCTAAATTTCATTAAAACATAAATCTCATAAATACTTGCTAAAATTCATAAAATATAATATTATCACATGAGCATACATTTTGTTGCACTAGTAGAAAGAATGATGTATTTTTGTAGAAATATTTTTCACCCACCTCATAGTAGTTTTTCGGGTTGATCTAAAATGGAGACTTCCTCTTGGTATTGACTTGAGTTACCGGCACAGTATGCGGGAATGCACGATGTATTCCATGTGTCGAGACTGAAAAAGTATCAACCAGATCCCGAGCATATCATCACTCGTGATGCTCCTCCTCTAATGGAGAATTTATCTTACACCGAGGAACCAATCAGAATCATTGACCGCCAGAGATACGTCGGTTGCGTGTGAGAGAAATTCAATGGTTAAAGTTGTATGGCGGAACCACAACCGAGACGAAGACGCAACATGGGAAATGGAAGAAGACATGAGGAATCAATATCCAGAGTTGTTCTAAAGAGAATTTGGGGACCAAATTCTTTTAAGGAGGGGAGAATGTGAAGCCCTCGATTTTTATTCGAACATGTACTTATATCACGTATCGTCTTTGTACTATTTGTCAATTCTACCGCGTCGCTTTGACGGGTAAATATTAATGATAAATATATTTCATCTTTAATTTCCTTATTTATTTTTTTGTGATCATAATCATTTATTAATTTTATTTCACAATTATGATCACTCGATCGATTATCATTATTATTATTTGTGTACCCATTAGTCACCTTAGAATCTTTAGAGACTATTTATTTTAGAGGTTTAAACCTTATAGAATTAAGAATTCGATTTAGATTAAGTGATCATGAGACTTATAAGTGATCAAGGAAATCACTAATTATTTTGGAGATTGGTATTATTCACCTATTATCATCAATTTTGGGACATAAAAATAAAATATGGAATTACCACAAATACCCTCTTAAGGGACGGTCATGAGATGAATTTTGGTGTAGAAATATCTCCCAACTCTTGTACATGTACACCTTGTGTATTCATCTTGTGTATTTTTACACCATTAATTCAAATCTTATACACAATATCTTATACACCAATTCTTTAATATTAAATCATCCAACATGTTGGAGGCTTCCCAACACCCCATGCCAACATTCCTCTCTATCCTTGCAATTGCATTCTCCCATGCAAGACTACACCTTGACCAAAGTCCTTGTCCCTCATGCTTACTACAATTTACAAGACTTGGAACAAAAAACAAAAATCTCTCTCCCTCATACTCTCAAAAATCGGCCATTAGGCCATAATACACTAGAAATTTCATTTTGTACCCAACACCTTCATCTCTCAAACCTTTCATCCTCCTTCTCACCAAGAAATCCTCCTACATCTCTCTCTACAATTTTCTCCTCTTCTCTTAAACACTTAGTAAAAATTCAAGAACTTTTCTTCTACTCCATCACAAAAATTCGAACACCTCACTACACAAGGTAAGAAATTTTGTTCCTCTTCTTGTCTTGATATCATCTAGCTATCTCCTCTCACTTACTAATGTAAGTTTGGATTTTTATTTTTGAGGTTTACATAGAAGACTTGGAAGATACTAAGAGTCTCACCATCACCTTGAGGAGGACTTCTAGACTTGAAGAAATTTGAAGGATTTTGGAGTATAAGGTAAGAAATGGGATTTTGGTACCTTCTTCTTCTCCCCTATTAAATTCGAATTTTAACACCAAAATTATCATTTTGAGGTGATTAGGGGCTGACCTTGGAGCTTTGTTTAAGTGGTGATCAAGTTCTTAAGAGACCATCAATTTTTGACTACAACTTTCAACTACACAAGGTAAGTGTGGTACCTTTGGCCTATTCCTTCTCTTTTTCCCTCTTTGGTTCAAATCTTCATTTTTCTAACTCAAAACTCCTTGTATTATTGGACTTAGGGGCTGCCTTAAGTGAGGATTAAAATCCTCAAGGTCTTGTGACACCATTTTTCACCAATCAACCGAACAAACAAGGTGGGTGGAAAAATCCTTTCAACTTCTAGGTGTTTTAATTCATAAAAATGCATGTAGTATTTTGTTATTGAGCATTTGAGATATATATTATGTATTGCATGCTATTTTCTTGTATCAAGTTGAAAAATTTCTCAAGTGTTGCTCAAAATGCGATTTACCGAAAATTAGGACATACATGTACACTTTATTGTCATATTTGATAAATTCTTGTATGAGATGGATATGTATGTTTATGACTCTTGAAATCTATGTTTTGTATGGCCTATAACCTGGACAAGTCGAGCATAATTGATTAAATTTCGATTTTGGACTTAAAATGCAAAAATGGAAAGTTGGTGGACTTAAGTGCAAGAAAATAAAACTTAAGGGACCTCTCTGCAAATTTCGATTTTTGGGACTGTACTCAGGTTCAAAAATGTTGATTTGACATTTTAATAAAGTTTTAAGAGTTTTTAGATAAATAAAATCAACCCTTAAAAACCCAAGGACTAGATTGTAAAATTTGAGAAGTTTAAGGGCTATTTTGCAAATTTCGAAACTGTACCAGACCCTAAATTTAAAATTTGAAATTTTAACTCTTAAGGGACTGGAAATAACATATTTTAAGTGTATTCCAAAAATCCAAGTGTTTAGAGCTTGGAAAGTAATTTTATAAAACTTGAGGGACCAAATTGTAAAAGATTAAACTTGAGGACCCAAATGAAATTTCCAGGACTTATACAGCCCATGTACCTGGAAATACTAATTTACCTATAACATAATTATATTTTGGACCCAAGGTTCAAATTTCATAACAATTGGACCCCTAAAAGCCTTAAAGGCAATTATTTCAAAATGGGACAAAAATGAGATTTTCAAAAGTTGAGGGACCTATACTTATGACGTTTTAAAACTGCTTTTGTCTCAATATCCCACTAACCTTAGTGACATTTTCCAACTGGAATCACATTAGAAGCCCTTCCGGTTTGTGAGTTCCGATTATTTTAAACTTAGGGCCCGAAATGACAATTTTTAACAATTTTGGGGCCAATGTGAGAATTTTATAAAAACTCGACCTCAAAACTTTAAAAACCTGAATCTCTGAACAATTTAGAGAATTTAGGAACTGACCTCATAATTTTTCAAGGTCGGGACATTTATTTATTTAACTTTTAACCCCAAAAGTATTGGTTTTGACAAAACGGGGCTAATTGTAAATTTTATTTTTATAAGGACCTAACTCAAATTATTTTCTTTTAAAGAAACAGCCCTGGACTCTCTTACTTCAATATTTAATTAAAATATTTTAATTTCTCAAAAACCCTTGACTTATCGGATCGCTTGACCGATTAATACCCGATCGGGCGCTACCATTCCTCGTCTTGCGATTTGAATCTATAACGGGACTTATGTTCCACCTAATCGTTCAAGATATCGAAGATTGCTTATCCTCCCGATATTCATCTTCATCCAAATAACTCCACCAACGCCATAATTACCTTACGCAAATTTTGAAAACTTTTCATGAGCGCTTCCGAATCAATAATACTCATTGCTGGTTGACTACATGAACTTGTGTTTACTTTCCCGCTTGAGTCAACTTGGTGTGTCGAGCTCACAATCGGAATGGATACGTCGGGATGGAACCGGCAGCTCGGCTGCTATTCCACTCTTCCGGCCCCATCGCCCTAATCCCGCAACCGAGGGACGGAGTTTGTCCAAGGGAAGCGGGTCGTAGTACTTGAGGTATAATCATGATTATGACAAATCCGAGCCTTGCTAGCTCCACTTTGTGGATTTTGTCTTTGCCTACGGAGCGATAAGGTGACAGTCTTGGACCATCTTGCTCGGGAGTTACAAGGAAGAACGAAGGAATCATTCCGATCCACACGATTCTCGAGTTAATCGGACCCGTTTGGTTGGCGCTACAAATCCGCACGCAACCGCTTACTTGTATTGCATAGGTTGGCGCTACAAATCCGTGCACGCAACCGCTACTTGTCTTGCATAGGATTGGCGTTACAAATCCCGCACGCAATCCTCCCGCCTGCTTGAACCATAGTGCTGCGTGACCACGAACTATTTTCTTAAAACTATATAAGTATGTTACTTAATATGTTTATCACGACGCTTGTGGATGTGTGTGAAATCATGCATCATCTCTCACGCGTTTTCATACACTAAATTTCTCGCATTAACTATTTATATCGCCACACTTGCACACGATCACCCCATCCACCGAGATTTTTGTCTCATTCCCTCCTCGTTTTCTAACCTTTAGATGAAGAGTTATTTGAAGACATCGAACCTACCGCAGATTGAATCCCTATCCGTGATGTGGAGCGACAATCCCTTTTACTTTTATTTGTTGTTGGACTCCTTCATTTATTTTTGTTTGACTGTAAGTTAATTCGGATAATCTTTTGGGTTGTATTCGGATACCGCCGGACTTTAAGATTGTAATCTGACTCGTGTTTATTTTAATTCCGCTGCATTAGACTCTATTTCACTTGGAGTTTGGTATCTTTGGTTTAGATTGTTGATTTATTTCTGTTTAAGTGATTGATCGTTGTCGCGTCACGTTTGGGGCGTGACAGTTATGGTATCAGAGCTCGGCTAGTAAGATGGAAACTTACACCGAGCTAACCCAGGATAGGACCCTCGGATTGTGTTGGGTAGTACCGTGACTTGACTAATTAAGTTGTGAAATCGATTTCAAAAATGGCATAGAACCATATTATTGATGTTTAGGTTAAGCTAAAATTTATACTTGGAGAATCCATAGTCATATTTGATTTGACTTAGTTGACTTTGACTGACTTTCCTTAGTCATTCTTTCCTTGTTCTCCTTATCTTTCCTTGCATCCGTCTAATCCACCTCAGTTTTGTTTGACAGGATGGAGCCAAAGACCCCAACCTGGTGGGACGTGATCGGCTTCGTTTTGAACGGGATCATTATAGGGCCTTAGAACTTCATTGGCGCCAGGTATTCCTTCGGGCTGAATCCGAGCTTACCAGGAACGACAATGCACTCGTGAACTAAGACACCTTCTCGACAAAGAGTCAAGAGGAGAAGAATAACCTTACTCTCCTCGTTAAAGATCGCGAGGACACCATCCGCTCGCGAGGATCAGATTCAATTGATCCAGAACGCTGGATAATACTCGCGAGAAGGTGGAACGTGCAAGAAAGGTCGCACGAAGTGGAGAATGGAGGCGCACGCGTCAAGAGACACCATAGGGACGCCATGAGGAGACCATCAACAAACAAATGCAGATAATCGAGGAACTCACGCATGCCTTAGCCCGGCGGGATGCGGCTCAGAGGCGCCTTAGCGCTAATGCGCCATTGCCGTTGCCGCCCGAGGCGGAACCAATGCTCGACCTTGAGACCGATAATGAAGAGGATCCCGAGGAGGATCCTGAAGAAGACCCCGAAGAGGATCCCGATGAGGAACCAATGGAAGATGTAGAGCCCGAGGCGTTTGAAGCTGCCCCACTCGAAGATGCTCCGGGACTAGAACAGTGGCCAGATTTCGCCAACTGGCCTAATGCTGAGGTGCTACCTCAGCCCGATCAAGATCCGATTCTGGACGAGGCCGCTAGTGATGATGACGGCGATCTCACTGATTAGATAGCTTTTGTAATAGATAGTATCAGGCGCATATTGCCTTTCTGTTGTATTTTGCTTTTCGTTGTACCATGATTTCGGATTTACCATTGATTCTGTATTTGTGTTGTATGAACTCATTTGGATGTATTCAAATTTTCACATTAATGGATATATCCTTTTACTTATTCTATGTCTTGTGCACTTGTGTGGATCTCCTTGCGATATAACTTGTGTTACGCGAATAATTATTGGAATCATTCATTTTGTATTGTAGCTAAGCTCCAGATTCATGGCTGGGAAGGCAGGGGACGCGGAGACCCCGCCCGTATACCCCAAAGGAACGATGATGCGCAAAGGGATCGGGCACCCCCCCTGAATTGCCACCACCTCCTCCGCCAATCGCAGGAGATAACCTAAGCGCAATAGCCTTGCGTGAGATATTAGTTTTCATGAGGCAAAAGCGGAGCCTCGTCGGCTAACCATGAACCTACTCGAGAGACGAATGACCGCACCTTGGAGCGGTTTTACGATTCGACCCCGACTTTCTTAGGGGAACCGGATGACGTGAAAGCGAGAAGAATGGATCGGAAACTGGAGAATATCTTCAATGCTCTCCAATACTCGGGGAGCAAAAGGTTACGCTCGCCGTGTTCGACTAGAATCAATTTGCTCGAGATTGGTGGAGAACAGTTGAGAGAAAGTGGGAACAGGATCAAATAGATAGGACATGGGAAAATTTCTGGTGAATTCAATGAGCAATACATACCCCAAGTCGTGAAGGAGGCACGCCGGGATGAATTCCATAAGTTGAGACAGGGGAACATGTCGTGGCCCGAGATGAGTCGAATTCCATCGGTTATCCAAATATGCCCCAGGAACAATCAAAGACGGAAGAGGACAAATTGTATAAGTTCACACGGGGATGGCGGAACTCGTAAAGCTTGACTTTTTGGTGTTGAAATAACAACATACTCGGCCCTTGAGAAAAGCCGCCCTCCGCATTGAGTCGGGACTTAACCGCATTGGTCGATTCATTTGAATAGGCCATCGAACAATCTCAAAAGGACAGCAGAGTGGGACAACCATCAAGGCCGCTGTTAAAATTGAAGGGCCGATTATTAAGACGAGAAAAAGGGAAAGGACCAATACAGGGAAAACCGCCCAAGTATGTACACATTGCAAAAAAAAACCGGGACATATCGCCAATGAGTCGTTGGCGTAAACAGGAAGGTGTTTACGTTGTGGTAGTAATCAACATCGGTGAAGGATTGCCCGAAATACGAAGACCGAACCAAACAGTGCAACCACGAAGCCGGCTAACGGCCAGGGTAACCGGGCAAGGATGCCCGCTCGGGCATTTGCACTAGCCGAACATGAGGCTCCGGAGGCAAAGACGTGGTGGAAGGTACGCTTCTAGTATCTAGCCATTACGCTAAAGTACTATTTGACCCTGGATCAACGCATTCATTTGTCGCACCACATTTTGTACACAAGTTGCATGCATGCATGGAACATATGCCTATAGGTTTAGAAGTATCCACTCCTATGGGCGCAAGCCGAATAATGAGACATTATCTATAATGCATGCGAAGTTAAAATTGATGAGATAAATTTCCTCTTTGATTTGATCTTCGCCTATATCCGAATACGACATTATATTGGGAATGGATTGGTTGTCGCACACCATGCACAAATGGACTGCCATCGCAAGTCCATTAAACTATGTGAACCCGATAAGCCCGAAGTGGAAATTTCGGGAAGAGCACGAGTTAAGATTGCCTCAATCATTTCAAAGCAATGAAAGCGAGGAAGGCGATCACTAGAGGGGCACAAGGGTACTTGGCGTTTGTAATTAACAAACCTAAGGTTGAGACACAAATTAATCAAGTACCTATAGTATCGGAATATACAGATGTATTTCCACAAGAACTCACCACTGTCCCTCCGGATAGGAAGTTGAGTTCACCATCGAGATATTACCAGGAACCGCCCGATCGCTTAACGCCGTATAGAATGGCTCTGTTGAGTTACAAGAGTTGAAGACACAATTACAAAAGCGATGGATGTGGGATTTATTCGACCAAGCACGTCTCCTGGGGGCGCCAGGTACTTATTTGTCAAAAAGAAAGATGGCACATTAAGATGTGTATAGACTATCGCGGACTTAACAGCGTGACCATCAAGAACAAATATCCCCTCCCGAGGATAGACGAACTGTTTGATCAACTTCAAGGAGCGACGGTGTACTCAAGTTTGATTTACAACAAGGATATTATCGTTAAAGATCGGGAAGAGGGCGTTTCCAAAACAGCATTTGGATCGGATATGGACACTACGAGTTTGTAGTGATGCCTTTCGATCGACAAATGCGCCAGCAGCATTTATGGATCTAATGCATCGAGTCTTTCAACCTTATTTGGATCAATTCGTAGTGATATTCATTGATGACATACTCGTATACTCTAAGTCTAAAGAGGAGCATGAGCGTCATCTGAAAATTGTTTTAGAGACACTACGAGAGCACAAGCTATATGCCAAATTCAGCAAGTGCGAATTTTGGCTTAGTGAAGTCGCATTCTTGGGACACATAGTATCCGCACCTTAGGGATCGCCGTAGATCCTTCGAAAGTACAGACAGTGGTTGAATGGAAGCAACCCGAGTCCGTAACGGAGATCAGAAGTTTCTTAGGACTAGCTGGATATTATCGTAGATTTATCCAAGATTTCTCCAAGATAGCCGGACCACTCACTCGACTAACCCAGAAACAAGTCAAGTTTGAGTGGAATGACAAGTGTGAGGCTAGTTTCAAGAGTCGAAGAAACGACTTACTGACTCGATCTTAGCCCTTCCAAAGGGAAGAAAACTTTGTCGTCTACGTGTGACGCATCAAAGGAAGGACTAGGAGCAAGACTCATGCAAGAAGGAAAGGTCATTGCTTACGCATCACGGAAACTCAAGCCGTATGAAGCCAATTACCCAACGCATGACTTGGAATTGGCAGCTATAGTGTTCGCGTTAAAGAAATGGAGGCACTATCTCTACGGAGCAACATTCACGGTTTACACAGATCATAAGAGCCTAAAGTATCTATTCTCTCAGAAGGAACTCAATTTGAGGCAACGGAGATGGATGGAGTTAATAGAAGATTATCACTTTGATATTCAATACCATCCCGGGAAAGCTAATGTAGTAGGCGACGCCTTGAGCGTAAAGGCGAGTTTAGCTAGACTAATGATTCGAGAGTGGAGATCATTAGAAGAATTGAGCACTTGGAATCCGACAAGAACCAAGACTTTCGAATTTCATGTGCTAATATTTGATTAAACCCGATCTACTCGAACGAGATCAAAGTAACACGGGGATTGACGTGCAACTTCAAAAACTAAAAGAGAAGATACTCAAAGGAGAGAGATCGGAATTCTCGGTGCGGGAAGATGGGATCATCGATTTGAGAATAGAATTTGTGTACCGAATGATGAGCAACTTAGGAACAGAATCCTCTCGAAGCACACCGTTCGAGATACACTATACATCCCGGAGGAAACAAGATGTATAAGGACTTGAAACAAGACATTCTTGGTGGGCAAACATGAAGAACCAGGTAGCGAGTTCGTTGCGAGATGTTTGACTTGTCAACGAGTAAAAGTCGAACACCAACGACCATCCGGTTTATTACAACCGTTGAGAATTCGGAGTGGAAATGGGAACACATAACGATGGACTTCGTGACGGATCTACCAAGAACCAGGCGAGGCGATGATGCTTATTTGGGTAGTCGAGACCGACTCACGAAGTCTGCACATTTCTTACCCATGAAGAAAACCGACAGACTTGCGAAACTTGCGCAAATTTACATCCAGAGATCATCCGACCGCATGGAGTGCCGGTCGACATAGTGTCGATGAGAGACCCGAGGTTTGTCTCTAGATTCTGGAAATGCTTACATGAGGAATTGGGTACCTCGCTAAGTTTCAAAGACAAAGAAGACATCCGCAAACCGATGGCGATCCCGAGCGAACGATTCGAACACTGGAAGACATGTTGCGAGCCTGCGCATTGGATTTCCAAGGAAGTTGGGATTCGCACTTACCATTGGCCGAGTTCGCTTATAATAACAGTTATCGGCCACGATTGGGATGGCACCCTACGAAGCTTTGTATGGACGAAAGTGTAGATCCCCTCACCTTTGGGAGATTGATGACCAATGGACTCAGAAGGAGAAGCGGAAGTCACCTCGATTCAAAAGGTCGACTTAGTTCGGGAGGCCATGGAGAAGGTCAAGTTGATCAAGGAACGAATCCGACGGCTCGAGCCGCCAAAAGAGTTACGCGGACAAGAGGAGAAAAGACTTGGAATTTGAAGCCGGAGATGAGGTATTTCTCGGACTATTGCCACGAAAAGGATTGATCAATCCAAGGAAAGGGGGCAAATTGAGTCCGAGATATATTGGACCTTACAAAATTTTGCGGAGGATCGGAAAGTTAGCCTACTGAGACTTGAGTTACCGAAGCACAAGATATGCGGGAATGCACGATGTATTCCATGTGTCGAGACCGAAAAAGTATCAACGGATCCCGAGCATATCATCACTCGTGATGCTCCTCCTCTAATGGAGAATTTATCTTACACCGAGGAACCAATCAGAATCATTGACCAGCAGATACGTCAGTTGCGTAACAGAGAAATTCCAATGGTTAAAGTTGTATGGCGGAACCACAACCGAGACGAAGACGCAACATGGGAAATGGAAGAAGACATGAGGAATCAATATCCGAGTTTTTTTCTAAAGAGAATTTGGGGACCAAATTCTTTTAAGGAGGGGAGAATGTGAAGCCCTCGATTTTTATTCGAACATGTACTTATATCACGTATCGTCTTTGTACTATTTGTCAATTCTACCGCGTCGCTTTGACGGGTAAATATTAATGATAAATATATTTCGTCTTTAATTTCCCTTATTTATTTTTTTGTGATCATAATCATTTATTAATTTTATTTCACAATTATGATCACTCGATCGATCATCATTATTATTATTTGTGTACCCATTAGTCACCTTAGAATCTTTAGAGACTATTTATTTTAGAGGTTTAAACCTTATAGAATTAAGAATTCGATTTAGATTAAGTGATCATGAGACTTATAAGTGATCAAGGAAATCACTAATTATTTTGGAGATTGGTATTATTCACCTATTATCATCAATTTTGGGACATAAAAATAAAATATGGAATTACCACAAATACCCTCTTAAGGGACGGTCATGAGATGAATTTTGGTGTAGAAATATCTCCCAACTCTTGTACATGTACACCTTGTGTATTCATCTTGTGTATTTTTACACCATTAATTCAAATCTTATACACAATATCTTATACACTAATTCTTTAATATTAAATCATCCAACATGTTGGAGGCTTCCCAACACCCCATGCCAACATTCCTCTCTATCCTTGCAATTGCATTCTCCCATGCAAGACTACACCTTGACCAAAGTCCTTGTCCCTCATGCTTACTACAATTTACAAGACTTGGAACAAAAAACAAAAATCTCTCTCCCTCATACTCTCAAAATCGGCCATTAGGCCATAATACACTAGAAATTTCATTTTGTACCCAACACCTTCATCTCTCAAACCTTTCATCCTCCTTCTCACCAAGAAATCCTCCTACATCTCTCTCTACAATTTTCTCCTCTTCTCTTAAACACTTAGTAAAAATTCAAGAACTTTTCTTCTACTCCATCACAAAATTCGAACACCTCACTACACAAGGTAAGAAATTTTGTTCATCTTCTTGTCTTGATATCATCTAGCTATCTCCTCTCACTTACTAATGTAAGTTTGGATTTTTATTTTTGAGGTTTACATAGAAGACTTGGAAGATACTAAGAGTCTCACCATCACCTTGAGGAGGACTTCTAGACTTGAAGAAATTTGAAGGATTTTGGACTATAAGGTAAGAAATGGGATTTTTGGTACCTTCTTCTTCTCCCCTATTAAATTCGAATTTTAACACCAAAATTATCATTTTGAGGTGATTAGGGGCTGACCTTGGAGCTTTGTTTAAGTGGTGATCAAGTTCTTAAGAGACCATCAATTTTTGACTACAACTTTCAACTACACAAGGTAAGTGTGGTACCTTTGGCCTATTCCTTCTCTTTTTCCCTCCTTGGTTCAAATCTTCATTTTTCTAACTCAAAACTCCTTGTATTATTGGACTTAGGGGCTGCCTTAAGTGAGGATTAAAATCCTCAAGGTCTTGTGACACCATTTTTCACCAATCAACCGAACAAACAAGGTGGGTGGAAAAATCCTTTCAACTTCTAGGTGTTTTAATTCAAAAAAATGCATGTAGTATTTTGTTATTGAGCATTTGAGATATATATTATGTATTGCATGCTATTTTCTTGTATCAAGTTGAAAAATTTCTCAAGTGTTGCTCAAAATGCGATTTACCGAAAATTAGGACATACATGTACACTTTATTGTCATATTTGATAAATTCTTGTATGGGATGGATATGTATGTTTATGACTCTTGAAATCTATGTTTTGTATGGCCTATAACCTGGACAAGTCGAGCATAATTGGTTAAATTTCGATTTTTGGACTTAAAATGCAAAAATGGAAAGTTGGTGGACTTAAGTGCAAGAAAATAAAACTTAAGGGACCTCTCTGCAAATTTCGATTTTGGGACTGTACTCAGGTTCAAAAATGTTGTTTTGACATTTTAATAAAGTTTTAAGAGTTTTTAGATAAATAAAA
Organism: Rehmannia glutinosa; assembly: GCA_016081115.2. Taxonomy (NCBI): domain Eukaryota; kingdom Viridiplantae; phylum Streptophyta; class Magnoliopsida; order Lamiales; family Orobanchaceae; genus Rehmannia; species Rehmannia glutinosa. The sequence goes on from JABTTQ020001909.1 coordinate 463,590, forward strand.
TCAACCCTTAAAAACCCAAGGACTAGATTGTAAAATTTGAGAAGTTTAAGGGCTATTTTGCAAATTTCGAAACTGTACCAGACCCTAAATTTAAAATTTGAAATTTTAACTCTTAAGGGACTGGAAATAACATATTTTATGTGTATTCCAAAAATCCAAGTGTTTAGAGCTTGGAAAGTAATTTTATAAAACTTGAGGGACCAAATTGTAAAAGATTAAACTTGAGGACCCAAATGAAATTTCCAGGACTTATAAAGCCCATGTACCTGGAAATACTAATTTACCTATAACATAATTATATTTTGGACCCAAGGTTCAAATTTCATAACAATTGGACCCTAAAAGCCTTAAAGGCAATTATTTCAAAATGGGACAAAAATGAGATTTTCAAAAGTTGAGGGACCTATACTTATGACGTTTTAAAACTGCTTTTGTCTCAATATACCACTAACCTTAGTGACATTTTCCAACTGGAATCACATTAGAAGCCCTTCCGGTTTGTGAGTTCCGATTATTTTAAACTTAGGGCCCGAAATGACAATTTTTAACAATTTTGGGGCCAATGTGAGAATTTTATAAAAACTCGACCTCAAAACTTTAAAAACCTAAATCTCTGAACAATTTAAAGAATTTAGGAACTGACCTCATAATTTTTCAAGGTCGGGACATTTATTTATTTAACTTTTAACCCCAAAAGTATTGGTTTTGACAAAACGGGGCTAATTGTAAATTTTATTTTTATAAGGACCTAACTCAAATTATTTTCTTTTAAAGAAACAGCCCTGGACTCTCTTACTTCAATATTTAATTAAAATATTTTAATTTCTCAAAAACCCCTTGACTTATCGGATCGCTTGACCGATTAATACCCGATCGCGGGCGACTTCCCTCGTCTTGCGATTTGAATCTATAACGGGACTTATGTTCCACCTAATCGTTCAAGATATCGAAGATTGCTTATCCTCCCGATATTCATCTTCATCCAAATAACTCCACCAACGCCATAATTACCTTACGCAAATTTTCGAAAACTTTTCATGAACTGCTTCCCGAATCAATAATACTCGACTGCCTGGTTGACTACATGAACTTGTGTTTACTTTCTGCTTGAGTCAACTTGGTGTGTCGAGCTCACAATCGGAATGGATACGTCGGGATGGAACCGGCAGCTCGGCTGCTATTCCACTCTTCGGCCCCATCGCCCTAATCCCGCAATCGAGGGACGGAGTTTGTCCAAGGGAAGCGGGTCGTAGTACTTGAGGTATAATCATGATTATGACAAATCCGAGCCTTGCTAGCTCCACTGTGGATTTTGTCTTTGCCTACGGAGCGATAAGGTGACAGGTCTTGGACCATCTTGCTCGGGGAGTTACAAGGAAGAACGAAGGAAATTTGTCCGATCCACACGATCCTCGAGTTAATCGGACCCGCTTGGTTGGCGCTACAAACCGCACGCAACCGCTACTTGTATTGCATAGGTTGGCGCTACAAATCCCACGCAACCGCTACTTGTCTTGCATAGGATTGGCGTTACAAACCGCACGCAATCCTCTGTCCGCTTGAACCATAGTGCCTGCGTGACTACGAACTATTTTCTTAAAACTATATAAGTATGTTACTTAATATGTTTATCACGACGCTTGTGATCGTGTGTGAAATCATGCATCATCTCTCACGCGTTTTCATACACTAAATTTCTCGCATTAACTATTTATATCGCCACACTTGCACACGATCACCCCATCCACCGAGATTTTGTCTCATTCCCTCCTCGTTTTCTAACCTTTAGATGAAGAGTTTGCCAAGACATCGAACCTACCGCAGATTGAATCCCTATCCGTGATGTGGAGCGACAATCCCTTTTACTTTTATTTGTTGTTGGACTCCTTCATTTATTTTTGTTTGACTGTAAGTTAATTGGATAATCTTTTGGGTTGTATTCGGATACCGGACTTTAAGATTGTAATCTGACTCGTGTTTATTTTAATTCGCCGCATTAGACTCTATTTCACTTGGAGTTTGGTATCTTTGGTTTAGATTGTTGATTTATTTTGTTTAAGTGATTGATCGTTGTCGCGTCACATTTGGGGCGTGACACAGACCCTACTCGGAAAAGGGTAAGTTTAGTTCCAAAAACTTCTAAATTCCCAGAGGTTTAAATTTTCCAGACGCCGAGATGCATTTTATAAAATATGCGGATCCGTCCTTTAGTTTCCAAAAATTTTGATTTTTGTCTTGATATTTTAAAAATTTTGTAACTCTTAAACCGGGAAGGATTTTGAGGTGATTCAAATTTTCAAATACTTCTTAGGAAAGTAATAAGTTGTGGTTGAAACAGTTTTAAAAAATTCGAAAGTTAGGTACCTCATTTTCGAAAATTATAATTTTGGCCTAAAAGCGATTTTTGTCGTTAAAAGCTCGTTTCAAGTCGGATGATTATGAAATTTGAATTAAAGGTTCAAAATACCATATTAAATAAATCTACAAGATTTCAAGAAACCTTGACTGCCCAAGTTTCAAAAATTATATTTTTGGTCCTTTAAGTTTTACAATCTTACATTTTGATATCAAACTTGTTCCTTATTGTATTTTCTTGCCAGGAAGGAGTCCCAATCTTTCAAGTCACTTCATATATGAAATTTACAGAGTCTTGGGTCTAATATTTCGAATTTTTAGAGGTGGCCTTCATAGTTTTTCATATTTACACTTTTGGCCCCATATTTCACAATAATTGCAAAAATAACCCAAGCTTCGATTTTTTTCTTGCACAAGTTACAAGTCCAGAATTTCAACAATATATAAAAAAACACATTTTAAACATTTCTAAAATATATTTGAACATTCATAGCATCATAAATCATAAAACCATAATGATGAACAATTTTATCAACATTTTATGCAAGAAAAATATCATACTCATCTTTTTATTTTCTCTAGATTTCATTAAAACATAAATCTCATAAATACTTGCTAAAATTCATAAAATATAATATTATCACATGAGCATACATTTTGTTGCACTAGTAGAAAGAATGGTGTATTTTTGTAGAAATATTTTTCACCCACCTCATAGTAGTTTTTCGGGTTGATCTAAAATGGAGACTTCCTCTTGGTATTGACTTCTTGACTCAATTCTTTAAGGTCAGACCCTACTCGGAAAAGGGTAAGTTTAGTTCCAAAAACTTCTAAATTCCCAGAGGTTTAAATTTTCCAGACGCCGAGACAGATTTTATAAAATATGCGATCCGTCCTTTAGTTTCCAAAAATTTTGATTTTTGTCTTGATATTTTAAACATTTTGTAACTCTTAAACCGGGAAGGATTTTGAGGTGATTCAAATTTTCAAATACTTCTTAGGAAAGTAATAAGTTGTGGTTGAAACAGTTTTAAAAAATTCGAAAGTTAGGTACCTCATTTTCGAAAATTATAATTTTGGCCTAAAAGCGATTTTTTGTCGTTAAAAGCTCGTTTCAAGTCGGATGGTTATGAAATTTGAATTAAAGGTTCAAAATACCATATTAACTAAATCTACAAGATTTCAAGAAACCTTGACTGCCCAAGTTTCAAAAATTACATTTTTGGTCCTTTAAGTTTTACAATCTTACATTTTGATATCAAACTTGTTCCTTATTGTATTTTCTTGCCAGGAAGGAGTCCCAATCTTTCAAGTCACTTCATATATGAAATTTACAGAGTCTTGGGTCTAATATTTCGAATTTTTAGAGGTGGCCTTCATAGTTTTTCATATTTACACTTTTGGCCCCATATTTCACAATAATTACAAAAATAACCCAAGCTTCGATTTTTTTATTGCACAAGTTACAAGTCCAGAATTTCAATAATATATAAAAAAACTCATTTTAAATATTTCTAAAATATATTTGAACATTCATAGCATCATAAATCATAAAAGCATAATGATGAGCAATTTTATCAACATTTTATGCAAGAAAAATATCATACTCATCTTTTTATTTTCTCTAAATTTCATTAAAACATAAATCTCATAAATACTTGCTAAAATTCATAAAATATAATATTATCACATGAGCATACATTTTGTTGCACTAGTAGAAAGAATGATGTATTTTTGTAGAAATATTTTTCACCCACCTCATAGTAGTTTTTCGGGTTGATCTAAAATGGAGACTTCCTCTTGGTATTGACTTCTTGACTCAATTCTTTAAGGTCAGACCCTACTCGGAAAAGGGTAAGTTTAGTTCCAAAAACTACTAAATTACCAGAGGTTTAAATTTTCCAGACGCCGAGACAGATTTTATAAAATATGCGATTCGTCCTTTAGTTTCCAAAAATTTTGATTTTTGTCTTGATATTTTAAAAATTTTGTAACTCTTAAACGGGAAGGATTTTGAGGTGATTAAAATTTTCAAATACTTCTTAGGAAATTAATAAGTTGTGGTTGAAACAGTTTTAAAAAATTCGAAAGTTAGGTACCTCATTTTCGAAAATTATAATTTTGGCCTAAAAGCGATTTTTTTGTCGTTAAAAGCTCGTTTCAAGTCGGATGGTTATGAAATTTGAATTAAAGGTTCAAAATACCATATTAACTAAATCTACAAGATTTCAAGAAACCTTGACTGCCCAAGTTTCAAAAATTACATTTTTGGTCCTTTAAGTTTTACAATCTTACATTTTGATATCAAACTTATTCCTTATTGTATTTTCTTGGCAGGAAGAAGTCCCAATCTTTCCAGTCACTTCATATATGAAATTTACAGAGTCTTGGGTCTAATATTTCGAATTTTTAGAGGTGGCCTTCATAGTTTTTCATATTTACACTTTTGGCCCCATATTTCACAATAATTGCAAAAATAACCCAAGCTTCGATTTTTTATTGCACAAGTTACAAGTCCAGAATTTCAATAATATATAAAAATTCATTTTAAACATTTCTAAAATATATTTGAACATTCATAGCATCATAAATCATAAAAGCATAATGATGAACAATTTTATCAACATTTTATGCAAGAAAAATATCATACTCATCTTTTTATTTTCTCTAGATTTCATTAAAACATAAATCTCATAAATACTTGCTAAAATTCATAAAATATAATATTATCACATGAGCATACATTTTGTTGCACTAGTAGAAAGAATGATGTATTTTTGTAGAAATATTTTTCACCCACCTCATAGTAGTTTTTCGGGTTGATCTAAAATGGAGACTTCCTCTTGGTATTGACTTCTTGACTCAATTCTTTAAGGTCAGACCCTACTCGGAAAAGGGTAAGTTTAGTTCCAAAAACTACTAAATTACCAGAGGTTTAAATTTTCCAGGACGCTCGAGACAGATTTTATAAAATATGCGATTCGTCCTTTAGTTTCCAAAAATTTTGATTTTTGTCTTGATATTTTAAAAATTTTGTAACTCTTAAACCGGGAGGATTTTGAGGTGATTAAAATTTTCAAATACTTCTTAGGAAATTAATAAGTTGTGGTTGAAACAGTTTTAAAAAATTCGAAAGTTAGGTACCTCATTTTTGAAAAATTATAATTTTGGCCTAAAAGCGATTTTTTGTCGTTAAAAGCTCGTTTCAAGTCGGATGGTTATGAAATTTGAATTAAAGGTTCAAAATACCATATTAACTAAATCTACAAGATTTCAAGAAACCTTGACTGCCCAAGTTTCAAAAATTACATTTTTGGTCCTTTAAGTTTTACAATCTTACATTTTGATATCAAACTTATTCCTTATTGTATTTTCTTGGCGGGAAGAAGTCCCAATCTTTCCAGTCACTTCATATATGAAATTTACAGAGTCTTGGGTCTAATATTTCGAATTTTTAGAGGTGGCCTTCATAGTTTTTCATATTTACACTTTTGGCCCCATATTTCACAATAATTGCAAAAATAACCCAAGCTTCGATTTTTTATTGCACAAGTTACAAGTCCAGAATTTCAATAATATATAAAAATTCATTTTAAACATTTCTAAAATATATTTGAACATTCATAGCATCATAAATCATAAAAGCATAATGATGAACAATTTTATCAACATTTTATGCAAGAAAAATATCATACTCATCTTTTTATTTTCTCTAGATTTCATTAAAACATAAATCTCATAAATACTTGCTAAAATTCATAAAATATAATATTATCACATGAGCATACATTTTGTTGCACTAGTAGAAAGAATGATGTATTTTTGTAGAAATATTTTTCACCCACCTCATAGTAGTTTTTCGGGTTGATCTAAAATGGAGACTTCCTCTTGGTATTGACTTCTTGACTCAATTCTTTAAGGTCAGACCCTACTCGGAAAAGGGTAAGTTTAGTTCCAAAACTACTAAATTACCAGAGGTTTAAATTTTCCAGACGCTCGAGACATTTTATAAAATATGCGATTCGTCCTTTAGTTTCCAAAAATTTTGATTTTTGTCTTGATATTTTAAAAATTTTGTAACTCTTAAACCGGGAAGGATTTTGAGGTGATTAAAATTTTCAAATACTTCTTAGGAAATTAATAAGTTGTGGTTGAAACAGTTTTAAAAATTCGAAAGTTAGGTACCTCATTTTCGAAAATTATAATTTTGGCCTAAAAGCGATTTTTTGTCGTTAAAAGCTCGTTTCAAGTCGGATGGTTATGAAATTTGAATTAAAGGTTCAAAATACCATATTAACTAAATCTACAAGATTTCAAGAAACCTTGACTGCCCAAGTTTCAAAAATTACATTTTTGGTCCTTTAAGTTTTACAATCTTACATTTTGATATCAAACTTATTCCTTATTGTATTTTCTTGGCAGGAAGAAGTCCCAATCTTTCAAGTCACTTCATATATGAAATTTACAGAGTCTTGGGTCTAATATTTCGAATTTTTAGAGGTGGCCTTCATAGTTTTTCATATTTACACTTTTGGCCCCATATTTCACAATAATTGCAAAAATAACCCAAGCTTCGATTTTTTTATTGCACAAGTTACAAGTCCAGATTTTCAATAATATATAAAAAAACTCATTTTAAATATTTCTAAAATATATTTGAACGTTCATAGCATCATAAATCATAAAAGCATAATGATGAGCAATTTTATCAACATTTTATGCAAGAAAAATATCATACTCATCTTTTTATTTTCTCTTAATTTCATTAAAACATAAATCTCATAAATACTTGCTAAAATTCATAAAATATAATATTATCACATGAGCATACATTTTGTTGCACTAGTAGAAAGAATGATGTATTTTTGTAGAAATATTTTTCACCCACCTCATAGTAGTTTTTCGGGTTGATCTAAAATGGAGACTTCCTCTTGGTATTGACTTATTGACTCAATTCTTTAAGGTCAGACCCTACTCGGAAAAGGGTAAGTTTAGTTCCAAAAACTACTAAATTACCAGAGGTTTAAATTTTCCAGACGCTCGAGACAGATTTTATAAAATATGCGATTCGTCCTTTAGTTTCCAAAAATTTTGATTTTTGTCTTGATATTTTAAAAATTTTGTAACTCTTAAACCGGGAAGGATTTTGAGGTGATTAAAATTTTCAAATACTTCTTAGGAAATTAATAAGTTGTGGTTGAAACAGTTTTAAAAATTCGAAAGTTAGGTACCTCATTTTAAAAATTATAATTTTGGCCTAAAAGCGATTTTTGTCGTTAAAAGCTCGTTTCAAGTCGGATGGTTATGAAATTTGAATTAAAGGTTCAAAATACCATATTAACTAAATCTACAAGATTTCAAGAAACCTTGACTGCCCAAGTTTCAAAAATTACATTTTTGGTCCTTTAAGTTTTACAATCTTACATTTTGATATCAAACTTATTCCTTATTGTATTTTCTTGGCAGGAAGAAGTCCCAATCTTTCAAGTCACTTCATATATGAAATTTACAGAGTCTTGGGTCTAATATTTCGAATTTTTATAGGTGGCCTTCATAGTTTTTCATATTTACACTTTTGGCCCCATATTTCACAATAATTGCAAAAATAACCCAAGCTTCGATTTTTTTTTGCACAAGTTACAAGTCCAGAATTTCAATAATATATAAAAATTCATTTTAAACATTTCTAAAATATATTTGAACATTCATAGCATCATAAATCATAAAAGCATAATGATGAACAATTTTATCAACATTTTATGCAAGAAAAATATCATACTCATCTTTTTATTTTCTCTAAATTTCATTAAAACATAAATCTCATAAATACTTGCTAAAATTCATAAAATATAATATTATCACATGAGCATACATTTTGTTGCACTAGTAGAAAGAATGATGTATTTTTGTAGAAATATTTTTCACCCACCTCATAGTAGTTTTTCGGGTTGATCTAAAATGGAGACTTCCTCTTGGTATTGACTTCTTGACTCAATTCTTTAAGGTCAGACCCTACTCGGAAAAGGGTAAGTTTAGTTCCAAAAACTTCTAAATTCCCAGAGGTTTAAATTTTCCAGGGACGCCGAGACAGATTTTATAAAATATGCAGATTCGTCCTTTAGTTTCCAAAAATTTTGATTTTTGTCTTGATATTTTAAAAATTTTGTAACTCTTAAACCGGGAAGGATTTTGAGGTGATTAAAATTTTCAAATACTTCTTAGGAAATTAATAAGTTGTGGTTGAAACAGTTTTAAAAATTCGAAAGTTAGGTACCTCATTTTCGAAAATTATAATTTTGGCCTAAAAGCGATTTTTTGTCGTTAAAAGCTCGTTTCAAGTCGGATGGTTATGAAATTTGAATTAAAGGTTCAAAATACTATATTAACTAAATCTACAAGATTTCAAGAAACCTTGACTGCCCAAGTTTCAAAAATTACATTTTTGGTCCTTTAAGTTTTACAATCTTACATTTTGATATCAAACTTATTCCTTATTGTATTTTCTTGGCGGGAAGAAGTCCCAATCTTTCCAGTCACTTCATATATGAAATTTACAGAGTCTTGGGTCTAATATTTCGAATTTTTAGAGGTGGCCTTCATAGTTTTTCATATTTACACTTTTGGCCCCATATTTCACAATAATTGCAAAAATAACCCAAGCTTCGATTTTTTTCTTGCACAAGTTACAAGTCCAGATTTTCAATAATATATAAAAAAACTCATTTTAAATATTTCTAAAATATATTTGAACGTTCATAGCATCATAAATCATAAAAGCATAATGATGAGCAATTTTATCAACATTTTATGCAAGAAAAATATCATACTCATCTTTTTATTTTCTCTTAATTTCATTAAAACATAAATCTCATAAATACTTGCTAAAATTCATAAAATATAATATTATCACATGAGCATACATTTTGTTGCACTAGTAGAAAGAATGATGTATTTTTGTAGAAATATTTTTCACCCACCTCATAGTAGTTTTTCGGGTTGATCTAAAATGGAGACTTCCTCTTGGTATTGACTTATTGACTCAATTCTTTAAGGTCAGACCCTACTCGGAAAAGGGTAAGTTTAGTTCCAAAAACTACTAAATTACCAGAGGTTTAAATTTTCCACGCTCGAGAATTTTTTATAAAATATGCAGATTCGTCCTTTAGTTTCCAAAAATTTTGATTTTTGTCTTGATATTTTAAAAATTTTGTAACTCTTAAACCGGGAAGGATTTTGAGGTGATTAAAATTTTCAAATACTTCTTAGGAAATTAATAAGTGGTGGTTGAAACAGTTTTAAAAATTCGAAAGTTAGGTACCTCATTTTCAAAAATTATAATTTTGGCCTAAAAGCGATTTTTGTCGTTAAAAGCTCGTTTCAAGTCGGATGGTTATGAAATTTGAATTAAAGGTTCAAAATACCATATTAACTAAATCTACAAGATTTCAAGAAACCTTGACTGCCCAAGTTTCAAAAATTACATTTTTGGTCCTTTAAGTTTTACAATCTTACATTTTGATATCAAACTTATTCCTTATTGTATTTTCTTGGCAGGAAGAAGTCCCAATCTTTCAAGTCACTTCATATATGAAATTTACAGAGTCTTGGGTCTAATATTTCGAATTTTTAGAGGTGGCCTTCATAGTTTTTCATATTTACACTTTTGGCCCCATATTTCACAATAATTGCAAAAATAACCCAAGCTTCGATTTTTTTATTGCACAAGTTACAAGTCCAGAATTTCAATAATATATAAAAATTCATTTTAAACATTTCTAAAATATATTTGAACATTCATAGCATCATAAATCATAAAAGCATAATGATGAACAATTTTATCAACATTTTATGCAAGAAAAATATCATACTCATCTTTTTATTTTCTCTAAATTTCATTAAAACATAAATCTCATAAATACTTGCTAAAATTCATAAAATATAATATTATCACATGAGCATACATTTTGTTGCACTAGTAGAAAGAATGATGTATTTTTGTAGAAATATTTTTCACCCACCTCATAGTAGTTTTTCGGGTTGATCTAAAATGGAGACTTCCTCTTGGTATTGACTTATTGACTCAATTCTTTAAGGTCAGACCCTACTCGGAAAAGGGTAAGTTTAGTTCCAAAAACTACTAAATTACCAGAGGTTTAAATTTTCCGACGCCGAGAGGATTTTATAAAATATGCAGATTCGTCCTTTAGTTTCCAAAAATTTTGATTTTTGTCTTGATATTTTAAAAATTTTGTAACTCTTAAACCGGGAAGGATTTTGAGGTGATTAAAATTTTCAAATACTTCTTAGGAAATTAATAAGTTGTGGTTGAAACAGTTTTAAAAAATTCGAAAGTTAGGTACCTCATTTTCGAAAATTATAATTTTGGCCTAAAAGCGATTTTTTGTCGTTAAAAGCTTGTTTCAAGTCGGATGGTTATGAAATTTGAATTAAAGGTTCAAAATACCATATTAACTAAATCTACAAGATTTCAAGAAACCTTGACTGCCCAAGTTTCAAAAATTACATTTTTGGTCCTTTAAGTTTTACAATCTTACATTTTGATATCAAACTTATTCCTTATTGTATTTTCTTGGCAGGAAGAAGTCCCAATCTTTCAAGTCACTTCATATATGAAATTTACAGAGTCTTGGGTCTAATATTTCGAATTTTTAGAGGTGGCCTTCATAGTTTTTCATATTTACACTTTTGGCCCCATATTTCACAATAATTGCAAAAATAACCCAAGCTTCGATTTTTTTTTATTGCACAAGTTACAAGTCCAGAATTTCAATAATATATAAAAATTCATTTTAAACATTTCTAAAATATATTTGAACATTCATAGCATCATAAATCATAAAAGCATAATGATGAACAATTTTATCAACATTTTATGCAAGAAAAATATCATACTCATCTTTTTATTTTCTCTAAATTTCATTAAAACATAAATCTCATAAATACTTGCTAAAATTCATAAAATATAATATTATCACATGAGCATACATTTTGATGCACTAGTAGAAAGAATGATGTATTTTTGTAGAAATATTTTTCACCCACCTCATAGTAGTTTTTCGGGTTGATCTAAAATGGAGACTTCCTCTTGGTATTGACTTCTTGACTCAATTCTTTAAGGTCAGACCCTACTCGGAAAAGGGTAAGGTCAGTTCCAAAAACTTCTAAATTCCCAGAGGTTTAAATTTTCCAGACGCTCGAGACAGATTTTATAAAATTTGCAGATTCGTCCTTTAGTTTCCAAAAATTTTGATTTTTGTCTTGATATTTTAAAAATTTTGTAACTCTTAAACCGGGAAGGATTTTGAGGTGATTCAAATTTTCAAATACTTCTTAGGAAAGTAATAAGTTGTGGTTGAAACAGTTTTAAAAAATTCGAAAGTTAGGTACCTCATTTTCGAAAATTATAATTTTGGCCTAAAAGCGATTTTTTGTCGTTAAAAGCTCGTTTCAAGTCGGATGGTTATGAAATTTGAATTAAAGGTTCAAAATACCATATTAACTAAATCTACAAGATTTCAAGAAACCTTGACTGCCCAAGTTTCAAAAATTACATTTTTGGTCCTTTAAGTTTTACAATCTTACATTTTGATATCAAACTTGTTCCTTATTGTATTTTCTTGGCAGGAAGAAGTCCCAATCTTTCCAGTCACTTCATATATGAAATTTACAAAGTCTTGGGTCTAATATTTCGAATTTTTAGAGGTGGCCTTCATAGTTTTTCATATTTACACTTTTGGCCCCATATTTCACAATAATTGCAAAAATAACCTAAGCTTCGATTTTCTTCTTGCACAAGTTACAAGTCCAGAATTTCAACAATATATAAAAAAAAACTCATTTTAAACATTTCTAAAATATATTTGAACATTCATAGCATCATAAATCATAAAAGCATAATGATGAGCAATTTTATCAACATTTTATGCAAGAAAAATATCATACTCATCTTTTTATTTTCTCTAAATTTCATTAAAACATAAATCTCATAAATACTTGCTAAAATTCATAAAATATAATATTATCACATGAGCATACATTTTGTTGCACTAGTAGAAAGAATGATGTATTTTTGTAGAAATATTTTTCACCCACCTCATAGTAGTTTTTTGGGTTGATCTAAAATGGAGACTTCCTCTTGGTATTGACTTATTGACTCAATTCTTTAAGGTCAGACCCTACTCGGAAAAGGGTAAGTTTAGTTCCAAAAACTACTAAATTACCAGAGGTTTAAATTTTCCAGACGCTCGAGGCAGATTTTATAAAATATGCGATTCATCCTTTAGTTTCCAAAAATTTGATTTTTGTCTTGATATTTTAAAAATTTTGTAACTCTTAAACCGGGAAGGATTTTGAGGTGATTAAAATTTTCAAATACTTCTTAGGAAATTAATAAGTTGTGGTTGAAACAGTTTTAAAAATTCGAAAGTTAGGTACCTCATTTTCGAAAATTATAATTTTGGCCTAAAAGCGATTTTTTGTCGTTAAAAGCTCGTTTCAAGTCGGATGGTTATGAAATTTGAATTAAAGGTTCAAAATACCATATTAACTAAATCTACAAGATTTCAAGAAACCTTGACTGCCCAAGTTTCAAAAATTACATTTTTGGTCCTTTAAGTTTTACAATCTTACATTTTGATATCAAACTTATTCCTTATTGTATTTTCTTGGCAGGAAGAAGTCCTAATCTTTCAAGTCACTTTATATATGAAATTTACAGAGTCTTGGGTCTAATATTTCGAATTTTTAGAGGTGGCCTTCATAGTTTTTCATATTTACACTTTTGGCCCCATATTTCACAATAATTGCAAAAATAACCCAAGCTTCGATTTTTTTCTTGCACAAGTTACAAGTCCAGAATTTCAATAATATATAAAAATTCATTTTAAACATTTCTAAAATATATTTGAACATTCATAGCATCATAAATCATAAAAGCATAATGATGAGCAATTTTATCAACATTTTATGCAAGAAAAATATCATACTCATCTTTTTATTTTCTCTAAATTTCATTAAAACATAAATCTCATAAATACTTGATAAAATTAATAAAAAATAATATTATCACATGAGCATACATTTTGTTGCACTAGTAGAAAGAATGATGTATTTTTGTAGAAATATTTTTCACCCACCTCATAGTAGTTTTCGAGTTGATCTAAAATGGAGACTTCCTCTTGGTATTGACTTCTTGACTCAATTATTTAAGGTCAGACCCTACTCGGAAAAGGGTAAGGTCAGTTCCAAAAACTTCTAAATTCCCAGAGGTTTAAATTTTCCAGACGCTCGAGACAGATTTTATAAAATTTGCAGATTCGTCCTTTAGTTTCCAAAATTTTTGATTTTTGTCTTGATATTTTAAAAATTTTGTAACTCTTAAACCGGGAAGGATTTTGAGGTGATTCAAATTTTAAAATACTTCTTAGGAAAGTAATAAGTTGTGGTTGAAACAGTTTTAAAAAATTCGAAAGTTAGGTACCTCATTTTCGAAAATTATAATTTTGGCCTAAAAGCGATTTTTTGTCGTTAAAAGCTCGTTTCAAGTCGGATGGTTATGAAATTTGAATTAAAGGTTCAAAATACCATATTAACTAAATCTACAAGATTTCAAGAAACCTTGACTGCCCAAGTTTCAAAAATTACATTTTGGTCCTTTAAGTTTTACAATCTTACATTTTGATATCAAACTTGTTCCTTATTGTATTTTCTTGCCAGGAAGGAGTCCCAATCTTTCAAGTCACTTCATATATGAAATTTACAGAGTCTTGGGTCTAATATTTCGAATTTTTAGAGGTGGCCTTCATAGTTTTTCATATTTACACTTTTGGCCCCATATTTCACAATAATTGCAAAAATAACCTAAGCTTCGATTTTCTTCTTGCACAAGTTACAAGTCCAGAATTTCAACAATATATAAAAAAAACTCATTTTAAACATTTCTAAAATATATTTGAACATTCATAGCATCATAAATCATAAAAGCATAATGATGAGCAATTTTATCAACATTTTATGCAAGAAAAATATCATACTCATCTTTTTATTTTCTCTTAATTTCATTAAAACATAAATCTCATAAATACTTGCTAAAATTCATAAAATATAATATTATCACATGAGCATACATTTTGTTGCACTAGTAGAAAGAATGATGTATTTTTGTAGAAATATTTTTCACCCACCTCATAGTAGTTTTTCGGGTTGATCTAAAATGGAGACTTCCTCTTGGTATTGACTTCTTGACTCAATTCTTTAAGGTCAGACCCTACTCGGAAAAGGGTAAGTTTAGTTCCAAAAACTTCTAAATTCCCAGAGGTTTAAATTTTCCGACGCTCGAGACAGATTTTATAAAATATGCAGATTCGTCCTTTAGTTTCCAAAAATTTTGATTTTTGTCTTGATATTTTAAAAATTTTGTAACTCTTAAACCGGGAAGGATTTTGAGGTGATTAAAATTTTCAAATACTTCTTAGGAAATTAATAAGTTGTGGTTGAAACAGTTTTAAAAAATTCGAAAGTTAGGTACCTCATTTTTGAAAATTATAATTTTGGCCTAAAAGCGATTTTTGTCGTTAAAAGCTCGTTTCAAGTCGGATGGTTATGAAATTTGAATTAAAGGTTCAAAATACCATATTAACTAAATCTACAAGATTTCAAGAAACCTTGACTGCCCAAGTTTCAAAAATTACATTTTTGGTCCTTTAAGTTTTACAATCTTACATTTTGATATCAAATTTGTTCCTTATTGTATTTTCTTGGCAGGAAGGAGTCCCAATCTTTCAAGTCACTTTATATATGAAATTTACAGAGTCTTGGGTCTAATATTTCGAATTTTTAGAGGTGGCCTTCATAGTTTTTCATATTTACACTTTTGGCCCCATATTTCACAATAATTGCAAAAATAACCCAAGCTTCGATTTTTTCTTGCACAAGTTACAAGTCCAGATTTTCAATAATATATAAAAAAACTCATTTTAAATATTTCTAAAATATATTTGAACATTCATAGCATCATAAATCATAAAAGCATAATGATGAGCAATTTTATCAACATTTTATGCAAGAAAAATATCATACTCATCTTTTTATTTTCTCTTAATTTCATTAAAACATAAATCTCATAAATACTTGCTAAAATTCATAAAATATAATATTATCACATGAGCATACATTTTGTTGCACTAGTAGAAAGAATGATGTATTTTTGTAGAAATATTTTTCACCCACCTCATAGTAGTTTTTTCGGGTTGATCTAAAATGGAGACTTCCTCTTGGTATTGACTTCTTGACTCAATTCTTTATGGTCAGACCCTACTCGGAAAAGGATAAGTTTAGTTCCAAAAACTTCTAAATTCCCAGAGGTTTAAATTTTCCAGACGCTCGAGACAGATTTTATAAAATTTGCAGATTCGTCCTTTAGTTTCCAAAAATTTTGATTTTTGTCTTGATATTTTAAAAATTTTGTAACTCTTAAACCGGGAAGGATTTTGAGGTGATTCAAATTTTAAAATACTTCTTAGGAAAGTAATAAGTTGTGGTTGAAACAGTTTTAAAAAATTCGAAAGTTAGGTACCTCATTTTCGAAAATTATAATTTTGGCCTAAAAGCGATTTTTTGTCGTTAAAAGCTCGTTTCAAGTCGGATGGTTATGAAATTTGAATTAAAGGTTCAAAATACCATATTAACTAAATCTACAAGATTTCAAGAAACCTTGACTGCCCAAGTTTCAAAAATTACATTTTTGGTCCTTTAAGTTTTACAATCTTACATTTTGATATCAAACTTGTTCCTTATTGTATTTTCTTGGCGGGGAAGGAGTCCCAATCTTTCAAGTCACTTCATATATGAAATTTACAGAGTCTTGGGTCTAATATTTCGAATTTTTGTGCACTAGTAGAAAGAATGATGCATTTTTGTAGAAAGATTTTTCACCCACCTCGTAGTAGTTTTTCGGGTTGATCTAAAATAGAGTCTTCTTTTCTTGGTATTGACTTCTTGACTCAACTATTTAAGGTCAGCTCCTATATGGTATCCAACTCATATTTTGGTGTTAAAATTAAAGTCTCAAATTTTAAAGGGATTTAATATGATTAAATGGATACTATTTACCTTAATGTCTTCAAGTAGTCTCTAAAAATAGAATTTTTCCTTCAAGCTTCTAACTTCAACTTGAGATGGTGTAGGTCAGCCCCTAATCTCCTAAAATTCATATCCTTGAGTCAAGAATTAATTCTTCATGATGTCAAGAGGAAAAATACTAAACCACAATTTTCTCAACTTAAATGTGTGTAGTTTTGAATTTTCTCTTTAATCTTGTATTCAAGTCTAAGTTTCTAATTCTTCAAGGAATAATTTACTAGGAGTACCTCAATGAGAAGTATACAACATGATTAGAAGGTGAAGGTATAAGATTGAGGGTTTGAGAAGAAAAATAGAGTTAGAAGTAAAGATTTTCTTACCTTATGCTTAATGAATTTGATCCTTTAGAGAGAAAAATGGGAGCAAGTCTTGTGTTTTTGTGCTAAGTATGAAATGAAGTGTGTTGGGAGAGTTGGGTAAGTGATGTTACAAGAAGAAAAACATGGTCTTGACTCCCTTAGTAAAGGGCCAAAATTTTGGGCATTTTTCCAAAAATATTTTTAATAATAATTGGTTTAGGATTGTTAGATGATAAAAATATATGTTGATTCCCCTACAAGAGACTAAGAGCCAAAAGTTGGTGTTTGTAGGATGGAATTTTTTTTTTTGTGTTTAATAATGGCAATAGGTTTCTTTGGTGCAATTTTAAATGTTGTAGGATTAGTAGGTACTTTAAAAATGTTGTAGGCTAAATAGGATGGAACAACTTTCCCCACTTTACTCCTTATGGCTGATTTTTGGGGTATTATGTCAAAAACATTTAATTTTTTCCTAATTATCTAGTTGAAGAAAGAAAATAATAAAATAGTAATAGAAAAAAATGAGTTATTTTCCTATTATAGTGATAAAATCGAAAATTATGAAAAATATCTATTTTTTTATTTATAAAATTGAGGAAAATAAAATGTATAAATATCGATAATTATAAAATACGTGAAGAAACATTATTGGAAATCAATGATACTGTTTCCGGACTCTAGTGTGACTTTTTTAGAATCAAAATAAATTTCATTCATTCATTAGAAAAACTTACAAGTGATTACAATAAGTGAAAAATAATTGCAAGCCCTACAAGATCATAAATCTATACATATCTAAAACAATTAAAAAAATTAAATCTAACTAGATCTAAGCGATCCGTAGAATCGAACTTCGCAATGGAAGCTGGACAAAACACGTACCAAAGATGATATCACTTTTGTCACGTATCGTCGGGTAATTACTCATCGATCTTTTGAATAAAATACCACATAGCGGAAAAATTTTGTGACGACCCAACCCTTTTTAAATTACTCGAGCTTTTAATTAATTATAATGTTGCATCAAATATCTAATTTATATTTTTAATGAGCAATTTATTCGGTTTATGAAATTTATATACATTTGAGCATCCGAGAACCGATTGCGCCCTAACTACGGTAATGGAAATGTATAGATATCACGATGACATAACAAGAACATTATTATGGAGTTTCGGACTTAGATATCAGGATTTAGATTTTTGTACCGAATAAGTGATTTTCGGATATTTTCACAAAAGTGTTTATTTTTATTGGGAATTCGATATTTAGTTTCTACATTACAATTTATTACTAACGACCATCAAATTTGTGAAAATCGAGTTTTACTAACTCTCGGGATTTGTTTTAAGAAAATTTGTAGACTTTATGAGTATTTTTAAATAATAACTCTTATTAAATATTTTCTTTTTATATTTTCTTTTACCCCAAGCTATTACATTATTTTTTTATAAAAACCCCAACACATGGGTCTTCTTCTTCATACCACCAAACTCAATTCAAAACCTCCATTGTTGAAGATAAGCTCCAAGGGTAAGTTTCTTCATCTTTTCTTTAATTCTTGACTTTTCTTTAAATTCTTTTAGGCAAAATAATCCTATGAAATTGTTAAACATAGAAATCCACTTTGATCATGAAAATATGAAGTTTTGAACCTTAATTTTTGGCTTCTAATTCTCGGCAGTTTTTGAAGAAATTTAACAAGAATTTTGATTCAATTTTGTTTGTAGATAGAGTATTTTTTTCTAACTATTATAAGCTTAATTAGGTGTTTTAAGTTTGTTTAAAAAAAAAAAAGTCATCCCTAATCACCTAATATTGGACGGCAATGATAAGGAATTTTAGGGAAATACTTTGTTAAATTTTTTAAGCTTGATACTTGATAATTTGATAGTTAAAAATGATGATTATAACTTTTGTTTTTAATTTTGAGTTATATATGATTTTTAGTGAATTAATCTTGTTATTTATGGCTTAAGAAGATTTCAAGAAAAATTTCATAAGTAATTGTTGGAGATGAACTTAGGCTAGTTGATGAACAAACCAATTTGGAATTTTTGGTTTCATTACTTTCAATGTTATTAAAAATTAGGAGTTTAGAGCCTTAAGGAATTAATTTGGTGAAATTTGAAGAAGTGTGTGTTTTTGGTGTTCTTGGTGAAATTTGAAGGAGTGTGTGTTTTTGGTGTTCTTGGTGAAATTTGAAGGAGTGTGTGTTCTTGGTGTTCTTGGTGAAAACTTGAAGATTTAAAGCTTTTAGTAATTTTAGGATATTTTGATGAGAGCTTCTAATTTCTAATAAGTGATTTTAGAATAAGTTAATGAGAGCTTTTAATTTCTAAAAGTGATTTTAGGATGATAAGTTGATAAAATTTGGTGTTTAAAAATATTAGAACCGGGAAAATTGAATAGAGCTTGAAAAACGGAGAAATACGTTCCATCAGGTCCGACTACTGTCCACCAGAGGTGATCGTTCGGAGGCGGCTAAGGCTATCCGGAATTGAGGATAAGGATGATGAATAGTGACCATGTGACAAGTAATGATGAGATGTGACTTTGATGTGATGGGTGTAAGTGATGTGATGTGATGTGCACATGGCACGCAAATCAATGCAATCTTATCGGATTTTCATGACTAAGATATTTTCGGGATTTTTCCGGGATGACACGTCATTTTTAAGAAAATCGGGAATTTTAGTCGAAATAAGATTTTATAAATTAAGGGTTCGATTAATCGGAAATTTTATGTAAAACGAGTCGTTAGACGATTATTTGAATTAGGTGATTAATTAAGGATTAATTGACTTTAAGTTGACTTTTTGACTTTAAATTGATTTTGACTTTATGTTGACCGTTGACTTTGACTTTGACTTTTGACTTTGGTCAACTATCGTTTTTAAAGCTCTTTAAAAGGGTACCGAACACCCGATTATGGGATTTTTGACTTTAAGAACGTAGTAGATTTTACTTAGCTCATTAGACTAAGTTATTTGATGAACTTTACTTTGTCTATGTCATTTAAGTTATAAGGATTAAGCTGTGTTAGGTGCGGCGCAATCGGAAAACGGACTCATTCGAACAAATACATCACTAGATATCTGTAAACTTCAAAGGTGGGTAAACTTGATTTTGTAAGCATGTTTATCTTGTTATACTATGTTTGTCAACTTTCCTTAATTGCTAAAATTTGCCTACGGGCTATATGTATCTTTGCCAACGGATGGGGATGACCCCGGTGTCGAAATGGCCGAGAGCCAAATATATCCGCTAACGGGTGGGGATGACCCCCGGTGTCGAGGAAAATAATTTTAGAGCATTTTTTTGTTTGACTTATATAGTGTAATCGCTACGTTTCCCATCGAGTTTCACATGACCACGCCTTCAAATGTTTTGTTACATTTTAGATAATGATGACGAGCCGGAGCCGAGGCGTAGGGACTGTCTGCGTGGCGTTGTTACGTATTTCCGAATAATTTAAGTACTTACTTTTTGATGAAGCAAACCTTAAAGCTTTTGTAATAAGTATTTTTAATACGTAACTCTTATAAACCTTATTAGTTTTGATAAACTTTTCAAGTTTATATTAAGAAATTTTTAAGCCCACATTTTAGTAATTAAAGTATTCTATTTATGCTTCCGCAAATTATTTATAAATTCTCAAGTGTACCACAGTGACGTTCCTAATCAAAATGGGTTCGGGGCGTTACAAGTGGTATCAGAACGGGTCTACGTTTCTGTAGACTATAAATGATTTTTCTTTAAAACTTTACTTTATTTTAAGAACTTGATTACCGAAAATTGGGAAGGACGACCACGTTAGCAGAACCTACACTCGCTCCGAGGTATGATTTAGTAAAATGCTTTGATATTATTGCATTTTATTTCAATGAAATTTTATGAAATGAACTTGTTCCTCAAACAAGAACGATTATGAACTATGATGAACTTTAGAGGAACTTTACAAGAATTTTATGAGAACTAGTACAACAAATCTTGAAAACCTAGTGATGCTTTTAAGAACTTCACAACTAAAAGAACTTTGAACTTAGATCATTTGATGCTTCATGAACTTAGACTTTTGAACTTAGTTCTCGAAATAAGACTGACAATTAGTTGACTTTTAGATAGACTGATAAAAACTTTCATATACTCAGATGAATCCACAGAGAATTTACGGTGACTATCTGACTGCCACTATGCATATGGGTGAGCCTTTAGCCGACTATGTATACCGCGTAGGTCATCTACGTAACCAGGTTATAGCAGTAGGTTTCGATGTGCCAGACTATTCGGCTGCTACTCACTTGATCGCGACCTCGGGCCCGTTGATAGTGAATTGGCACACAGCGGTATTAGACCGGATGTTCGCCGAGAATGTGGTTATAGGAGGAAGCTTTAGTTACGTTCGTTTTGGACATCGTTTAATCTCCACCCGTAACAAACAAGAGAGAGGACGGATAGTGAGTGACCAGTTGTTCCAACAATCTGCTATGGAACGAGGGGAGGCGGATAGACTCCGTAGGCGTGCTGAAAAACGCGATATTCAGGCAAACCGAACTCATGAAGATGCGGTCAAGGCCTTAGAGTTGTCTACATTGCCGATGCGCTCGGGACGACACGAGAGTGACCCGACCCGAGCTATGGGTCCGAGTCCGACGAAAGACGGGGATGGAGGATATGCTCCATCCGATCGTTTGGGTTTCTTTCTTGGAGAAGGGAGAAGATCAGGGGATGGAGGATATGCTCCTAGGGTGTCCGGACGACCGTTGTCCTTTTTATATGTATATATATCTAGTTCTAGGAGAGCGAAGCGTAGGTCTACTTCTTTTATATTTATACTCATGCCCATTTTCCCGTAGGGCATCAAGTATATATCGGCTAGTAGGGTGGACAAGACTTTATTTTTTTGTGTTGATGATTGTACAAATGACTCGTACTCGGCCCCATTGTAGAGCATGAAGTCCGGCGTTATAAATACGAGTAGGAAGGGCATTTTGGCTCTCCTCGATCGGTTTATAAATATATCGGGAATAGTTCTACTCATTGCTATGTCATTTATCCTTACGCCACATGTATGTATTTACTTTTATGATTGGTTGCACATCTAATTTGTTGTCAAGGTCTGTGTATGGAACTACCGCTTAAACATTATAGAATTATGTCTATCTATAATCAATCCTAAACAAGGCACTATGATATTTGATTAACAAAGAAGAAAATGGCACCACAACGAAGAAGACCAGCGGACCAAGGATAGAAAGGAGCCCTCAATCGGCTCAGTGCGAGTGAGCATGCATCAAAACCTGAACCAGCGGCTCCCGCGATTGGAGCGATCAGGCGCGAATTTGCAAAGGACTTCCTTACTACCCTACGGTATGGTTCAACAAATAACTCCCAGAATGCACCAATAGCACCACGAGGGGTGCCACGTACCAATGAAATCGTCGAACAATTCCGACGATTCGCGCCACCAAGACTCCATGGAAATGAGGGTCCTCTCAGAATCGAAGAGTGGATCATGGAATTAGAAAGAATTTTCGATCACCTAGAGCGTTTGGAAACCCGAGAAAGTGTCTTGTGGAAAGTTTCGATTAGTTGAAAGTGCGACCCACTGGTGGACGTCGCACGAAAGGACCCGGCAGGACGTGCGAGAGAAAGGAGTTGGCGTGGGATGAATTTAAAGGGATGGTTACGGATCGCTATTTTTCGGAATCGGTGAGGGATCAAAAGGAAACCGAGTTTGTAAATTTAAAACAAGGAAGGTTTCTTGGTGATGGAATATGAAAGACAATTCAATCAATTGTCCAGGTTTGCACCTCATATGGTGAACACGGATGGGAGGAAGGCAAGGAGATTTGAAAGAGGGTTAAGGCCAGAAATTGGGAGTATCGTTGCAGGTTTAAGGTTGCCCACCTACAGGGAAGTGATTGAGAGGTCTCAAATCATATCCTACAGTCTGAATCTTGATCAGACCCCTGCATTACCTGATCAAGCGGGAAAGAGGAAATGGGTTCCTCCTCAAAAAGGAAAGTTTGTTCCTCCAATCAGAAGGTTCAAACCAACTGGCAGTCAAGTTCCAAATCGTGGAAATGTACCCCAATGCTCTAATTGCCAGAAGTATCACTTTGGCGAGTGCCTAGCCGGGAAAGGGCTCTGCTTTAAGTGTCACCAACCGGGACACAGGATCGAAAATTGCCCAAATGCAGGAATTCAGGTTCCATCAGGAGTCAGAATGGGAGGCCAGCAACAAGGCCCAGGACGTCCCCAAGATAGGAAGGGGAAAGCTCGTGTTTTCGCTCGACTAATGAGGAAGCAGGAGGAAAACGAAACCATGACGGTATGCTACGTATTTCACATACCGCACTTGTATTATTCGACATCTGGAGCTTCACATTCTTTTATGTCCGAGAACTTTAGGAGAAAACTTGGACTAAATTGTTGTGATAACGAGGAAGCACTAGAAGTAATTATTCCCTCAGGAGAAACAATTAATACTAAGAAAAGCTGAGAGGAGTGGAACTTACTATTAGTGGCCAACAAATGAAAGTTGATCATGACGTGCTAGAAATGAGAGACTTTGATGTTATATTGGGTATAGATTGGTTAAGTAAGAATCGAGCCACCATTAAATGTTATGATAGAGAAATTGAATTTGAAGGATCAAATGGAAATCAATTTGTCTTTCATGGAGCAAAGACTAACACTAGAGTAAAGAAGATAGTGTCGGCAATAAAAGCTATCAAAATGCTACAAAAAAGAGATTGTCAAGGATTTTTGGTGAATGTAATGGGGAAAGAGACGATGGAAAGGAAGACAACAAATGAAGCAGTGGTTAAAGAATTTTTAGATGTATTCCCTGATGATTTACCAGGGATTCCCCCAGATCGTCAAGTGGAATTCACCATAGATTTAGTGCCAGGAGCGGCACCAGTGTCTAAGGCACCATACAGAATGGCACCCAAGGAATTACAAGAACTAAAGATCCAGATCCAAGAGTTGTTGGATAAGAAATTTATTCGACCTAGTGTTTCACCTTGGGGAGCGCCAGTACTATTTGTGAAGAAAAAGGATGGAACTTTTAGAATGTGCATTGATTATCGAGACTTGAACCGGCTGACTATTAAGAACAAATATCCTTTGCCTAGGATAGAAGATCTGTTCGATCAATTGAAGGGAGCCAGTGTGTTCTCCAAAATTGATTTGAGATCCGGATACCATCAATTGAAGATCAATGATTGTGATATCCCTAAAACAGCGTTCAGGACAAGATACGGTCATTTCGAGTTTACCGTTATGCCGTTTGGTTTGTCAAATGCACCGGCAAAGTATTTATGGATTTGATGAACAGAGTGTTCCATTCGTATCTCGATAAGTTTGTTATTGTCTTTATAGATGACATTTTGGTTTTCTCACGAGACAAAGAACAACATGAAGAACACCTTCGCATTGTATTAGAGACCTTGCGACAAGAAAAACTTTATGCCAAGTTCAGCAAGTGTGAGTTTTGGCTAGACAGAGTTGTGTTTTTAGGACACATTGTCACTGCCAGTGGAATTGAAGTAGACCCATCCAAAGTACAGGCAGTGATGGATTGGAAGGCACCAACTAACGCAGGGAGAAGTGTGAAGTTTCTAGGTTTGGCTGGATATTACGGGAGATTTATCCAGGATTTCTCAAAAATCGCCAAGCCACGACACACTTAACTAAGAAGAATGAGAAATTTCGGTGGACGGACCAATGTGAAAACAACTTCCAAGAACTCAAGCAGAGGTTAGTGACAGCTCCTATTTTGACAATTCCAGAAGGAAGTGATGGATTTGTAATTTATACAGATGCGTCAAAATTAGGATTGGGATGTGTGCTAATGCAAAATGGCAAGGTTATCGCATATGCATCGAGACAGTTAAAAACGCATGAACAAAACTATCCCACTCACGACTTGGAATTAGCAGCAGTAGTTCACGCCTTAAAGATTTGGCGTCATTACCTTTATGGTGGAAAATGTGAGATCTTCACGGATCACAAGAGCTTGAAGTACTTCTTCACCCAGAAGGAGTTGAATATGCGTCAGAGAAGGTGGTTAGAATTGGTAAAAGATTATGATTGCACTATTCAATATCACCCAGGAAAGGCGAATGTTGTGGCAGATGCACTCAGTAGAAAGAATAGTGGACAGATTGCAACATTGCTCACACAACAAGAATCTTTATTAAGGGATTTTTCTAATCTAAGGTTGGAAATTTTGAGACCCCCTGTTCAGACAATTGTCGTGATTGCAGCATTGACAGTACAACCTACTCTGAGGCAACGAATCAAAGATGCCCAGAAGACGGATATTTTCCTCAACAAGATGAAGCAACGAGTACTTGCAGGAAATATCCAAGGATTTGCTATTGCACCAGATGAAACGCTAGTCTATGATGGAAGATTATGCGTACCTAAGGATGAAGAGTTGAGAAGGGAAATTCTTGATGAAGCCCATAACACACCTTATACAGCACATCCGGGAGGAACAAAAATGTATAGGGATTTGAGAGAAATTTTCTGGTGGAGAAATATGAAATGGACCATAGGAAAATTTGTTGAAAGATGTCTCATTTGCCGCAAGTGAAGGCCGAACACAAAGGCCGTCGGATTACTAAATCCACTTGATATTCTGAATGGAAATGGGAACACATTACTATGGATTTTAACCGGACTACCCAGATCAATAAGAAAGAATGAAGCTATTTGGGTTATTGTGGATGAGACTCACAAAAAAGCGCGCATTTTATCTTGGTAAGAATGACTTTCGGTATGGATCGTTTTGCTCGATTGTACATTGAGAAGATTGTTAGCCTTCATGGAGTGCCGTATCAATTGTGTCGGATCGTGATCCCCGTTTTACATTGAAATTTTGGGGAGTCTTCATACGGCTATGAAGACAAAGCTTAAGTTCAAGATCTTGCATATCATCCACAAAGGCGTTGATCGAAAAGAACAATTCAGGCGTTAGAAGATATGCCGAAGCAGTTGTATTGGATCTCGATGGAAGTTCGAGACTTATCTACCGTTGGTTGAATTTGCCTACAATAACAGTTACCAAGCTACTATCCAAATGGCACCATATGAAGCCTTGTATGGGAGAAAGTGCCGATCACCAGCTCATTGGGACGAAGTTGGTGAACGCAAAATTTTTGGACCAGAGATTATCGAGAAGACAGTGGGTGTGATAGCTAAGATTCGAGATAGAATCAAGGCAGCACAAGACCGACAGAAAAGTTATGCCGATAGAAGAAAAAAAGACTTGCAATTTGAGGTGTTAGATAAGGTATTTCTCAAGGTTGCACCTTTGAAAGGAGTGGTTCATTTTGGGAAGAACGGAAAATTGAGACCACGATACATTGGACCATTTGAAATTTTGGATAGGATTGGAGATGTCGCATATCGTTTAGCACTACCTCCAGAACTTGCAACAGTACATAATGTGTTTCATATATCCATGCTTAGGAAGTACATTTCCGATCCAAGCCACATCATTAACCATGAGGAATTGGATGTTAGTAACAATCTTGCCTACGAAGAAAGCCCATGTTGCTATTTTGGGAAAGAAGGTACATAAGTTGAGAAATCGGGAAGTGCCCCTAGTGTTAGTGCGGTGGAGCCGAGCATGGTAGGGAAGAGGCTACTTGGGGAGAGAGGAAGAGATCTAGCTAAATATCCAAATATTCTTAACTAAGTAAGTCGAATTTCGAGGACGAAATTTTTTAGTAGGGGAGGTTGTGACGACCCAACCCTTTTTAAATTACTCGAGCTTTTAATTAATTATAATGTTGCATCAAATATCTAATTTATATTTTTAATGAGCAATTTATTCGCTTTATGAAATTTATATACATTTGAGCATCCGAGAACTGATTGCGCCCCTAACTACGGTAATGGAAATGTATAGATATCGCGATGACATAACAAGAACATTATTATGGAGTTTCGGACTTAGATATCAGGATTTAGATTTTTGTACCGAATAAGTGATTTTCGGATATTTTCACAAAAGTGTTTATTTATATTGGGAATTCGATATTTAGTTTCTACATTACAATTTATTACTAACGACCATCAAATTTGTGAAAATCGAGTTTTACTAACTCTCGGGATTTGTTTTAAGAAAATTTGTAGACTTTATGAGTATTTTTAAATAATAACTCTTATTAAATATTTTCTTTTTATATTTTCTTTTACCCCAAGCTATTACATTATTTTTTTATAAAAACCCCCAACACATGGTCTTCTTCTTCACACCACCAAACTCAATTCAAAACCTCCATTGTTGAAGATAAGCTCCAAGGGTAAGTTTCTTCATCTTTTCTTTAATTCTTGACTTTTCTTTAAATTCTTTTAGGCAAAATAATCCTATGAAATTGTTAAACATAGAAATCCACTTTGATCATGAAAATATGAAGTTTTGAACCTTAATTTTTGGCTTCTAATTCTCGGCAGTTTTTGAAGAAATTTAACAAGAATTTTGATTCAATTTTGTTTGTAGATTAAGTATTTTTTTCTAACTATTATAAGCTTAATTAGGTGTTTTAAGTTTGTTTAAAAAAAAATAAAAAGTCATCCCTAATCACCTAATATTGGACGGCAATGATAAGGAATTTTAGGGAAATACTTTGTTAAATTTTTTAAGCTTGATACTTGATAATTTGATAGTTGAAAATGATGATTATAACTTTTGTTTTTAATTTTGAGTTATATATGATTTTTAGTGAATTAATCTTGTTATTTATGGCTTAAGAAGATTTCAAGAAAAATTTCATAAGTAATTGTTGGAGATGAACTTAGGCTAGTTGATGAACAAACCAATTTGGAATTTTTGGTTTCATTACTTTCAATGTTATTAAAAAATTAGGAGTTTAGAGCCTTAAGGAATTAATTTGGTGAAATTTGAAGAAGTGTGTGTTTTTGGTGTTCTTGGTGAAATTTGAAGGAGTGTGTATTTTTGGTGTTCTTGGTGAAATTTGAAGGAGTGTGTGTTTTTGGTGTTCTTGGTGAAATTTGAAGGAGTGTGTGTTCTTGGTGTTCTTGGTGAAAACTTGAAGATTTAAAGCTTTTAGTAATTTTAGGATATTTTGATGAGAGCTTCTAATTTCTAATAAGTGATTTTAGAATAAGTTAATGAGAGCTTTTAATTTCTAAAAGTGATTTTAGGATGATAAGTTGATAAAATTTGGTGTTTAAAAATATTAGAACAGGAAAATTGAATAGAGCTTGAAAAACGGAGAAATACGTTCCATCGGTCGACTCATGTCCACCAGGGCGGTGATCGGGCCGAAGCTAAAGGCTATCCGGAATTGAGGATAAGGATGATGAATAGTGACCATGTGACAAGTAATGATGAGATGTGACTTTGATGTGATGGGTGTAAGTGATGTGATGTGATGTGATGTGATGTGCACATGGCACGCAAATCAATGCAATCTTATCGGATTTTCATGACTAAGATATTTTCGGGATTTTTCAGGGATGACACGTCATTTTTAAGAAAATCGGGAATTTTAGTGAAATAAGATTTTATAAATTAAGGGTTCGATTAATCGGAAATTTTATGTAAAACGAGTCGTTAGCGATTATTTGAATTAGGTGATTAATTAAGGATTAATTGACTTTAAGTTGACTTTTTGACTTTAAATTGATTTTGACTTTATGTTGACCGTTGACTTTGACTTTGACTTTTGACTTTGATCAACTATCGTTTTTAAAGCTCTTTAAAAAGTCACGAACACCCGATTATGGGATTTTTGACTTTAAGAACGTAGTAGATTTTACTTAGCTCATTAGACTAAGTTATTTGATGAACTTTACTTTGTCCTATGTCATTTAAGTTATAAGGATTAACTGTGTTAGGTGCGGCGCAATCGGATAACGGACTCATTCGAACAAATACATCACTAGATATCTCAGTAAACTTCAAAGGTGGGTAAACTTCTGATTTTGTAAGCATGTTGTACTGTTATACTATGTTTGTCAACTTTCCTTAATTGCTAAAATTTGCCTACGGGCTATATGTATCTTGCCAACGGATGGGGATGACCCCGGTGTCGAGAAATGGCGAGAGCCAAATATATGTCGCTAACGGGGGGGATGACCCTCGGTATCATAAAATAATTTTAGAGCATTTTTGATTGTTTGACTTATATAGTGTAATCGCATACGTTTCCCATCGAGTTTCTGACTCACGCCTTCAAATGTTTTGTTACATTTCAGATAATGATGACGAGCCTGGAGCTGAGGCGTAGGGACTGTCTGCGTGGCGTTGTTCTCGTATTTCCCGAATAATTTAAGTACTTACTTTTGATGAAGCAAACCTTAAAGCTTTGTAATAAGTATTTTAATAATGCGTAACTCTTATAAACCTTATTAGTTTTGATAAACTTTTCAAGTTTATATTAAGAAATTTTAAGCCCACATTTTAGTAATTAAAGTATTCTATTTATGCTTCCGCAAATTATTTATAAATTTTCAAGTGTACCACAGTGGCGTTCCTAATCAAAATGAGTTCGGGCGTTACAAATTTATAAATTGGAAAAAAAAAGTCACATATTGGGGACAAATAAAAACCACTTATTGGTGACAAATTAATTTGGATTAAAAGTTGTCTTTGCTCTCTATGGAGGATGGGGAAATAGAAGAATTATAAATCAACGGTTGAAAATTTTTTTGAGAAAATTTATAGCCACCGGACAACCAAATTTGTTTTCCTTACATTTTTTCCGTATCTAACCGAAATCGTTGTACCAAAAACATGATGTAAAAATATAATTTATTGATGAGAAAGATGATTAAATCATCAAAAGCTAAAGATTAAAGAGGTAAAATGAAAGCAAACAGTCATAATACAAAAATCAAGCGAGAAATTATCATTAAAGTAAAAAGTATGTTAAAAAAACAAGATGAAGAAAGAAATACAAAACACCATCACAATTCATAGAGTTATATTTTTGTAGTCGAATCTTCTTCTAATTTTTAGGCACAAAATCAAACAAATTATAAATTTGTGGTAACATTCCATAAGCGCATCTTTGGACGCTTCACGCTTCTTGGACATATGTTTCATCCACTCTCTTTCTCTTTAGTCCTATATACATAGAAAATTAATCAAGATGAGGATGTAAAAAACTTATGAAAACATAAAAAGCGAAATTTATGTTATTTTTATTACCAACGCTAGAAGACATGCTCCCAATATCGCCAACTGGAAAGGACGATTCATTTCGGAAAATTTCTTTGGTCATGAGATTGTAATATCCAACTTGAACACGGTTCAATAATTTATCTCCTCTAACACGAGGGGAAAAGGTCAATGCTCAAATTCATTTGTAAATATAATTATATATATAATAGGTAAATACCGTCCAATTTATATGTAAAACAATGCAAAAATATTATGTAAGATATATATAGTGTTACCATTTTGTTGTCTTTTTCTTCTTTCTTCCCTTTAGTTCGTTCGGGAGACGACCATCAATAATGTAGGTGTAATTTGAAAGAGATCCAATTGTATGTAAATACGTAAATGGACGTAAGATTGAAACAACAATAAAATTGTACAATTATAATTAATGATGAGGATTTGAAAAAGAACTAGGAAAACAAAGGAATTAATATCATATTTAGAAATACAAGTTCAAAGAACAATCAATTATCATAATTTATGAGTTGGTTTATTGAAGCTTAAAAGATGGTTGAAATGTATCTCATTCAATTATTGTTTTGTCCATTTTCTTGAAGGAAATCGAATTCGGGCATTGATGTTTCACTATCCATTTAATATAATGTAAGATTCTTAAAGTTTGTGTATGAAAAATGAAATAGTAATTTTTCTTACTATGTTTTAACAATTAAAATAGATTTTACTAGGAAAAACCGAAACTCCACATAAAATAGCTAAATTTGATTTTGGGTGTGTTACCAAATCACATTTGTTCTCTTTTGGCCCGAGGCGGCGTCGAATTATCCGATTTTTCTTTCGCTCTAAATAGGAAAGTTCGGGGCTTGGTGCATTTATCTTGTCATGGCCAACTCCTCCTTGCCATACAATGATCGACCCAAAAAAGGTTTGATTGATAACATTATCATAATTAGCACATGAAAACCGAGCAATATTGGTATTTATGTAATGTAATGCAATGTATAAAAGTTTGGGATTTCAATTAACATTAATAATAAACAGATAGAACATAAAATCATGTAATGCAACAAAATAACAATATTGCTCAATTAACTTCATACATATTACTTCTCGTTTTTTACATGACTTTTAATGCACGAATATTTACTTCAATATATAGAGAAAGTCAGTTCTCTTGTAATACAAATTAAGTATTGTTTTGATTATATATAGCATTGGTAAAATATATGATGAAATGTCTCTTTTTCAACAACATATATGCTACAAAAAAAGAAATTATTATGGCTATCATGCAAAAAAAATATCATAGCTACAAAAGACAAAACGAATAGTACTTGTAAAGATCATATAATTACAACAGATTTTGTTCATTATTAGCAAATCAAATCTACTTCATGTCACCAAAGAAATTATTTATATAAAAAATATTAAAGTTTTCGATTTATAGGATTTACCTGATTGTTTATACAAGGCTCGATTTCAGGGGCCTCGAAAGATGAGGGGATTACCAGTAGTGCCATTTCATGTTCACCATTTTGTTGGTGTTGTTTCATGCAATTTTCGGGAATCTGTACATCACACACAAAAAAAAACACAAAATAAATAACTAAATATTTGTTACTATTATTTGGTGTTTCAAGTAAGATTTTTTCAATACCTTCTTTGAATGTTGTATAACTTTTTTGACATATCACATGATCACAAAACTTGATTAAAGTGAATTATATAACAACAACAATACCAACCCAAGCAGAGGCTGATGAAGTTTAAAAAAAAAAAGAAAAAAAAGCTCACATCTATTTCAACATTCTCATTGAAAATTAGATGATTAGAATCACATTTCCATTAAAAATCTTAAACTGTTAAATGACAATGCTTCTAAAATCCTTAAAGGAACATGTAAAAATATTAATATCTTTTTAACCAACATCACTTTCATTACTATATTGCTCAAGGAATATATAAAAAGAAGCGAATAAACAATTTTCATATGCATGAATATTAAGTCTTTTTCTGATCACCTTAAAATTCATTGGAGCCACAAAAATTGAAGCACCTTGCTGCTCATACTTTTGGATAAGCAAATTGTCTTAATTGATGTGAAAAACACACATAAGCATTGGAATAAACTTATTAATATGGATAAATGGATAATTTATAAGCAATGCTTTAAACATGCATGTTAACCTCATTTTAATATTCTCGAGGCAATGCAAGCTTATGTACACCAAGTTATAAAACAAGATAAACGTATGTTAAAGAATAATTTCTTACATATGTGCCTTGAGGTTTGTTCCAAGCCAATGGATTGAAAGGCATGAGCATTCCAGTCGGTATTTTGAACGAATCTATAGAATGGGGTACAAATCGTAGGCGAAAAAATTCAAACTTAGTAATTGTGCTTTAACAATATTATTATGATAGTGACACTACAATACGGATACAATATGATATTTATTAGCAAAATTTACCAAAGTTCAAAAAGAGGGATTTGTTTGGGGTTTAAATTCTTGACAAATTCTCAATCTTGGTAAGAAGGCAAGAAGCTCCAATTAATGATGGTGTGAATTCCAAGATGTCACTACAAGAAAAAGTTTTTTTTGCGACGACAAATATCCAAAGTCCGCAATTAAACTTTTTGCAGCGGCATGTCATCACAATAAAGTCATCGCAAACAATGAGTCGCAAGTACCTTGTCTGTGACCACAATTGTGTTGTCGCAAAAATATTAGCGACGACATCCGTCGCTAATATGTCGTCGCTAATGTTTCACACACCAATTCTGATATTTTCATTGATAACACTAACTTAGTTACCTACTCTGGTTTTTTAGTATATAAATTTTTTGGTCTAATTCTATCCTGGGGGATTTTCACCAAGTGTGTGTTTTTTTTTTCTAATTTCCTAATTTCAAATTAAGTTGATCTTATATTGTAAAAACAACAAATATATGGGAATTTAAGTTGAGTCCTCTAGTCTGTACGTATGAGGAGCTAAGTAATTAGCTTCACAAAACACGTGACGATATATAAGTTTTGTACTTCTATTTCACATGGCAATAGATCGTGCAAATAAAATAGGAGATGAAATTGGACAGGTAAAAATGATAAAAAAAAATAAAAATAAAAAAACTGAATTTTTTTCCTTAGAAAGGCTAGTTAAAAAGATTGGCATCCATTAATTCATTATTTTCTTTTAGCAGGAAATTTTAAATAAAACAATTTCTTCATAGGAACTTTGCTACGATATACCATTTTGAACCACTTCAAAAGCCCTTTAATACAACAAAATAAGCATGTGATTATTCCATTATTAGAATTTCACCTTCTACAAAAGTCAGATCTAATGAAACAAGTCAAGACAAACTGACTTGTGCATTTTTTATGTACAACAAACCAAAAATATAAAATAAAAATCGCATCTCAGTATAGTAAAGATTCATTACTCACATTCCAATTAGGGACATCGATAATTAATCAATTTTTAGACAATAAAATATAATTAAATATATGTTCATCTACATATAAAAAAAGAGTTATAAGGGACTAATGTGAAGGTAAAGCGTTTGTCAATTTTTCTCTTGCACATATATCTATTGATGGAACCCTAGATTCAAATTAAGCAACACAAATAAAAAAGTTATATAAATTAAATAAATCCAAATCCTAAAAACAAGCCTTTGATATTAAAAGCATAAATGATATAAGAATGAACAATTAACCACAAATGATTATTAACTAGTTTTTAAAATCACCTGATTGATCCGCTTAAAAAAAGAAGCACTTAAAACTTGTTTTTTATGGATGCACAACAAATCATCGGTCGAAAAAAGTCTTTGGAACCACTTGAAGAGTTTGGTTTTCTATTTTACTATCCATTGTATGGCTAAGCAATTTTTTTTGGGGGGGAAAAAGCTGCAAATTTGCTCAAGTTTTTGAGGGTGAGAGGAAAATGTAATTAAGGGATGAGTCCTGGCTGTATATTTATGCGAGTAGTAAAGAGGATGCTCGTAATCTAATTTTATTTCAAATGAACACATTTAGAGAATTGTGATATTTGTGACAGTGCGGATTTACAACATTTTGACTATGTTCTTATCCCTTTGACCCGCTCCTCTTAATTACAAGCCATTTTCCAAGTGCTTAAATATTGACGATAAATGTTTTTTTTGTTTTTTTAGCGAGACGATAAATGATTTTAATTGCTATGTTTTTGTAAAATTGGAGAGGAGAACCTACGGCTTTATGAAGTCTAATATGAAGTGCAAAATAATATCCGTTTGAGATACTAAACAAGAATATTTTCTTTTGAATCTGTATTTTTCTATCTATCTTTCAAGTGGATTTTTTTGTACCTGATATGTAAATGTTTTAATTAATTTTATTAGGTTTCCCTTCTTAAGACCTTTTTAATGTTAATTGTTGAATGTTAAAAAATCAAACGTTGGTCATTGAATCTGTTAAAATTGCAATATGTAATAAATGCAGATACAATTATAGATATTTATAGATAGCATTGCATTGAAGAATATTCGTCAGACAACTGGGTCTTCATCACCTTCTCTCAATTGAATTTGATGTTTATCATGTTTAAAAACAATCAAAATATAGAAATTTTTTCTATTGATTCTATTAATTGACTTCCAGAATTTAATAAATATATTTAAGCAATATGTAATCATTCAATTAATTTTCTTCCGAATTTAAATTTCTTTGTGGATTGAGGACTGCCAAGTCAAGGAAGGCAGGTCCTTCCAAGAAGGACACCCAAGCCCCCACCGGTGATGAAAGACAACGTATAAAAGTCATGGTTATTTGTCCATTTTTTTACATTAAAATTTAATCAACAATGTTACTTTCTGTACGTAATTTATTCGTCATTGCAAGTTTTAAAGGAATAAAACCCAATTGTAGACAATATAATTTGTAATTTGTTTTCTTTTGTTTTTTGCCACATCAAATCATCATCATAATTTTCAATTTCAAATCTTTAATATTATTTTACTTTTGCATTTGCATCCTAAAGCCACAAAATTAGAACTTTGTAATTAAATATTTTTCCCATTTTAATTGATAATTAGTATATTAGTTAGATTTATATATATATATATATATATATATTAATGCAACTTTTTATATTAGCTAGTATTTGACACTACTCTCTCTATATTTGTGTGTGTCGTGCATTATTTTGTAGGTGTAACAAAATCAAATGGCGTCATAAATGTAATGAGAATCTTAATGAAATAAATATATAGAGCTTTGAATCTAATGAGTATATAAATTGTTTATTTATAAAATCGTATGTGCATGTTTTCGACATTCTTTGCAAACATACATTACGATAATTGATTCTAAGTTTAATTGGTTGCATTCAAGAATTTAAATTTGAAAGATTCATTTGCCACCTCGGGATCTTAAATTAATGGATAAAAAATTTAAAGCAAAAATATATTTGAGAGAGTTGTTAAATGATTTAAGGTCTTGCGAATTCGCCAAAATATATATACCAATGTCAAAATCCGCTTTCGTACATATAAATTGAGTGAATGTCACGTTTTTAAGATGTTCAAAACCTTTCATGTTGCCCTCAATATGCTTAGGTAACATACGTTGTAAATATGAAAAAATGAAAGTAAAGTGAAAAAATCGAATATGTGTATTATTTACACATATAAAGAATTTTGAGGAATTGGTCAGTCGCCCCACTCTAGTCGGGTTAACATATCAAGATTTAAATTTGATTTCCATCGACGACCACCTATTGCTTCTTTAGGAATCTGCAAGAAAAATATTAGAAAAAATTGTAGATGTCACAGTACAAGATGCCACCTCCTCCACTACATTTCGTTGTCAGATTTGTGGGGATGAAATGAATATTACCTAGAAGAGGGCAAAACACATGAACAAATAAATTTCTTCAATATTTGAACATGCTAACTTCCTATCAAATTGGCGTTGGGCGTTAGAATAGAGATGATTGCATCTCCAACACTGTGCCAGACTTGGCGCGATTCTAGCATTTGCTACAGTTTCCCACCAATAGTGGTGCGATACTGTAGCAGCGCTACTTTTTTTTTTGCTTTTTTATCTAATTTATCATGTGTTTATCTTAACTTTAAATACTATTATTAATTTTATATTTTAGTTAATTTAATAAAAATAATACTTAAATTAATTCAGTTATATGTGATGTTTTTTACATAATATAATATGTAATTTTATGAATTGTTATTTTAATTTTGCATTAATTTCATTAAATTTAATTTTTTTTAATTTGTTTAATTTTAAAAATAAAACATTTAATAAATATTATATTAAATAAAATTACTTATGTAATATTTTATCAATTAATAATAAAAATAATATTAAATGAATAAAAGAAAGAATCTTCTGAGAATATTCTTTTTAGTACGAGTAAAGTAGTGCAAAGCATTGGAGATGAAATTATATTATGCACTAAAGTAGTGCAAATTATGAATTAAAGTAGTGCAAACCATCGGAGATGGTCTAAAGGAGTAGAGATGAAATTAGGTCCGCATAAAAATTGGTCATTAACAATCCATCACATACAAAGTAAGTTAGAGATGAATAAATGGATAATGGGGCGGGTAATGGGTTTAATTAAGGGTTGTGAATCCATACTGAACTGCCAAGGACTCGCCCCGTATTGAGTAGTATATAAATATATTTTTAGGGTTTCCTTCGTTCTGTATATTTTTTTTCTCCCTCAACTCGCCGCCACACCTAGCTTCTATATATATATTCACTCACAATGGTCAGCAATAGACCCTCCAATCTTCTACTATAGCATTTTCTTACTGAATCGTCTCTTTGCAACTCATGCCATTCTTTCCTCGACATTGGTGGTCCAGTAAGAAGGCGTTTGTCCCTAACTTGAGGCTTTTATTTTTGCACCAGGTGTGGTTTCAATTGAATGCACTATCATTTAAGATTGATTTCACAAAAATACTTGCTTTTGATTACATCATAGTTAATATTTTCAATTCAAGATTCCTGGCTAAAGATTTGTTCAAAGATGATCTTTCTTTATGTAGGTAGCATTCCAACAAAGAAACTAAAAAAAAATGAAATTGCTATCAAAGCAAAATATCAACCATTTAGTTATAATCTTGTATTTCTCTGTGTTAGGATCCAAATCTGTCTTTTTCCACAAATAATGGGCCTCAGAAACAAGGAGAAGGTGGTGATCGCAACGAGGTAGAAGGTATAAATCTATTACCATTGCTAATTTAATTTCATAGGAATATCCTCATTGAATTGCGATTAAGTTATTTTTGTATTTTAATGTAAAAAAATTATTTTTACAAAACGCATAAGAAAATTATCAATATTTGAACGACATTTATATACAAGCTATTAACGATAATAATTTGGTATCAATAATCTCTACTTGATTGAGATCGTGATCATAAGGCAAGAAGGGAATCTAACATAAAAATAGCAACTCAATTTTCTTATTCTGAACGAAAAGGAAATCGAATCATCCATCGTTTGGCACGCTCAAAAAGAAACGTCTCGGATCTTGCATAACATCAAAATACATCTTTTTATCTACTTTATACGGCATTTATTTTTACTTCAAAAATCTTATTTTGTTAATTAAAAGATAGAAAAACTATTGTTTGTTATTAACACGTGCACTTTAACAAGTCTTATTTCTTTTTTATTATAATTAGTTTTTATTACAATGAGATAACGATGTTTTGAACAAGGTACATATATATTAAACATCTTTCCAATTTTGTCGAATTCGATTATGGAATTAAGATAATTGATTTTGATTCGTTTATAAAGTTGTGACTATGATATTCTTCTCTTAACTTTTTACATCATTTATCTATAATTATGCAATTTACAATATGGTTTCAGTACTATGTCCATTTGAAAACGGGTATGCAGTTTAGATCTCTTCTATATATGCGTTCACACTTTCCTTGTTGATGGGAGTCTACTTGAACATATCGAAATGGCAAAATAGGAGATATGCATAACAACAATAGTAATGTCTAAATATCATGCATAATCTTTTAAAAGATTTATGGTTTACTTTGAGAATGTCACATATGATTAGCACTACAAAGCTTGTGAATTAAATTGCGTTGATAAGTTGTTCAACCGCGTACCATTTGGTAACTATATAATCACACTGCTCGAATTATTTTTCTAAAAGAAATAATTCAAGTAGAAGGCAATCCTAGGAGCACGCCTACATGTAAGAAAAATAAAAGATAATTCTCTCTCTCTATGTGTGTGTGTGTATATATATATATATATATATATGTGTGGTGATCATTTTTCACTTCTCCTTAGCAATTTATTAATTTATCTCTTTAAAAGTAGGAAAGATATAGTTATTTTCATTTATTTACCTTATTTTCATGCATTTATATGGTGTATGCCCTTAAGAGTGACTACCTTGCAAAACATGATGGTAACGTTTTAAGCAAAAATTTGAGTAAATGGTAGGATGAATTTCAAGCTAACAACCAATATACAAAAATAAGATCAAAAGTAACAAAATTGAGAGACACCTAAGTACATTTCACTACAAAAAGTATGTAAAACAAACAAAGAAACAAATTAAATACTAGTGATATAAAATTGTTAATTAAACATATAGAAATATGAAACACAGGTGACAATAGAGCTAGCTAATTAAAAGTCTATTCTTCTAATGTATTGCCTCAAAATCATATAGAGTATAAATAAGATGCGAAGTCCCTTGACTAGCATCGGTCTCATTTTTCACTTCTTGAGCTAATTGTTCGTCATCTGTCTTCCTCGTAACCCATGTTTACGCAGAAAATCGATCAAAATAAGGGTGAAATAAATTTTAAAGGTCGTATTGCTAAAGAGAAGTGAAAACAATTTGATGTGTTATTATTTATTATTACCAATGGTAATGGTGTGTGCTCCTATTATCGCCTCCATTTCGAGTAATTTTCCGTGGTATGATTGTAGTGCCCAATTAGTACGCGCGGTTTAGCAATTTATCTCCTCTAACACGAGGATAAGAAGCCGAATACTCGGATTTTGTGGTAAACATAATCTATAAATATCCTCAAAGTTAAATGTAGAATATTATTTAAAACGTTATGTTTATATGCATGGTATTTAGATGTTATTGAAGTGCTATGTGTCTCTCCTTTTTCCCTTTTTGACGTTCCGTAGACGTCCATTAATAATGAAGGTGTGAGCAAATTGATTGACAGAGATATGAATTGTATGTCCGTTTTTAAATGGACATAGAATGAAAAACAACATTGAAATCGTTCACCTATAAATAATGATGTGTAAATTAAAGAATTAGGAGAACAAATAGTAACAATGTCAAAACTATAAGTTCTAGTTGGGATCAATTAATATAATTTATAAGATGGACTTAGTGAAGCTTAATAATGGTTTAAATGTATCTTACTAAATTACTATTGTCAAGCTTCTTCAAGGACATCAAATTTAGGCATTGATGTTTCATTATTATGATATATATATATCCATTTTATAAAAATTAAATTTCTTGAATTTGTTGTCCAAACAACAAAACTAGTGAACTTTTTTACAAAATTTTAACAAATAAAGATTTTGCAAGAAAAATGAAAACCATATATATAAACTATAAAGTAGCTAAAAATATCGATTATTGTGGTGTGTTATCGTATCCCATTTGTTCGGTTTTTGAGCGAGCCAAACGTCGTATGATCCAATTTTGTTTTCGCTCCAAATAGGAAAGTTGAGAAGCTTCAGGGTGCTCTTATCGTCTCGTGACCTACTCCTTCTTGCCTTACAACAATCTAAATTCCACAACAGTTTTTCGATATCAATAATATAATCATAAATAGCTTGAACATGAAATTTAAGATGGACAACATTACAACAATATTGCTCAATTTCTTACATATTCTTTGCTTTTATTACATGACTTTTTTTGCTTGAATATTGTCACGCCCCAAACGTGACGCGACAACGATCAATCACTTAAACGAGAAATAATTCAATAGTCTAAACCAATGATACAAACTCCAAGTGAAATAGAGTCTAATGCAGCGGAATAAAATACACACAAGTACAAATTACATCTTAAGGTCCGACGGAATCCGAATACAACCAATAGATTATCCAAATTTAACTTACAGTCTAAACATAATAAAATGAAAAGTCTATCAACAATAAAAGTAAAAGGAGTGTCGCTCCACATCAACAAAGAGGAATTCAATCTGTGGTAGGTTCGACGTCTTCAACGTACTCTTCATCTAAAGATTAGAAAAAAACGGGAGGGAGTGAGACGAGAAATCTCGGTGGATGGGGTGATCGTGTGCAAGTGTGGCAATATATATAGTTAATGCGAGAAAACGGTTGTATGAAAACGCGTGAGGTATGATGCATGTTTTCATACATAGCCATAAACATCGTGATAAATATATATTAAGTAATATATTTATATAGTTTGAGAAATAGTTCGTGGTCACACAGCACGACGATTCAAGCCAGGCAGGAGGATTGCGTCAAGTGTAGCGCCAATCCCATGCAAGACAATTAGTGGTTGCGCATCAAGTGTAGCGCCAACCCATGCATTACAAGTAGCGGTTGCGTCATGAAGTGTAGCGCCAACCAAAGCGTTCCGTTCAACTCCGGAATCGTGTGGATCGGCAACGATTCCTTCGTTCTTCCTTGTAACTCCCCGTTCATGATGGTCAAGACACTGTCACCTTATTGCTCCATAGGCAAAGACAAAATCCATGTTGGAGCTAGCAAGGCTCGGATTCGTCATAATCATGATTATACCTCAAGTACTACGACCGCTTCCCTTGGACAAACTCCGTCCCTCGGTTGCGGGATTAGGACGATGGGGCGGAAGAGTGGAATAGCAACCGAGCTGCCGGTTCCATCCCGACGTATCCACTCCGATTGTGAGCTCGACACACCAAGTTGACTCAAGCGAAGAAATTAAATACACGTTCGGGTAGTCAACCAGCAATGAGTATATTGATTCGGGAAGCAATTCATGAAAAGTTTTCAAACATTTGCGTAAGGTAATTATGGCGTTGGTGGAGTTATTTGGATGAAGATGATTATCGGGAGGATAAGAAATCTTCGATATCTTGAAATATTAGGTGGAACATAAGTCCCATTATAGATTCAAATCGCAAGACGGGAAGTCGCCTGCGATCGGGTATTAATCGGTCAAGGCGGTCCGATAAGTCAAGGGGTTTTTGAGAAAATAAAATATTTTAATTAAAAATTGAAGTCAGAGGGTCCAGGGCTGTTTTAGTAAAAGGAAAATAATTAGAGTTAGGTCCTTGATAAAAAGAAAATTTACAATTTAGCCCCGTTTTGTAAAAACCAATACTTTTGGGGTTAAAAATTGAATAAATAAATATCCCAACCTTGAAACATTATGAGGTCAGTTTCTAAATTCTTAAAATTGTTCATAGATTCAGATTTTTGAAGTTTTGAGGTCGAGTTTTATAAAATTCTCATATTGGCCCCAAATTTGTTAAAATTGCCATTTCGGGCTCTAAGTTTAAAATAATTGGAACTCACAAACCGGAAGAGCTTTTAATGTGATTCCAGTTGAAAAATATCACTATGGTTAGTGGGATATTGGGACAAAAGCAGTTTTAAAAAGAAATAAGTTTAGGTCCCTTAAGTTTTGAAAATCTCATTTTTGTCTCGTTTTGAAATAATTGCTTTTAAGGCTTTTAGGGGTCCAATTGTTATGAAATTTGAACCTTGGGTCCAAGATATAATTATGTTATAGATAAATTAGTATTTCCAGGTGCATGGACTGCATAAGTCCTTGAAATTGTATTTTGGTCCTCAAGTTTAATCTTTTACAATTTGGTCCCTCAAATTTTATAAAATTACTTTCCAAGCTCTAAACACTTGGATTTTTGGAATACACTTAAAATATGTTATTTCCAGTCCCTTAAGAGTTAAAATTTCAAAATTTAAAATTAGGGTCTGGTACAGTTTCGAAAATTGCAAAATAGCCCTTAAACTTCTAGAATTTTACAATCTAGTCCTTGGGCTTTTAAGGGTTGATTTTATTTATCTAAAAACTCTTAAAACTTTATTAAAATGTCAAAACATAATTTTTGAACCTGAGTACAGTCCCAAAAATCGAAAATTACAGAGGGGTCCCTTAAGTTTTATTTTCTTGCAATTAAGTCCACCAACTTTCCATTTTTGCATTTTAAGTCCAAAAGTTGAAATTTAATCAATTATGCTCGACTTGTCCAGGTTATAAATCATTCAAAACATAGATTTCAAGAGTCATACACATACATATCCTTCTCATACAAAATTTCATCAAGTATAACAATAAAATGTGCATGTATGCCCTATTTTTCGATAAATCACATTTTTGAGCAACACTTGAGAATTTTTCCAACTTGATACAAGAAAATAGCATGCAATACATAATATATATCTCAAGTGCTCAATAACAAAATACTACATGCATATTTTCAATTTAAAACACCTAGAAGTTGAAAGAATTTTTCCACCCACCTCGTAGTAGTTTCTCGGGTTGATCTAAAATGTGGTCTTCTTCCTTGAATCAACTTCTTGACTAAAACTCTTGAAGATCAGACCCTAAATGGTATCCAAACCATATTTTGGTGTTAAAATTAAAGTCTCAAGTCTAAAGAAAATATACTAGTACCAAATGGTTACTACTCACCTTAATATCTTCAAGTAGTCTCAAAAATGGAAATTTTCCTTCAAGCCTCTAACCTCCACTTGAGATGATGTAGGTCAGCCCCTAAACTCCAAAATTTATATTCTTGAGTCAAAAATTAATTCTTCATGTTGTCAAGAGAAAAATACTAAAACCATAATTTTCTCACCTTAATAATATGTAATCTTGAATTTCCTCTTCAAGCTTGTAGTCAAAAATCTAGGTCTCTAATTCTTCAAGAATTTTCTCTAGGAGTACCTCAACAAGAAGGATTCAACATCATTAGATGGTGAAGGTATAAGGTTGAGGATTGGAGAAGAAAAATAGAGTTGGGAGAAATGAAGACATTCTTACCTTATGCTTGAAGAATTTGATCCTTTAGAGAGGAAAATGGAAGCAAGTCTTGTGTTTTTATGATAATTATGAAATGAATAATATTGGTAGATAAAGAAAAAAATAACAAAATGATTGATTCCCTAAGACAAGGAGCCAAAAGTTGGGGAATAATAATCATGGTGTTGGTATTTTTATTTATTAGAATTTGGTGGAAAGAAAAGTTTGTCCATCCTTTAAGCATGTGACCAAAAGTTGAGAAAAAAAATATATATATGTAAATATATATATATATATATATATACATATATAATTGTAGGTCTTGAAAAGAATATGAAACAACCTCCCCATTTATGGTAATTTTGAATTTTTTTAAAATAAAAAAATATTTTTTTTTAAAAAAGTTGATTGGGAAATTGGTTGGGATGAATTATAGAATAAGATGAAATATTAGGATAAGGATTGGAATGTACTCCTAAATTGTTGGAGGTCTAATATTCCTATAGTAGTAGTCATTCGATCAAGTATTAATACTAGAGGAAGAATATAAAATTGCTAAGCTCTAAAAATGCGAAATGCGTAATTGACGTGGGAAGAAATAAATAAAATAGAGTCGAGTTTCATTAATAATAGGTTTGTGATACATAGCCGAATAAATAATCACTACATAACACCGAATCTCACGTTAAAATTCGGGGTCTCACATTCACCCTCCTTAAAAGAATTTGGTCCCCAAATTCTCTTTAGAACAATTCTGG
This sequence comes from Rehmannia glutinosa, assembly GCA_016081115.2. Classification (NCBI taxonomy): domain Eukaryota; kingdom Viridiplantae; phylum Streptophyta; class Magnoliopsida; order Lamiales; family Orobanchaceae; genus Rehmannia; species Rehmannia glutinosa. The sequence continues at coordinate 507,368 of JABTTQ020001909.1, forward strand.
ATATTGATTCCTCATGTCTTCTTCCATCTCCCATGTTGCGTCTTCGTCTCGGTTGTGATTCCGCCATACAACTTTAACCATTGGAATCTCTCTTACGCAAGCGACGCACTGCCGGTCAATGATTTGATTGGTTTTCGGTGTAAGATAAACTTTCCATTAGAGGAGGAGCATCACGAGTGATGATGTGCTCGTGGATCCGGTTGATACCTTTTCAATCTCGATACATGGAATACATCGTGCATTCCCGCGCATCTTGTGCTTGCAGAACTCAAGTCGGTAGGCTAACTTCCCCGATCCTCCGCAAAATCTTGTAAGGTCCAACATATCTCGGACTCAACTTGCCTCCTTTCTTTGGATTGATCAATCCTTTCCGTGGAGACACGATCGAGGAATACTTCATCTCCTGGCTTCAAATTTCAAGTCCTTTCTCCTCTTGTCTGCGTAACTCTTTTGGCGGCTCCGAGTGTGCGGATCCGTTCCTTAATCAACTTGACCTTCTCCATGGCCTCCGAACTAAGTCGACCTTTGGAATCGAGGCGACTTTCGTTTCTCTTTTGGAGTCCATTGGTCATCAATCTCCCAGTGTAGTGGAGATCTACACTTTCGCCCGTATAAGGCTTCGTAGGGTGCCATCCCAATTGTGGCACGATAGCGTTATTATAAAGCGAACTCGGCCAATGGTAAGTACGAATCCCAACTTCCTTGAAGTCCAACGTGCATGCTCGCAAACATGTCTTCCAGGGTTTGAATTGTTCGCTCAGATCGGCCATCGGTTTGTGGATGTGTTCTTTGTCTTTGAAACTTAGTAAGGTACCCAATTCCTCATGTAAGCATTTCTAGAACTGGAGACAAATCTCGGGTCTGTCGACACTATATCGATTGGCACTCCATGCGGTCGAATGATCTCGGATATAAATTTGCGCAAGTTTCTCGCAAGTCGTCGGTTTTCTTCATGGGTAGGAAGTGTGCGATTTCGTGAGTCGGTCTCACGACTACCCATATAGCATCATCGCCTCGTCTAGTCTCGGTAGATCCATCACGAAATCCATCGTTATGTGTTCCCATTTCCACTCGGGAATTCTCAACGGTTGTAATAAACCGGATGGCCGTTGGTGTTCTCGCTTTTATTCGTTGACAAGTCAAACATCTCGCAACGAAACTCGCTACTTGGTTCTTCATATTCACCCACCGTAAATGTCGTTTCAAGTCCTTATACATCTTGTTTCCTCCAGGGTGTATAGTGTATTTTGAACGGTGTGCTTAGCTCGCTAGAATTCTGCGCTCCTAATCGCTTTCGTCACTTGGTACACAAACTCGATTCCAAATCGATAATCCCATCTTCATGTACCGAGAATTCCGATCCTTCTCCTTTAAGTATCTTCTTTCGTCTTTGAAGTTGCACATCGTCTCTTGTCTCAGGCCGCTTTGATCTCGTTCGAGAGTCGGGTTTAACCGAAATGTTAGCACACAAAATTTGAGTATTGGTTCTTGTCGGATTCCAAGTGCTCAACTCTTCTAATGATTTCCACTCTCGAATCATTAGTGCGGCTAAACTCGCTTTTCGCTCAAGGCGTCGCCTACTACATTAGCTTTCCGGGATGGTATTGAATACCAAAGTGATAGTCTTCTATTAACTCCATCCATCTTCGTTGTCTCAAATTGAGATCTTCCGAGAGAATAGATACTTTTTAGGCTCTTATGATCTGTGTAAACCGTGAATGTTGCTCCGTAGAGATAGTGCCTCCATTTCTTTAACGCAAACACTATTCCGCCAATTCCAAGTCATGCGTTGGGTAATTGGTTTCATACGGCTTGAGTTTCCGTGATGCATAAGCAATGACCTTTCCTTCCTACATGAGCACTGCTCCTAGTCCTTCCTTTGATGCATCACTGTAGACGACAAAGTTTTTGTTCCTTTGGAAGGGCTAGATCGAGCCGTAGTAAGTCGTTTCTTCAGCTCTTGGAAACTAGTCTCACACTTGTCATTCCACTCAAACTTGACTTGCTTCTGGGTTAGTCGAGTGAGTGGTCCGGCTATCTTGAAGAAATTCTGGATAAATCTTCGATAATATCCATCCAGTCCTAAGAAACTTCTGATCTCCGTTACAGACTCTGGTTGTTTCCATTCAACCACTGTTTGTACCTTCGAAGGATCTACGGCGATCCCAATGCCGGATACTATGTGTCCCAAGAATGCGACTTCACTAAGCCAAAATTCGCACTTGCTGAATTTGGCATACAACTTGTGCTCTCGTAGTGTCTCCAAAATAATTTTTAGATGACGTTCATGCTCTTCTCTAGACTTAGTGTATACGAGTATGTCATCAATGAATATCACTATGAATTGATCCAAATAAGGTTGAAAAACTCGATGCATCAGATCTATAAACGTTGCTGGTGCGTTTGTCAGACCGAAAGGCATCACTACAAACTCGTAGTGTCCATATCTGGTCTGAAATGCCGTTTTGGAAACGTCTTCTTCACGGATCTTTAGCTGATAATATCCCTGTTGTAAATCAAACTTCGAGTACACCGTCGCTCCTTGAAGTTGATCAAACAGTTCGTCTATCCTCGGGAGGGGATATTTAGTGGTAACATCTAGTCGAGATCGTATAATAGTCACATCCTTAATGTATCTTATCCGTGATACCTAAACCACAAGTCAAATTCCCTTACTTAAGCTTGTGCAGGTACTTGAGAATGAATAACACAAGGGTATTATCATTGATCAATATACTTAGTGATTCCCCTACTATCATTTTCTCAAAGTAATATCATTATGTGTCTAGATCCCATAATATATCACATCCAAATCATATATTTCTCAAGAGATATCCTCATTTTCTTCGAGTCTCACCATATCAGGCATTATAATCTCTAAATCACAGATTTTCTAAATCACCTAGCGTCCAAATAGAGGAATATCTGGATATCTTAACACTATAACAGCCCAAAAGAGTTCAAATATTCATCCAAGATTCAACTTAGGTCACCTAGTAGTGGTACCCAATCCAAGGCAGAGGAACCTATCCTGGTCAAACAAAACTAAGGCGGATTAGACGAATGTAAGGAAAAGATAAGGAAGAACAAGAAAGAATGACTAAGGAAGGTCAGTCAAGAGTCAACTAAGTCAAATCAAGTATGACTATGGATTCTCCAAGTATAAATTTCGACTTAACATAAACATCAATAATACGGTTCTATGCCATTATTGAAATCGATTTCACACTTAATTGGTGGTCGCCGTACAACCCAACACGGTCAGGGTCCTATCTCGGGTCACTCGGTGTAAGTTTCCATCTTACTAGCCGAGCTCGATACCATTCTTGTCTCACCCCAAACGTGACGCGACAACGATCAATCACTTAAAAGAAATAATTCAATAGTCTAAAACCAATGATACAAACTCCAAGTGAAATAGAGTCTAATGCAAAGGAATAAAATACACACAAGTACAAATTACATCTTAAGGTCCGACGGAATCCGAATACAACCCAATAGATTATCCAAATTTAACTTATCTAAACATAATAAAATGAAAAGTCTAACAACAATAAAAGTAAAAGGAGTGTCGCTCCACATCAACAAAGAGGGAATTCAATCTATGGTAGGTTCGACGTCTTCAACGTACTCTTCATCTAAAGATTAGAAAGCAGGGAGGAGTGAGAGAGAAATCTCAGTGGATGGGGTGATCGTGTGCAAGTGTGGCAATATATATAGTTAATGCGAGAAAACGGTTGTATGAAAACGCGTGAGGTATGATGCATGTTTTCATACATAGCCCATAAGCATCGTGATAAATATATATTAAGTAATATATTTATATAGTTTGAGAAATAGTTCGTGGTCACACAGCACGACGATTCAAGCGGGCGGGAGGATTGCGTCTTTGAAGTGTAGCGCCAATCCCATGCAAGACAATTAGTGGTTGCGTCATCGAAGTGTAGCGCCAACCCATGCATTACAAGTAGCGGTTGCATCGAAGTGTAGCGCCAACCAAGCGTTCCGTTCAACTCCGGAATCGTGTGGATCGGCAACGATTCCTTCGTTCTTCCTTGTAACTCCCCGTTCATGATGGTCCAAGACTGTCACCTTATTGCTCCATAGGCAAAGACAAAATCCATGTTGAGCTAGCAAGGCTCGGATTCGTCATAATCATGATTATACCTCAAGTACTACGACCCGCTTCCCTTGGACAAACTCCGTCCCTCGGTTGCGGGATTAGGACGATGGGGCGGAAGAGTGGAATAGCAACCGAGCTGCCGGTTCCATCCCCGACGTATCCACTCCGATCGTGAGCTCGACACACAACCCAAGTTGACTCAGCAAGAAATTAAATACACGTTCGGGTAGTCAACCAGCAAATGAGTATATTGATTCGGGAAGTTAGATTCATGAAAAGTTTTCAAACATTTGCGTAAGGTAATTATGGCGTTGGTGGAGTTATTTGGATGAAGATGATTATCGGGAGGATAAGAAATCTTCGATATCTTGAAATATTAGGTGGAACATAAGTCCCATTATAGATTCAAATCGCAAGACGAGGAAGTCGCCTGCGATCGGGTATTAATGTCAGTCAAGGCGGTCCGATAAGTCAAGGGGTTTTTGAGAAAATAAAATATTTTAATTAAAAATTGAAGTCAGAGGGTCCAGGGCTGTTTTAGTAAAAGGAAAATAATTAGAGTTAGGTCCTTGATAAAAAGAAAATTTACAATTTAGCCCCGTTTTGTAAAAACCAATACTTTTGGGGTTAAAAATTGAATAAATAAATATCCCGACCTTGAAACATTATGAGGTCAGTTTCTAAATTCTTAAAATTGTTCATAGATTCAGATTTTTGAAGTTTTGAGGTCGAGTTTTTATAAAATTCTCATATTGGCCCCAAATTTGTTAAAATTGCCATTTCGGGCTCTAAGTTTAAAATAATTGGAACTCACAAACCGGAAGAGCTTTTAATGTGATTCCAGTTGAAAAATATCACTATGGTTAGTGGGATATTGGGACAAAAGCAGTTTTAAAAAGAAATAAGTTTAGGTCCCTTAAGTTTTGAAAATCTCATTTTTGTCTCGTTTTGAAATAATTGCTTTTAAGGCTTTTAGGGGTCCAATTGTTATGAAATTTGAACCTTGGGTCCAAGATATAATTATGTTATAGATAAATTAGTATTTCCAGGTGCATGGACTGCATAAGTCCTTGAAATTGTATTTTGGTCCTCAAGTTTAATCTTTTACAATTTGGTCCCTCAAATTTTATAAAATTACTTTCCAAGCTCTAAACACTTGGATTTTTGGAATACACTTAAAATATGTTATTTCCAGTCCCTTAAGAGTTAAAATTACAAAATTTAAAATTAGGGTCTGGTACAGTTTCGAAAATTGCAAAATAGCCCTTAAACTTCTAAAATTTTACAATCTAGTCCTTGGGCTTTTAAGGGTTGATTTTATTTATCTAAAAACTCTTAAAACTTTATTAAAATGTCAAAACATAATTTTTGAACCTGAGTACAGTCCCAAAAATCGAAAATTACAGAGGGGTCCCTTAAGTTTTATTTTCTTGCAATTAAGTCCACCAACTTTCCATTTTTGCATTTTAAGTCCAAAAGTTGAAATTTAATCAATTATGCTCGACTTGTCCAGGTTATAAATCATTCAAAACATAGATTTCAAGAGTCATACACATACATATCCTTCTCATACAAAATTTCATCAAGTATAACAATAAAATGTGCATGTATGCCCTATTTTTCGATAAATCACATTTTTGAGCAACACTTGAGAATTTTTCCAACTTGATACAAGAAAATAGCATGCAATACATAATATATATCTCAAGTGCTCAATAACAAAATACTACATGCATATTTTCAATTTAAAACACCTAGAAGTTGAAAGAATTTTTCCACCCACCTCGTAGTAGTTTCTCGGGTTGATCTAAAATGTGGTCTTCTTCCTTGAATCAACTTCTTGACTAAAACTCTTGAAGATCAGACCTAAATGGTATTCAAACCATATTTTGGTGTTAAAATTAAAGTCTCAAGTCTAAAGAAAATATACTAGTACCAAATGGTTACTACTCACCTTAATATCTTCAAGTAGTCTCAAAAATGGAAATTTTCCTTCAAGCCTCTAACCTCCACTTGAGATGATGTAGGTCAGCCCCTAAACTCCAAAATTTATATTCTTGAGTCAAAAATTAATTCTTCATGTTGTCAAGAGAAAAATACTAAAACCATAATTTTCTCACCTTAATAATATGTAATCTTGAATTTCCTCTTCAAGCTTGTAGTCAAAAATCTAGGTCTCTAATTCTTCAAGAATTTTCTCTAGGAGTACCTCAACAAGAAGGATTCAACATCATTAGATGGTGAAGGTATAAGGTTGAGGATTGGAGAAGAAAAATAGAGTTGGGAGAAATGAAGACATTCTTACCTTATGCTTGAAGAATTTGATCCTTTAGAGAGGAAAATGGAAGCAAGTCTTGTGTTTTTATGATAATTATGAAATGAATAATATTGGTAGATAAAGAAAAAAAATAACAAAAATGATTGATTCCCCTAAGACAAGGAGCCAAAAGTTGGAGGGAATAATAATCATGGTGTTGGTATTTTTATTTATTAGAATTTGGTGGAAAGAAAAGTTTGTCCATCCTTTAAGCATGTGACCAAAAGTTGAGAAAAAAAATATATATATATGTAAATATATATATATATACATATATAATTGTAGGTCTTGAAAAGAATATGAAACAACCTCCCCATTTATGGTAATTTTTAATTTTTTTAAAATAAAAAAAAATATATTTTTTTTTAAAAAAGTTGATTGGGAAATTGGTTGGGATGAATTATAGAATAAGATGAAATATTAGGATAAGGATTGGAATGTACTCCTAAATTGTTGGAGGTCTAATATTCCTAAAGTAGTAGTCATTCGATCAAGTATTAATACTAGAGGAAGAATATAAAATTGCTAAGCTCTAAAAATGCGAAATGCGTAATTGACGTGGGAAGAAATAAATAAAATAGAGTCGAGTTTCATTAATAATAGGTTTGTGATACATAGCCGAATAAATAATCACTACATAACACCGAATCTCACGTTAAAATTCGGGGTCTCACAAATATTTACTTCTACATAGAAATTAATTGTTCTTGCAACACAATCTACAGATTTTGATTATATATAGCATTGATACATATGATGAAATATTTCTTTTTCAATAGCATGTACACATGTTGTATATGAAACAGAATTACTTATAGTTTACTCCATTGAAATCATTTATAGGGATAATTACAAAAGACCCGCCTGATGTTTGGCCTAATTACACAAAAAAAGTTTGAGATGTTTTAAAATTATAAAAAACCTCCTAAAGTTTGATTATATCTTAAATTTAAAGAGCAAAATTGTAATAATTCTTGAAATATCAGAGGCATTTTTGAAATATTTTTTGCATGTATATGGAAGGGGGAAATATAAGCGAAATCAAACCTCAAGGTCATTATATTTTTGTAATTCTTAAAAATCTCTAGGTTTTTTTGTAATTAGCCCAAACCTCACGGGTTTAATTGTAATTATCCCTTATTTATATCAAAAATGTTAAAGTTTATGCATTTATAGATTAATGTACCTCATTATTCGTAGGTTTATGGTTCAGTGTTGTTTCATCTTCATGTTGTTGGTGTTGTTCCTCTTTATTTATAGAAGGCATTTTGGGAATCTGGCAGATAGAGAAAACATGAGATATATAACTAAATATTTGTTACAATTATTTTGTGAAGCAATCAATTGTTTTTTTCTTACCTTCTTTGAGTGCAATAATACCTAGAATGTTTTTGGCTGAGACGAGATTCGCGATTATAACAACAAAAGACCAATTAATCTAGTGGAGATTGAATTAATCAATTAAAGAAAAAAAAATATTTGTATCTAGTTTAACTATTCCCCGTTGAATTACTTGTATTCCAAATAAATGACCTCAGATAATTAACTGTCAAATAAATTTCAGTGTTTAAAAAAAAAGGAACTAATTTGAAGGTGCCAAGGAAGTGACAATTTTTTCTTCTAATACATCAATTGATGGAACCCTGGATGTAAATTAAGTGGCACAAATTGAAAGTTCATATTTTAGAAAAAGAATAAAATAGAGACAAATTATTGGTATTAAAAATATACAACAATGAAAAATTAGCGTAAATTTTTATTATTGCACCAATATTGTTCTATATATCTCAATCGATCACGACCATTGATTTTGCAATAGTTATGCAATAAAAATCAGGGGAAATGCTTGGAAAACTATGTGAGTATTTGTGTGTTTTTAGTGTGTGTGAAAGATGAGGTTTTGGTTGTGTATTTATTTGTGTTTTAAAGAGAGATGTACATAATCTATTTATTTCAAATGACCATATTTTGAGAATTTCAATTTTGTGACAGAGAGGATTGACTTGACCATATTCTTATTCCTTTTCAAGTGTCTAAATATATTATTTTAGTTTTCAAAAAAAAAATAATTTTAATCTTTAATTTTCAGTAAATTAAATCAGTGTCACTAGACAATGAAGTGTAAAATAATATTCATCCTACTCGGGGTCCTAAAAAATAATATTTTCTCTTGAAATATATTTCTATATTTTTCTATCTTTCATGTGAAATTATATAAGTAGATGTGTTTTAACTCGATATCCCTTTTGTGACATTTTCTGAACTTGTAAAAAAATCAAATGTGGTGGTCATTGAATCTATTGAAATAATTACAATATATAATTCATGCAAATACAACTAAATTTTTAGGATCACCTGAATCATAGAGCATTCAATCCAATTACACTCACCTTATCATGTTTTGGAAACAATTAAAAAGTTAACGTTTGAAAATCTTCTATAGATTCTAATATTAATTGACTTCCAGAATTTAATAACAATATTATACCATCGTAATCCTTTCACTAATTTACCTTACAGAATTTCTATTTCTGTTTGGATTTGATAAAAGAAATCAGTAGAAGGTGAGAACAACATTTACAAGTAGCCAGTTATTTTTATTATTTTTCATCACGCCCAAATGTGACGCGACAACGATCAATCACTTAAAAGAAATAAATCAACAAAGTCTAAACCAAAGATACAAAACTCCAAGTAAAATAGAGTCTAATGCGGCGGAATTAAAATAAACACGAGTACAAATTACATCTTAAAGTCGGCGGTATCCGAATACAACCCAAAAGATTATCTCGAATTAACTTACGGTCCAACGAGAAATAAAATGAAGGAGTCCAACAACAAATAAAAGTAAAAGGAAATGTCGCTCCTCATTCTTGATAGGGATTCAATCTGCAGTAGGTTCGATGTCTTTGCGAACTCTTCATCTAAAGGTTAGAAAACAGGAGGGAATGAGACATAAATCTCGGTGGATGGGATGATCGTGTGCAAGTGTGGCGATATAAATAGTTAATGCGAGAAAACGGTTGTATGAAAACGCGTGAGGTATGATGCATGTGTTCACACATAGTCCACAAGCGTCGTGATAAATATATTAAGTAATATACTTATACGATTTAAGAAAAACGATTAAGTGGTCACGCAGCATTATGGTTCAAGAAAGACATGGGGATTTGCATCGATGTGTAGCGCCAATCCTATACAAGACAATTAGTGGTTGCGTCATCGATATGTAGCGCCAACCCGTTCCGTTCAACTTCGGAATCGTGTGGATCGACAACGACTCCTTTGTTCTTCCTTATAACTCCCCGTTCATGATGGTCAAAGACCTGTCACCTTATCGCTCCGTAGGCAAAGACAAAATCCACGTTGGAGCTAGCAAGGCTCGGATTCGTCATAATCATGATTATACCTCAAGTACTACGACCCGCTTCCTTGGACAAACTCCATCCCTCGTTGCGGGATTAGGACGATGGGGTCGGAGAGTGGAATAGCAGCCGAGCTGCCCGGTTCCATCCCCGACGTATCCATTCCGACTGTGAGCTCGACACACCAAGTTGACTCAGGCAGGAAATTAAGTACACGTTCAGGTAGTCAACCAGCGCAAATCGAAGTATTATTGATTCGGGAAGCGGTTCATGAAAAGTTCTCAAATTTTACACAAAATAGTTTTGGCGTTGGTGGAGTTATTGGGATGAAGATAATTATCGGGAGAATAAGTAGTCTTCGACATCTTAAGGATTAGGAGGAACATAGGTCCCGTTATAGATTCGAAATCGCGAGACGAGGAAGTCGCCCACGATCGGTTATTAACGAGTCCAAGCGATCCGATAAGTCAAGGATTTTTAAGAAAATAAAATATTTTAATTAAATATTAAAGTAAGAGGGTTCAGGGCTATTTCTTTAAAAGAAAATAATTTGAGTTAGGTCCTTATAAAAATAAAATTTACAATTAGCCCCACTTTGTAAAAACCAATACTTTTGGGGTTAAAAGTTAAATAAATAAATGTCCCGACCTTGAAAAATTATGAGGTCAGTTCCTAAATTCTCTAAATTGTTCAGAGATTCAGGTTTTTAAAGTTTTGAGGTCGAGTTTTTATAAAATTCTCACATTGGCCCCAAATTTGTTAAAATTGTCATTTCGGGCCCTAAGTTTAAAATAATCGGAACTCACAAACCGGAAGGGATTTTAATGTGATTCCAGTTGGAAAATGTCACTAAGGTTAGTGGGATATTTGAACAAAAACAGTTTTAAAACGTCATAAGTATAGGTCCCTTAATTTTTGAAAATCTCATTTTTGTCCCATTTTGAAATAATTGCCTTTAAGGCTTTTAGGGTCCAATTGTTATGAAATTTGAACCTTGGGTCCAAAATATAATTATGTTATAGGTAAATTAGTATTTCCAGGTGCATGGGCTGCATAAGTCCTGGAAATTTCATTTGGGTCCTCAAGTTAAATCTTTTACAATTTGGTCCCTCAAATTTTATAAAATTACTTTCCAAGCTCTAAACACTTGGATTTTTTGAATACACTTAAAATATGTTATTTCCAGTCCCTTAAGAGTTAAAATTTCAAGTTTTAAATTAGGGTCTGGTACAGTTTCGAAATTTGCAAATTAGCCCTTAAACTTCTCAAATTTTACAATCTAGTCCTTGGGCTTTTAAGGGTTGATTTTATTTATCTAAAAACTCTTAAAACTTTATTAAAATGTCAAAACATAATTTTTAAACCTGAGTACAGTCCCAAAAATCGAAAATTACAGAGGGGTCCCTTAAGTTTTATTTTCTTGCAATTAAGTCCACCAACTTTCCATTTTTGCATTTTAAGTCCAAAAATCGAAATTTAATCAATTATGCTCGACTTTTCCAGGTTATAAATCATTCAAAACATAGATTACAAGAGTCATAAATATACATATCCATTTCATGCAAGCATTCATCAAGTACAACAATAAAGTGTACATGTATGTCCTATTTTTCGATAAATCGCATTTTTGAGCAACACTTGAGAATTTTTCCAACTTGATACAAGAAAATAGCATGCAATACATAATATATACCTCAAGTACTAAAAATCAAAATACTACATGCATTTTTTCAATTTAAAACACCTAGAAGTTGAAAGGATTTTTCCACCCACCTCGTAGTAGTTTCTCGGGTTGGTCTAAAATGGAGTCTTCTTCCTTGTATTAACTTCTTGTCTCAAGCTCTTGAAGGTCAGCCCCTAAATGGTATCCAAACCATATTTTGGTGTTAAAATTAAAGTCTCAAGTCCAAAGAAAATATACTAGGACCCAATGGCTACTACTTACCTTAATGTCTTCAAGTAGTCTCAAAAATGGAAATTTTCCTTCAAGCTTCTAACTTCAACTTGAGATGGTGTAGGTCTATTAATTCTTCAAGAAAAATTCCTCTAGTAGTACCTCAACAAGAAGAATTCATTATGTTAGAAGATGAAAATATATACTTGAGTTTTTAAGAAGAAATTGGAGTTGGAAGAAGAAATTTTTTCTCAATTTTCCTCTTGAAATTTTCGGCCACTTTGGAAGGAATAGGAGAGGATTTGTGTGTTTTTGTCTAAGTATGAAGAATATAGGGTGTTGGGAGAGTTTGAAAAGTGTTAAAATGAAAAAATGAAATTTTGATCCCTTTAATCTACACATGGCCGAAAGTTGAGTCAACTTGGGGATTTTTTTTTTCTTTTCTTTTGGTCTAATTATTGTTTAAGGCTTGATGGAGATAAGAAAAGAAAAGATTTGATTCCCCCCTAAAAATGCTATGGCCAAAAGTAATTAGTAGGTGGATTATTTAATTTTTTTTTTTCCTTAATCATTGTAGTAAAGTTGTTGGGGAAAAAAAAATGAGTGATCCCCCAAATTTCTCATAATGGCCGAAAGGGGTGTGTGTGTAGGATGGTGGGATTTTGTTTTTGTTTTTTTTTTTGTTCTTTATAAATTGGAGGTTAATTAAAAGTATAAATGTAGATATTTAAATATATAGGAGTTTAAAATAAAAATGTGAAATAATAAATTGTGTATTTTTCAAAAATAAATAGAAAGTTGTTTGGGAATGAATTATAGAATATGATGAAATATTTGTATAAGGATTGGAATATACTCCTAAATTATCGACGGCCCAATATTTCTAAAGTCGTAGTCAATCTATCAAGTATTAATACTAGCGGAAGAATATAAAATTGCTAAGCTCTAAAAATACGAAATGCGTAATTGACGTTGGAAGAATAAATAAAAATAGAGTCGAGTTTCATTAATAATATGTTTGTGATACATAGCCGAATAAATAATCACTACATAACACCGAATCTCACGTTAAAATTCGGGGTCTCACATTTTCACATTAAAAATATATTAAAAGAATTACTTGCACGTAATGTATTCTTTATTATAAGTTTCAGAAGAACCAAAAAAGTTGATGAAACAAATTTGGGCAACTTTTTTTTCATTTTTGGTCATATCAGATTATCGTCTTAATTCGTACTTACAAATTTGTCCGCCTTTAGTTTATAAACTGAATTGTAAAATAATATTTGTCTTATTTGGGATCCTAAACAATAATATTTTCTTCTAAAATATATTTCTTTATTTTTCTATATATCATTCATGTGAAACTTTCTGTACCCAAGACGTAGATGTTTAATTTATTTGATATCGCCTTTTCAGACATTTTTAATTATAATTTTAATTATAATTGCTTAACATGTAAAAAAAATCAAATATGGTCATTAAATCTATTATGATTGTGACATATAATAAATTTATAAATGTAGATAAAATAAATCTATGGATTCTATTAATTGACATTAATCTACTGTATATAATCCTTCCATTAATTTACTTTGTGGTTTAACAACTTTGTATTGTATTTTATCCTTCCATTACTTGACTTCCAAAATTATATTTTCTTTGTTGATTTGATGAAGAAGGGATATTGATTTTTAGTACCTGACCTATAGGCACTTTGCTGGTTTGGTACCTGACATTTTCGAGTTACCAATTTAGTACCCAGACTTCACATTTTTTTATAAATTAGTACCTATTCACTTTTAAGGACGAAAATGCCCCCAAGCTTTTTTTGTTAAAAAGTTAAGTTTTAATTAGAATTATTAAATTTAAATTATAAATTTAATTAAGAAATAACTTATTATTTTTTAAATTAAATTATTAGATTCTTATTTGAAAAAAAATAAAATAAATTAATTACTATATTAATAAAAAATTACTATAATTTACTTATTTACTATCTTAAATTTGATTTTTAAATTATTTAATATTCATTTTAATTTTTTAAATTAGTTAACTAAACTAATTTTTCTTTTTGATTCATTAAATTTTAATTTATGTTTATTAATTTACTAATTTAATTTAATTAATTTTATTTTTTATAAAAATTCATTAATATTTTTAGAAACTTCTTTTTATTTTTTATTAATTAGATTAATTAAAATTTTAATTGATTTTATAATTTAAATAAGTATACTCAAAAATTCATTTTGAGTATATTATGTTTCTTGGGGGCATTTTCGTCCTTAAAAGTGAATAGGTACCAATTTATTAAAAAATTTGAAGTATGAGTACTAAATTGGTAACTCGGAAATGTCAGGTACCAAACCAGCAAAGTGCCTATAGATCAGGTACTAAAAAATCAATAACCCGATGAAGAAATCAAAAGAAGGTGGGAACAACAAGTAGCTGGTTATTTATCAGTATTTTCACATTAAATATACATTAATATAATTACTTGCATGTAATTTATTCTTTATTACAAGTTTTAAAGAACAAACCAGATTTTTTTTTTTTTTTTTTTTTTTTTTTTTTGAGGAAAAGAACAAACCAGAATTGATGAAGCAGATTTGGGCTTTTTTATTTTGTCACATCAAATTATCAACATGATCTGCAGGTTTGATTTTCACTAATACTTTACTTTTCCTAAAGCCGTGCCATTTTGGACTCTATTAAAATTGAGTGTTTTTCACCAATTTCTAATTCATTTCAAATACTAATCCTAAATATTAGTATATTAATATGATAAATAAATTAATGCAACTTTGTTTTTGTCTCTGTAACAAAATTAATTCTCATTTAGAATTGATAAATTTTGAATCTTATTAGAGCTTTGAATCTAATTAGTGATTGATGCATGTGTTACTAATGTATAGTAAACAAGGGCGGAGCCAGGATGCTTTACCAGGGTGGGCCGATACACGAAAATGAGGTGAGCCGGATAGAAAATCCAAGAAAAATTAATACAAATTATAACTATTTTTTTTTAAAAATCCTCACTAATTGTTTTTTTTAAAAAAATGGTTGGGCCAGGGCCCAGCCCTGTCTCCGCCCTTGATAGTAAATGAGTATAGTAATTGAATCTGTAACGTCCCAAAAGTGGAATCGCGACACAACGGTTAACTTACACCAGTTCTCCATTCTAAGAATATAAGCCACCAAGTATTTGAGAAATATTAATTCCCAAATAGACATTGTTCATCATAACTTCTCGGAAATAGAATTAATTGTCGCAGCAGAAATACTGATACAAATCAATTATCCATGCCAAAGGGTCTTACGCCCCTCAATTACATCAAACGTAATAAATTGTCCGTTAATAGAGCATAAACGAATTTTAAGGCTAAATCGACGGACTAAGTCTAGGAATTACTCCGTCGCTTGGTCTTCTTCGTTGACGTCTTCATAATATGGTGGATCAACAACTGGGCGTTGAAAAAGGTGGAGGTGAGACAAAAATTCTCAATGGATGGGTGATCGTGTGTAAGTGTGGCTTATATAGATGCAGGAAAATAGTTATATGAAGTATGAATGATTTATGATGTGTGCGTCACATGTGATTCATAAGCAGCGTGGTATTCAAAATAATACGGTTTTATATATTTTGATGAAAATAGTTCATGAACATTCGGCACTATGAATGTGTTGCAAGTGGTTCAAGTAGTGCTTGTGTATGAGTGTAACACCAACCCAAACAAGTAATGGTTGCGTACGGAGTGTAATGCCAACCCAAGCAAGTAATGATTGCGTACGGAGTTTGACGTCAACCCAAGCAAGTAATGGTTGCGTATGGAGTGTGACGCCAACCCAAGCACGTAACATTGGAACCGTGTGGATTAGACAACGATTTCTCTGTCATTGTTTCGATTTCATGTGTCAGAATCCAAGTATTTTCATGTGGAATTGGATATACTGTTTCCAAATAAGTCGCTTCCATTGTTTCCTTCATGTAGTATCCGAGCAGTATTGGTCCGGATATTCATTCCATTCTTTTAGTATTGCTATAGCACGTGCGCAATGAATTTCATCCATTTGAAACTTGTTACAAGTCCTTTTCACAAGGTCCACAACAAATATTTTGTCAGCCTCTATGACTTTAAAGATAAAATCATTGGATTTGTTCACGTGAAACATAAATGAAACATGTAAGAAACAGTTGTGAAACAAGGGATCATGTGTTGAAAGTTTGTAGTAAATTACTCTTAATTAGAGAAATGGTGTAGTTTTTTTTCCCATATACTCTTTAGTTTTTCTTGCCATCCTGTAAATGTTGATCTTGTTTCATTTCGATGTATGCATGCCCAATCTTGAACTAAAGATTTCACGTACTCTAGCAAAATTGTTACTGGTAGTGTTAGTTTATTGAAGTTGGCAAATTTGGTCCGTTTAGCACAGTGCATGTTCTAGTGTTGTAACATGTGTAATGCAACACTAGCTCGCGAGAACCGGGCGGATTTTATGCCGATTCTCGTGGTGTGTTTTTGGCAAGATCTTTATATTGTGAATGTTGTTGATATTATTGGATAAAGTTTATCTTAATTGATTGACCACTTTTTAATTTCCTTTTATTCCTTTTAAATCACTTTCCTTGTGTAATTGATTCTTACCCACAAGGAAATGATTTTTTTCGATTTTCTTCCTTTTAGCAAGAAATCGCCCACCTAAAAATCGGGGATAGGATTTCTTCTTGATTGCTATAAGTAGAGAAGTCGGACCTTTTGAAGAAGTTATCGAGAAAATACATATTGAGCTTATTGTTCTTCTTCAAGAAATATTTGTGTTATAATTCTAGTCTTCGGGAGAAAATGGTGAAGATCTACGGTGTGGATCGACTCAACCGCTCAAGGGATTTGATGTTGGAGGGACTCTAACAAGTTTAAGGTTTTGGAAGAATCGATCAAGAATATTAGTTTTATACGAGTGTTGGTGTATAAGATAAACAGGAGTCTTTATGCTTTACATAAATCCAGAGTATTTATAATAATTGTTTGTTCCTAATATTGGATTGTTTCTTCTGCAGGCGTGGCCTCGTGCATTAAGATTGAGGAATCTAAGCACGTAAAAAATTCCCCGTGTTATTTTTTATTCCGTTGTGTACTTGTGTTGTTTGGTCGGTGTTACAACATTAACATACAATACCGTAAGAATCAATTGTTTAAAGTTACAAGGCATCAAATTCTATCAATTGGCATCAAGAGCCTTCCACTAATCCTTATTAGTGTGATCCCGTTATTTTTATATCATTTGCTAACATGGACAACTATCATGAGGGAAGCTCTATTTCTCGACCACCTCTTCGCATTGGAACAAATTTCTCCCTACCTAGGAAAGCAAAAATGAGAGCATTCATCAAATTTGTAGATGAACGTGCTTGGAAATCCATCTTATTTAGTTGGACACCTCCTATCGAAGTTGTTGATGGCAAAAGTGTTTCAAAAAATGAAACTCAATGGACAACTGCTGAGGACCAACTGGCTGATTCGAACTCAAAGGCTCTCAATGCAATCTTCAGTGCAGTCGATGAGAATCAGTTCAAACTGATATCTACGTGTGAGACCTCTAAGGAAGCTTGGGACATCTTACAAGTTGCCTATGAAGGAATCAAGTTGTAAGAATGTCTAAACTCCGTAAGTGAAAATGAAACCATAAGTGATTTTAACTCTAAACTCGTGATATCTCAAACGAATCATTTGCTTTGGGAAAGAAATACTTCAATTTCAAATGGTTAAAAAGGTTTTGAGGTCACTCCCGAAAGGTTTGCCTACAAGGCAACCGCCATTCAATAATCAAAAGTGCTTTCTTAAATGAAACTTGATGAATTAATTGGGTCCCTCCAAACCTTTGAGATGAATCTTGAAGAAACAAAGAAAGAAAAACTGAAAGAGGCTAGTTACAAAAAGGAGAAAAATAGGGAGATTGCATTTCAAGCTGAAACTTCTGATGAATTAACTAGTGATGCAGGAAAATAAATTCGGGAATCTTTCGCATTGACTCACCAAGAATTTCAACAAGATCTTCAAGCAGGAAAACAAAGGAGGAAATTTTCCAGGCCTGGAAAAAATTCTGGAACTCAAAGAAAGCAATATGATGGTGGTAAAGGCATTAAGTGTAGAGAATGTGGAGGTTTTGGACACATTCAAGCCGAATGTGCGAATACCTTGAAGAAGAATGGAAAAGCATTCACCACATCATGGAGTGATGATGAACAGAAGATGATGAAGAAGAAGACAACATGAGCAATCGAGTTGCCTTCACGCGGTGATAAAAGAAGAGGTTGGTTGTAATCAAACGCACCAGTGCTACTTACGGTGTTACAACACCGGCGGTATAACTCTAACTTTCCTTTTCATCAAACGTGTCTAAAGTCGTACTTCCGCAAAAGAATAATTCCGACCGAAAGCTGGAGGATGACTCCGATCTAGATGAAGAGTCAAGAAATGAGGAGCTTAGAAGAATTTATCAAAAGATGCTTGATAAATGCGAATTTGTCACCAAGATAAATGTAACTCTAGAAAAGAAGGTTGTATCTCTTCTTGTTGAAAAAGAGACACTCAAGGGAGAAGTTATCAAGCTTGAAAGACTTACCACGAGATAGAAAAGAAAAACTTGCCAAAGTAAAGAAAGAACTCAATGAGATGACAAATTCGTCAAAAAATCGAACACTTTGGTAAGGGGAGATTAGATGAAATTCTTTCTCAAGGAAAAAATCAGCAAGATCGTGCAGGTATTGGTTTTGGTTTTAATGCTAACAAGAACTATGCTAAAAGGATAAAAATTATAAGATTGCTTTTGTTAAAGAAGGAACATCATTGATCATAATGGAAAAAGAAGTGTTCGCCTTTATTTTTAGCCCAGCTGCAAGTGTACGACGGTGTACGTTATAGAAAAGGGTAGCATGGTCGTATCCACGGAGACTAATAAATTTATGTACTAAGTATTGAACTAAGATAGATTTATTTTTATTTAGACGATCGTAATTTGATGATTGTTGTTATAAGATTAAGACAAATTAGACTACTAAAACACAAAATTAAGATAACACAATTGATAGAAGTATCAAGATGATAAAATGGATATCCAAAGTTAAGGTTTCGATTAATATCCCTCTTTTTGTCCGATTTAATCCAAGCCAAGTTATTATCAATATTCCTATAAGACGATCTCAAAGATATTTTATCCTCCCTCTCGAGATGCATATAAAACGTAGATTGAAATACTTATGCTAGCATCTCTACTCAACATGAAGTACTCAACTCCCAAAAGTGCAAAAGATCAAATGTCCTCACAAATATTTACCAACCTCTCGATTCATGCAAATATTTGTGTCAAGTACTCAAGATCTAATATTGAAACTCATCTCTCGAATTATGAATCAATATATCAAACAAGTTAAATCATTGATCAAGTGATAAAACAAGAATAAACTCAAAGTACTCAAATAGGCTTCAAGATAGTAACTTCAACTAAGATTAAAACATCCAACAAGAGTTCATTAATCTACTTCCAAAACCCGGAAATCTAAAGAGTTTAGCTACACATGTTTTCTAAACAACTCATAGACAAATTGTTCAAAGCCATGACACACTAAAATGAAAGATTAAAACTACAAGAGAAGCAAGAAAATCTTAGAAAAGTCGACAATATCTCGATATATCTCCGTTCCTTGAGCTCCGATGCAACCCGATTGTCTCCTTGATGTCTTCTTCCAAGAATAGACCTTTGTCTTGTGTTGTAGATCCCAAAAAATGTCAAAATATCCTTGTGTGCGCCCCAAAAAGCCTTTTTATACCCACTTTCAAGTTTAGGGCAAAGCGCTGCAGATTGTGATATTCCAGCGAAGACGCACGGGTCGTGCGCCCCCTGCACGGGCTACCGTGCGTCATGCCATAGCGAAGCCTTTGATTTTTGCCAAACATGCACGGGTCGTGTGCCCCTTGCACGGGCTACTTGTGCGTGATGCCGTAGGTACAATGCAATTCCCCAGTGGCGCACGGGTGGTGCGTATGAGCACGGGCTACCCGTGCGCCATGCCGTATCCTTAAGATGCCTCCATTCGGGGCACACGGGTGGTGCCTAAGGCACGCCCAACCCATGTGCTCCCGTATTCTCCTTAAACGCTTATCTTCCTCTCGTTCTAGCTTCGCTTCTCGTATACTCACTCAATTCTCAGTGTTTCCACTCTGCGATGCTCGTATTTGCATTAAATTTGCTTCAAATAACATTAAATTCCTACAAAACAAGCAAAGTGTAATATCTTTTCCACAAGGAGTGAATACGTAGCATTTTACACGAGTATATGCATGTTTACTCATCATTATAGCCATAAATATGCCCCAAAATACATGCAAAACTCACACCTATCAAGAAGCAATGCTTTTGATCCTATATGTCACTATTGCAACCGTCATGGCCATATAAGACCTAAGTGTTATCGCCTTCAGAAACACTATAGGCAAGGCAGGGTGCAAACTCCAGTGTTCCAACATCGGCAAAGAAACACTCCTCGTTTTAAAATTGATTTATCAAACAAACCCAAGAAAATGGGTTAGGAAGGATGAATTCTCTTGCTATATTGTACACGCTTTAAAAGCTAATGTGATGAATCATGGTACTTGGACACGGTGGTTGCTCTCGTCATATTGGAGAGTTAGAAAAAGCGATCGATTTTGACAAACATGAAAATGGATTGGTCACTTTTGGTGATGGTGCTAAAGGCAAAGTTTTGGGAAAAGGAACCTTGAGCGTATGCGGTCTTCCTTCTCTCAAAAATGTTTTGTATGTTGAAGGACTAAAAGACAATCTTATCAAGATCGTCATCTTTGTGATAATGATTTGTGTGTCAAATTTGATAAGAATGTTTGTAATGTCTTTGATAATTCTGACAATTGTATTCTGAAGGGAAACAGGTCCTCCGCGAACTGTTATTTGTTGCAGGAGGAGATCCAGTATTACAACACCAAGTGTCATAACACTAACTTGACTAAGGTTTAGTGATGTTAATTTGTGGTGATATCAATGATCTAAAGAGCACTCCTGGAGGATGTGTCTACCTTGGTAACAATTTAGTTTCATGGTACAGTAAGAAACAATGTTGCGTATCCCTATCCATTGTTGAGTCTGAATATATAGCCCTTGGGAGCTTTTGTACTCCAATGTTGTGGATGAGACAAATGTTTACTGACAATGGGGTTGAAAGAAAACTCTTCTGACTTATTGTGATAATTCAAGTGCCATAAATATTTTAAAAAACCCCGGCAAGACTATAGAACAAAACACATCGATATTCAACACCATTTTATTAGAGACTTGGTTGAGAATAAAATTGTTATCATTGATTTTGTCACCACCGAGAATCAAATTCGATATTTTCACCAAAGCCCTAGACTTTCAAATGTTTAATTACCTAAAACAGTCTGCGGGTGTCTGTTCTTTTCCGACAAGTGTGGGTTTTACGTGTTGCAACACCATATGCATCATTTCTCTTTCTTGATGTGTTGCAACCTCTTCTTGATCTTAATTCTTGTGCATTAGACATTTTACATCTTTAAGATCATTACATGGCTTCTTTGTTTTATTGTTGTAACCCTATTGAGTACTCATTTGATGAAATCCTTGCCTAAAAACAATTGTGGATCAAATTGCAAAAGAATTATTTTTCCCATGTGAAAGATGTATTTTTTTTTTGGGCCTTTGACGAAAAAAAGTTGCCCATACATTGTGTGTGAAAGCTATTTAGTTGTGAACTATTCTATGTTCTTTTATATGCTTGAATCTTGTTGTGATCTTCCGAGAAAGAGCTACCCATGTTTTTGGAGCGAAAGCTACCGACCGGCTAATTGTTCCTCTGTTGATTCCTTTCACTTAAAAGATTTGTAAATGGGAAAAAGATTTTGATACATTGACTTTGTATGGTGGTGTTCTTAAAAGGTGGTACAACATTGGGTTCCGCACCAAAATGCATGAGGCCTTTTTATTCTTGTCGAGAAATAAACTCATCATTCTAGACATCCCTCGGGATCATTTTTGGGCTTGTGGAAAATATTTTCTCTCTTGATTCGATGTGGTGTATTATTTTTGGAAATGATTTATTCCTTAAATTTGTCTCACGATTATAAATGGTATTGTTCATCTATGCTTATTTTGGATTTATTGCACTGACTTGAATTATGGGATTTTTCCAAAAATATTTGAATTTCAAATTTGCGGTTGGAAGCTTTTCTTGAAACTCCCATAGTCGTCATTTGCATCACTCCAATTATGGTGGTTCATTCTCTCATTTTTTTTTTTTTGGTAAGGACTACATTCATATTCTTGAAGGAGATTGTTTTGACCAAAAAATAGCCAAAGTTTGGTTGGCTTCATTTGTCTTTTTTGGTCAAAAAGGGGAGAGAAGAGACTCTAGTAAGGTGTGACCCAAGTAAAGGGGAGCAACCGACACGGGGAATGATGAGGAAGCACATTCGATGGGAAGTCTAGTGCGAGAGAAAGATGTTGATTCGGGGAGGGGAGTCTCAATCAAGATGAAGATGATATTGAAGAAGGCGACTACGGGGGGAGTCAAAGGGAGGCTAGTGGCTCGATTGAGATTGCAACATTTTTGAACTATATTTATGTTCGGATGATAGTATTGGATGAATTTGGATTTTGTTTGCATGCTTTTCTTTTTTTTTTCGAACGATAATTTTGTATTAATCAAAACTCCAAATGAGAACAATACAACTAAATCGTAGCCAACAAAGGCTAAAAGACCAAGAAAGCTAACATACTAGCCACTCGGGAATTGGTCGAACCAATTCAAATTTGAAACACCAACAAAAGCAAGACTCGCTAATCTATTATTAGCGAGTCCATTTCACATCTTGAATCTTGAAATTAATATGATCAAAAAGGAAGCATAATAGGTAGATGTCTTCGGCTATCTTTGCCCCTTCCTTCGAGAAATCACAATGGTTTGTGAGTCTACAAACGATATCCTTATCATCTATCAATATATCAACACTTTTTGTCTTCACATGATCCATAACACACAAGGCCGGTCGATTCTGTCAAACATGCTTCCACCGAGACTGAATGGTCTCCTAGAAAAGTAAACAAAGCTCTAGAAATCTTACCCGAATCCTCAAAAAACACCCTCCAATTCTTTGTTCCTTTTTCCAAGTCAATGATAGCACGATCACCACATTAAGGTGTCTACTTCACATGACTTGTTCCCGGATTTTGCCCAAAAGAATTGAGTTGCAGACCCTCTGTCCATCTCAATGCTACTCCCAATCTGCAAGTATTCTTGCCATTCATGAACAATGACTCTTACCACTTCCCAAAGACTCCCATCTAGTTTTATGAAAAATCCAGATGTTTCTTGTTTTCCATAGCTACCATAAAATATATACTGAGATAATTCCATTCTATCTTGTGCAAAAGAGTCCCTCTTCACATCACAAACATCCGCCACCAATTCTTAATACAAAAATCGAGAAGATAAAGTATTGAACCTTTGAGCAGAGCTTGAGTTTTCCAAATAAATTGTGCTCTTTCACATTGAAAAATAAATGCTCTATAGTCTCAACCTCATCCCCACATAGGACATCCGGGATCAATTTCCATACCTCTTTTAGACAACGACCAAACGGTGGGGATGCGGTTATTAAGTACATTCCACAAGAAATGTTTCAATTTATTTTTAATGCGAAGATTCAAAGCATTTTCCCCAATTGGTCTTCTTTGTGAAGCAGAGCTTGAGTGGGTTCAGGCCAATCCTCCTCCCACCGCTTGATTTGAATCAGTTTTTATAAGCCGAATTAACGGAAAAATGGCCCTTCTTCTCCCAATTCCAAATCCATTGATCATTACACTCCTCAATTTGAAATTTTCACCGCAAGATATTAGAAACATCCTCCAAACACATGAATTTAATCAAGAGATCTTTATCCCATTCTTTTCCATTGCCCTTGTCACATATAAACTCATTAGCCCAAATTATATCACGGTCGGTGGCTTAGTGCTAATCGGTTTTGAAGCGGGAGAATTAGGAAGCCAAGGAACTTCCCAAATTCTAATAGCCTTACCATTTCCAAGTTGGTATCTAAGGCCAAGAGACAATGTTTTTTGGACTTGAGCCGACTTTTCCAAAGCCATGAATCTCCACTCTTAGGAGCACAAGCAAGCGGCCCCCTTTAGCAAAATATTTAGCCTTTAACACTCGACTTAGAAGAGAATTAGTGCACCATCAACCTCCATAATTGTTTGGCAATTAAAGCATCATTAAAAGGACTAATATCTTGAAAGCCCAAACCGCCCTTATTTTTAGGAAGAGACATTTTATTCCAAGCCATCCAGGAAATCTTCTTACCCCAACACAAGAAGTTCCCACCAAAATTTAGAAGATATTTTCTTGATTTCTTTACAAATGTGGACGAGGTAATTTGAAACAAGACATAACGTAATTTGGAATGGCATTGATAACAACCTTCAAAAGCATCTCTTTACCAAAGATTTGAGAAAATTGTTACACCAATTATTGACCCTCTTCGGACACTCTCAATAACGAAGTGAAAAATTTCTTTTGGGATTTACCTATCACCATTGGAAGACCTAAGTACCTGGCTTGCGATGCTCGATAATACCATCCAAAAGAAGACAAATATCAGTTTTAGCCCTATCAAGTATTTTTGCTAAACAAAAAGAGGATTTTTCAAGATTAACTTGTTGACCCAAGGCGACAAAACCTATCCAAAATGGAACGCATTACACTAAGAGCTTGAAAGGAGAAGCTTCACGAGAAAAGAATTGAATCATCTCGCAAAAAACAAATGAGTCAACACATGACAATGCCTACCGATTTTAATCCCACTGAAAAAGACCACATCTTTGAGATTGTTGATTAGGTTAGACAAAACTTGAAAGCAAGATGAAAAGGTAGGGGGAAGAGGATCGCCTTGTCTAATTCCTCTAGATGGAACACAATAACCGGACACTTGACCATTGACATTGAAAGAAAAAGAAGATGGTGATACATTTGAAAATCCAATTGACAAACACACAATCAAAACCCATTTTAAAAAGCACGAGAAACTAGAAATCTCCATTCCACTCTATCATAAGCCTTTGACATATCCAACTTGAGAGCCATAAATGCTTTTTACCAGTTCTAATGCTTTTAATGAAATGAATGCACTCATGGGTAAGAACAACGTTATCAATGATCACTGCCAGGAATGAAAGCGGATTGATTTTCACTAATGCAAGGGGAAGGCAGGCTTCACACGGTCCACTAGAATTTTGGAAATCACCTTGTAAATCACCCCACACAAACTAATAGGACGAAAATGAGCCATAGTTGTTGGATTTTTAATTTTAGGAATAAGGGTGATAAAGTGTGATTAATACTTTTCAAAGATCTTGTTAGAATGAAAAAACTCTTTAATGACATCACACATCTTAAAAGAGATAATATGCCAAAAGTGTTGAAAGAAACGAGGATTCATACCATCCAAACCCGGAGCTTTATTAGGGTGAGATCAAACAAAGCTTTTTTATTTCCAAGTCGAAAGCAGTGGTCATGATCGGTTCATAGAAGTTGAGATGACTTGCGGTATCCCTTCAAGAATGGTGGGATCACTGTTTGGATTAGAAGATCAAACAATTTTTGGTAAAAATCAAATCTCTCCCTCAATCTCATCTTTATTCTTGCAGACCACCCCATCTTCCCTAATGAGATTCTCAATGCAATTAAACTTTCTCCTTTGCAAGGTGGTTGCATGAAAAAATTTAGAATTCTTATCACCATCTTTAAGCCATTTATTTCTCGCTTTTGACTCCAATAGCCCTCATCTTCCTTGTATGCTTTATCAAGAACTCCTTGATTACACCACTCCGGCCACTTATCGAGAGAACCCGCCATCCTAATTTCGGACAATCTAGCTTTACACCTATCGATAATCACTGCAGAATTGGTCCTCTTACTCTTACTCCAATTAATTAGAGCAAGTCCGCAAAGCCCAATTTTTTGTTGAAATTGGTATAAAGCCGTACCACGAATATCATAGTTCCAAGCTTGATCAATAACCAAATCGATGCCATCCCATTGAAGCCATCTAGAATCAAAGGTGAAACGTTTTTTCCCAACAAATTTTGGAGTATCGGTCTCCAAGAGCAAGAAAATGGTCGAGGATTGACGCGTTCAATATGATGCACACAAGATTCGGGGAATTTAACCAACCATGCGGGGATCCAAAGAATCTATCAATACGCTCCTCCACGAAACCTTCACCCTCCTGTTATTAGCCCAAGTGAAAGGATGCCCTTTGGCGAATCTCGCCCATACCCATGTTCGCAATGAAATCCTTAAAATCCCCACAATCGGACACACTTTTAGGCCTACCACCCTTTTTCTCCTCAATCTCAAGAATATCATTAAAGTCCCTCCCATTGTCCAAAGATCTCTCCATTTAGTTTTAGCCAAGTCAAGGAACTCGCCATTGATCTCTTCTCGATTGCTCTATCGTCTTAGCATACACAAAAGCGCCCACAAAATATCGAAGATTCTCAAAACGAAATTCAATTTCCAAACAGAATTGGTTCTGTGAGAATCGATGATTATAATTTTAGGGGACCAAAACAAAAATAGCCCCCACTCAAACCAATTGGATCCACACAAAGCCACCTCTCATTAATTCTCAATTTTTGCAAACAGTTGAAATGAATTTTTTTCTTTTTTGATTCACATAAAAAGACTAAATCCGGGAGATGGAATCGAAATGATTCCTTAAGTTGAGAAATTGTAGAGGTCCTCCCAATCCTCTACAATTCCATACACATATCTTCATTTATAACTTTTAGCCCATTCAAGGCCGGCCACCTCCACCTTTTCCGACAAACCACTAGCTTTTTGGCTCCTCTAGAATTTTACTTCTTAGCTTCACTCTGTGTCCCATCCTCGATCGACAATCAAATTGAAGTTTCTTTTGATTCCACATTTCTCACTTTTCGTCTGTTCCATGATTTCCATAGGTCTTGGTGTGGGACCTTTCCCCGTATTTCTTAATAATTTTCCTCTCTGTTTGATTGGATTCCTTAGAGTATTTACCTCTTCCATCGATTCACGATTCGATCTCCCTAAGAGGACTTCTCGGCCCCGATCTTGGCTAATATTCCACTCACCCATAGAGGAGTCAACAAGCACTTCATTCTCCTTATTCTCACCTACTCGATTCTAGAATCCCTTTGTAATGTATCCCCTACTCGATCACCGATGCAACCTGGGCAAAATTATCAAATTAAACACGAGATTCGAGGTTTAGAGGATGTACTTGTCTCGTTCATCGCAATTTCTCGAGAGAGAACAAGCTTCTCCCCGCCTTCCTTACAATGACTTTCACAATTTCGACCAAGAGCATTCTTAGTATTTCCCTTCTCCCTCTGTTTGTTGAGCCACATTCTCACTCCTCGTATTGGCCTTAGGGGTCTTGACGGGAGGTTTAAAGGCACCAGTGTCCGATGCCCGAATCCATTCACCAAATCGACCCGAATTCAACCTATCGAACTCAATATCAACTTTCCTCGATCGACATCCCCCTCTCGTGTGCCCAATCCGCCCACAATAAAAACGAAACTCAGTAAATTTTCGCACAGGAAATCCACCCAAGGACACATTATCAAGCTTAATGTTTGTTCCCCTCGAAAGGCTTATCAAGAGATATTTCCACAAGAATCCTAATGAATTTTCCTCTACAACCTACCGGTTTCGGGAATAACAATGTCCGTCAACTTTCCAAATTTCGACCCAATTTTCCTCCCGGTTTCCACACTCAACCAATGAAATGGAATATTCCATAATCGCACCCACAGTTCCACAGTTGGAAAGCTTGATGTTAGAAACAATATCCTCGGACCAATCCCGTAATATTAGATATTGGCTATCGAAACTCCACGTCTTGCCGCCGCACTCGATTTTATCTTCTTGGGATGAGAATACAAATTGGAACAAGTTATCTCCAATTTCACAAAGCGTGAAGGGATCTTTAGTAACCCAAATATTGTGAATCGTGTTCTTAAATCCGAAAAAATTGATTTTTAGACCCAAAACCCTCCCAATAAGGCTTTTATCACACTCGGCTTTATTGAACACAATATCCTTTTGTTCCAACTCTATTTCTTCATTTTCCTCATTAGAAAGGAGAATAATTTGATCTATCCACCAAACTCGATCCCATCCTTGAAGGAAAACCACAGCCCTCGGATCTTCTCCTATTGCGCCAAGATCACGCCACCCGGTAATGAACAAAAAACAAGGACACGAGGACAAAAATGGGGACCAGGGTAAAACGAAGTAAGAAGGAAATGATGACAAATGTAAACGATAAAGAAAGCAACAATGGTAGATAAGGACACCCACCCACACTAAATGCTTATTCAATGAAACAGATTACTCGGTTTTTAATCACAAGTGCACAAAATATTAAAAGCATAATCAATAATAAAAAAACAAACAGGCTCATCAAGTCATCCGGTCAAAGTACTATGTTATTAGTGGTCCACAATGAGATATCCATCAAAGCTGGTTCAAGCAACAAGCTCGAAGGACAAGGAAGCATGGAAGCGGCGCGAAAGGACCAAAACAAAGAGAAGACAAAACTAGGGTTCTCTCTTTCTAGAGAGAGAAACTAAACACTCCAAACAAGGGAGACAGTTCTCACTCAATGAGAGTGTGAATCCATCACGAATTCACGATCCGTTGTTTGCATGCTTTTTCGAATCTGTGCTAACTTGCGGGTTTCTATTAGTGATTTCTTATGTCACATCCTACATATATATCTGTTAAGTGTTGTTTTGACCAAAAGTGCCAAAGGGAAGATTGTTAGTGTTATTGAAGTTGGCAAATTTGGCCCGTTTACAACAGTGCATGTTCTAGTGTTGTAACACTGGTAATGCAACACTAGCTCCGAGAATCCGGGCGGATTTTATGCCGCATTCGTGGTGTGTTTTTGGCAAGATCTTTATATTGTGAATGTTCTTTGATATTATTGGATAAAGTTTATCTTAATTGATTTAGTCACTTTTTAATTGCCTTTTATTCCTTTTAAATCACTTTCCTTGTGTAATTGATTCTTACTCACAAGGAAATGATTTTTCCGATTTCCTTCCTTTTAGCAAGAAATCGCCCACTGAAAATCAGGGATAGGATTTCTTCTTGATTGCTATAAGAAGAGAAGTCAGACCTTTTGAAGAAGCTATCGAGAAAAATACATATTGAGCTTATTGTTCTTCTTCAAGAAATATTTGTGTTATAATTCTAGTCTTCGGGAGAAGACGGTGAAGATCTACGATATGGATCGACTCAACCGCTCAAGGGATTTGAAGTTGGAGGACTCCAACAAGGTTGAGGTTTTGGAAGAATCGATCAAGAATATTAGTTTTATACGAGTGTTGGTGTATAAGATAAAAAGGGAGTCTTTATGCTTTACGTAAATCCAGTCGTATTTGTAATAAATGTTCGTTCCTAATATTGGATTGTTTCTTCTCTGGGCGTGGCCTCGTGCATTAAGATTGAGGAATCTAAGCACGTAAAAAATCCCCGTGTTATTTTTTTATTCCGCTGTGTACTTGTGTTGTTTGGTCCAGTGTTACAACATTAACATACAATACCGTAAGAATCTGAATTGTTTAAAGTTACAAGGCATCAGATTCTATCAGGTAGGTCTCTCTCCGCTACAGTTACTGCGTTCAATGATTCTGCGATGTTCGAAGTCAATAGAAAGTATCTTTTGGTCTGACAATGAAGTCGTGTCCATTTCTTGTAGCCGATGATGGACGAGCAAGCTCTAATTTTCTGAATTGTATTTGTTGTTCCAAGATTTCCTTTAGGGTGCTAAAAGTGCAGTCCATTGGAATCAGTATTCATGTTATCTCAAAGTTGGTATACTCTTTATTTTCTTCCCGTTGTCCATTGTATACCACAGCTGGGATTTTCTCCTTGCAACTGTGGAATTCATTGAAAATTTGTCTATGTGAATCATATAAGAAGCATAAATGAAACACATGTGAAACAATGTTTCATGTATGGGAAGAAGCAATGTGTTGTATTAGGCGAAGCATTGCAAATAGAAACAATTGTGAAACAACAAAAAAATATATGTGAAACAATTACGTAATGTATTACATACAAATTTTTGAGATTCACATGATTTTTTGTAGATATTCATCAGAAGAAATTTTTGTAGAATTTTGGATTATAATTCGAATAAAATAAAAAAATTTAAACTCAAAACTGTCAGGTTATTGGAATTCTCATGCAAAATTCCTAGTTCAATGCAATGTCAATTTCATCCAATACATATTGAATTCCAAATTTCTATTTGTAAAATCATGAAACTGATCGAAACAAAGTTTCAGATTAAGATAAACAGATCATGTTGTTGTTACCTGGTTTAGTCTTCTTTTTCCTCTTGATCTGGAGTTTGAATTGTTATCTCGAACAGGCCGATATTTGTCTCGTTGTTTTTCCTGCGATCTGTATTTTTCTTCTGGTTTTGTTTTGTTTTGTGATGGAGACTTGAATTTTGATCAGCGATCTATCATAAGTGATTTTGGAGCAGAATATATATCCTATTATACGTTGCAGCGTATATTGGTCATATTATTTAGCGGGAGCATATTTATAGGATATGGGTAAGGTAGCAGCGTATTTTAAGGAGATTGGGACTAAGAAGGTAGGTATTCATGTCTTTTTCCCATAATAGTATATATAAAATATAATTGTACTTTATTCAATAAATTGTATGCACCTTGTCCACATTTCCAAATAATGTCTAGCTCAAAACCAAGGAAGCCAAATTCCAATCCAATTAAGAGAGATGAGCAAAGATTACCCTAATAATTTGACCATGTCATCCACAAAAATATAATTCTACCATATTCAATTAATTCTACAAAACAATATTCATATTCCCATACGAGGCCTAGCCTAATAATAGTATTGGTGGGTCCAAATTTTCACTTCAATTAAGAGAGATGGATAAAAAATAACCCTAATAATTTGACTAGGTCGTAAAAATGAACTACACAATCCACGAAAGTATAATCCCACTTTAGTCAATTAATTTTACCAATCTTGTCATATTTCAACATAATGCCTAACTTAATACTTGTATTGGTGGATGCCAAAATTTCGATTCAGTTAAAAGAGATGGACAAAAATAACATTAATAATTTGACTAGGTTTTAAGAATGAATTACACATTTCATAAAAAAAAAAAAGTAGTTACTTTAATCAATTCATTATACCAATCTTGTCCAAATTCCCAAACGAGGCTTGCCTCAATAACAGCGGATGACAAAATTCCAATTCAATCAAGAGAGATTGATAAAAGTAACCCTAACAATTTAACCATATCTTAAAAATGAACTTGTTGAGGATACTCAGTCCTAACACTCAGCTCTCTGCAAATCAGCTCTATCAGTCATCTGATTATCAGCTCTTTGATACTCAGTTCTTTGATGTTCAGCTTTCTTGGGTGGTCTGTCCTTCCTTGCTTTTGAGAGTGCTGATTGTGGATATAATAGGTTGATAAACATGCATTAACTTAGTTAAATGGGTCGTGTTCTCATATTGTGGAAAAGATATTACGCATTGCTCGTTTTGCAGGAATTAAACGATATTTGGAGTACTTTTGTGGCAAATCGGAGCATTGTAAAAAGGATCAAGAATCAAGCGATTACGCAAAGTAAGGAGTTGAACCGAACACCGGGGACATGCACGCCCAACCCATGTGCATATTCATGGCCCGTGTGTGATCCGCTGTGCAGATTGAGCCTTTGCGGTGACGCACGGGTTGGTCATGCCTATACGCACGGCCCATGCATCTGTTCAAGCAAAATCGTACCTACGGCTCGGACGTGACGGGTAGCATGTGCACATAGGCACAACCCGTGCGTCTTTGCGGGAATTTTAGAGTTTTTGCATTTTGACTTAGGTTTGGCCGGAAAGTATAAATAAAGACAAGACGGACCTAGAAGAGGACACACTCACTTTTACCCTAGAAAGCAAAGAAAATAGCATCCTTCTACCGATGAATCGAGAGAAAGATTGAGGTCGCATCCACACGCTTGAGGATTGAAGATTGATCGAGAGATCATCGATATACCTGAGTTTTCTTACTCCATTGTATCTTTTATTTTCACTTAGTTGATATGGTTAAGAACAATTTATCTATGAATTCTTCTTTTCCCATGTCCGGCTAAATACCTTGTGATTCTGGAGTTTGGGATTAGGTTAATTGATACTCTTGTTTGATGTTTAATTTGAATTGAAGTTATTATTTCGAACCCTATTCGAGTACTCTATTTTATTCTTGTTTTATCATATGTCCAATGGTTAAGCTTGCTTGATGTATTAATTCATAATTCGAGAGATGAGTTTCAATACTAGATCTTGAGTGTTTGACATTAATTTTGCATATTGAGAAGTCTCGTGAATATTTGTGAGGATAACTGATCTTTTATGCTTTTAGGAGTTGTTTATCTTATGTTGAGTGGAGATGCTAGCATAGATAATTCAATCAACGTTTTTATTGTGTCTCGAGAGAGAGAGAGAGAGAGAGAGAGAGAGAGGATAAAATACTTTTGTGATCGTCTTATAGGGAAGATAGATAATAACTTTGGTTTTGATTAATTGGATAACAAGAGGGAGATAAACTAAAACCATAACCCTGGAATCTATTCATCCACTTAATCTTTTCAATCGAAACTATTTGCTTTATCTTTTTATGATAAAACATTGTCTTAATTTTATAAATAAAAAAATCACTTTTCGATAGTCTAAATAAAAATAATAATATTACAATCTCAATACTTAGTACATCAATTTATTAGTCTTTGTGGGATCGACCTAGCTTATCCTATATATTAACTACGTCGTTCACTTGCGGTGAAGCTAAAAATAAGGCGAACAAGTGATGAATGTCTTCTTGAGGATTCACCCTTGTTCCTTTTATAGTTCTTATTGAAGAACTTGTTGAACCTTTTCACCATTAGGGCAATCTCCTCTTGCTCTATTGTCTCCTTTGGCTAAGTTTTCTTTCCTTCACTAGTCATAAGTGCAGCTGTCTTGGGCACACCTGTCTTCTCTTGTTCCTTTCTTCTCAGCTCAAACTCATATGCTTTGAGGTCAGAGAATAGCTCATGGTTTGATGTTTTGGAGAGGTCCATGGAATGTCTCAGGGCCATGACCTTCATTTCCCACTCTACTGGGAGAGACCTTAGGATCTTCATACACATCTCCTTCTTCGTGTGTACTCCTTTCCCGAGCCGAAAGCTCATTGGTGATTTCGAGAAGGCATCCATCCGATCTAGACTTTCACCGCAATCATTTTGAAACTTTCAAATTTTTGGATCGCAATGATTAATTTATTTTCTTTGGCATTTTGTTTTGCAAGATTTAACTTTATTAAACATAGCCTTGTCCAAGGTTTTATAAAGAATGTCCTTGGTAACATTGTCAAGATCAGTATCTCTTTCGATCTTCGTTGGTCCATTCACAACGAGGTTTTTCAACCATAGCAGGTCTGGGCTCTGCTGGTCCTGCATCCTCTCCTTCAGCAGGAGGTGCTCTTCTCACAGCGGTGTTGACCTTTAGGATTTGGATTGGCCCATCTTCTGTCAGTAGCCATATTTCATCATGCAGGGCTGATAGGTGAGCATGCATACGAATTTTCTGATCATCAAACTCTTCCACAATAAACATAGGAATGCGAGTTAGATTTGCTTCCATGATAATAACTTTGCTTTTGAAATAAAAGCTTTAAAAACTCAAGTGTTTATTCTTTTGAAAAGAATGAGATCTAGTTCAATAACCAGTGCGGAAGGCTCAATGAACCAACCGCTCTGATACCACTTGTAGTTCCCAAGGGGTGATGAGTAAGGTTTAGAAGGGGGTTGAATAAAACTTATCAAATTTTTGATTTAGTCCTTTTAAAATATTTTTAGAGTTTTACACAAATCAGATCAGTCCTTGAGGGACAGCTAGGTTGACTTACTCAGCAAAATTACCCACTCATCAGACACGACTGAGTTGTTGATAGTATAACTTAGCTGCTTTCAGCTAACACTTAGAATGGCAGTTGATTTGGTTTTAGTTTAGCGGAAGACTTTTCACCCTTGTTGTTTTAAACTTGTTTTGCAACACTTGTTTTAGCAATTGTTATTACCAGTCGAGTTCAGCAATTGTAACTTAGCAGCAGATATGAAATATATGCAAGAATTAAAAGTGTTATAAGTAAATAAGATGCAAGCAATTTTTATAGTGGTTCGAGGATGGGGTAATTCCTCTAATCCACTTTTCGAACTCTAGATGAATCCACTAAGTAACAAGATCTTGGTTACAAAGTGGTCAACGATCCAGCTGACTTTGATCATACTGACCAGTGCTCCAAGGACTCAAACCTTCTTCACAAAATTGTTGTCTTGCTACTTCAGCTCCTTCAAACTCTTGGATTCGATCACACAGCCTTCGAATGGTCCAAAGCCACTGGTTCGAACTTGAACCTTACTACTTCTCCTTCAACCTTGTAGAGTAGACCCATTTTCTTCTTTAAATAGAATTTCCTCTTCAACTGATGAAGTAATCTTTCCTTCACTAAATGTGTTGGAATGAGTTCCTTCGAATTTTTTCTTGAGGATATCTTTGAAAGTTTGAGAGAATGTGCAGGTTATTGCTTGATTGCTTATATGCTTGTAATGAACTCGATAACCTTCAGTCACTTGCTTCCTCAGATTTTTATATTGTAGATTTGAAATTATGTCCGTTGAAGATATAAACACATTTCAAATCACACTCGTGAGGTTGTTGGCTTGTCTTGTCTTAAAGCATTAATGTGAATTGTACCATGATTTTAATGCTTTCTCGAGCCTTTTCCTTCATCTCTGCGGGTTTTCGGTACATCTTATTGGTTCCTTATTTTTGCACGCAAAGAAAAACAACTTTGTTGCTAGCGACCTCACATAGGCATATTTCAGCCAAAACCTTTACTTGTGTTGACAACGGATCTCTTTCACTTTCTTCAAGTCTTATCCGCTACATACCCCTTTAACATTTGATTCTAATCATTTTGGAATGACTTAATTTGTCGTCGGTGACTAAGACAATGACTTTTTACGTCACTTGTTGAACCTTCTCTTCGCTTCACACGATTGGGTCTTCTTTTTCGATATTCAATCGACTTTTGTAATCTTCAACTTACGACTTTGATTGACTTATTCAACCATATCTAATTACAAATTGAATTAAATAGAAAATGGGGTGCCAACTTTCTAATCTAAGTTTGACATGGTATCATCAAAATCTAATGTAGAAATGTTTCTAATAGATTGGACTTTGTAAGTGAGTAGAAGCAACCAAGTTGAAGATTGCAGGACTCGATTGAAGATTAAAGAGAATACCCGGTTGTATGGCGGTTGAGTAAAGTGAATCAAGTATCGTCAAGTGATAGAAAAGTTGTCTTAGTCACCGATCGACAACAAAGTCATTCCAAAATCATTGGAGTTGACTATCAAAGGAGTTATACATTTGAAAGGAACAAAAAAGTTGAAGATATTCGTTGTCAAAGTAAAGTCAAGTGTTTGGAAATAGGCATATGTCGATTGTCTACCTTAAAGTTGTTTTCTGAAAGAGTGCAAAAAGCAAGAAGCCAATGAGATATACACGAAAACCTCGCAGAGTTTAAGGAAAGTGCAGAGCATTAAATTGAAGGTACGATCTACATCTAAGTTGTAAGAGAAGACAAGCTAATGACCTAAAAGTGGAGTTTAAAAAATTCATCTATCTCTTCAACGGATACATTTTCGAATTGCCACTATAAAGGGGATTTTAGGAGAAAAGACACTTATGCAATCCGAGACACACAAGAGAAATCAAGCAAAGCAAAGCAATATCTCTCAAGCATTCAAATCATATTCTCAAACCTAAACTCGAAGGAAAACAATCTAAAACATTGAGTGAAGGAAATACGACTTCATTTGTTGAAGAGGAAAAACTTATTTCAAAGAACAAGGGTCTACTCTCCAATGTTGAAGGAGGTGTAGTAAGGTTCTAGATCGAACTAGAAGGCTTTAAACTTGTTAGAGGGTTATGTGAACAAATCCAAAAGTTTGAAGGAGCTGAAGTAGCAAGACAACCGTCTTCTGAAGAAGCTGAGTTCGAGGAGAAGCCAGTTTGTGTGATCAAGGCTTGTCTCTTTGATCGACATCTTTTTGTAACAAAGTCAAAGTTACTTAGTGGATTACCTACAAGGGTTGCGGAAAGAGTGGATTAGAGGAATTACTTCATCCTCGAACCACTATAAAAATGCTCGTGTCTTTTACATTCAACACTTACTTTCTTGCAAATTATTATTCTTGTTTGTTAATTTGCTAAGTCAACTGATAATAATCAAGCTTAAACAAGTGTTGAAAATATATTCAAAACTAATGGTGAAAATCTTCCGCTGTTGAAAACCAACTGTAGTGATTATTTAAAGAGTTAACTGAATCAGCTGAGTTCTATCAACAGCTCAGTCGAGTCTATTGAGTGGTTAACTCTGTTGTGTAAGTAAACTAAGTTGTCCATCGAGAACCCTGCTGACTTGAGTTAATTTGTTTTAATTTTTTATGGAGTTAATTAATTCCGTTGTAATAACGCAAAAAATTCGTAGGTAAATATTATATTATTATTATTTTCAATTTTTTTAATTTTTTTCGTCGGAAACCAATTTCACCGGTACCTTTTTTTTACTTTTTGGAAGATATTTACCAACGAAGATATTTAGATGATGTTGGAAATTACTTAAGATTTTTTTCTATTGGTAAAACTTTTTCATTGCTTATTTATTATTTTTGTTTTTTACTATTTAATCTGTTAAAATATTAATTTCATATTTTAGTTTTTTTTTTTTAATTTTAAAGATGAAAAATAAACAATCGATAATTTTGGTTTATGTATTTTTGTATTTTTAATATTTATTATGTCCAATATATAATATAATATGGTTTTTACTATTTATACTATATAATACATATTTTAATCTATATATATAGTGTATAATATAATTATTGATACATATATCGAGATAATATTATATGTACTACATAAAGTATATAATATATATGTAATATAATTAATATATATATATATATATATGCAAGGGCGGATCTCCCCTATGAATGGGGAGCTTACCCCTGCATTTTGAAACCTCAATTTTTTATATGTATATTTTATTTTAAAATATTAAATTTTAGTACTAAATATTTATTTTTTAATTATTTAGCCTCCCAAAATTTTTCAACCCCTCCAATGTTTTGGGTCTAGCTCAGCGCTTTTTGTATATATGTATGTATATATATAAAACAATTCAAAAGTTTTATTAAAAATCAACTTACCTTAGTAGCAAATTGCCACCTCCGCACATAACATGCCTCGTGTTCGAAGCTATTTGGGGTCAAAATGACAAAGCGCTGAAAAAGTGCTACATAAGATTACATCTAGAAGTATTTTTTTCCAAAGTGCTATAAAATAGTGTTACATAAGATTCATATGTAACATTTTAGAAGTGTTTCTTCAAAATGATACAAATAGAGAACTTAACGTAATACTTAGAAAAATTGTCACTAATTAAAAGCTATTAAAAGTGATACCTTAGACTATAGGTAGCATAGGCAAGTGTATCACCACAAAAGTGCTACCTAATGTCTACAATAACATTTTATGATTATTAGGTAATATTTTTTGGGTGTTTAACTTATGTCACTTATGTTGTAGTGATGATAAAATTCTACTAAGTGAGTGGATGAGATTGGCATTTTGAATTTCTCAAAACCAATTCCAGGTGAATGAGAAATTC
The DNA here is from genome assembly GCA_016081115.2 of Rehmannia glutinosa. Taxonomy (NCBI): domain Eukaryota; kingdom Viridiplantae; phylum Streptophyta; class Magnoliopsida; order Lamiales; family Orobanchaceae; genus Rehmannia; species Rehmannia glutinosa. Next base: position 544,974 of record JABTTQ020001909.1, read on the forward strand.
ATGCTACAAGTTAGCCACTTAAACTGAAAATTGGTAAATGTGGGGAAGGAGTGAGACTCCATCACACATAGGATAGAAAGCAAAAGTTTGCTTTATTTATATAACCTAAGTTGGAGTAATGGGTTTAGGCCCTTGGGGCACCAAAGTTTTCAAAGTAGAGAGGACCTACATGCTTGTACGTTTGGTTCAAAACACAGAAGTGCACGCATCGCCGCCAGCCGTCGGGCTAGCTCGACCCAGTCCTGGTCCGGGTCGTGGGTCGTAGGGCTGGGCCTGCTCCGTGCACTGGGACACTGTGTGCGGGCTTGCACCTAGGCAGAGTTCGCACTGAAGTGCGTGGCACGCACCGGATGTAGAAATTTCTTATTGTTGCGCACGCAGAAGTGTGCGGTCGCACAGTTTCGAACTGAGACACATGTTCGAGTTATCAAGTGCATTTTTTGGCTGTAGACATGTCTTTTCAATTCAATAGACATGACCATTCTATAGAGGCACTTAGATGCCTATAAATGAGAAGATGAATAAACATACCGACATACGAAAATAATCAGATAAAATCGAGATCATTCTACATTATCACATCTTGATCATATATCCTTAAAAGTTTGAAAACCTTAAACACTTCTTTGTTCGTTGGTGGTTCGACTTTTGCAAGTGTTGCTAAGTTGAACCTGTAAAGTCATTGTATCTTAGAGACGATTGCTAGAACTGTAAGCACTTTGTAACTGAGCAATTTCTTCTTGTAGAGATAGTATCAAATAATAGCCTCGACTTTAAACTCTATCCTATTTCATTTTCTATACACTTAGTAACGACAAAATTTCTTCTACTGTTTTCAAGATGATGGCATCTGTAAGTTTCACTCTGATAGTTGCTGCTCAAGAAACCTTCCAAAATTCTCTGGTGTTGACTTAAAAATATGGTAACAGAAGATGTTGTTTTAGCCGACCACTTTGGGTCTGTCTCGGTTTCTGAATGAGGATCCCCGACCGTTGGTGAAGAAGAATCAGACAACCAAATAAGGATCGTTGTAGATGCTTAGCAGAACAACAATTTGAATGGGGTGGAAGACACCCTCTATAACGTCTACAATTCATCCAAAACGTCCAAAGCGTTGTGTGATTCTTTGAAGAAAACGTATAAAATGGAAGATGCCGGCACAAAGAAATTTATTAACGGCAAATTTCTGGATTACAAGATGGTTGACACCAAAACTGTGATCAACCAAGTGCAAGAAAATCATATCATACTTCATGACTTAGTTTCTGGAGGGATGATTCTGAATGAATCGTTTCAAGTGGCTCCGATTATCAAGAAATTGCCACCATTAAGAAAAGATTTTAAGAACTACCTCAAGCACAAGCACAAGGAAATGGGGTTTGAGGATCGATTGTTCGGCTTTAGATTGAGGAAGACACCAAAATCCAAAGTAAAGTCCACGAAATGCGGAATGGAGGCCAAGGACAATCTTGTTGAATCGAGCACTATCAAGAAACGGAAGCATTCGAAAAGATAAGGGGAAGGCAAGAAGTTCAAAGAGAATTGCTACAATTGTGGCAAACCTAATCACATGGTCAAGGATTGCCGACACCGAAAAAGTCCAATAAGAATGGCAACCAACAACAAGCCAATGTGATCGACGATAAGTCTTTCGATAGAAATATCGGAGCTCAATCTCACCGTCGTGTTTGAAGCCAATATGGTGGATAACCCAAGGGAATGGTAGATAGATGTCGAGCTACTCGTCACCTTTGTGCCGACAAGGAGATGTTTTCCTCCTAAACTCGATAAATGGAAGGAAGTGTTGTTCACGGGGGAACTCTTCGACTTCCAACATCGTTGGGCTTGGAAAGATTGTGTTGAAGATAACTAAATATTATAGTTATCCCTTAAATTAAAACAAACTAAATCGAAAAGGCTTTTGTAATTTGGAAACATCTCTCGGATTTTTTTAATTAGCCCAAAAGCGTGGGGTGATTTTGTAATTATCCGTTTTTTTAATATAAGTAGAAGGTTGTGGTTTGGTTGAATTTCTTTGACGGCGGAGCTCGGGGCCAACCCGCCCGCCTCCCGGGCCAACCTCCCCTCCTCCCAATTTTGTTTACTATGTAAATTTTTTAAGAATTTTTTTATTTAATATTTATGTGTCTTTCTTTTAGTGTTTTATATGGCTCATCTCGGTTTATGTGTCGACCCATCCCGATTTTTTCCTAGCTACGCCATTGGTTGAATGTGTCATGTTGTTATTAATTACTTGTTCAAATGTGCAAACTAATCGTTTTGAGGGCATTGTCTTGAAATTAATATTATACAAAAATCGTACGAAAATTTAGGAAATAATATTGGTCTTATATGCCTAAACAATTGATATAAAGAGAAACTTTTGATTCATAATGTCAAAAAGAAAGACGATTACTACCATACTGTTCGAGCCTGAATTCTATTGTTATATTAGAATCCCATGAATTTTGTTTACCCTACTTTGAGTCTTTGACGAAAACTTGTATAAGCGCTCTCAATTCTTTCAAATAAATCCATTCTTTGAATAAAATGGAATCTAATACATATCAGAATAATTAAAATTCTAAATTATTCTACTACTAAAAGTATATATCATCTATTTTTCATTAGTATTGTATAATAAATACAACCATGTATTTTTTCATTAGTCTTTGACACTGATATGACACTATCTATTCAACAAAAATGGCATGCCATACTTGCTACAATAAAACCACGAGCTGCGGCTCAAGATCGATAGCGCTCAACATTTGAAATGAAGTTAATCAGGGTTAGAACCTGAGTCTTTTTTTTTTTTTTAGATTTCTGCCATCCCCTCCACCAATCCCAAAAAGAAAAACTGCTAAATAAAAATTGTCACCTATAAACAAAAAACAAAAAGACATTAATTCCTTCAGGTACGAACAGTATTTAGTAATTTCTTACATTTTCTTGACATTATAAATTAAAGTATACATCTAATTTTGTCAATCTTTGAAGTTTAGACATGCAAGACCAATTTAATTTCTTAAATTTTTGTTCAATTTTTATCAAATATTTCAAGGAAGACTGAATTTTCAGTTGGAAGCTAAAAAGGAATGAGTATAAATGACACTTCATCTTTCTATGATATTTCATCAAATAATGTTTCAATTCATTAAATGAATGACATGCATATAAAATGACATGCATATAAATCCAGCCTGAAAACATTTACTTAGAATTTATTCTAAACAATATTTAGTTTGAATTTATATGTTTTTTTGTTAGTTTTTTTTATCCAGCCTACCCCATTTCTGTTTATCGACTATCCCAATATAAATCCTGGCTACGCCATTGATGGCAGAATTTGGCAAGGAGAAGTATATAATATGATCAAGTCCATGCAAAGTTCAATCAATGTTCAGATTGCTACAATAGTAAATTATTTGCTGAAAAATTAATATTGGCACACAGAAACATTAAATAATATGAGAAAAATAGGAAATTATTACCCTTTTATCTTGATTCATTAGTCCAAGTTTATCAAGAATCTGGAAGATTAGTACACAATAAATGTAATTATGTTTCCATTTGTAAGAAGGCTAGAGGCCCCAAACCATTATAAAACACTTTAAAAACCAACACCAGAAAACTACACTCAAACCTCTCAAGACAAAACAAAAAAATAAAAATAAAAATGGGGAAGAATATGCTAATCACCTTACTGTTTGCATTCTTGCTCTGGGGTACTTTCCTCCTCCTCCCCTCCCCCTTCCTGCCACAGACACACACAATTAGTTTCATAGAGAAAACTATTTTTTTAATATTGGTTTAAAAATACATAAGTCATCATCTATCCAGCTGAGTCAAATAATTGGTGTTCAAAAAATTTGGGATTACTCATGTAACATAGCCAGCAATCATTTTAGGGATAATTACACAAAACCCCTGAGGTTCGGGCTAATTAAATACCAAAAAACCCAGAGTTTTTAGAAATTACCAAAAAAACCCTTGAGTTTTAATTTCATTTTACATTTTCCCCTGCATAAGCAAAAACTATTTCAAACTCCCTTGATATTTATAAAAATATTGCAGATTACCCTCTTAAATTTAAGAATGAATCAAACCTAAGGGGTTTGTTTGTAATTTAGAAACATCTCTAGATTTTTTTTGGTAATTAGTCCAAACCGGCCTCATGGTTTTTTTTTTTTTTTTTTGTAATTATCCCATCATTTTTATTAAAATAGATATATAGGTATAATTACAGAAACCACCCCTTAAGATTAGGCTAATTACAAAAAAACCCGAAACTTTTAAAAATCACAGAAACAAAAACCATTAGGTTTGATTCTACATTACACGTTACCCACTTAATAAGCAAAAACAATTCAAACACCCCCTTACATTTGTAAAGATATTACAATTACCTCCTTAGTCCTTAACAATGAATCAAAACTTCACACTTTTTTTCTGTTATTTTCAAACATCTGTTTTTTGGTAATTAACCCAAAACTCAAGGGTCTATTATCCATATATATTTATATGTCTTAATGATTTGTGTTTGTATGACTGAAAACAGGAGTTGTTATAATGGATTGTGCTGAGGGCAAGAAAAACTGCAAGTACAGGTACAGAATCGTCACCCATAGGTGTAGGTGTCCGAATTGGAAACCGAAGAGGTGGAATCCCCAAGAATGTGCTGTGGTTTGCAAAAAACGTGGGTACGAGGATTTTGAATGTTGTGGTCGAATGATCATGTTTGTGAGTGTCTTAGCGGCTGCCAGAAATCAACTGTGCTTCCGCACGTCCTCATGAGCTGCCAGCCAACGTCTCCGCTAGAGGATCAATTGTGTGAATTACTAATTATAAAACTAGTTTAATTACTAATTAGGTGGAGTATTATTCATTAAGTGAAGTGAATGTTTCTTTATCAAATAAAATAACAGTTTGGTTTAAACATAAAACATGTCTTTTTTCTTATTTACCAATTTAATTACTTGTGAAAAGCGCGGAGCTGAAACAATCAAGGAAAACTAGTTTCTTTGGTCCTGTAACATATTAGTCTATTTTGAGATGTTGTTTTAAATAAGTTGGGGAAGTGGTTGGGGGAAGTGGATAAATTTCAAAGAAACCGAAAGATATATGGTTCAAATCCTTATCAACACTCTTACAAAGGGTAAGTGATACTGGCGTGAGCTACAAGCCCGTGGTAGGCAATTTTGAGATTTAGGTAACTTAGTAGTCACATTTAAATTTTAGTCTAATATCTTTTAAAAATTTGTGTATCCACCCCTAGTTTTGATCGAAATTGTATAATTTTATCGAGAATTACCTCGACGTCCAATCAGGTGTAAACATGTCAAAAGAGCTGGGGATTTTGGTGATTTGACGTGTCAATATTTGAGCTAAATCATCAAAATCTCTAAATTAATATTATATTAATACCTAATAGAATGTCGTCAAAGGCACGATTGGCCTATGTGGGAGGAAGCAATAGGGCTGCACATTCGGTTGAAACCGAACCGAACCGACCGAAAGTTCGGTTTAGGCAAAATGCCAAACCGAATACCGAACCGAACTTCTCGATTCGGTTCGGTTTTCAACCGAAGTTTATTCGGTCGATTCGGTTCGGTTGGCCAACCGAACTTTAAAGAAAATTTTTAAAAAAATGAAAATTCAGTTGTACCATACATGATACAACTGGAGTCTGAACTCAGTCCTCAAAATCTCAAAGCTGCTGGAACTATCCATTTAAATTATACAAGAAAAAGTTTATAAATCTGGGATTCAAAAGAAGTTAACTCTCAATCTCTCATAATTATCACTTCTCAGCCCATCTGAGATAAAACAAAGAAGCAGAAGCCATCTAATTCTTCCAACTTTTACTTGTAAGATTTGCCTAAAACCCATCTAATTCTTTAAATTTTCAAGAGGAAATTTGGGTAGGGTTTAACAAAAAGATAAATAAGAAATTAGGACTAATCTACCAGACGAAAGCCTTGGCTGCTGCTACTATCCATGGTTCAACTTCTGATAAGGAGAACGGCGCCAGGGAGTTTGAGCGGAGATGACGGCAAAACTTGCAAGCGACCACTGACGAAAGAAGTCTGGCCTTTGGGTTTTTTTTTTGTTTTCACCATGAATTGTTAAATTGCAAGTAAGAGCGCACTTAAGAAATGGATAAAAAAACGTTCAGCTAAATTCTAAAAAATTAAAAAAACATAAAAAACTTCGGTTTTCGGTTCGGTTCGGTCTACCGACCCCTTCACATAAACCGAAACCGAAAACCGAAGTTTCGAAAAAAAATAACCGAACACCGAACCAATTTTTTCGGTTCGGTTTATTCGATGTGATCGGTTAAACCGAAGTATGCACACCCCTAGGAAGCAATAAAATCGAGTTAGCTTCCCTGGAGAAACGAAATGTATTTGGAAAAATTACTCGAACTCAGGACAATGTAAAGCCCATTGGATACAAATGTGTATTTGTTCGAAAAAAATGAGAAAAATGAGGTCGTGAGATATAAAGCCCGACTCGTAGCTCAAAGATTCTCTCGAGCTCGAGCCCATGGGCGGCCGTTTAGCCTGGGAAAAAAACGGGGTTAGGGCGCTTTTTTTCAGCCCGTTTAAATCCGGGCTTTTTTGCCCCGGACCGTTTAGCCCGCGGGCAAAATGGGCCACCCATCGGGCCAAGCGGGCCGCTCGCGCAGCCCGATTGTTTTTTTTTAATGAATTTTGGACGTATTTTGGTTTTCCAAAATAGAAATTGGTGAATCAAGGGATAACAAAATTTACGTAACTTTTCCTAAAAATATATTTTTATAGTGACTTAAAATGTAATCAATTATGATGATGATTTATATCTCTCTAATAAAGACAATACTATAATCTAAATTGTTTAAAATTTTCATGATTTAAATGTGACAAATAATTGAAACTTTATGCAAATAATTATAAAGATGAATTTGTTGTATTTTGAGATTCCAATTTATCTCACGCACAAACATTGAACATCAAATCGTGTTTTATCATTATTTACATTTATTTTATTTGTTTGACAAAAATCAAAAGGTATTAAGAAAATATTCATTATATAGTGTTTATCATTCTACATTGTAGTTTGTTGTTTCTATTTTCATTTTAGAAATGAGTTTTAATTGCACATATTTTTGTTTTAACTCTTATTGCAGTAAGTATGTTCTTAAAATTTCAAAGCCTTTGACGATAATGATGATGTTCATTGTATTTGAATTTTAAAAATTTAATCCTTGTAATGCAACATAAAAAAAAAATTGTAATTTAGTTTTGCATATTTAGTTTGAATGTTATATTGTTATACATGCTTTAGTATAAAAATTAGATTTAAATAAAAATAATATCTCAGTATAGTTCAAACAGAGACAAATTTATCTATATATTATCTTCCTTTGTTTTTTTGAGAATATCTATATAATATCTTCGACTGCTACCTGAAGAGCCATAATTGAACTTCAGTATTGTCACATATATATCACAAATGATCAGTCTTAATTCGTGGGTTTTGTAATTAATGTTTGTCTCTTGAACTTCATAACATGTAATACTTTTTCCAAGCCATTATTAGTATATGGTCACTAAGAAATTAATTACACATATATCTCGCATACTAATTAAGAGAAACATAACAAGTAAGTAATAATTTATTTATTTCTGATCACAAATCAGTTACACTAGGCCACATCATGAATATATATAATTAATTGGTGCAGTACATGTAGTGATTAAAAATTCAGGAAATTAAAAGGCTTTCTAATTAGAAGCTATAAATGTTCTTTCAATTTAGCTGGATCTTTATTATATCTCATATATAAATATATATGGACTATTAAGTGGCCTCATCATGCGTCATTTATCACACCAAGAAATGGGGCATCAGCATTTTGGTCACTACAATAGAGGCATGGATGCTGCTCATTTTCAATATCATCTGGCATTAATTTCATAATGTTTCTGGCCTTTATCACAACTTCCCTGTTGCTTAAATTCCGCCCAGCTGGATTCTCTTTAAATACCATTTGAACAGCATATGTAAATGCCCCACATGGTTTTGAAACATCCTTCTCTGTGAGCTCACAAGAATACTCATTCTTTTGGCACCCACTGAGTAATATCCCTTCGTCGGCCTCTAATGTCTTATTAATCGGGTCGTGTGGGCGAAACATGATGCTGGCGTCGTCTCCAAACACTTCCACCAAGTGCGTGCCTATGTCCATGCTCGTTTTGCCTGTTAATGTTGTGAAGTACTGCAGTATTGACTCGAAAGGGATCATTCGTGTCGGCCTTAGTTTGGATATGGCGTCGTCTGGGGTGGCACAAGGCCCTATTTGCTCTGTTTCTTTGTCGATCAGTCCTCCGCTGTTGCAAGAATCGGATAGGATCGTGAAAGTTGCTCCTTTTGGGACGCGGTTCACAAGCTGCCTAAAGTCCTCACCTGAAATAATAAAATTAAATTAATTTATAGAGGTTTCACTATAACCTGTATGAAACATGGTCGTCATATTAAACAAACAAACTTACTGGTAATGATATTGTTGTCACAAGGAACAATTACTTCCTCTTCCTTGGGCGCATAGGGTGGTTTGATCAAAGTCCCATGACCGAGAAATGAAAAAGAACAAGACGCCTTTTTTCGCTTGGTCGACCATTTTGTTCAGCGCACTCTTGATGTTGGCACCGGTAGGCATGACTGAGCTACCGGGCCTGTCCATCAGAAGCTCCACATGTTTAAGCTTGAATCCAAAACGAGCGATGAGCAATTCGCGCATGCCCAATACATCGTTGTGGCAACCATATAGCTCAAAACCAGGGTCCTCGGAGTCGGAATAGGTGCAGCCCACAAGAAGAGCCATCTTTTTTGGTACAGACATTTTGAAACTAATTAGTTAGCTTAGTATAAGATTAGAGTGATTATAAATTGAGTGATGGGAAAGTAGTATTTATAAATGTGGACTTAATTAATTATATCTTATAAGATTATATTTTAAACCCACACACGAATGCTTAGCATGATATATTATCTGGTTAATTTTATCCTTAACTTTGAACCAAAAATAGAAAAAAGAATAAATTAAAAAGCTTTTTTAACTGATTACATATTTCCGAGTCTTGCATTTACAAGACATAAGACAAAAAAATAAAAAAACAGGTGAAAAAGATTATTCGGAGTTATTTTAGGATATGTTTTGTCATTTGTGGGACATGTCGAGTGATATAAACCCGATTTAATGCAAAAATTTATGAAGAAATGTCACCGACTCACCTCTTTTGTCTCTGTTTTTCCTTATTTAATTTTTCCAGGAAAAAAAATTATTCGGAGTTATTTTTCTAGGGGAAAAATGAAACAGAAAAAACAGCTACAATGTATATCTTTGAAACTTTTGAAAAAGTTTATTTGGAGTTGTTTTTTTAGGGGAAAAAAGGGTCTTAGTTTTAATTGATGGCATATTCCTAGTCTTAATTTGCTATGAGGCATACTTATTCGGTAGGCCGATTTATTGTTAACTTTAATTCTTTGTTTTGTGGGAAATGTTTTGGGAAAATGCATTATGAGGAATTATATAGAGTGTGTGTGGACAACCAAAGTAATTTATTTACTTTTATTTTTTTAAATCATCGATATAATATACTTTTCGGATAAAAATATGTGTGATTTTTATTTTTGAAATTGATATATTTTACTTAAATGGCACTATATCACTATGTTGTCATCTATGCATAACAAAAGTATGATCATAAAATTCATATTTGGGTAAGAATAACTTACCCAAAGATTTATTTTTTCTGCCTATTTATTGCTAACTTAGATTTTTTGCTTTTTCTATTTTTATTTAGGAACAAGACTAAAAGATAAAAGTTGAAAAAGCTTATTAATTCGGAGTTATTTTAGTATGTTTTGTGGGAAATGTAGAGTGATGAGGATGTGTAGTAACAAGTGAGACTTCCTATTTAATGCAGAAGTGGATGACGGTTCTTTTTTATATTTAATTTGTCTCTGGTTTTCCTTTCTTTTTCCTAGCATTCCAATAATATCGGTGGAGTGGATCACTGGGACGAGCAAAGGGCTGACAAATGAATTAAAATATGACTCATTTGTTTCTTTTTCATTTCAAATTAAATATTAAATAAAAAACAAACACAAAACTAATGTTCATATATCAAAGCGTGCTGTAAAGTAATCTTTATTGCTATAATGTTAGTTTTTAGCATGATCTTTTGGAAAAGTGAACTTCATGTTTTGATTTTTACCCATATTTGGTATTATTTTGGAGTAGTATTCTTTTTGTCCCCGTTAATTTAGCTACAACCAAATATTCTTAAATGTCTTTAAGTGAGCTCTCCCTTGTCTCCTTAAAGTACTTTGTTAAAATCATGCTGATTATGTTTAGAGATGGTAGTGGAGCAGGGAATCCCCCCCGTTCTCGGGGAATCCGCTTTCAATGCGGGGACGGGAATTCCCCGAACATTTCTCCCGTGGAGGATGGGGATGGGGATTTTTTTTTCTCCTGTTGGAGGATGGGGCAGAACGACCCCATTTACCCACGAGGAACCGATAGTTAAATATAATATATATAATATTTTAAATGTATATAATATATTACAAATATATCAAAATTAATATAATAAATTAAAAATCTTTAATTTATTTTATTTATTTTGTATAATGATTGTTTTATTAGTTTTTAATGTAATTTATATACTTTTCAAAAATTTAAAAATGACATTAAAAATTGTAAAAATATTATTTTTTTATATACAAAAATCAAAATGAGGCGGGGATCAACGTGGGAACGGGGATAAGGGAAATCTTTTCCCATTTGTCTCACGGGGGGGGATGGATATTCCCGCGATCGCAAGCCCCTCCCTACCCTCCCTTTTGACATTCCTTATTATGAACATATAATATATATATATATATATATATATATATACACACATACATATGATCTTTGCTCAAAATCGGCAAATCACTCTAAGTCAACGATGGTCCAACTTGTTCTACGGAGCTAGTAATTCTTGATTGGGAACATGCCTACAATGCCAACAATCGTTAGAAGGGGGCTTTGGGGTTGTTCCAGGGAAGGTCCATACGACGCTCAAGTCGAACTCAAGTAGGAGAAAATCATAGCAAACGATAGTAATTAATTACAATTAATTTGAACGTATATAACAAAAATGTAACGCCGCTTTTATATACGAAAGTATTTTCTTTTGAAAAGGAGAAATAAAAATAACTTGGGACGTTACAACTAAAAATAGGAGTTTTAAAAAATATAAATAATATTTTTGAAAAATTAGTCTTGAAAAAGAAGATAAAATTAATATTTTTACGGAAAATTTAATGCGGAAGCGATTTAAACAACTAAAAGAAAAGTAGCCATTCATTATAATAAGTCAATGAGAATTTAAACCATAGTCAAACATATTCCAAAGCTACAAAAACTAAATAGTCGGATAGCGTAGTTTAACAAAATCTGAAATCAAAAGTTCAAGAAGACACTAGAATATTCATTCAAAATAGAAGACTTATTTTATTTATTTAAAATGGAGATTAAGCCGTCATTCCTCCTCGCCATTTGCGCCAAACTTCATCCGAAAAATCATTGGTAATAATGGGGTGAGTAAAAACACTTACTCGGTGGGAAATCACATTTGTTCAAGCTAAATAAAATGCATGCATCACATTAATGAAAAACTTGCAACATATATCATAGCATCATAGCATCATAGAATCATGGCATCATAGAATCATGTCATCATAGAGTTCTAGAGCATGAAGCTCATGTAACTTGAATCTTGGAGTTCCTAGAGCATTAAGCTCATGTAACTTGAATCTTGGAGTTCCTAGAGCAAAAAGCTCATGTAACTTGAATCTTAGATCATAGAATCCATTGAGCAAAACTCGTAGGATATAACATGTGCACTTTAAATATTAATGTAAACATTCATAATATTTAACAAGAATAAATAGTAAAAATTCACCACCTTAAAAAGATCCGATGTAAAAGATCTCCTTTCTACCCTCGTCTCCTATTACGATGATAAAATAATTTGTCTTAAAATTCTTAAATCTTAGAACCTTAAAATTAATAATATTATAATTTGTCTAAAGTAGATCATGTAAAAATGATATGAATATTATATATATTATATATGTATAAATAATATAGATCTAATAAATTAGTTGGAAAATATATATAGATGTATTAAATCCCTTTAATTAAAGACTTTAAAATTAGAGTTTAAATAAATACACATTAATACTAAACAATACAAAACATGATATATTATAAATCTTAACACACACACACAAAGACTTGCTTATATATATATATATATATATATAGAGAGAGAGAGAGAGAGAGAGAGAGTTTGGATCTCGGTGAGTCCACATTAGTTATATGAGTATGTGAGACCAAATCTGGAGCATTGATTTATTTTTTAAACGGTCTGGATTAATCAAATTTTTGTCATTTTTAATGGTTCATTTATTGGAGAAAAGGATTTTTTTGTAATTCTAAGTTATATCAGTTTTTAGGAAGGAAGTTATATTTGGTAGTGGCTTTTCACATTGCTACAATTAAGGGCGATTTCACATCCGATTCTCTTCCAAATCTTTTCAATCTCCTCACTTAGCAAAACTCCATATCCACAACACTCGTGAGTTTTTCACAACTATGAGAAGAATATCCATCTCCACAAGTATTTGCTCAAGCAGACCATCGTCTCCATCAATAGCCTAGACTATGTTGATTTCCAATCAGGTAAGAAAACAAAAACAAAAAAAAACTGGATTTAGCGATTTTTTTTCTTTTTGGATTTTCATTTCCAAATATTCATCCCCATCAAAATTAAAACAAGAATTATGAAGTTCTATCTTTCTCTATTTTTCAAAGGGTGGTTGATTTGAAAGAACAAGGTTATCGAGAACAAAAAAACTTAAAAATCCCACATTCCCCGTCCATGACTTTCACATATAATTTCCGAAAAAGCGAACAAATGCTTATCGATTTTGAATATCGCTTATTTATGTTCTTTTAAATGCATAATTAGGATTCATTGTGGGTTTTGTTTTTTTATTTTCGATTTTCTTCGGATTTTTTAGGTATATTGTTGTAGTTATTAGGATGTTGCTAATGTCTTTTATGAATGAATGAGATTTTTAGTTGAAAAAACAAAGTTCGACAGGGGGTAATTAGAATGCCATATTTTTCTAAATGGGGATTGCTTATTGAGGGTTTGAATCGCTTATTGTTGTTGATAATTCCGCTTATATATGGTTTGCAATATGCTTGTGTATATTTTATAATATGCTTACAAAACAGAGGGTAATTAGTATTGCCATATTTTTCTAAGTCCTGGGGATTGCTTATTGATGTTTTATAATTGCTTATTGTTGAATTACGCTTATCTATGGTTTGTTTTATGCTTATATATATGTTATATTATGCGTATGATTGATTATTTTTATGCTTATAAATGATTGATTTGTTAATGAATGCTTTATATAACTAACTAGTGTCCTTTTTTGGATAGATTTTCTCGTTGGAAATAGCAAAAAGAGAGTATGAAAAGGAAGGCCGCGCTAGTGGGTTGATTTTGGGGCGGGCGAATGAGTTTGCTAAACGAGTTAGGATCACAACGAAACGTTGTTGTTTCATACCTTTGATCAAATTGTTGAATATTGTAGTATTTTATAGCCATTTTAAATCGGTTAGTTTTAACGCATACGTAGTTGATATATGAATGTTTTCTAGTTAGTGTCGTATTTATTTCATGGTTTTGGATATTGTAAGCAAAATTCAATTGTTTTGTAAGCAATTTGGTTGGTATAAATATGATATGGGATAGACGGGTACATGGATATCTTATATTTTTTACTTATTTTTTCCACGGAAAACTTGATCAAAAAGCACTATATCATTCGTACACAAACAATTCCTTACACACCAATAAGCAATTAAACATGTGGGATTGCAAAAACTAATTTTTGCCCGAATGTTGAATTATTTGCTCGAAAAGCATTACAATAGTCACAAATAAAAAGTTACATAGACGTCATTAAGCGATAGAAAATTTGGTCAAAACTCATTCCTTCTTTTGGAGTCATATTTTCGTCACATTTCTAGATCCATTCGGAGTTGAATCCGATGTTATTTCAATCTGTTCTTTGCGGCACATGTGCAATCCCACCGATTCAAATAAAATAAATAATTAAGCAATATTTAGAATATACATAAGCATATATTTATGCACATGTAAGTGAAATTCTATCCATAACTAAGCAAATCTTGGGTTAAAAATATTGGGGACATAATCAAAATTTTGAATACGTACAAGCAAGTATTCGTACATATCTAAGCAACATTTTAGTATTACCCAAGCAAATTTCGGGTTAAAAACCGTCAACGATTGAATGAATGGGAGTCCATATAAATATAAGTTTTTTATTTTTGCATAACATGACAGTTCTTATCAAACAAATTATTATTAATGTGAGAGTTTAAAACACAGTAAAAACTAAGCAACATTTTGCATACGTGAGAGCAAGTATTTAAGCACATATAAGCAACATTCTCGGCCATATCAAGCAACTTTTAAAAAAAAAATGGGAATGACGAATGAATTTCGCAAACATGACAGTTCCAGATATTCGCAAGCTTGTGCATAATTACAAGCATGTACATAAGCATAAATAAGCAAAATGTTAATCATTTAGAAGCAAAGTTAAGGTAAAGAAAAATTGGAATGATGAATCGATGATTGGTTTAAAACTGCGAATCAAACTTTTAATGGATTCAAGAAAATGGACAACCTAAACAATCGAAACGCGAGAAAATGGTTACCTTGTTGTTCATGAGTGTTGAAATAATCTTCGTATGTGTCATCCATTTTTTGTTTGTTGCTTGTATTCTCAAACTATCGACTTGTATTTTGTGGGAGATGATTTTCTATGCAAATGATTCGGTGGAGAAGGAGAATAGAAGATCGATTCGATTTTGCTTACAAGATTGTGATTGCAACGTTGAATCAAGGATGCCACCAATTGTGGGTAACTCCTATTTTCACGGGATTTACTAGATTTATTCAACCCTCTATTTTTTATGTGGGCTAATTTGCCCCCATTTTGACTTTACCATATATTTTATTAATATTAATCGAATTAATAATAGCCATTGAAATAGGTAGATCTACGGTCTGGATTTGGTCCTATGTACTCATGTAATAGGGGGGTCCTATATAATCCTCCCCATATATAGGGGGTCCTATATATATATATATATATATATATATATATATATATATAAAAGTTAAGTTACCTTAATTTTGACATAACCTGCATGCACATTACATACATACATATGTTATCATATATATAATATAAATATATATTCAATACATGATTGCACTCATTAAGTTAATATATATGTACACATCACACACACATTCTCACGCACTAACACACACCACACTGCACTTTAATTTGACAAATCACATGCACACACTACTTATATCCTGATATAATATACATACCCACATGCACTAATGAATAAACAAATAAAAGCTTTTACATAAAAGAAATTAGAAAGAAATGGTATCATAATTCATAAGGGATTCTGCAGGGGATGGGAAAGAATATAAAGAAATTACTAACCTTTGTCCTTAGGTTCAAATTGAGGTTACGAGGGTCTTTTATAGTTAGGATAGTAATATTATAATTAGTATTTGTAAACAAAATGTCAGTAAAATTTGACTACTAGTGTTAGAATATTAAATGTTTGGTGTTGGTAGTTGTTTGTTTTGCCTATCATAATAAATGTTAAATGTTAAATATTATAATTAGTATTTGTAAACAAAATGTCAGTAAAATTTGACTACTAGTGTTAGAATATTAAATGTTGATAATAATAATAATAATAATAATAATAATAATAATAATAATAATAATAATAATAATAATAATAATAGTGGGTATTACAAAAAATTAGGAGGGGCATCTTTTATCCAGGATGATGGGCGCGTACGCCAGAGGATTAAGTGGACCTAAGTGGCTTATATGGGTCGCGTGGGGCTGTTTAGGCCGCATCGGCTGGATAATTAAATCTGCGATTCAATTGTGATTAATGATATCAGATAATCAAGAATTAAATAATACATAAAAATATAGAATATTGGAAAAAAGTCATTTTTGTCTCCAACATAAGCCCCCCGACTCCGGGGCCGCGGAAGGCGGAGAGAGCAGTGCGGGAGTTAAGAAATAACGTGTTGCCATGTATGGTTTCACTATTTTAGCTTGACTTGAAGGATATCATTCATTCTTACACCAATGACAATTTGAGAAGAAAGTTTTGACCATGACTTGAAGAGGTAAATTGTCTATCTCTAACTTTTTTTTCGAATTTCAAATTTTGAACTCATAGTTTGGTGAAATTTCTCTGCTCCAGAGGGATTTGTCTCGTGTCCAAGTTCATTCTTCTTCGCACAGGATTTCTTCTTCTCTGGAGTTTTCATGCAATTCGAATCAGGGTTCGATCCATGGAACTACATCTTCTTCGTTTCATGGTTGGGGGGTCACCAGCCAATATTAGTAGTTATGTTCATCCAACTCCATTTTCGTCTACAGAGTTGGGCACTTCCTATTTGGGTCTGGAGCTTGTAGTGGGGAGCAAGTATATTGAGTTTCCTTTGGGTACAGATCCGAGTGAGGAAGTTAATCCAGATGAGTCCGATGAGGGAAGTCCTTAGGAGATCTTTCGGCCAAAGTATCAACATAGGCCCTCTTCTGGGAGTAGAACTTTGGTTCCAGGAAGTTTAGTGCATAGAGTTACTCTTATTACGTAAGGAGGTTGCAGGGAACGGCTGGGGTTGCCCGCGGCTTTTTGGATGTTGGCTCCGGGGCCGAAAGATCGGCTTACCCATTCTTCAGCATATTCTTGTATCCAGTGTTATGAGTATGCGATGGGAATTGGGCTTGTCGGATACTTGGGAGGGCTTTAATGCCTTGTTCTATCCCAAGAAGACTACTGGTCCCACGCTAGTAGTGCAAGTTACTCACGGGGCTTCCTTTTCACGGCTGGCTTTGGAAAGAGGATTTTTATTTGTGAGGGATAATAGTTGGGACATCTCTGGTGGTTGTCTTAGTGAGGCGCTGATACCTCATGGTAGTGTTTCCTCCCACCAGGAGTTGGTTTGAGTTTATGGAGACAAGGGATTGTTCGAGAATTCTTTGAGTGTTAACAAGTTCTTGGGTACTTTATAACATTCATTTTCTGGCTTAGCTTTGCATATTCTTGTATATTTGCGTTGTTTGGTGCTTTTCTTTTTGTTCTCCCTTTAGGAAATGAGAGTTCTAGTCTTGCTGAATTGATGCCTTTCAAGAAGAAAAAGAATGAAAGAGGCAAGGGAGCCCTCACTGCTGGAGAGAGCTCGAGTGTTCCGGCGAGAGCAGATGGTGAGAGAGGTTCGTATTCTCGCCGCCCAGAAGGCATAAGCGAGCTGGGTCATGACTGGATGAGCGTATTGAAGTTGCACCGGCTGCCCAACCTCCTCCTGGCCGCTCTGGCAGGAAGAGGCATCGTCAAAGGCTGATGAGCCTTCCTTCGGGACCATTGTCCTGCGGATTTTGTTTTCTAGCTGAGTGAACCAACGCGAGGGGATTCAGTCTTTCTGGAATCCTTTAGAGCCTAGTTTGGGATACATCAGTATGAGATGAGTGCTCTCATCCGATGATCAGTCTCGGCTAGGGTTCTTGTCCTTTAAGGACATGGAGACCCATCTCATTACATATAAGGCTAGGGTAAGCTTCTTTACTTGTACTCTTAGTAGTTGCGTCTTTGTTTTCCTTGTCAAAATTTATGTTAGTTAATTTTATTTTATTTTTTTATAGATTGTGAACCTCACAACTGCTTTGAGCCAGTGGGGTGATAGGCTAGAGGCAGAAAATTGTCGGCTGGGAGTGAGTTGTGGGACCTTAAAAATGCCTAGGTCTGGCATGACGCTCGGATGGCTGATCTGACGAAGAAGTGTGATAGAACTAAAGGCTCAGTGTGATCATAAGGTCTAGACTGATGATTCATTCCTTTATTCCTCCTACGGGGTTCAATGGTTGGCTGGAGAGAAGTTCGATGCGGTAAAGGCTTATATGTTGTCATTGGAGTATAAGTCCGAGCTGATACGGGAATCAACTACTTACTTCGATTGGTCTGTTTGCTACTGCCGCAAGTTGCTACATGGGAGCGGGAAGGCTTCCCAATAGCTCATTTATGTTTTGGACTGCGGCCTTTCTGATGAGTAGGAGGGCGAGATTGGAGCCCTCCAGGACATCCTAGATGATGCTGGTGGCGACAAGAGGAGGGAGAAGGCACCGACGAGGATGATGCAGTCCCCAGGCCTGATTTGTTTACCGTTTTACTAGGCTGGGTTGGCCTTTTATTTCCGCCTACGTGTTTAAGGTTTGTTTTTTAGCTACTTGACATTTGGTTGTGTATATGCTACTCAAATTTCTTTCCACAAGTAATTAAATTGATGAATAGTAAGAAAGACATGTTTCACGTTTAAGACAAAAGTTTTATTATTCTTTCTCACATAATGAACAATATATATTGTTACCAAGCCACCTAAATATTACTACGCTGCAAGATCTAGCCAACTATTCCATGGACGCACAATTGATCCTCCAGTGGAGACGACGGCAGCGGCTGAGGTGGCTGAGGCTCCATGGAGTTTTGATCACAGCTGCGGAGACAGACACAATCATAATCTTTCGGACCACGACATTCAGAATCCTCGTACCTACGTTTTTTGCACAACACCGCACATTCATGGGCCTCCCACGTCTTTGGGGGCCAACACCTTGTTGTGATTCTGGACTTGTACTTGCAGTTTTTCTTGTCCTCAGCACAGTCCATCAATTCCTGTGTTTTTAGTGTCATGAAAACACAAATTAAGACATAAATATATATGTACTCAACTATTTGATTAATCATTATTAGAAAAAAAAGGGAAATGATTGATGACTAAAGTTATATGAGTAATCCCAATATTTTTTAATTAATGATGACTTCATTCAAAAAAATTCATTTTCTGTATGATTAATTGGGTTATATTGCATATTTGGTCTAGTAATTTATCTTGAGTTGCACCTCCGTCCGAGTAATTTAGGGTTGTGGCAGAATAGGACACTAACTTCAAATTTGTTGTACACCGAATCCAATCTCTATCGGCAATTGTGAGATCGGACGGAATTTATTGTCCCAAATTTTGGGGATTTAAACCCGTTCATGTGGATATAAAAACTAACTCGATATATTACCAGTGGGATTGAAATCCCCAAACTTGGGAACAATTTACATTGAGTTCGCAGTTGTGACATAGATTGGACTCATGAATATGCAACAAATTAGAAATCGTGTCCAATTTTGTCATACTCCTAAATTAGTGGACTAAAAATGCAATTTGGTATGAGTTAGTGGATCAAATATGCAATTTAGCCAACCTAGTTGTCTCTATCTTTTGTGTGTGTGTGTGTGTGTGTGTGTGTGTGAGAGAGAGAGAGAGAGAGAGAGAGAGAGAGAGAGAGAGAGAGATGCAAGTACCCCAGAGCAAGAATGCAAACACTAAGGTGATCATCATGTTCTTGATCTCCATTTATTTTTTGTTTTTCTTGAGAGGTTTGGGGTAGTTTGCTAATGTTGGTTTTCACAGTGTTCTATAATGATTTGGGACATCTAGCTTTTCTTACAAATGGAAACATATTTGCATTAATTGTGTACCAATCTTCCTGATTCTTGATAAACTTGGACCAATGAATCAAGATAAAAAGGTAATTAATGTATTGTTCTCATATTATTTAGAGTTTCTGTGTGATAATTTACACTTGTACTAATCTCAACATTACTTCTCCTTGCCAAATTTTGTAATGGTAAATTTTGATTCAACAAATAACACAGAAGAGACTCTTGAAACCACTAAGAACTCTAATAGCACAAATAAATCTCAATTTTCTGATTTGTCGTCTCGTGTGATTTTCTTTTGAAAGTCTGAGTTATTTTCTCTCCAAAAACATACCTATCAATCCATGATGTCTGAAAATCAAATAGTCCTAGCCCCTTAATCTAATTGGCTTTTTAACAAAATAAAAGTCTATCTGAAAAGCAAGATTACAACTTCAAAAAGACGTGTAAAAGAGACTGACTCTATAGGGAAAGCTGCAATGTTATGTCTAAGACCCTTTAGGTAAGTCAATCTTGACAAATCTCCAACACATATAGAAAGAAATTTTCCCGCACAAAACAAGTACAGCAAATACCAATATATTTTGATAAATACTGTCAATTTAATTTAAGTATATAAATTAGACTTGTATAACAATCTCCCCTTCAACATATTTGTCAATAATTTATATCCAACACAAGTTCCTGCAAATATGTTTCTTAATAAATAACAGTTTACTGGTTCAATTCGAATAATTTGTGGCCATAAAGTTTAACACGCGAATGCTTGAATATTTAGTTTGAATATTTTGAGTATTTTAGCTAAAGAATAAGGGTATTGTGGGAACAAATGAAATATGGAAACACCCATTAATTGGGTCTAAAATCGTACAAAATCAGAACTTGTAAGACGAAAATTGCACAAAGAATAAATTATATATGTAATCAAAATTACACAAAATATAAATCTTGCATGACCAAAATTGCTAGTTTCCTATTGTTATGGGACCAATTTTACAATTAAGCCTAATCATATATATCAGGGGTCAACAAAAAAAAAGGAAAATATGTTGGTACCGCTAGGCATGATTGAGCTACCAGGCTTGTCAATGGGAAGCTCAACATGTTTCAGGTCGAAACCAAATCGAGTTATGAGCACACGCATGGCCAAAACATCGTTGTGGCATCTAGAGCTGAAAAGTGAATCAAGCTACCGATATTTGGTTCGAGATTGATCGTTAAAAAGCTTGTTGAGCTCGTTTCGTCAACATAATGAACCATGCTATTTTTGTGTACGATAAGATGTAAAAGCTCGGTTCGAGCTTGACTTGATTATTAAAAAAGAATAAAATATGATTGTGTGATGGGAATGGTGGGGATTTAATTTGGGTATTATTTATAATAGAGATAGACTTAATTCTTGGGCTTAAGTTTTTAAAGTCAGAGTCAGAGTGAGTGGATGATTTTGTCTTTTTGAACCAAAATCAGACAAAAAAATCGTGAAGGTGAAACTTATCGTTCTTTACCAATTACGTTAATACTTAGTGGTACATGTTAATCAACAACAAGAAAAAGCAACTTAAAGAAAGAAGCAT
This sequence comes from Rehmannia glutinosa, assembly GCA_016081115.2. NCBI lineage: Eukaryota > Viridiplantae > Streptophyta > Magnoliopsida > Lamiales > Orobanchaceae > Rehmannia > Rehmannia glutinosa. The sequence goes on from JABTTQ020001909.1 coordinate 566,298, forward strand.
TCATTTATGTTTATTGATCTGTTATATATAATAAGTAGCTAAAACAAGCATTCATTTATTTTTATATATATATGCTGGCATAAGAGTAGGATTTTCATCAAGCATGTGGTGGATTTGTTGGTATGCCGCCAAAGAAAACAGCATTAGCATTTCGATCACTGCAGTATAGGCATGGATGCTGGTCCTCATTCTCCTGCCTTTTCAGAATCTTTCTAGCCATCATCACAATTTCCCTGTTACTTAAATCCCGCCCTGTATTCTCTTTCAACACAATTTGAACAGCATTGCTAAATGCCCCACAGAATACTCGTCTTTCTGACAGCCACTGAGTAAGATCCCTTCGTCTGGCTTCAAAGGCCTAATGCTCGTCTTGATTGGGTCATCGCGGAACATGAGGCTGGCATCGTCTCCGAACACTTGGACCATGTGCGTGCCTATGTCCGTGCTTGTATTGCCGGTTAACGAGGTAAAGTACTGCAGGAATGACTGGAAAGGGATCATTCTTGGTTTAGTATTGTTGGGGTTGCGTGGGGTGGTATCAGGGCCTATTTGTTCTTTTTCTTTGTCGATGAGACCCCCACTCTGGCAAGAATCGGCCAGGATGGTGAACGTTGCTCCTTTTGGGACGCGGTTCACTAGCTGCCTAAAGTCCACACCTGCCAATTAATTGAAAATTCATTAATTAATAAAACAATGAAAAATTTAGGCTTAACTGCCAAACTGGTCCTGTAATTTTGGGGTAATAGCTTTTTATGACTTTTATTTTTTCAATTTTGCAATATAGGACTTTAATTCTTTAAAGAAAAAGGTTACATTGAGGACAATTTTCATCGGATTGTTGACGTGGCTGCCACCTCACCACTCTAAATTGGGGATTTTCAATTTTGCGACGAACATGCTGATTTGGATATTGTCTGTGACACATATGCCATACATTTTTCATATATTTATTAATTAGTATTATAAAATTCAAAAAAATAACTATTTAGCAATTTCACATGAAAATATAAAATCTTCAATTTGGGGTGGTGGGGTTGCAGCCACGTCACCAGTCTGACCAAATTTTGAATTTTCTGGCAAAAATATACTCTGCTAGAATTTTGAATTATCATAAGCTAGCTAGTTTGTAGAACTTACTAGTAATGATATTCTTGTCACTAGCTATAATAACTTCCTCTTCCTTGGGTGCATATGGAGGTTGGATCAACATTCCATGACCCGAGAAATGAAAGAACAAGACATCGCCTTGTTCGGCCCGATCAATCATTTTGTTAAGTGCTCTTTTGATGTTGGCACTTGGCACCAGTCGGCATGATCGGGCTACCAGGCTTGTCGATCACAAGCTCCACGTGTTTCGGGTCGAAACCGAATCGAGTTATCAGAACCTCACGCATGGCCAAAGCATCGTTGTGGCATCCGTGTAACACATAACCAGGGACGCCGGGATAGTTGCACCCCACAACAAGAGCCATTTTTTTGGGAAGAGTCATTTTCTTGCCTTTCTCCATGATGATACTAATTTAGTTAGTTTAGAGAGTGATTAATTGAGTGATGGGAAAGGTTGAGAGCTCGGGTACTATTTATAATAACAGCATACATATAGACTTATTATATCTTGAGACTTATAAAAAAAAAAAAAAAATCTCATCCTTGAGGGCCTCCACTATCTCGCTCCTAGAGTTTCAGAACGAGCCAGGGTACTTAGTTGTTTTACTACGTCACCACATAAGAAATCATCTTCCAACCTGTTACGAGGCGGATTTGAACCTCAACGTTATAAGTGTCGTGACGGACATCGATCGCCGAAGTCATTTGTACCAATTGAGCTATGCCCCGGGGCACAGTGGCGGAGCCACGGGTAGGCCCAGGGGGCCCCGCCCTCCCCCCCCAACTTTTTGTTTTTCCTTTTCACTACCTATATTTTTCATTATTTAGTATATTGGCCCCTCTCATAATTTTGTTGGATAAAAATTATTCCATAAATTTTAGCTAGTTAAATTAGAGATTTTGTAGATTTTATTTTTTCTTATTATCATCTAAATAATATATTTTATGTTCATCAAAAGATAGGATAAATTAAATTTTAGATAATTTTCATGATATACAAAAGAGACACTCTAAACTATTAAGGATTTAATGATGTATTTTATAAATATTTACGTACTAATGAATATTAATATATTCTTTCGATACAAATATAAACATTTAAACGTTATTATCTTGTATATATATACACAATTGTGATTTTTGTTTTTACTTTTGGCCACTGTTTAAAATATCGTAATGTATCGGTCAGTTCAACCGGTTATATCATATATTGATGGTCGGACCGTTATGGTTATGTCCTAATAACTATTTTTACGGTTGAACCGTTTACGGTGGCTTGGCGGTTTGATCACTAATACTAGTATTTAAAAAATCGCTTTTAATTTGTCCCACCTTACAAGAGGTCCTGGCTCCGCCCATGCCGGGTATATCTTGATATACACTTAAGATTTTAAAGCTGGGGAGCTCGAGTGTTTGCATGTCTCTATAGGATGATATATGCTTTTATCTTTAATTTTGAACCATAATTTGAAAAAGAATAATTAAACTTTCTTAATGGATAACATTTTTCCTAGTCTTAGTTTGCTCTGAGGGGCATATATATTTCTTCTGCCTAGCTATTTATTGCTAATTAAGTTCTATTCTTTGCTTTTTCTATTTTTATAAAGGAACAAGACTAAAGATTAAAAAAGAAAGTGGAAAAAAATTGGATTTATTTTAGAATGTTTTGTGGGAAATGTTTTTGGGAAAATGCATTATGAGGAATTACATATAGAGAGAGTGTGCGTGGACAATCAAAGTAATTAATTTGGCTTTATTTTTTTAACCAATTTAATGCATAGTCTTATAATTAAATCAAAATTCATATATACAAAGCATGTACAACAAAAATGGGATACTACAAAGTGTTTCCATTATGATCTTTGGCTTAGGGTGGGAATTCGGGTCATCGGGTCGGGTTCGTATTTAGTTTCGGTTCGATTTTGGGTTATACATAAAATTATTAAGTAAAATATAAAATAATTACATTTTAGACAGATTGGTAATATTGTGTCGATTTGTATTAGTCGTGTTCATGTTTGAATCGTGTTCGTATTTCTTTTAGTACCTTCAGGGTTCAGATCGTGTCAGGATTGCCGGCTATTGCAAAAAGGGGACATTATTTTAGGCAAGTCCCTTGGGGTAAGCTAAGTGTACAGGTGCCTACATATAGACTTCTTTGAGTTCAATTTGCCAACAATTGAAGATAATTATACACTGTCAATTTGTACTCCTCAAAAATTTCATAGATATTGTAGCTTTTTTTTCTTTTTTTGAAAAAGTTTATTCGGAGTTATTTTTAGAGGGGGAAAAACAGCTACAATATCTTTGAAACTTTTGAAAAAGTTATTGCTAACAAAGTCTTCAATTTGTTCTGCCTATTTATTGCTAACAATATCTCTGAGGCATATTTAATTATTCTGCCTATTTATTGCTAACTTTTATTCTTGATCTGTGCAAAATATTCCACTCGCAAACCAATTATACGATTGTTTATGAAAATTTTCAAAAAATATACTATTCTCCCACTTTTACTTTTTCTCATTTTTTTCTCTTACCAATCACATTTACACATCTTTTCACAAAAACTAATCATTATTACACACCCTCCCACAAATTTCACTATTCACTCACTCACACACTTCTAACTACCAATCATATCCAATCATTATTTTATTACTTTTAAATCAAATCAACTTTCATCATTATTTTTCATCTCACATCCAATCAAACTCTCAAAATTCATATTTTTTCTTCCAAAATTTCTTTTACCACTATTCTCTAGCAAAATGAAAATTTTCAAAATGAAAGCATATCCAATCGCGCCCTCAAACTCTTCTCACTCTTCTACAATTCTCGTTAATAGTAGGCAAAGAACCAAACCCTCTTTTGTTCCTAACATTAAGTGATTACTTGTCATATATTTGTCTTTCTAGACTTATTTCATAATTAAGGAGATTTAAATTGATAAGGAAAGAATTGTATTGTAAATATTTGGGTTAAGATACATCTTTTTGGTAATTTTAATTTTTAAGTCAATCTTGTATCTAGAAGAGTTCGAATTTGATATTAATTAATATGGTAATTATATGTTAGGATTCTTTTAAGATATTATTTTGTTTCCTAACATTAAGTGATTACTTGTCATATTTTTGTGTGTATCTTGTTTTCATAGTTTGTAGGTTTCATTAGGCACAAGAGACGCATATGTAAAAAGAGGACGTCCAACCATTCATACACAAGCCATACACACGTAAAAATAAGAGAGAAAAATAAGATATATTCATACACAAAATTAGATGACGGCGTAGTTGGAAAAGAAGATTACTGAAGCAAATATTATTCAAAGTGTCATTCACATGAGAATTGACATCCAGCCCAATTGACATTTTGTTGTTTGGTTTCGTCCATATTACTTTGCTATTGAGCGATGGTAAGTTATACACATTTTAGACAAGCTGAGTTATAAAACTTGATCTACTCGAGTGTAGGATTTTTACTAGACTAGTTGATACTTTGTGAGTGAGTTGTAAATGGTTTCATATTCACTAGTGATTTATAACTTGTAGATAAATTTTACAACGTGCGTTTATGTTAACCTAGCCAACTATTTCATGGCCACACAATTGATCCTCCAGCGGAGACGACTGGAGTTATGGGGCTCACACGGAAGACTAGTCCAACACCTAAGTGTGTACCTATTCTTGCAGTTTAATTTCTTGCCCTCAGCACCGTTCATCACAACAAATCCTGTTTTTTTTTAGGCATGAAAACACGAATTAAGACATAAACATATTTATATTTATACTCAAGTATTAATTGAATCATTATTTTAAGAAAGAAAAAGGAAATGATTAATTGTTAGAATCGGAGAGGATTCTTCTATTCGCATTTGGTGTTTCATCTTCTATTTTAACAAGATCAATACATGCCACGTGTACATAATGATTTCATGTTTGTACACATGGCATGTACACGCCTCATGGGAGTGTATGATAAAACATTAAATTGAATAGAAGATTTCAATTGTGCTAGAATGCTAGCTAAGTTATATGAGTAATTCCAAGTTTTTAAGAGGGCCAATTATCTAAATCAGTTGGATGATGGATGATGACTTAGGTAGTGTTGCAAACTTAAGAAGAAAAAAAGGTAGTTATGTTTCAACTTTTAGATGGAAAAGTAGCCACACAAGAAAACTCCTGAGGTTCGGGCAGATTAAAAAAATGATAATTACAAAAACCTCCCTGAGGTTCGGACTACTTACAGAAAAACCCAATTTTTTAAAATTACAAAAAAAAAGCCTTGATTCGTCTTACATTTTCCTCCTTCATAAGCAAAAATATTTCAAAAAGCCCCTGATATTTCTAAAATATTACAGTTTTCCCCTTAAATTTAATACATAATCAAACATGAGGGGGCTTTTTGTAATCTTAAAACATGTCTGGGTTTTTTTGTAATTAGGCCAAACCTTAGGGGTCTTTTGTAATTATTCCTTAAAAAATCCAGAGGTTTTTAAAAATTGCAAAGTATCCCTTGAAGTTCGATTTTATCTTAATTCATAAGAAAAAAATATTTCAAAAAAACTCTGATATTTATAGAAATATTACGCTTATCCCCTTAAATTTAAGGCACAATCAAACTTGAGATTTTTTTGGGTAATTTTGAAACATCAAACTGAATGGTTTTAAGTCTCAACATAGCTTTCAAGTTACTTCAAACTGAATGTGCTTGCTTCTACGTACTTAAAATTCTTCTAATTTCCTTACTCATAAGCAATGTTTGCTCCAACACCACAAGCAAAGAAGTCCATCTGTATAACTAGTACCACAAATTCTCATCAAACAATCACTTGGTATAAGTTCAAGAAAATAAACTCTCCACTCTTATTCAACTAAGTTTCAAGTCAAAATATACATACACATGGAGAAAGGCAAAAAGATGGCTCTTCTTGTGGGGTGCAACTATCCCAACACCCCCAACGAGCTACACGGATGCCACAACGACGTATTGGCCATGCGTGAGGTGCTCATAACTCGATTTGGGTTCGACCCGAAACGTGTTGAGCTTCTGATTGACAAGCCTGGTAGCTCAATCATGCCGACTGGTGCCAACATCAAGAGGGCACTAACCAATATGGTCGAGCAGGCAGAACAAGGCGACGTATTGTTCTTTCATTACTCTGGTCATGGAACTTTGATCAAACCTCACAATTCATCCAAGAAAGAGGAAGCAATTGTACCTTGTGATTTCAATCTCATCACCAGTAAGTTTAACAACCATAAGGGTCAACAAATTTGATGAAACTAGGTACTTATAATTGTTAATTACAAATAGCCCCTTGATATTTGTTTTTATTTAAAAAAATGCAAACCTCAAGGGGGTATTTGTAATTTTGAAAGATAACTGAAATCCTTTGTAATCAGGCTAAACCTCGGGGACAGTTTGTTGTCGTTTTACCAAAATGATGTTTATCGAGGTTTCTTGGTGATTGAAAAACACCCTTCTGGCAGGTGTGGACTTCAGGCAGCTTGTGAACCGCGTCCCGAAAGGAGCAACTTTCACAATCCTCTCTGATTCTTGCCACAGTGGAGGACTGATCGACAAAGAAACAGAGCAAATCGGCCCTTATACCATTCCAGACGACGCCGTTACCATTCCAACAAATTCCTACAAGCCGAAAGAGATCCCTTTCCAATCAATACTTCAATATTTCACATCTTTAACAAACAAAATCAGCACAGACATAGGCACACACTTGGTGGACGTGTTTGGACAGGACGCCAGCCTCATGTTTCTGCACGAGCCGATCAGCAAGCCGTTGAAGCCGGATGAAGGGATTTTACTGAGTGGATGCCAAACAAATGAGACTTCTGCTGATGTGGAGATTATGGAGAATGGAAGAAAACCATGTGGGCCATTTAGCAATGCTGTACAAATGGTGTTGAAAGAGAATTCAGGGCGGGATTTAAGTAACAGGAAATTGTGATGCTGGCTAGAAAGGTTTTGTTGGTGGAGCATTTTAACAAACAGCATCCGTGCTTGTATTGCAGTAATGAAAATGCTGATGCGGTTTTCTTGAGCCCACCACAGAAACCATGTCCATGAGATATATAGCATGTGAAAATATTGCCATGAATTCTTGTTTTCAATGACAAGAGAATAATAAAATCTTTGTGCAAAATGTAATGTTTGTTTCTAAATAAAATGTTCTTGCACCTAATTGAAAGAACATTGAATGGAACATGTAATTGAACTACTAAAAAGGCTCTGCATCTTTAGTCACTTCCACTGCAAATAAATTGTTGTCCATTATTTTTGATTTTATGTTCTTTTAAGTTGAGAATATTGACCTTTTTTTTTTTTTTTTGGAGAACGAGAAGACACTTTATTAGTAACCACACTAATAATGGAAAAAATTACAATGATTTTTTTTTTAAAAGCAAGTACAATGAAGTTAATCAGACAACAACAGTTACAAAACCTACAAAGACAAATAAATTGTTTGCACCACTTTAGTGCACATTCTGCACTATTTTTGTGCGAAATCTACGCTCTATCTCCAGCAGTTTGCACTATTTTTTCCACTAAAAATGAATATTCTATAAGATTCCTTATTTCATTTATTCAATATTAATTTTTTTACTTTATAATTGATAAATATATTACATATGTAATTTTATTTAATATAATAATTTTTAAATTTTTTATATTTTCATGATTAATCAAATTTTATTTTATTTTATTTTATTTTTATGTAATCTTTATAATTTTATGTAGTATTTTAAAAATCATTTTACTTTTAAATTTATATATTATTATTCAAATTAAACACCATATTATTTAAAAATTATCAAATATAATTACATTAAATTCAATATTATTTTCTACTAGAATAGTAAAATACAAATTAATTATAATATTTAAAATTAATAAAACATATTTAACAATTAAAGAAACAAAAAAAAAAAAAGAAAATAAATAGCGTCAAAACAAAGGCAAAGACACCGAGAAATGGCGTTGCACTATAGAAAACCTAAAATAGCGCCACAAAGTGGCGCAGTGCTGAGCATCACTTCTGGCGCCCAACGCCAGTTCACATCTCTGCTCGAGATGGTCTTATGACAATTGACAATGAAGCTCAGTTCCGAGATAGCAGTGGAAGATGATATTGTCTCTGATTGGACACCGTATTAATTACACCATTTAACATGTTTATTAACTAGGTATTTTGGATGTTTGATCCAATTTTATTGCTCTAGTATGGGTAACCTGTATATTTAAGAAAATATTTTATACCCTCTCAAAAAAAAAAAATTATTCTATACACTTAACGCCAGATTAATAAATCTCTCTAAATTATTGAAAATAACTTGAAGAGAATATACATGCAATTTCATATTGATCTCTACAAAGTAAAGAAAAAGTATATTGACAGAAAACTGTGCCTCCTGACAGAGATTCATAATCACATCTCCCTACAAAGCTAAATTTCTCCAGATGAAACGATTAAATGAGCATAAAACCGTCAACGAACAAAAAAGAAAGAAAGAAACTCTATAGATCATTCCAAACCTTAAAATCGGTAGTCGAGCCATTATAATTTATTACACTGTCTTGGCATCCTAAGAAGAATGTGCTCCTTACAGCATCTATATTCATCAAAGCATGTGCAGTGCCACTTGAACTAGCTGCAACCGCAACTTCATCTGCGCCAACTGTTGTCTCAGAGTATCCTTTCGTCATTGCTTTGTTTTCCAGCTGCACGTTGCACATCACGGATTGTGAACAAGATATCAGAGAAATAGAATATTAAATAATTTTTCAGTACAGTATTTCTTATAATGGTATAAATGGAAGCAATGCCTTATTTAAAGATTACACAAAATCAGAGTGAAGGAGATTTAATTGCTATATAGATTTTAACTGTGTCGCTGCTTCTTCTGTTCCTCAACTTTCCCTTTCGGGGTTCTTCTAGATGCTCTGCTCTCGACTACGACTATTACCTACTCACCCCCACTCCAGACACCAGTACATATAGGCATGGTAAGCTAATGTGGTTCTTTTTCTCTCATATTAGACGACAATGTACTGCAATCCGAGGTTTAAACTCAAGTATTTCCACGTATTTCTCGTAGGTGTAAAAGGAAAATATCTTATCAAGTAATATAGCGTGTTTGATACACGCCTAAAAGCTCCTATAAAAATCTTAAGAGCTTAGAATAGAGTGTTTGGCAAATATTGTAAGATCTTCTGAATGTCACGCCCCACCCACCCGTCCAAGTCAAAAACAAGTGAAAAGAAATAGACAGAGCACATAATGCTAGGTTTTCATTCATGCCCTTTGTTATGTTGTAAGGGAAAACCTGTTAACATTAAAACTTCAAAGCCTAATATCCAAATAGATAAGTCCTTTATTCTCCTTTACTCTCTACATTTATCCTCAAATTTTGGGAGACGTACTAAAAGGTTCCATGATTTGGAGTAAAAGTAAATGATAGATAGAGAAACTTTGTGCAGCTCGCTGGGGAAGAAACAAGAGAACTGGTTCACGCTTTCCGTGACATCGGTATATAAAATTGCAACAGTTATTCAATACAACTTTTTTTTTCAATACCAATTTAAGTAAGAGAAACGCATACCCTGAACACAGTTTTAGCTCCCATATCACGAACGTCTCGTTACAAGTGTGGTGTCTATGGTTTCCCCTCATACTTCCAGGTCGGATCTCACCCACATGAATTGAAGCACAATATGCTGCTCCTCCTGCAAAATTATACATCCACCTAGTTGAGAAACATTGTAATGCAATAATGCACGAAAAAAGACAAGCAACACAGGTATACAATCATTTTTAGTTTCCTTTATACTATACTACTTACACTACAACAGAGATAACAAAAGAGACAACCCTTTAATGTCAAAAAGTTAAAGCAGCTTCACATTGGTGTACATTACGACTCAAACAATAGTACCATGGCCCCCATTAACCATGAGTCCATGACAGCATTCCCTTTCATCTGCTTATTCCCCCAATATTAATAGCAACACAAATTAACATAATCTAGGGCTCTACGCATTAAAATTAAAACTTTCCCAAATAATATATGCAAAAATAAAATTAAAAAAACCTGGAATGCCAGCATCCAAGGCAAGTGAAACTGGATTAACCATCCAACCGCGCTTATCCTTCATCACGAGAGAAGAAAAAGAGGGGAATTTCACAACATTGGAGTTCGAATCCTTAAAATAACCGCCATTTTTCTCATTCACAGTATACGAAGATTGGCGAAACGAAGGATCGGAATAACGGTATTGGAATCGAAGGGAAACCCATGTGAGGAGAAGGAAAATGGAGAGGAGAAAAGGGAATGCATGAGGTTTTTTGAGGAAAATTTTGAGCGAGTTTAAAAGGGTTGCTGCTGTTTGTGGGGTTTGGGATTGGAATTGTGGAATCGGGTCTGAAATCGGGAGCTGGTTTGATGAATACGAAGTCCTTCTGGGATTCGCCATTTTTGTATCAACTGAAAGATTTTTCAAGATTATTTTCACAGACGATATCTATGAGGTTTTCATGATTCTTGATTATTTACACTGCAAATTTTGTACAACAGTGCACTGGCAGGTGGTTTTTGTGTTTGTTTGCGGGATGGGGGTTTAATGGAAAATAAGTTTCCTTTGTGGGGCTAAAAAGAAAAAGATAAAATGAAAGGTGATTAAAGTGCAATATCTATTATTTATTTTTGGATTTAACTTTTTGTTGTTCAAAGCCTAATTCTTTGTCTAAATGTACCAACAAGTTAGGGTGTCAATTTGTGTCATCGGGTTGGGTTCGTGTTTTTTCGTCTTGATTTCGGATTATACTCAAAATACATCAAAAGTGAAGTAAAAGATAAAACAATCTGTGTTTTAGATAAATTAGTAATTTCGTGTCGATTCGTGTTAGTCATATTCGTGTTTGGGCCATGTTCGGATATCTCTATATCGTGTCGGATCGTGAATTGACACCCTACCGACAAGACGAATAATTAATGAAGTTTAATTGCATATTTAACCCATTATATATATCTTTTGCTAATTAATCTATTAATAAATTACAAATTAAACTTTAATTAAATTCTTACCATCTTGTATCCCCTATTTTCATAATTAACTTTCAAAATAGATAATCAAGTTATTTTTCAAAAAAAATGTCTTTTTGAGTCCATATACATAATTTCCCAAATCATTACACATTCTTAAGTTGAATAATTACCATAATCAAAACTCACCTTCCTAACATAATATTTTCCATTTGCTAATTTGTTAGGGAGCCGCTTATTTGCACCTCAATTTCTTATAAATACACCTCAATCCTAATTTTCACAAAATCAAAATGACTAGTATATCCTTACGGTCAAAAAAATAAACAACCCCACTTTTTTGAAGTGTGGCACGATCGTGCCCTATTTTAATACATGGCACGACCGCCACAATTTAAAATAGGATATAATTGTGCCATATTTTTTACATCAATTTTTTTAAAGAAAATCGATGTAAAAAGTGTGGCACGATCGTGGCCTATTTTAGTACATGGCACGATTGTGCCACACTTTTTACATTAGTTTCTTAAAGAAAACCAATGTAAAAAGTGTAAAGTGTGGCACGATCGTGCCATGTATTAAAATAGGGGATGATCGTGCTTATTCGAAACATGGCGAAAAAATGCACGATCTTGAAACAAAAAAACCTAAAAAATTGTAACACCATTTCGAACCCACCCTATAAAACCTTTAATCTATTAAAAATGACACATTTTCGCACTTAATACTACAATTAAAATAGTACGATAGCAAAAATTAAAAATTAGCAACTAAACCCTAGGGAAAAAAATTGGGTGCATTTAGAATTTTCTTTGATAGTAATGACATAATAGTCATTTTAAGTTATTTTAATTTTGTGAAAATACGGATGGGGTGTATTTATAAAAATTGGGGTGCAAATAGCGACTCCCAATTTGTTACTTAATTATTTTTTTATAATAGCTCTTTTATGTACTTTATTTGGCAGGTAATTATATTTGTGATGTGATCCTTACATATTCTATACACAATTTACAAATAAACTTAGCTAGGAGGGTGTTCTTGAGCTTATAAACTTTTCAAAATATTTTATAAAATATTTGAGAGCTTATAAACTATTTAAATTTGTTCGGTAATTTTTTAAAAATATATATTTTATAAGGTCTTAAAATAAGATGTTAGTAGCTTATAAGATGTTCTTAAAAAGGCGGGAATCCCAATTTTTTTCAAAATAAGATCTATTTTAACAATCTCCTTTAGTTTTGACAATTTTCATTACAAAAATTGATATTATTAATATCTTAAAAGCTTACACCATTTTATTTTATTCAAACACTTCAACAACGTATTCTTAAAATAAGATCTATTTCAACAATCTCCTTTAATTTTGACAATTTTCATTACAAAATTGACATTATTAACATCTTAAAAGCCACACCATTTTATTTTATTCAAACACTTCAACAACAGTATTCTTAAAATAAGATCTATTTCAACAATCACCTTTAATTTTGACAATTCTCATTACAAAATTGACATTATTAACATCTTAAAAGCTACACTTTTTTATTTTATTCAAACACTTCAACAACGTATTCTTAAAATAAGATCTATTTCAACAATCTCCTTTAGTTTTGACAATTTTCAATACAAAATTGACATTATTAATATCTTAAAAGCTACACCATTTTATTTTATTCAAACACTTCAACAACATATTCTTAAAATAAGATCTATTTCAACAATCTCATTTAGTTTTGACAATTTTCATTACACAATTGACATTATTAACATCTTAAAAGCTACACTGGTTTCACTCACCCTTTATAAGGGTATTGTGGTGGTTGAACCCAGTATCTTTCGGTTTCTTTAAAATTTATCCCTCCTCCAACCAGTTATCCCAACTTATTAAAAAAATCTTAAAAGTTACACCATTTTATTTTATTCAAATACTTCAACAACGTATTCTTAAAATAAAATCTATTTCAACAATCTCCTTTAGTTTTGACGATTTTCATTACAAAATTGACATTATTAACATCTTAAAAGCTACACCGTTTTTTTTTTATTTCAAACACTTCAACAATGTATTCTTAAAACAAGATCTAACATCTTATAAAATGAAAGAGCTTATTAAAATCTTTTAAATAAGCTTATCCAAAAACGTCGCCAAACGTGGACATATAACATATTCTTGCATCCAAAACAAATATGTACCATCAAAGAACCCTACCTCAATTCTCCCCGTCATGACATTTCACACACATTGCATTGTGAATGTGGCCGAGTCTTTCCAAAAGTTGGCAGTTTGAAACCACAACAGCAATTTGAAAACATATTGGGGTCTCCTATTTTTTACGGTGCTTCATCTGAGTTTCAATGCATTATGAGAATGTCACATGTAAAACAACACATTCTCATCTGGGTTTCAATTCCTCATTGTCATGTGACATTTACATGATGTATTGTAATACTAAAAGAAACATCGTAAAGTAGAAGATCTTGAGTGATTCGAAAATGGTCTAATACATGTACACTTCAACGACAACACTGAATTCTTCATCCACACACACCCACATGGATGTGTGTTTTGTGCATCATTGAAGAGTAAACGGTACACTCGGTCGGTACACTCCACTATGTGTAGCATCAAGTATCTCAAAAAACAAACTCATAAACATATTTTCCACTCTCTTTGCTTAATCGTTTTATTTCCCAGCCAATAAACAATCAACAAAGAATAGTTACTAAAGACTCTAAAGTATAGCACATTGTCTCTGCACGACTGCACTAATATCCCCTGAATCAACCAATTCCAACTTCAACTGAAATTATAGCATCAAATGAAAACAGGGCATTATTTCAATACACATAACTCAATGAGAACCTCCACACCGTTTCGAGTGATAGAACTAATATGTACCAAACGAGTCCGTATATTAAGATTCCAAAGAAAATCCCGTGTGTTTGAATTCATGAAAGAGGTTTCTGGTTTGATCAGCTTCAACGACTTTCAGGGTCAACTACCGAATTGGAAATCTCGTCTTGAGGGAGAGCCAGAAAGGGACGGAAGGTGAAAACCAGGCCAACGAACTCGACCACGTTTAACATGAAGAATACCATGTGAACACCTGCATTACAATAGTAATAACACTTTTATCACTTACTTATATTAAAGCTTTCTCGGATTTAAAGTCAATACAAACTTGGATGCAAGCCAAGTTTTTCTATACCTGGTAAAAAGTCCGCGTTCGACGGAGTTGAGCCCACGAGAGTCTGCGAATGTTGAAACAAGAAATGATGCAAAGACACAAAAGACAAAAAAAAATGTTTAGGGATACTTACGAAAATTACCCTGATGTTTGGGATAATTACAAAAAAAAACCAGAGAAGTTCCAAAATTACAAACACTACCCGCGGTTTGATTACGCCTTAATTTTAAGGGGTTAGATGTAATAATTCTATAAATGTAAGGGGGCTTTTGAAAAAAATCTCGTGAAGGGAAAAAATGTAAAACGGAATCAAACCTCGAGGGGTTCTTTGTAATTTTGAAAACTCTTTGGGTTCTTTTGTAATTACCTCAACCTCAGGGTCCTTTTGTAATTATCCCAAAGCTTTATAATAACATCTACATACATGACCCAAATAAATCCAGGACAATGTGACCTGGAGCATTATTTCACTCGTAAATCCTAGAGAATACTCTTTTTCTTTTTCTTTTTCTGGGTTGTAGCTGAGGTAGGCCTTGTCAAAATAATCAACAATTTTGATGAAAACCAGTATTTATTATTTTCTTATTTTCACTATTTAAATCATAGACGATATGAAAACAAGCTCAACTTTGTGGCCTCACAGCAATTTAAAAAAAAAAAATAGAACTGACTTAAAACTGGATAGCATAATCAAGTATGCTAAAGAAATACCGACAGTTTCCTCAATTAGGAAAAATCAACAATCACGGGCAAATTATTCCTGCCAATTTAATACGTGAAATGGTTCTTCTTTTATGTCATATAGAAACAAATTTCCAGTGGAACATAAATAAATTTGTTGAATTTTGAAAATAGGGGGCGAAATAAGAAGATCTATAAGCCTACGGTTACAACTATGAGGTAAGCAATTTGAAATCATATTCATTTTTTTGTTGTAATTGATCATATATCCTAAAAGAAAGAGTATAAAATGCTAGTGAAGCTCAAGCATTATAACAAGCAACAAAACTGACGAGCAGAGGAAAAACGAGAGCAACTCACAGGGAACCCCCAGCCGCGGGCCCAATTGCTTTACAGAGAGACATAGCAGTCATAGATATGCCATTTGCAGCTCCTCTTTGTTCTTGAGACTGAAATAAATGTCAGATAAATTTGTAAACCAAGTTGATTTGTGAAGGTGTCGAAAATGAAAACTAAATGCCAAGACAAATGAGGAACTCACCACAGCTCTGTTTTGAATAACTAACAGGCCCGTTGTGATGGATATCTGATTATGTTTATCATGAATCAGTAGAAAAAAAAAAAAAGCAGTGCAGGAAAAATTATTTGATTCATATTGGTTTTTCAAAAACTGTTACATGATTGAGTTCGACAAAATGGTATGCTACTTCAATGAAATTGATATATGAAAAAACAGAATACAATGCTTTCACATAATTCGTCTAAAGAAGAAGCGGGGAAATATAGGGATTCAATTTATACGTAGCAATGGGATAAGGGAAATACGAAATCGAAGCATCATATGAGTACATTGAGTGATGATTGAACAAATGAATATATCAATGAACCAACACGAACAACTCGAAAACAATCTAAATTCTAACGAATTTAACATGAACTCACAGAGAGTACATTCTTCAACATTGACGCAAAATTAAGCACCAACAAGAGAATCAGACCAGATAAGCTGGCAATAAAGGGGTAGCTTGATAGCAATGGTATTGAAATGACCTGCAAAGAAATAGTAAAAATGGCTGATACCAAAATGCTTATTCGGAAAAATGGATTAGAATTATGAGTTTTACGAGAGACGTACAGCTCCAATACGAGAAACCATGACAGGTCCCAGTATCCTCTCTACCCAAGTATATAGAACGAGCTGAAATAGTAACATACCAAACCCTGAATAATCAAGCGAAGGTCAACTAGATACGTAACAATTCAGTAAATGAAGGGTTTGATATACAGTCCTTAAAAGGAAAATAAACATGATTATTTGACCATGGTAAACTGTATACACATGCATCACATAAAAACACTCAATTTAATATTTTAATTTTCTCCAATACCTGTGATCGAAAGAACTTCACCGACATCTGCTGTGGTAAAACTTAAACCCCAAGCTTCCTTGGGCTTACGGCCCACAATGAGAATATCTAGAAAAAGAAAAAAACAAAGATAGCTAATATAGTAATCTAGCAGCACTAGATAAAAGTATCGAATTTAACATACTAAAATGAATATAAAGATCTTTTCTTGTCTGGACCATTAAAGATGCTTTGGTGTCTGCTTGCAGATTTATCTCTGGAAGCCTTTAGGATAACAGGCATTGTTTTATCCATGAGAAATGGTATGATCTTGAAGCCACAACTTTGTTCAATGATCTAACTAACAGAGAAATTATATACAACAATATACAGACAAAAAGATATTATATATATATATATATATATATTGAAGTAATTTCATGTAAGATATAATCAAACCGGCATCTGCTGAACTGTAAACTACAAACAAAGAATTTTTAATTTTTTTTTGGTAACAAAAATGAAAAAAAATAGAGATATAAGAATCTTGGTTATAAGACCAGTAACTATTTCTATGAATCCTCCAGTTCTAAAACTTGGCCAGGAAAGAATAAGAATCATGAGTAAAATTAATATAAGTGACCATAGAGATGGATATACTGGCATCTCATAGAACTATGATGAACTATAGCTTGTGGAATCAAGGAAGGAAAAAAAATGAGGCGGAGATAAGAAACAATCATTTGGTTCTCTATATGAACTTTGCAATTACCTAATTCTACAAAGAGATGCAAATGCAAATAGTATCAATGTAAAGAAAACAAATTCATAAGAACCGCAGAAAGGAATACAGATCACAACATGCAAAAGTTGAGACAATCAATGAATGTGGAAAAAGAGAAATGAATAGTCGTGCTACTGATAAATTCTTTCAAGACAGGAAAAGAACATAGCGAAGAGATCACCTCACTATAGGCCATGTCATGAAGTTGAAAAATGCAATACACCATGATAGCAGACATTAAGGGCCAATTTTTAAGAGGTTCCTTTGAGAGACAGGGGATTGGAGCTTAGAAACTTTCATTTTCTGTGACTGAATGGACTCGTATGTATTGTCTTCCAATGCAGATTTACTAGAACCTCGTGCTATGCTTTCTTCACTGTGGATGTGAATAGTTTCCTGCAATTATTCATATTTGAGAAATAAACCAACTAATTTCAGGTATCATGTTCATAACTCTAAACCTTACCCAAAGTGAGATGAAAAAGTATTCATTTATGGCACAATTGGAAAAGAAAAGAAAAATCATTTCAGGCTATCATTTCTGAGTTGGTTAACATCTCTCCGCAAAAATTAAAGTGCAAACATCAGAAACAGATACATAGTTTCATAAACCCCCGAGGTTTGAGCTAATAACAAAAAAAAACAGAGAATTTTTAAAATTACAAAAATCCCCTTGAGGTTTGGTTTTGTATTACACTTTACCCCTTTCATAAGCAAAAACATTTCAATCACCCCTTCTCTGGATTTTTTGTAATTACCCCAAACCTCAGGGGTAGTTTTTGTAATTACCCTAAAAGTAAATGGCATTGTTGCAAAAGAGAGAAATCGGAACTATGATTGCAAGGAAAAGAAACATAGGAGAGAGTAACACATACAGGAAGCCAGAAGGAGATGATGAATGCCACCAAAGCAAAGGCTGATATCACTAAACAAGGTAAAAAGTATGGAAACCTGCAATTGATATTGATTAATAAGAATACCATAAGAATTTGCAACTAATCACACGGACGACATGAAATGGATGCGCAAATTAGTATGGTTTACCTCCCAAATAGAGATTCTTTAGAAAAGATGTGAGGATACTTCTCTGCAGGCTGAATTTATACAAGTCAAGTAATTGTTTAGGGAGTTACCTCTAGAATGTAAAAAGGAAATAGCAGATATTAAGGATTTTGAAATCTTCCAACACCCAAAACTTAAGAGGGTGTCTGGCTGAGTTAAAAAGAAGGTTCTATAAGCTTTGGAGTTTATTTGTTGGAATTTATGTCAGAACTTTAAAATAAGCTCTTATTTTGTTCGGGCAAAGTAAGCCCGTGGACTTTATAAGCCAGTTTTTTAGGCATCTTGTCTCATTTATATATATGGTCAAACTAAAGGAATTTAAAACCACAAAAATAACTTGGGGCTTCTTTCTTTTAAGTTGCTTTATGAGCTCTTAACAATTTTATAAGCTCTCATCAACCTTCTATAACATCTTATTAGCTCTTAAGCAGATTTACAGGATGTCTGACTAAAAGTAAGCTTTCATCATTCACAATTTAAAGTACACATTCAAATGATGAAAGCTTTAAAACAGGATGGGAAAGAAAAAGATAAAAACTAGTCGAAAAGGTACCAGATAATAGCATTTTATGTAACCTCATTTGGTCGAGGTAAGAACAGCTCTATTTCATACGAAGACCAGATCAATTGTAACAAAAGCAGCACGATTCTTTATTTCTTATATGACATGGCAACAGCACTTGTTACACAATGCTTCCATTTGTTACCTAGGGCCATCACTATTGTGGCATCACGACTATGACCGTATTATCTCAGAGAAAGAACTAGACCTCAAAAATTGTATATACCAAGAGCCTCAATGTGATAGTACAAGTATAGTGATGTACGAACTCATTTCAAAATTCAGCAATCCTGTAAGGCTCCATTTGGATTGATGGATTTGGAGCTAAGATTTCAAATCCATAACAACAAATTCATTGAGGTTGTTTGGATGAAGTCGTTCTATTATGGATTTCAAATCCTCATAAGCTATTTTTGGAGTCAGTTTGAAGGATTTCAAATTCATCTTAGATGGAGTCAATTGAAATCATGCCCCCAAATCCTCCCATCCAAATGCAACCTAAAGTGAATCATTCGATCTGCTCCTAAAGCAGCAGAGGATAGACATTACCTGTGCAAGAAAACCTCCAACAGCTGGACCAATGACCAAGCCTATGCCCCAGGATGTGCCAATCTATAATGAACCAAATATGACCACCAAAACAAATATATCAGGACAAAATCTGGCAAGATATGCAAACAAGAAGAAGAAAAAGGATTAAACTCACGACTGACATCCCCAAAGCTTGGTGCTCTTTACGACAAATTTCAGAAGCATATGCCTGGATCGATTAGAATCAAATCATGTACAATTAATAAGTATATGAATAAACCAGTTTGCTTAATGAGTTTCATAACATGGAAAAACAAATTGAAATTGCAAGAAGAACATATATGTAGACCTAAATGAGAGGTGCCAGCTGTCACGGGCTGTAAGATGTCATGCCATATGGATGTTTAAAATTTCACTTTTTACCACATTTTTATAATACCCTTTAATACGCATTAAGGAAATTCAATTGAAATGTAATTCAGCTGTCAGCACTAACTGAATTTGCAAAAGACAAGCACCATACTGTCAAACCTCAACCAGCAATGAGGAAAAAGACAAGCATTATTAGCACAAAGGCAGTGAGGAAAAAGAGGAAGCCAATTAAATGAAAACCAACTAAACTACAGTGATACTGAAGTTGGAAAGATAGTTTAGTATGTGCATCAGCACGTGAACTTATAAAGAACAAGCATTACTGAGTCAATAATAATAAGTGGTGCAAACAAAGTCATTATCCAAATACCACAAGATGCATCTCAGTTACAAGAGAATTATCAATTATAAAAATATGTAGAAGGAAGCCACAGCTAAATTCCTTATTCTTAAGTTAGTTGTGCAGTCAAATGGTAATGTATTTTCATAACAATGTAAAAGAAGATAGCAATCACCAATCAGCATAAGTATCCACCAAAAATATTGGGAGATGGAGCCGAGAAGTTGTGTGGGACGTGTACCAAATAAGAACAAAAATCAGGCATTCTACACACAAAAAGATTTGGAGCTAATTTCTGAAGCTCTTTCCTGCCTTTCCTCATTCTCCTTAGGGTTCTTACTGCTCTACTAGAACTGGTGCACAGAATTTGAACTTATTTTCCAGCTTATTTATCACTAAAAAACAGTCCAAGGGTTTCCTATGTTACATTGGTGCCAGGTGAGGAAAAACTTCAAAACAGCATGCAGGCACGACGTACATTCGCCAATAATCTTCAATAGTTTTAGAGAAGAGTGCTTTTCACAAAGAATTAGCAAAACCATATATTAACTGATTAGTGAAGTTTTGTTGGACAATATAATCCTCAGGAATGTCTTCTACATTTACGAAGGAATTTTTTCAAATCCCTGTTCTAGTTTAGGTTTGAGGTCTTAATATGGTCTTAATATGACACCATGATTCAAGTTATTGCATTTTCTGAGGAAAGCAAAAGAAATACTGACATCAAACCAGAGAAGCCAAAGATTGGATGAGAAGAATAATTATTTCAAAAATTACTATTGACTAAATGATTACAGTACGGATAGGATCTTTAAGTTATTTCACTTAATATTACCATATGGATATACCCATCCTCAGAAGTTCCAATCTCGAGGATAAATACTCCCGCGGAACCATAAAACTCAATGATTCATTTGTTACTTTGCTTTTACTCTAGAGAAAAATAATTATTTGAAAACATTACTATGGACTTAATGATTTCTAATACGGAAACAATTTTTATGTAATTTAACTTAATAGTACCACATGACTACAAAGAACCCATCCTGATGCCACATAAGCTCATGCATGGAAATGACTAGATTGTAAAGAGTAGACTTGTAAATGTTCACATCAATCATCCATCAATTTAAGCCACTTAGACCATTGAATCACTCTTGATAATGTGATATTAAGAAAAAGAAAGCAGGATGCTTCTACTTAAACCAATTTAAACATAATTTCTTCCGTTTTGCTATGCATATATAAAGGAACAACAATTGGTGTCAATTATTAGGAAGATTTTGGATTGACGTACCCTCATAGGACCTAGTATACCACACAAACTTCCAAGAAGGAACCTTGTAGAAATTGCCATCCAATAGTTTACACTAAGACCAAAAAGCGTATTGAATATAACCCTGAAAATGTAACCAAAATGAAGAAAAATAAGAAACAATGGATGTGAAAGAAAAAGTATGACAAAGCCAATTGCCAAAATATGAATTAGCAGCAGGATGGAAACACATTTACTGACACCCACACTGTAATTGTGCCGATCATTATTATTGGTTTCCGACCATATTTATCAGACACCACTCCCCACAGAAGAGAAGTCAAAGCTCTTCCACACATGAACGAAGATCCTAGCAAAAGGAAAAAATAAAAAGATTAGATACAGGTTGATTAAGAGCTGCGACAATAAGCTACATACAATAAGGCAATGTTAAACAAAGAAACCAACCCACATATCCAGCATATGAACTTATATCTTCCTCCCTTTTTGCAATGTGGAAGTCCCTGATCTGCAGTACATAGAGGGTGACATAATAACAGCACCAAATTCAATTATTCAAAAAGATAACAGAACATGTAAAACCATTTAGGAACTCATGGGACGAATACGGGAAGTAGGCCCAAAATGGGACGAGTAAAGTTAACCTCTCGTCAATTAGTTGCAAGTGCCTAAAGGCGCATAGCCAACTAAACGTAAAGAATACATTCTTTTAATTCTTTCTTTCTATTTTTGTCCTTCCCAACACTAAGTCAACGATAGTCATTTAGAATCAACATAACACAGGTATGGACAATGTAAAATATGTAGATTGTATTTTCTGTTAGATAATGCAGACAGATTCATTGCCAAGTTCAAGGTTGTCAGATATCATTACCATGAAATAAAGGAAAGGAAAGAGAGACGATATCGGCAGAGCTGTCAATGACACCAGAAGATAATGACCAATTAGAATGGAATAAATGATCATAACATCTAAAAACAAGAAACTAAACATCAGCATGAAAAAATTATAAAAAAATAACCAGTAAGCAAACATTCAAAGTTCAACTCTACAGGAATTGGCAAATAACATTCTACTATCAGACAAGCCGATGTGAAACAAGTCAATCTTTCTTGTATGTGAAATTCAAATAAATCAATGATCCTTTTAACTCATGGAGTTTCTAAACTAAAGCTTGATGCACATATTACTCTCATTCACATAGCTCAAAGAGTTTCAATAACTAACACAATGAACAAACTTCCCAATTGTAATAAAATTGTTGGGTTTTTTTTTTTTTTTTAAAAAAAGCAAGAATTCACAGACATAAGTCATTCATAAATGACTTTTTTTTTTTTTTAGAAAAGGGATGAAAACTGAATGTCCCCCATATAATCATTGTAATTGGGCTATAAGGCTGTATTACTGGTGGTATTTTGACCCAATAATCAAACAATGTAGTCTGTTTTATAAAGAACCACAAATAACAAAAAGTATAATATTTTACACTCAACAAAGCCACGCATTGAGTCCAAGACCAACCCATACACCAAAAATAACGATTGGATTCTAATATTTTTCAAGTCTACCCCACATTAACCAAAATTCCTGTAACTTCCAATCTTTTCTCCTTATAACATAATAAAGAAGATAGTGCACCTCAAACTTTTAAAAAAAAAAGGCAAATACTGAATAAGAAGCCAAATAAAAGGTAACAGAAACCTATAATCTAATGGAACTCATTACTTTATTTCAATTGAACCCCAAATGAAGCACATTCACTAAATATTAAATTAACAAGAAAGAGAAACTTCAAAGAACATCACACAATCAATTCCAACACATTAAATGGGAAACAAATGCATAAAAAGTAGACAACTGGGAGGAAACCAGAACAAATTGACATTCGATCGTCACTGGAAAATTCAAGGAAGAATAATCGACAACCCACCTGCTGCAAGAGTGACAATCCAGACATCAAAGAAAAGCTTGAAGGGGATCCCATTATTGGATTCTTTAAGTTTTTCAATCTTGCAAGCCTCGCAGTTCTCATGATAATCTTGTTTCTTGATTAGCGCTTCGGTATTCTCTTCCATTTTTCACTTCTTGTGTTCATTCATACCCTTCAAAATGGCTTGGTCCAACCGTCCAACTCGTACACGTTATTTGAAAATAATAAAATAAATATATATATATATATATATATAAAAAAACTGTTTAGACCGATGTTCAACTTTCACATGGTCTTTTTTTTTTTCCTCAGAGTGCACAGAGGGGTCACATCTTATGGGGAATGGGTAAATGAGGTATAGAGGCAAGTCAGGGGTGACAATATATTTTGCACAAAAATATTATAATTGATGAGAAAATTGCAATTTTGATCCTACCAGGATTATAGGAGTTTGACTTTTAGTCCCGATTTGTATTTTTGGTCCCAAATGATTTTTAAGCATAATTAGTCCCATATGATTCAAAAGTTGCAATTTTAGTCCCAACACTAACGGAAAAGTTAACGGCCGTTAATCTAATTAACTCTATTCTTACGGGGACCAAAAGTGCACATTTTTTCCGAAAATTAATTAAAAAAAAAAAATTGAAAAATTATCAAACAATTTTAAAAATTATAACAAAATTTTAAAAATTATAACGAAAATACTGAATTTTGTTTTAAAAAATCCAAAATTTATTCAAAAGTCTTAACTTTATTTCAAAATCAGGATATTAAAATCTGATAGTTTTTGAAAAAACTTCCAAATTTTTCTAAAACATTTTTCGAAGTTTTAAAAAGTGTTTTGATTTTTTTATTTTGGAATTTAAAATATTTAAAAAAATATAAAGTAAATGTTAATTTTTTTTAAAAAAAATTATACTTATTTTCAACAATTTTCAGATTTTATTTTTATAATTTTTGGATTTTAATATAATTTCCATATTTTTTACTATTTTTTTTAACAAATTATCATATTTCTAGATTTTAATTTTTAGATTTTAAAATATTTTTTGGATTTGAAAAGATGTAGAAGAAAATGGAAATTATTTTTATTTCTTTACTTTTTAAACAAAATTTTAGATTTTTGACACATCATTTATTTCTAAAAGTAACTTTTTGAAAATAATGTTGAGTTTTTATTTTAGTTTAGAATTTTAAAAAATTTTAAATAAATTTAAGATGTTTAGAACAATGTATAGTTATTTTTAACAATTTTCACATTTCTTGTTTTTGTAATTTTTGGGATTTGAAAATAATTTCAATTATTTTTTATATTTTAATTTTTAGATTTTAATTTTTTTGGACTTTTTTTATTTCTTTTTTAATAAATTGAAAATAATTTTAAAATTTTGTTATAATTTATAAATTTTTTGATAATTTTTCAGATTTATTTTCTTTTTTTAATTAATTTTTAGAAAAAATGCACTTTTGGTCCCGTCCGTAAGAATAGAGTTAGGTCGAGTTAAGTTTTCCGTTAGTGTTGGGACTAAAATCGCAACTTTTGAATCATATGGGACTAAATGCGCTAAAAAAAAATCGTTTGGGACCAAAAAATGCAACTCATGTAATTTGGTGGGACTAAAAGTACAATTTTCTCTATAATTGATTATTAGTATTAAACATATCCAGTCATGTCGAGCACGATCTTGGGGTATTTCTATTTTAATTGTGAAGTAACATGCCAAAAAAAAAAATTGCAATGCTGCACAAATGTACTCAATTTCCATATTTATGGCTTAACCTTGCCCTTTTTACACTTCTCCATTTATGCATTTAACTGTTTTTATAGTAGTCTTCAAAAAGAAAAATTTGTTTTTATAGTAATTATTAATTTTGATAGTTATTGATCACGTAGTATTTAATTCATCACCTTTCAATATAGATGTCCAATTGGTTAGTATATATATAATATATGTATGACAATGACAGTCTCTCTACTGAGATTTGCGTATCATGAGGTTATGTGTAATTCCATTTCCTCTCCCTAAATTAATTTATATTTGAATACATCACCCAGTTCTATATTTCTTATTTGCACTTAACCCCACAAATTTCTACGTTTTCTATCTATACACCGTCCAAAGGTCGAATACATTTGCTCCGAGTTAACCCAGTACCTCTATGTACAAGACATATTGTTGGTATAAATTAAGAACCCATTTGTCATCTAAAAATCTTACATTAATTTATTTTATTGTATTCTTTTTCTTTTTCTTTTTGTATAATTTTCTTGTATTTCTCTCAGTGTTTTCTTCACTAAACCCCCTTAATTTATGTTGGGAAATTTAATAAAATACCCCTTTCCCTAGGGGTAGTTTTGAATTTTGCCCCTTATTATTAAAATCGATTTTTGCCCCTTCTCTTGCACCAAAAAGACCAAAATACCCATTCACTAAAAAAAAAAAAAAAAAAAAAAAGGAAAAAGAAAATGAAGAAAATGAAAAAGTCAAGATAGAAAACCAAAAGACACACACGTCTTTTTGGTTTCAAACCCTAGAAACTCCAAAAACTCACAAAATCAACAAGCTTTAGAGGATGAGAAGCAAGAATCGACTTACAAGGATATTGAAGATCACAAAATAAGAGGAAACCCACTACTAGTGCTAAAAACGGGCAACACAAAAATCAAATTTGTTCTTGATATTTGGATCGAAAAACGGGCAAAAACGGCTCGATAGTCGGTGGGCATTTGGATCAAAATTATCTATATTGTGCAAGGAAGTTATGGATAAAGGTTAGTTTTCATGATGTTTATGTTATTCATTGAATTGAAGTTTATTTTCTTTGAAAAATGTTACATTTAGCCAACTTTGTTAGATTTTTGCCAACTTTGTTAGATTTTTGGAATAGGTATAATTTTTTATTGTTAGATATAGTGTATAGAGTGAATACGTAATTATAATTGTTGTTTAAATCGCCAAAAATATGGGATCGTTGTTTTTCGGCCAACAAAAATGGGGTGGGCGGGAGAGTGGGCGAAATGTGGGCGAGAGAGATGGGCGTTGTGTAGAATGTCTAATTAATTATCTTATATCATGGCTTTGTTTGCGGGTGGTACATCATGTCCTATATCGATTGTGTGGGATGGTATTTGGGATCGTGACATGAATACTTATCGTTGGAGGTTTCTGGAAAGCAATCAAAAATTGTTCTCTTCCCATACGATGTCACGTATTCGAATTATTGGAGAAATCTTATGCATTATGTAAAATCAATCCCGATGATTATGAAATAGAATTAAGCGATTGGTTTGGCTATGAACACATTGATCCATTGACGCCATGTCCACTCACCGATGATGATGATGTCGAAGTTCTAGTTCGTATGAATAAAGAGAAGACTTTGTCGTGCCTCTTTGCTTGATTGCTAGGGGAAAAGAACAAGGAAACTTTTGAGTCGACTAGTAGTAATCATCGGATCTTGTGGCCATTCGGACAAATGAAGCCGTTGTAAGTCAAGCTGCTACGATAATCTAGAGGGGTGAATAGATTATCTCCATCTTTTCGAATTTTACCCTCTTTTTCGAACCAAATGCTCAAAGACAATAATAAAGGTGCGGAATGTAAACAACACACGTCGATTTATAGAGGTTCAACCCACCTAGGGCCTAATCCTCTACCACCCCAAAGATATCAGGGATGGATTTCAAAAAGAAAAAGAATTTTATTAATTACCAAAATTAATACAAACTCAACTCACAACACCTTGAAGAGCACCACACTCTTCTTCAACACCACCGGAGATTACCACAATCTCCTTTTGAAGATTACCACAATCTTCCTTCAACGGCACCTTGTGAAGATTACCACAATCTTCAACCTTGAAGAATACCAAATTCTTCAACACCTCAACAAGAAGATTACCACAATCTTCTTACACCTAACACCTAGATCACCCCAAGTGTGTTCTTACACAAGAACACTCACAAGGATATCTTGTGTTGAATGTTAACCCAAAAATTCAAGATTATAACTCGATAATGAATTATACAATTGAGTGCAAGTGTAATCAAGAATAGCCTAGACCTCAAGGATGTGAAAGTGATAAGCTAGGCAAATTACAACAAGAATAATGACAATAGAAGACCAAGTGTTTGCTTGAGTATATCTTGTTGTGTTGTGTTGTTCTCTCTTATTGTTGTGCTTCAAATCTTCCTCTATTTATAGGAGATGATTGATCATTGATAGGATCCTCTTGGAATATGATATCTACAAAAACAATTGCAATTAAAACCAAGATTATAATTTGTTAGAAATCAATCCCACAATTTAGGGAAAAGTTGTCTCACAACGACAACGGTTAGAATTTTCTTTGTCAAACATTAGGGCGACGGTCGCAAGACAAATAGACGTTTGAAAAAAAGAACACATTTTTCAACAGGCGACCCGATCGGGGGTCCGACCGGTCACCCTAGGGTCCAACCAGGTTGCCCTCTTGAGAAAATCGAAACAGAGAAGTTTGCAAATTGAACCAACCCGGTGCGG
This sequence comes from Rehmannia glutinosa, assembly GCA_016081115.2. NCBI lineage: Eukaryota > Viridiplantae > Streptophyta > Magnoliopsida > Lamiales > Orobanchaceae > Rehmannia > Rehmannia glutinosa. The sequence continues at coordinate 594,062 of JABTTQ020001909.1, forward strand.
TCGCCTATAGTCGCCGGTCGACGTCACCGCCGCCGCCCTATAGGGTGACCGATCACCCTCACCATTTTCTCGCAAACATGAAGTTTTTTTTTTTTGCACAACTTTCAGGTGCACGGTTGCCCTATACGGCGATAGGTTGACCTCAAAACAAAAGTGTTGTCCAATTTTATATCGAAAATAAACTTCAAGAAATACTCCAAAAAATAGTGAAAATATTTTTAGACCGATCGGGAGTATTTAGACAACATTTGGAAACATTGTTTGATGTAAAAACACATTAACTCAAAATCATAAAAAGTGTTGTCCAATTTAATGTCGAAAATAAACTTGAAGAAATACTCCGGAAAATTAGTAGAAACAATTTAAATCATTTAGGAGTATTTGGACAACATCTAAAAACATTGTTTTGGTGTAAAAACAAAATCGTCAAAATTATGATAAAAACATTTATCAAACAATCTCCCTTTTTGATGATTACAAACCAAAACAATTTACCAAAGTCGATTTTGAAAACAAAACAATTTTACCGGTTAAAAAAGAACTTTTCGTTGTGAGCGACAACATTCCACGCAATATAATCACAAGGATGGGAGTAGAGATATTAAACATATATAGCAAAAGCTCCCCCTATCAACATGCACAACAAGAGTAAAGTAAAAGCAATAAACCAAAAGCTAAAAGCTCAGCTTTTACATATAGATCTTAAGTACAAGAGCTTATAAGCTCCCCCTGTCAACAAAACATCATTAGACAAGTATATAAGTCCATAATAAAACAAATGGACTAAATATAATCCACAATTTATTGCTTTAAGAAGCCATAGCTTATAGCTTCTTTCTCGAGCTTATTTTAGTTTTTATGAGCTAATAAGCTTATAACCTGTTTATTAGCACGATAAAAACATCATATAATCATATCAAAGTGCGCAAGTAAACCGATGTATCGAGCTATTTGGACATTGAAGCTTTTAAACCAAATAGGAGGGAAGAGTCGAATCATACGACTTGTCGAAGCTTATGGAAGATCATTTGATAAGCAAACATGATCTCTATAAATATAAGACTTTTGAAATCAAGAGAATCATGTAGGTGATGAATTTTTCATTGACGTTTTATCGAACACCTTGTGGGCGTAAAAATTAAAAAAGTTGTATAAAGCCCTTGTAAATGAATCAAGCCAAAAATTTCATCACCAATTCATATCAAACATCATACAATACAACATAACAACTAAGCTCATCATGATCATAAGATAATTTCATCAAGAAATATATAAGAAAGCCACAAGCTCATGGGTTCAACCCAATTGAGCAAAGAAAGGAAAATTGTTACCATTTGATCGGTAAAGATGAGCGATGATGATAATAAACATGCTATATAAGGTCCAAGATATGAATTGAATGCATGAAAACAAATTTTGAGTGTAATTTGTGTGAATTTGGCAAAGGGGACGAAAAATGGCAAAAATGGGTTAAAATGACTAAGGCATGAGACAGAACGGTTTTAATCCAAAATTTTGCTTAGGGCGACCGGTCGTGGTTGAGGGCGACCGGTTGCCCTAAACCTCATCAGCCCACTGTCTTGCCAGTTTTAATAAAATCTGAATTTTCAACCAAAAATCCAATTTTTCGCCCTTAAGTTTTAGAAACGTGCAAAATGCAAACGTAGACTTTATTCGATATACATTATGTCATAATCACGCTCGAAATGGATTAAAATACTCGGCGGTGTACGATTAAAGAGTCGCGAGTTATCCTTGAGATGGAATTAAACACATCTCAAGTTTTTGTTAAAACATGCAATCCCAAAAATATCGAATCTCAATATGTTTAGTTCGATTATGACGAACTATATTTTGAATACGGAAAACCGTATAATAAATACCGGACTTGTTATCCCGAAAACTAAGAACGTTTTAAAGCTATGGATATACAAGTCATAAGAAGAAGTGCCTTTCAAATATTTGAAAATTTCTTTTAACGGCACTTTAATGAGATTCGTTGGAATAGTTTTTTTGAAGTCGAGCATATAGACATAAGGCATATGGAATGTCGAGTCTATAGAAATAATACAAGAAAACATACCTCGAATTTGTTTGTCGGCCGATATGCCTTTCTCAACCTTTGTCAATCTTTAGCCATAGAGGTTGAGATGATTCTTCTTTCTTCAATGCTTAACTCCTTCAAGAGTTCTTTTGAAATATAACCATCTTCTTGGCATTGAATAATTTGTAGTCCAAGAAAGAAATTGAGCTCCCCCATCATGCTCATCTCAAGCTCACCTAGTATCAACTTAGAAAAACATATGTTGCACAAATATTCATTAGTAGCACCAAAAATATTCTCATAAATATGCACAAGTAAACAATCTTGCCCTTTTTAAAAAAAAAAAAAACAAAGAGAGTAGTATCAACTTTACCTCTTGTAAAATCATTTAGCAAAAATAGCTAAGTCTATCATACCATACATGGGGTACTTGTTTTAAACCATACAAGGCCTTTTATAAAAATCATTTGGCCTAGAAAAATTTTAAACTCAGAGGTTGTTTTACATAGACTTCTTCTTGAATGAAACCATTGAGAAAATGGATTTAACATCCATTTGGTAAAGCTTAAAATTTTCTTAAAACAAGAATGGGCAAGTAAAATGCAAATAGCTACTAAATGTGCTATGAGTGCAAATGTTACATCAAAATTAATTACATTCTTCTTGAAAATACCTTCGAGCTACTAACCTCGCCTTAGTTCGACCAATGTTGCCTTGGTCATCGAGTTTGTTAGGAATACCCTTTTTGTCTTTTTCATCACTATCATCATAGGGCATCCAATTGATCTAAGGTGTTCATAATAGAACATTTACATCCAAATATTTTGAGGTAACTAATATTTGGAGTACTTCATTTCTCATCTACACAACTTAACAAACTAATTACCTAAGACGCTTATATAAGCAAGAAAACATAGCCCAAGTGTAAAAACATGCCTCAATCATCAATCACAAAAATATCTTGCATAAGAGCATAGTAAAAATAGACATTATATATAGACCATGAAGCAAGAAACACATACTATGCATTTAGAAGATCATCAAGAGTCTAATAAATCATGCAAGTTCAAATAAGCTTAAGAAAGCTACAAAAGGTCTCTTTTGAAATTTGAAAATCGATAGCATATAGTTGAGACCTCATTTAAAAGAAGTATTTGAACAAGAGTTGACAAAGCAAATATGTGCAATCAAATATCGAATAGTGCCTTTCAAAGAATCTAAAAATCCTCTTAATGGCACTTGTATGAAATACTATAAAAACAAGCACATAGGCACATGACAATACATATATCGAGTCTATAAGAGTAAGAATAACACAAGTGAACGTGCCTCGATATTTAATGCCTTTCTTGACAAATAATGACGTAAATGGCCATTTGTGAAAATATGTAAATCCTACATAATTCTTAAAACAAATCTAGCACAAATCATAATGATAAAAGTGTAGGCTAAGAGATGTCACAAGTAAGCTCATGCCATAAAAATCAATAAGAGATGATAACACACTTTAGTCTACAAAAATGCACAAAAGTTTTAAAAACATCATATAAGGTCTTTTTTTCAAAAATATTTTAAAAGCACAAATATATATTGAAGACCTTAATTAAAAAATAAATACTTGAAAACTCATTTTGCAATTAAGACACAAATAAAAGCATGCATAATAACAAAATAAAATGCATATTTAACTAGGGAGATACGGGTAACCAATTACGCCATTTCCATGGGTTGTGTCGTTCCCATTGTTGATGATATCTTTGTTTGATAAATGGTTTTATCATGATTTTGATGATTTTGATTTTACACCAAAACAATGGTTTTAAAGGTTGTCCAAATACTCCTAAATGATTTAAAATGGTTTTAATATTTTTAGGAGTATTTCTTCAAGTTTTATTTTCGACAAAATTGGACAACACTTTTAATGATTTTTTGGTAATGTATTTTTACAACAAAAACTATGTTTCTAAATGTTGTCCTAATACTCCCGATCGGTCTAAAATATTTTCACTATTTTTGAATATTTCTTGAAGTTTATTTTTATATAAAATTGGATAACACTTCTTATTTTGAGGTCAATCGGTCGCAGTATAGGGCAACCCGTACCTCAAAGTTGAGGAAAACAGAAAACTTCATGTTTGCGAGAAAATGGTCGTAAGCAACCGGTCGCCCTATAGGGCAATCGGTGCCGTCGCCGGTCGACCTATAGGGCGACCAGACTAGGAGCAAAAATCGAAACAGTAACTTCTGTCTTTCATTTTTTGATGAGTGCGACGGTTGTGGTGCGGGTCGACAGGTCGAGGTGCACGTCGGCCGTCGCCTGTGTAAATGTTGATATGATTTTTTCAAACTCTATTTTCGTGCACGGTCGCCTTAAGTTTGACAAAGAAAATTCTAACCGTTGTGCGTGACAGTTTTTCCTTAAATTGTGGAATTGATTTCTAATAGCTCTTTTCTTCAATTGTCTTGCAATTTTTTACGTAATTCATGTCCCCAAGAGGAGCCTATCATGTACAAGACATCTTCTATAAATAGAGGAAGAATTGAAGCAACACAAGATGAGAGAAAACTACAACACAACAAGATACACTCAAGAATACACTTGTTCTTACATTGTCTTATTTCTTGTTGTAATTTGCGTAGCTATTCACTTTCACATCCTTGAGGTCTAGGCAATTCTTGATTACACTTGCACTCAATTGTATAATTCATTATCGAGTTGTAATCTTGAATTTTGGGTTATCATTCAACACAAGATATCCTTGTGAGTGTTCTTGTGGTAAGAACACACTGGGTGATCTAGGTGTTAGGTGTAAGAAGATTGTGGTAATCTTCTTGTTGAGGTGTTGAAAAATTTGGTATTCTTCAAAGTTGAAGATTGTGGTAATCTTCACAAGGTGTCGTTGGAGATTGTGGTAATCTTCAAGAAGAGATTGTGGTAATCTCAAAGGTGGTGTTGAAGAAGAGTGTGGTGCTCTTCAAGGTGTTGTTGTAAGTTGGTGTTGTATTAATTTGTGGTAAATTAATAAAATCTTTTTTTTTGAAATCCATCCGGATATCTTGGGGTGGTAGAGGATTAGGCCCTAGGTGGGTTGAACCTCTATAAATCGACGTGTGTTGTTTACATTCCGCACCTTTATTATTGTCTTTGAGCTTTCGGTTTTAAAAAGAGGGCGAAATCGAAAAGATGGAGATAATCTATTCACCCCCCCTCTAGATTATCGTAGCCGCTTGGACTTACAAGTGGTATCAAAGCCAAACTCTTTGGCAAGCTCATTTCACATCGCGAGTGAAGAGAAACGATCGTCGGCTACGAACGAAGCTCATCTTTCCGGCACCTCCACCACCAAGCCACCTCGGTTTGATTCCAAAAATTTTATATTTTGGAAAGAAAGAATGGAATGCTATTTACAAGGTTGCGGTTTGATATTTGGAACACCGTCATAAATGGAGAATCCATTTCGATGAAAGATACACCACACACCTCCAAAGGCTTCAAAGGGCTCAATGATGAAGAGAAGAAAATCATCTCCTTAAATGGTAAAGCTCTTAATATTTTACTTTGTTCACTTACCACTTTGGAATTTGATCATGTTGTAGGTATTCGATCGGCACATGAAGTATGGCAAAATTAGAAGCCATCTATGGAGTATTTGCAAATGAAAGGAGTCAAACAAAAGCATCTACTTCTCAAGGTCATACAAGCTCAAATCTAAGGAACAAGCCTCCTACAACTTCCAACTATGAAGAAGTTGAATATTGTTTTATGGGCATCGAAGAAGAAAACGAGGTATGTCTTAAACCTCTACTTCTTATGACATTGTTATTCAAAATGATTATAGTGATTTGCAAAATGATTATGATGAACTTCAAAATGAATTTCAAAGCTTACTTGTTAAATACAAAAATTTGAAAAAGGAATTCATTGTTTTAAAGAATGATAAGGATAGTTTATTTACTTCCTATGAATCACTATCATGTGCTCACACCACCACTCTTGACAAGGTTAGAAACCTTGAGAAAGAAAATAGTACTCTTGTTGAGGATATAAATTGCTTGAAAAATGATTTATGTAAATCCAACTTGAGTGCCGATAGAATGACCAATATTGTTGATTGTTGTGATAATTCGAAACTAGAACTTGATCATAAGCCTAAGGGTGTCAATCACATGAAAAAGAATCAAGTCTCTAAGCACGTTGGTCATTATGCTCCTAGAATTATTACATGCTTTTATTGCGGTAAAAAGGGTCATACGGTAAATACTTGTCGGGCTAGAAATAGCTCTAATTATTGTTGGAGACCTAAAAGTCTCAAGACTAATCCCAAAGGACCCAAACACATGAGGGTACCACAAAACAATGTCATATTAGGTACCGTGAAATAATGATCGAAGAAAATTTATACGCCAAGAAGACATCAAATGACCATTTCATTTGATCAAAGAAGGAGAAACTATTCTCAACAAAGAAAATTTCAAGAAGAGGATATAATCAAAAATGGGAAGAACATAATCCTTGAAATGGCAAAGACATCATCAACAAGATGATTTTCAAGGAAAAAGAGACCATCAACAATGGGAAGGTAACAAACCTTGAAATGGAGTGATCAAAGAAGTCATCATCAACAAAGTGACTTCTCAAAGGGAAGATATCATCAACAATGGGAACGGCACAACCCATTGAAATGGCGTAATTGGTAACCCGTATCTCCCTAGTTAAATATGCATTTTATTTTTATGCATGCTTTTATTTGTGCATTAATTGAAAAATGAGTTTTCAAGTATTTTTTAGGTCTTCAATATATATTTGTGCTTTTAAAATATTTTTTGAAAAAGAAGACCTTATATGATGTCTTTAAAACTCTTGTGCACTTTTGTAGACTATGTTCGTGTGCAAAATATCTTGTTAAGATTTTGCAGAAATTTGTGATATTTCGCAACAAGTTTGATGAACAAGACAAGGTTAGTAGCTCAATGATATTGTCAAGAAGAAGGTAATTGATTTTGATGTAACATTTGCACTCATAGCACATTTAGTAGCTATTTGCATTTTACTTGCCCATTCTTGCTTTAAGAAAATTTCAAGCTTTACCATATGGATGTTGAATCCAATTTTCTAAATGGTTTTATTCAAGTAGAAGTCTATATAAAACAACCTGGGGTTTAAAATTTTTCTAAGCCAAATGATTGTTTTTAAGGCCTTGAATGGTTTAAAACAAGTACCGTGTATGGTATGATAGACTTAACTATTTTTGCTAAATGATTTTACAAGAGGTAAAGTTGATACTACTCTCTTTGTTTGTGAAAAAGGGGCAAGATTGTTTAAACTTGTGCATATCTATGAAAATATTTTTGGTGCTACTAATGAATATTTGTGCAAGATATTTTTCTAAGTTGATACTAGGTGAACTCGAGATGAGCATGATGGGGGAGCTCAATTTTGGACTTCAAATTATTCAATGCCAAGAAGATGGTTATATTTCAAAAGAACTCTTGAAGGAGTTAGGCATTGAAGAAAGAAGAACTATCTCAACCTCTATGGCTAAAGATTGACAAAGGTTGAGAAAGGCATGTCGGTCGACAAACAAATTCGAGGTATGTTTTCTTGTATTATTCCTATAGACTCGACATTCCATATGCCTTATGTCTATATGCTCGACTTCAAAAACTATCCCAACGAATCTCATTAAAGTGCCATTAAAAGAAATTTTCAAATATTTGAAAGGCACTTCTTCTTATGACTTGTTGTATCCAAAGCTTTAAAACGTTCTTATTTTTTCGGGATAACAAGTTCGGTATCTATTATACGGTTATTCGTATTCTAAATTTGGTTCGTTATAATCGAACTAAACATATTGAGATTCGATATATTTTTTAAAGGATTGTGATTTTTAACAAAAACTTGAGATGTGTTTAATTTCGTCTCAAGGATAACTCGCGGACTTTTTGATCGTTAAGCTCACGAGTATTTCACCTCATTTCGAGCTTGATTATGACATAATGTATATTGAATGAAGTCTACGTTTGCATTTTGCACGTTTTAAAACTTAGGGGCGAAAAATCGGTTTTTTGGATCAAAATTCGGATTTTGAAAACCTGGCAAGCAAGACAAAGTGGGCTGATGGGGTTGAGGGCAACCGGTCGCCCTCAACGCCGACCGTCGCCCTAAGCCATTTTCAGGATAAAATGTGTTATGTCCTCCGATTCTTATTTTCACAAGTTTTCTTCTATATTTCGTCCCCTTGCAAATTTCACATACATTTCACTTCAAATGTGTTTTGTTTCATAAAATTCATATTGTGGGGATTATCTAGCTCGATTATCATCATCATTGCTCGTCTTTACCGATTAAATGGTAAGAATTCTACTTCCTTTGCTCAATGGGTTGAACCTTGAGATTGTGACTTATTTGTTATATTGTTGATGGAAGTTTCATATGAGTTTGATGAGCTTGTCATTTATGATGTATTGTTTTGTGTTTGAACTGATTTTGGTGATGAAAAACTTGGCTTGATTGCATTTACAAGGGTTATATAAATCTTCTTCAATTTTTGACGCCCACCTAGTGTTCGATAAAATGTTTCAATGAAATATTCATCACCTACATGATTCTCTCGATTTCAAAAGTCTCATATATTTATAGAGATCATGTTTTTGCAAATCAAATGATTTTTCATAAGCTTCTACAAGTCGTATGATCGACTTTTCCCTCCCATTTGGCCTACAAGCTTCATTGTTCAAATAGCTCAATACATCGGTTTAGTTGCACACTTTGATATGAATATATGATGTATTTATCGTGCTAACATTCTTTTGATGATTCCAAAGGGGAGAAACAGGTTATGAGCTCTTTAGCTCAAAGAAGCTAAGATAAGATCAAACGAAAAGAAGTTATAAGTTATGGCTTCCTAAAGCCATAAGTTGTGTATGACTCTTGGTCCATTGGTTGTAGTATGGACTTATATATGTTTCTAATGATGTCTCTTTTTGACAGGGGAGCTTTTAAGTTATTAATACTTAAGCTCAATATCGAAAAGCTATTATTTTAGCTTATGTTTAAGTTCTTCTATATAACTCTTGATGTGCATGTTGATAGGGAGCATTTGCTATATGTGTTTGAATATCTCTACTCCCATCCTTGTGTTTTTATTGCATGGAATGTTATCGCTCACAACGGATAGTTCTCTTTAACCTTGATAGAAATTGTTTTGTTTTCAAAATCGACCTCGTTAAAATTGTTTTGGTTTGTAATCATAAAAAAGGGGAGATTGTTTGATAAATGGTTATATCATGATTTTGATGATTTTGATTTTACACCAAAACAATGGTTTTAAAGGTTGTCCAAATACTCCTAAATGATTTAAAATGGTTTTAATATTTTCCGGAGTATTTCTTCAAGTTTTATTTTCGACAAAATTGGACAACACTTTTAATGATTTTTTGGTAATGTATTTTTACACCAAAAACTATGTTTCTAAATGTTGTCCTAATACTCCCGATCGGTCTAAAATATTTTCACTATTTTTCAAGTATTTCTTGAAGTTTATTTTTGATATAAAATTGGATAACACTTTTATTTTGAGGTCAACCGGTCGTAGTATAGGGCAACCCGTGTAAGTCCAAGCGGCTACGATAATCTAGAGGGGGGGTGAATAGATTATCTCCATCTTTTCAATTTCGCCCTCTTTTAACAATCGAATGCTCAAACAAAATAATAAAGGTGCGGAATGTAAACAACACACGTCGATTTAAAGAGGTTCAACCCACCTAGGGCCTAATCCTCTACCACCCCAGTATATCCGGGATGGATTTCGAAAAGAAAAAGAATTTTATTAATTACCAAAATTAATACAAATTCAACTTACAACACCTTGAAGAGCACCACACTCTTCTTCAACACCACCTTTGGAGATTACCACAATCTCCCTTTGAAGATTACCACAATCTTCCTTCAACGGCACCTTGTGAAGATTACCACAATCTTCAACCTTGAAGAATACCAAATTCTTCAACACCTCAATAAGAAGATTACCACAATCTTCTTGCACCTATCACCTAGATCATCCAAGTGTGCTCTTACCACAAGAACACTCACAAGGATATCTTGTGTTTGAATGATAACAAAAATCAAGATTACAACTCAATAATGAATATTACAATTTGAGTGCAAAGTGTAATCAAGAATAGCCTAGACCTCAAAGATGTGAAAGTGATAAGCTAGGCAATTTTACAACAAGAATAATAACAATGAAAGACCAAGTGTTTGCTTGAAGTGTATCTTGTTGTGTTGTATCTCAATTATTGTATTGGTTGCTCCAAAACTTCCTCTATTTATAGGAGATGATTGATCAAGCATAGGCTCCTCTTGGGGATTGAAAATCTCTGAGAAAAATACAATTAAAATCAAGAATATAGCTGTTAGAAATCAATCCCACATTTTAAGGAAATGTGTTTTCAAACGTCAAACGGTCATATTTTTCTTTGTCAATACACAGGCGACCGGTCACGAAATAGACGTTGGAAAAATACATGTTACAAAATAACAACAGGCGGCCGGTCGACGTCTACCTCGGCCGGCCGACCATCACCCCAACCGGTCCCCCTCATGGTTTTTGCAAAGATCAAGTGTTCTGTTTCAAACACACTTGCAGTACGGCCGCACTGCAGGCGGCGGTCGACGCCCAGGCACCGGTCGACCGCTTGTTTTTGCTTCCGTCTCATTTTGTTTCTAAAAACATCTTGTGCACGGGTTGCCCTATAGAGGCGGCCGTCGACCACGAGCAAATATTGTCCAATATTTGTCGAAAATAAAACTCAAGAAATACTCGAAAATATAGTAAAAACATTTTAAACCGATCGGAAGTATTAGGACAACATTTAGAAACATCGTTTGAGAGTGAAAACCAATAACGTAAAATCATTAAAAGCGTTGTCCAATTTAGACGAAAATAAACTTGAAGAAATACTCAGGAAAATATTAAAACCATTTTAAATCATTTAGGAGTATTTGGACAATCAATTAAAATCATTGTTTTGGTGCAAAACAAAATCATCAAAATTAAGATAAAAACATGTATCAAACAATCTCCCTTTTTGATGATTACAAACCAAAACAATTTTTACACAAACTAAGAGAGCAATCTTAGAAATGATTTTCCGGTAAAAACATTTGACCGTTTGGAAGCAACCAAAATTTCCAAAAATATTAAAGCAACCAAGTAGGAGTAAATATTTTCAAAAAAGCACAAGCTCCCCTATCAACAAGCACATCAAGAATAATGTAAGAGCAATAATCCATAAGCTAAAAGCTTTAGCTTTTACAATTTGTTCAAGAGCTTATAAGCTCCCCCTGTCACAAAACAACATTAAACAATAATATACGTCCATCAAGCAACAATTGGACTAAGAACAAATTACAACTTATGGCTTTTATGAGCCATAGCTTATAGCTTTTTTATGACAAGCTTTTATTAGCTTCTTTGAGCTAATGAGCCAATATCCTGTTTTTCTCCCCTTTGGAATCATCAAAAAGAATGTTAGGATGGTGAAAACACCATACAATAATACCAAAGCGCCAAAGGGACGGTTTAGAAACCGTTGAGCAATTAAGGCATAATAATCCAAGGAAAATTGGAGAATTGAAACATAAAAGATCCATAAGCTTATTAGTAAGCTAAAAACATGATTTCAAAAAGATTTTAAGACATTTTGAAGCAAGAGATCATGAAGAAGTTGAAAGTTTCATTGCGACATTTTAACAAACACCTTGTGTGCGTGAAAAATAGAAGAGGTTGTATATAACCTTTGTAAATGGTTCAAGCCAAAAAATTTTCATATCATCAATCAACCTCATTTCAAAGCTCAAAAAATCATATGCACCATATGCAATAATTTGTTCATCAATTAAGAAGCTCAAAGTAGATTCTCAAGGGTTCAACCCAATTGAGATAAGCTAAGAATGATCAAGGCATTTCAAATGCCAACAATTAGAGCATCCAACAAGTAATAAGTCATGCTTTCAACAATACATGTATCAAATGTCCCAACATATCCAACTAAGCATAATGAACAAAGCAATAAGAGAAGCACTTTTACCATCAAGTACTTCATACCAATTATCAAACAATGCTTTAGAGTATTTTTACCATCAAATACTCCATCAAAGTCATGATCATTCACAAGTCATTATCAACTTGCAATTTTAACCCTTTAAGAAAAACAAGCAAATATCATTAGTACAAATGAGTTTTACAAAAGTTCATAAAAGTACAAAGCAACTTAAATGAAAATGCTAGAAAGTAAAGGGGTGGGTAACATCATTCCTCATCCGAGGAGAAGCAAGATCCCGGAATTAAGTCCTTGATGAATTTCTTTAACTTGCCGATAGACTTTTGCATTTTGGAGGTCTTTTGCTCCAAAGCCTCATACCTCATCTCATGAAAAGCCCTCATCTCATCAAATTCGGCTTGAGTATACCTCTTAGGCGGTTGAGCACCGGTATTACCCTCCGGATTGCTCGGTTCGCCCTCTTCCACCAATCTTGCGGCCCCGGCGTCATCAAAGAAGTCATTAGGATCGGAGACTCTTGACCTCTTCCTCTCGCCATTTTGGTTGGTCGGATTTCCATGTTCTTGCGCAAGATAGTGACCATTTGGGTGATGTTATCAATGTCAAAGTCGTTTTGAAATACCTCCGAGTTACACTCCGACGAAGGTAGTCCCGATTGAATAAGAAGTTTACAAATCCAATTTCCCATAACCAACTTCTTATTACCTTGAGTAATGGACTCGATAAGGCGTTGAATAAGTATGGCACCAAAGTTAAGTGGTTCCTCCTAGCAATCTTATAAGTCAAAAAATAATCCATATTGCTAGGCATCTTTCCGACTTACCACAAATGCAATATGCGACAATGACCGATAAAATGCGATGCTCAAGTGTCATTGCCAACAAAGAATACTTTGGCCATACTCCCAAATACATCTTAACTTCTTTCATCGATATCCCCAACATTTCATCATTCCAAGTCCCACAAGAGAAATAATCCCAACCACCTTCTCTAACATGTAAAAGCGGCAAATATCATTGGGAGTCCATCTAAAATGACGACCCTTTATAAGCGAATTAACGGCAATCGGCTTTCTATCATTATCAAATTCGACCCACATATTGGCATAAAAGAGTTGGATAATATCATCATCATACAACACATAAGCATGCTCCCATAAATACATCCAACCTTGCTCCTCAAAAATCCTCTTATAGTAGGATACTCATTTGTAAATGAACTAAACGACACATTTTAGTCCGAGCAATAGATTTACCTCCCATCCCGAATCCTCATAGTACCATTCCGCATACTTATTGATGAAATTAATAGCATTGCGCGAATTAGGAGCTTGAGTAACAAGAGATTTTTTACCTTTCGCCCAACGGCAATTTTCGAGCGAAATTGTTCCGCGAAGCTCGGTAATTTGGGCCCGAGAGAGAATGGGATTTTGAACATCATCACCTTCTTGAGCCACGTTTCTTTGAGCGGCTCGAATATCCCTTTGTTCGGCTTCGTCTCGCCGATTTCTCGAAGTACCCTCTCCGCCCTTTCTTCTCTTAGAAGTGGGATTTTGATCGGTGGAATTTCTTGGAGGAGCCATATATGTAAGATTCTTGTGAAAATAAGAAGATTAGCAACAAGAATCGTGAAAAATGATGAAGAATTGAAGATTTTGAAGAGAAGGAAAAAAAATCGCTGCTATAGGGTTTGGGGGGATTTTTGTTCTGTTTCTGAAAGTGAAGAACAGAAAGTTTTAAGTTGCAAAAATGGCCTGGGCGACCGGTCGAGGTAGGGGGCGACCGGTCGCCCCTGCTATGACCGTCCCAGGTGATTTTTCTTTCTCCCAGAGTTTTCCAAAATTCGATTTTTCACCCCAAAAGTTTTAAAACTTTGCAAAAATATAAGTTTGGACTATATCCAACAAATATGGGTTTTGGGAAAACATATAAATGATAAAATCGAGACTAAACACGTAGTGCCTTTTTAAAAGAAAATATTTGCAAGATCAATAAGGGGCACTTAAGGGGTCAAAATGAAATATCTTGAAAGATATGTGCATAAGCATAATATCGAGTTTAAAGAAAAATACGAGTAGACATACCTCGATGGTTTAAGAAACTTGATGACGTAATATCCAATGAGTATGAAATATGTATCCTACACAATTCTTAGACAACATTTGCATAGAAAATACAAGTGTAGGCAAGTAATATGAGATATCAAAAAGAGCTTATGCTATAAGATTTCATAAGAGATAATAAGCCACATAAGTCTAATAAAATGCTCAAGAGTTTTTAGAAAAACATGCAAGGTCTCTTTTAAAAATATTGAAACTCATAAATATATAAGAGACCTATATTAAAAATAAAAACTTGAAGATACATTTTGCAATTAAGACAAAAAGTATGCATAGATTTAAAAATAAAATGCATATACAAATGGGGAGATACGGTTTACCAATTACGCCGTTTCCATGGGTTGTGTCTTTCCCATTGTTGATGATATCTTCCCATTGAGAAGTCACTTTGTTGATGATGACTTCTCCATTTCCAAGATTGGTTACCTTCCCATGGTTGATGGTTTTTCTTCTTTGAAAATCATCTTGTTGATGATGTCTTTGCCATTTCAATGATTATGTTTTTCACAATTTTGATTATATCCTCTTCTTGAAAATTGGCTTTGTCGAAAATAGTTTCTCCTTCTTTGATCAAATGAAACGGTCATTTGATGTCTTCTTGGCGGTATGAATTTTCTTGATCATTATTTCGCCGGGTACCTAATAACACATTATTTTGTGGTGGTGTGAGCACATGATAGTGATTCATAAGAAGTAAATAAACTATCCTTGTCATTTTTCAAAATATTGAATTCCTTTTTCAAATTTTTGTATCTAACAAGTAAGCTTTGGAATTCATTTTGAAGTTCATCATAATCATTTTGTAAATCACTATAATCATTTTGAATGACAATATCATAGGAAGTAGAGGGTTTAAGACATACCTCATTTTCTTCATTGATGCCCATAAAACAATATTCAACTTCTTCATATTTGGAAGTTGTAGAAGCTTATTCCTTAGATTTGAGCTTGTATGATCTTGAGAAGTAGATGCTTTTGTTTGACTCCTTTCATTTGCAAATACTCCATAGATGGCTTCTAATTTTTCCATACTTCATGTGCCGACTTTATTCCTACAATATGTTCATATTCTAAATTAGTAAATGAACAATACAAAATATTTAAAGCCTTACCGTTTAAGGAGATGATTTTCTTTTCTTCATCATTGAGCTTTTTGAAGCCTTTTGAGGTGGGGGTGAATAGATTATCTCCATCCTTTCAATTTCGCCCTCTTTTAACCATCGAATGCTCAAACAAAATAATAAAGGTGCGGAATGTAAACAACACACGCCGATTTAAAAGAGGTTCAACCCACCAGGGCCTAATCCTCTACCACCCCCAAAGATATATCAGGGATGGATTTGAAAAGAAAAGAATTTTATTAATTACCAAAATTAATACAAATTCAACTTACAACACCTTGAAGAGCACCACACTCTTCTTCAACACCACCTTTGGAGATTACCACAATCTCCCTTTGAAGATTACCACAATCTTCCTTCAACGGCACCTTGTGAAGATTACCACAATCTTCAACCTTGAAGAATACCAAATTCTTCAACACCTCAATAAGAAGATTACCACAATCTTCTTGCACCTATCACCTAGATCATCCAAGTGTGCTCTTACCACAAGAACACTCACAAGGATATCTTGTGTTTGAATGATAACAAAAATCAAGATTACAACTCAATAATGAATATTACAATTTGAGTGCAAAGTGTAATCAAGAATAGCCTAGACCTCAAAGATGTGAAAGTGATAAGCTAGGCAATTTTACAACAAGAATAATAACAATGAAAGACCAAGTGTTTGCTTGAAGTGTATCTTGTTGTGTTGTATCTCAATTATTGTATTGGTTGCTCCAAAACTTCCTCTATTTATAGGAGATGATTGATCAAGCATAGGCTCCTCTTGGGGATTGAAAATCTACAGAAAAATACAATTAAAATCAAGAATATAGTCTGTTAGAAATCAATCCCACATTTTAAGGAAATGTGTTTGTTGTCAAACGGTCATATTTTTGTTGTCAATACACAGGGCGACCGGTCGCACAGAAATAGACGTTGGAAAAATACACAGCAAAATAACACAGGGCGACCGGTCGACGTCTACCTCGACCTGGCCGACCATCACCCCAACCGGTCCCCTCATGGTTTTTGCAAAGATCAAGTGTTCTGCTTCAAACACACTTGCAGTACCGGCCGCACTGGCGCGACGGCCGACGCCCAGGCGGCCGGTCGACTGCTTGTTTTTGCTTCCGTCTCATTTTTTGTTTCTAAAAACATCTTTCGTGCGGGTTGCCCTATAGGGCGACCGGTCGACCACGAGACAGAAATATTGTCCAATATTTGTCGAAAATAAAACTTAAGAAATACTCCGAAAAATATAGTAAAAACATTTTAAACCGATCGGAAGTATTAGGACAACATTTAGAAACATCGTTTGAGAGTGAAAACCCAATAACGTAAAATCATTAAAAACGTTGTCCAATTTAGACGAAAATAAACTTGAAGAAATACTCCAGGAAAATATTAAAACCATTTTAAATCATTTAGGAGTATTTGGACAATCAATTAAAAACATTGTTTTGGTGCAAAACAAAATCATCAAAATTAAGATAAAAACATGTATCAAACAACCGTGCACTGAAAGTTGAGGAAAACAGAAAACTTCATGTTTGAGAAAATGGTCAGGCAATAGGTCGCCCTATAGGGCAACCGGTGCCGTCAAATCGTCGACCTATAGGGCGACCGGTGCACTGGGAGCAAAATCAAAAAATGAGAACTTCTCTGTCTTTCATTTCTTGATGAGTGCGACCGGTTGCCAGGGTCCTGGGTCGACTGGCCGAGGTGCACGCCGACCGGTCGCCTGTGTAAATGTTGATATGATTTTTCAAACTCTATTTCGTGCGGACCGGTCGCCCTTAAGTTTGACAAAGAAAATTTAACTAGCAAGCAGTGCAGACGACTTTTCCTTAAATTGTGGAATTGATTTCTAATGACTCTTTTCTTCAATTGTCTTGCAATTTTTACGAAATTCATGTCCCCAAGAAGAGCCTATCATGTACAAGACATCTTCTATAAATAGAGGAAGAATTGAAGCAACACAAGATGAGAGAAAACTACAACACAACAAGATACACTCAAGAATACATTTGTTCTTACATTGTCTTATTTCTTGTTGTAATTTGCCTAGCTATTCACTTTCACATCCTTGAGGTCTAGACTATTCTTGATTACACTTGCACTCAATTGTATAATTCATTATCGAGTTGTAATCTTGAATTTTTGGGCTATCATTCAACACAAGATATCCTTGTGAGTGTTCTTGTGGTAAGAACACACTTGGGTGATCTAGGTTCTTGTTAAGGTGTTGAAGAATATGGTATTCTTCAAGGTTGAAGATTGTGGTAATCTTCACAAGGTGCCGTTGGAGATTATGGTAATCTTCAAGAAGAGATTGTGGTAATCTCAAAGGTGGTGTTGAAGAAGAGTGTGGTGCTCTTCAAGGCGTTGTTGTAAGTTGGTGTTGTATTAATTTGTGGTAAATTAATAAAATCTTTTTCTTTTTGAAATCCATCTCGGATATCATGGGGTGGTAGAGGATTAGGCCCTAGGTGGGTTGAACCTCTATAAATCGGCGTGTGTTGTTTACATTCCGCACCTTTATTATTGTCTTTGAGCTTTCGGTTTTAAAAAGAGGGCGAAATCGAAAAGATGGAGATAATCTATTCACCCCCTCTAGATTATCGTAGCCGCTGGACTTACAATCTTCCCTTGAGAAGTCACTTTGTTGATGATGGCTCTTTTGATTACTCCATTTCCAAGATTTTTGTTCTTCCCATTGTTGATAGTCTCTTCTTCTTTGAAAATCATCTTGTTGATGATGTCTTTGTCATTTCCAAGGATTGTGTTCTTCCCATTTTTGATTATATCCTCTTCTTGAAATTGGCTTTGTTGAAAATGTTTTCTCCTTTGATCAAATGAATTGGTCATTTGATGTCTTCTTCGCGGTATGAATTTTCTCCGATTATTATTTTGCCGAGTACGTAATAAAACATTATTTTTTGGTACCTCAAGTCTTGGGTCCTTTAGGATTAGCTTTGAGACTTTTAGGTCTCCAACAATAATTAGAGCTATTTCTAGCCCGACAAGTATTTACCGTATGACCCTTTTTACCGCAATAAAAGCAAGTAATAATTCTAGGAGCATAATGACCAACACGCTTAGAGACTCGATTTTTTTTCATATGATTGACAACATTAAACTTATGATCAAGTTCTAGTTTCGAATTATCACAACAATTAACAATTTCACCGGTACTCAAGTTGGATTTAGATAAATCATTTTTCATGCAATTAATATCCTCAACAAGAGTACTATTTTCTTTTCAAGGTTTCTAACCTTGTCAAGTGTGGTGGTGTGAGCACATGATAGTGATTCATAGGAAGTAAATAAATTATCCTTTTCATTTTTCAAAACATTGAATTCCTTTTTCAAATTTTTGTACTTAACTAGTAAATCTTGGAATTCATTTTGAAGATCATCAAAATCATTTTGCAAATCACTATAATTATTTTGAATAACAATATCATAAGTAGAGGGTTTAAGACATACCTCATTTTCTTCTTCGATGCCCATAAGACAATGTTCAACTTCTTCATAGTTGGAAGTTGCAAGAGGCTTGTTCCTTAGATTTGATGTTGTATCTCTTCGAGAAGTAGATGCTTTTAAGTTGCTCCTATCATTTGCATATACTTCATGAATGGCTTCTAATTTTTGCCATACTCCATGAGCCGATCAATTCCTACAATATGTTCATATTCTAAATTAGTAAGTGAACAATACAAAATATTGAGAGCTTTACCATTGAAGGAGATGATTTTCTTTTCTTCATCATTGAGCTCCTTGAGAGCTTTGGAGGTATATGGTGTGTCTTTAATTGGAATGGATTCTCCATTGATGATG
This sequence comes from Rehmannia glutinosa, assembly GCA_016081115.2. Classification (NCBI taxonomy): domain Eukaryota; kingdom Viridiplantae; phylum Streptophyta; class Magnoliopsida; order Lamiales; family Orobanchaceae; genus Rehmannia; species Rehmannia glutinosa. The sequence goes on from JABTTQ020001909.1 coordinate 613,239, forward strand.
ATGTTCCAAATATCGAATCTGCAACCTTGTAAATAACATTCCATTCTTTCTTTCCAAAATATATAATTTTTGGAATCAAATAGTGGTGGCTTGGTGGTGTTATCAAGCTTTTCGTCTCTCAAAACATGTGTTTATTAATTTTTGCCATGAATTGACCCATAAGTACGAGTCCCAAGGGGTGTGAGTGTAAGGTTTAGAAGGGGGGTTGAATAAACCTTTATCAACTTTTCGATTTAGTCCTTTTAAATATTCGAGTTGATACTACATTTGTGTCCTGGTGGACAACCAATTTAGTTAATCAGAGAGTTAGTCACTCAACGAGACTCGACCGAGTTTGTTGATAGAATAACTCATTTGTTAAGACCGAATTAGCTCAACTGTGGTTTGTTTTTCAGCGGAAGACTTAACACCCTTAAGTTTGATTTATTAAGATTTAATACTGGGTTTTAGTACTTAGAGATTATCGGTTGGATAGCAAATATGTCGTGAAATTAGACAAATAAGATGCAGGAATTAAAGTGTTGAAATGTAAATGACACGATAAATTTTTATAGAGGTTCAAGATGGGGTAATTCTTCTACTCCTCTCTTCTCCAACTCCTCGGAGGAATCCACTAAGTATTGATCAATATACGAGTGGTAATGTCCGGAATACAAGTCTTGATCACACGGTGACTTGATCCTTTGGGACTCACCGAGATGCCTTGGTCACTCGGTGGCTTCTCGTCCGACTAAACTTTCTTCTTCACAGGCGGTTTGTCTTGCTACTCTGACTCACTTGCTCAAGCTCTTAGGATTTGATCACGAAGCCCTCCAAAAACTCGAGACCGGTTCGACCTTGAACCTTCCTACAATCCTTCGTGGAATGTAGACCCCTTTTCTTCTAAAGTTTCCTCTTCAACTCGATTGAAGCTATCTTTCCTTCACGAGGTAAGTGTTGGATTGATTTTCTTCGTAGTGTAGGCTTGAGGATTAAACTTGAATGATTTTGAGAATATTTTGATTACGATTCGGATATTAGCTTGAATGTTTTTGGTTCGGAGTAATCAATGTTTTTTTCCCAGTCATTCCTCGGCCTTTTATAGTGATCTTTCAAGAATCGCCGTTGAAGAGATAGGCTTATTTTTGAAAGCCACTTGTGGTCGTTGGCTTGTCTTGTTGCAAGTCCTTCGAGTTGTCACTTCCTCGTATGAATTGTTCTTTAGCTTTTGAGTTCGACACGGTGTAGTGCTTCCAATTGGTTCATTCCCTTTGCACGCTTCCTGGGATCGAGCACTTCGAGAAATGTAGCATGGAGGTATTACTTGTTTAAGTAATTCTCTTGATTTACGTGCAAACGGATCTCTTTCGATTATCTCGACTTATTTGTATTTCCTTGCTTTCCCAGGTGACTTAGAGTCGACTTTCAATCATTGAATGACTCTTCTTGTCACTTCAACTTGAGACTTGGATGTCTTGAGTTGACTTAATCGATACTTTATTCATTTGCACCTTGATCGAGTTCCCATATTCTCTTCTTTGCCATACTCGGTTGTCTTGCAGTGAGTCTTCCTTCTAGTCTCCAGTTGTCTTCTTGCATGTTTAGGCATAGTCGACTTAACTCACTTGACCAGCCCTATTTGTTACAATGCGGTTTACAACAAAAATGGGGTGCCAACTTCCTATTCTAAGTTTTACATGGCATTCATCAAAATCTAAACAATAAATTTCCCAACAATTTCCCCTTTTTGATGATGCCAAAACTTAAAAAATTCAAAATGTAAATAACAAAGATACATACAGATAGTGCATTCATAGAGAATGTATGCGTAGAATCAATCCTTTTATTGATCATAACATTCTTGTTCTTTTACACAATCATTTTTACAAGGTGTATCAAAGCAAACATTTATGTCTACAAAAAAAAAAAAATAGAGAATTTCTGATTTATTCTGAGAAGACTTACATAGTATGTATTTACATAGTAAAATACATAAAGGGGTGGACAAAGAACACTTCATCTCCTTTGTTGCCTCCTTCTTTCATCTTCTTGATTCTGTCATCTTGGTCTTCTTCTCTTTTTCTCATCTTCACCGCCTTCTTTCTTCTTCTTTTCATATGCCTTCAAATGACTTCATCTCTTCTTAATCTCTCGTGTCTCTCTCCCATAGCTGAGTTTGTCTTTTATTTTCTTCTTCGATTCTTTTCACATACTCAAAGATTGTTCTTAGCCACTTGCATTGGCTACTTGGTCAAGACCGGCCCAAGAGATCCCTCCTTTCTTGCCTGGATCTAAGTACTCAATGTTTTTGGGCAGAGGCCAGGTCTAAAACCTCTTCCTCCACCATCGCTTCTTCCTCTTCCTCCTCGGGCGTGTATTGTCGGGGTCTTCTTCTTTCCACCGAGTGACTGGCGGAGTGACCAAACAGAGTGATGCCGTAGTCTCTTACTGTCATCTTCTTCACATAACGTGAGACCCTTTTCCCAAGATACAAGTCCCAGGCTCGAGCCATAGACATGTTTGCGAAGTATCCTTGGATGCGGCGTTTTAAATTCATCAACGATCTTGGCTTGGTCCCGACATCCGAGATGGCATAAGTGTCTCATCTCTTGGAATGCCTCCATGTTGTTTCAAGATGTCCATAACTCGGGCATTCAACCTTCCTTCCACTTCCTCCATCTCTCGCTTCAACTGTTTTCTCTTTTCGACCATAGATGCGGCAGAGTGTTGGAGTGGCGAGTCACTGGGAGTTTTCTGCTGATAATATCAGTCATGTGACAAGACCTTGTTGGGGGTTTGTGCAATCATTAAGGTCACATCTCTCGATTCTTCCCCTCAATAGACTTTCCTTTTTTTCCCTTGTAATTTCCTCGGTTTGTCTTTCCCTTGTTTGTTCCCTCCTTTTCGACTTCAGATCTCTTTAGCACTTTAAGGAATTCCTCTTCCCTTTTTTGGAATCATCAAAGGAGAGATGAACCCCGGAAACATACTAGCAAGTAGAAAGTCGAGTGGTTGATAGCCGAGTTACGCCGAGTCCGCTATGGTGTATCTTTGCACGAAACTCGAACGAGTAGCGTTGGATTGACTTTAAGCAACTTCATCTCGGCCATAAGAAGGCTGAATTTTCTATCCATGTTTTCTTCCATACGCAGGAGCTCATTCTTATTTTGTTCACGCAGTGACTTTATCTCGGAAAGTGTGAGATTCATGCATGTGCTCAATGTGTTCTCTCAATTTTGTCTTTGCATCGGCGTTCTCGGCTCTCCCGGACAAAGAACTTGTTGAACAATGTTCGAAATATCTAGCTTGTTCCACGCGCATTGTTTCTTCTTTGTTGCCACCACTCCCGATTCGACTATTATGCCTCTCAAGTCGGCGGTAAGGTTGGCATATCATTATCCATCTCATGTCCATCGAGGCCTGGTGCCTCTCCATCCGTTCAATTTCGTAAAAAATGCTTTGAACACCTCCCGAACTTCGGGATGTTCCCTCCATTGCGTTGATGCCCAGCGGCGTCAAAATCATAGTCGGCTAAACGATGGTATCGATGGAATGACGAGGATCGGTGCGTGGAAGCGCGCGAGATCGTTTCGACTCTTCGGGAGGTTGGGTACCTCAGAGAGAAGGGAAATGATTCTACAAAGGAATCATCACGGGCAACTCGGGATTTGTTCAATGATAAGAGGTGCGGCGTGAAGTTCCTGTGGAGTCGAACTGCTGCGGCTTTGGGAGCCTCGCGCAGTGGACTGTTCATTGGGGTCCGTTGTGAAGTTGACCCGACTTGCGAGCCTTTGTCTCACGACCGTCGTCTCGGTTGTCTCAACGGCCTTCGGTCTCATTGGTTTTCCAATTGAGTTGTGGTCATCGGCCTTATCGAAGCGTCGGATGATGACGATGATGAGATTTCCATGGGTGGCTCATCATCAAAATTGAAAGTTTGACGAGTAGTCTTGAGGTCGACTTGCTCGTGGTTGGAACATCCTTGGTCGAGTCTTTTGGATCGAGTCCAGGGGATGACTCGGCTTCATCGTCTTCTTCCGATCCCGAAAGGTTACATCGGGATTATCCTGGGAGTCGTGAAGTGCGCTAATCTCCTTTTTCGGATGGATCAATGATGGCAGGAGGGATGTTCTCTACTTGACTTCTTTACCCGGGAAGTCTCAACCTCCCGTTGGCCTTCATTACCTCCTGCAGTCTCAATCTGCGGCGAGGCCTGGACCTCTCTTTCGACGATGTCACTGTCTTAGGGTCTTCTCGTGGTGGAATCCATTGGAGTCTCAACCCCATGGATTGCACTTTCATCTCCCAAAGTGTTAACTCTAGGGTTGTTCCTTCCGTGCCTCACCGCATCAACAGCGTCATTAGCCTTCAGAGCGGTTGGCACCTCGGTGAGACAGTCTCAACTTTCTCGAGCTTCGTTGATGGCAACTTGTTGTGTATTTTATGTTTGTACTTTCTCCACTTCGCCTCCTAGATTCGTTGTGGAGTCATCTGCACATCCTCCGACCTTGCTGCAGTGGAGGGAGTTTCCCACCGGTGGCGCACCAGGTGAGTGACTTGGAATGGGGTCACTCATCTCCAAACTCCCGGCTATTTCTTCCGAGTGTTCAGTTGGGGCGGGTGGTAAGACACCTTCATTAGGGGTTGGCTCGACTGGGGTCCCCACAAACCCGGTTTCATCGCCAGTTCCTTTAATTCCTTCTTCCGAGTGAGGAGGGAAGTGGTGGCGAGCAACAATGCGGCAATATGTTGCACCACTCCCATTGGGTCCAACTCGGTTTGTGTTTTGGAGGACTCTCCTAGTCCCTCCATCATTCTTTTCTCATGAAGAATTATGGATTCGTGCATTGCTTGCTGCATTTGCAACTCTTACGTGGCGAAGCCCGAGGTCCAGATCCTCATCACTATCGATAAGACGTCGAGGAGATGATGTGTGTGTTACGGGTGCGGTGATAGGGAGATCTTGGCCTTCTCACGTGCCTCCCTTCCGCTGTCTCTCCTTCTCCTTGTCCTTGAAGATCCGCAAGATATCTCGTGCGATTTCTTCATCCAATGCTTGGACCAAAGTGGTCACTCCAAGAAAGTTCATCGATTCTCTTCTTCTTCGATAAACTCGGGCCGTTGGAACTGTTTCCTGGATCGACTCAATTTCCACTTCCTCCACTCTGCAGACGATTTTGGATGTCCGGATAAAGTGGGGATATGATCATCACATCATCATCTCTTTCGGCTTTCTTTTCTTGTGTCTCAAATTGTTCGAACTACGAGATGGGTCTTGATTTTTGCCTCGACGCTTCACAGACTTGGCATTTGTTTCATCAATATTATCGGAGACTTTACTTCTCCAGCGATCTCCCGTATCTATTGCGGTGAGTGGTGACTCGGCCGGTTTTTTCAAGTTCGGATTGCTTGATGATTCTTCTCCGTCTCTTAGTTCGCACAGAGGGATTTCTAGTTCGGAGAGAGTGTCTTCCGAGTTACAGGCGCGGGGTCGGTCTTGGTGTTTTCTTCTTCGAGGAGCAGGTCGTCTTGGCTTATCAGTTATCCTCTTTTTTGACGATAGGAGAAGGCATTTGAGGTTCCTTCTCGCCGCCATCTCTGGGGGCGGGGAGACACAAGGGGCGGCGGGCGACTCGAATTTGAAAAGGGGCGGGAGTAGATTTGTTTTTTTAGCTGCAGGGGCAGTTCTCTTAGCAGTTGCAAGGGCAACTTTCTTCTTTGGTGGAGAGGAAACTTGATTGTATCTTGGTCGGTGATTCCCCCTCACTTGTATCGCTCTCTTGGCGTGGGCTCTCTTCGTGCGCAAGAGAAGTTTGATCGAACATCCTCTTGTTTACATGGAACGCTTTTCCATGTCGAAGAGGACTCCTTTCACCTCCATCAACCGCCAATCACAGGCCATATCCCGGGATCCTCCAAATGCACCATTCTCCTTGAAGGATTTGTTCCCTACATTTTGGTAGAGTCGCGTATACAAACTCAAAGCCCATTTATTTACTTGCTTTTCTTCAATGATCGCAGACCATTACGATCGATTTTGCTTTAGACGATTGGTCAAAAGCTGCCAAATTTGATGTCTATGCATTTGGCAACTATGTCCAATTTGTGGTAGTCCTCATTCAGCCCCTTTTTTAGTGTAGACTATCTTTTCAAAGATAGTCGGTCTTGGCTACTTCCTTTCAAGCAAACATCCAAGTCTACGTCGGCTTCATTGATTTATGGTGCTCCTTCCGCAGAGGTAGTGAGCGGTGTTATCGAGATCTGGCGAGAGATGATGAACTCCTTCCCGTGAACAGAGGATTTAATCCTTCATCGTGAATCTCGGCGTTCACGAGAAGCGTGCGACCTCTTTCACATAGGTCATCGAGAACTCCATCGTCGAGAAATGGTTTCAGCCGGGCGTTTCGAGCTTTTCAGCGATTTTCTTTATGAGGGCGTCATCGGACCTGTTTGACCATTCCTTCGAAATTCATAGTAGACCCGGTGTGGATTTGCTTCCCTAGCTTGACGAAATCATAAGTTGATGCCATTTTTTCAATTATTTCACGAAAAGAAATTTAGAAGTTGATTTGAATATTGATAGGGATTTGAGAGAGTTTTGCCTTTTACTTGAGATAGAAATGAACCGTTTTGGTAATATGTGAGAGAAAGCAGGCGAAAATGGTTTAAGTATGGTTTCTAAAAGGGCGTGCGGTGATTTTTAAATGTGATCGAAATCAACGGCTTAGATTTTGCACGCCGATTAGCATTTAATGTCTTGAATTTAATGCGGCAACATTTATATCCAATCATAAGCTTGGTATGCGAGCTTTTTGTCTCTGTACACATCATCATTATGTCGACGTCATTCTTAAAAACATTCCCGCTTAGTAAAAACGATTGCGTTTTTGTCACTTTGCTCATAAATAACTCACTTATCCCTTAGGCGATTTAACTCTTTTGGTCACGATTCTCTCGGTGACTCATTATCACTAATTCGATATAGTTGTATTTCGACATGGTGATTCATTTAGTCGATTTTGAGAATTCAGTCCTTTATCTCTTTTTGTGTTTCATTTCTTTTCTTTGAGTCTTCCGAGTGTCACGGCAGCTCAATTAACCCTAACTCATGCTTGAGTTCTTCAAATCTTGATTCACATAATGGTTTTGTGAATATGTCATTATTTGTTTATCGGTTGAAATATATTCCAAGATGATGTCCTTTTTTTCAACATGATCTCTTATGAAGTGATATCCGACATCGATATGCTTTGTTCTTGAGTGCAACATAGGATTCTCGAGTGATTGCAATTGCACTTGTGTTATCACACATGATTGGAATTTCCTTTTCTTCAACTTTATAGTCTCACCGCCTCATCCATAGGATTTCGACAACACTTGTTTGCCCGCTGACTATATGTATTCGCTTTAGTTTGTAGAGGTGGCTATTGAATTTTGCTATTTGCTAAACCAGGAAATTAGCCTATTTCCAAGCATTTGACATGTGCACGAAGTGCTTTTTTCTGTCAACTCTGCATCCAAAGATAGTCGAGTCGAATAGCCAATTAGCTTGAATCCACCTTCCTTTGGATACCATAAGCCAACTTCTTGGCTTCCTTTCAAATATCTCAAAATCCTCTTAGTTGCAGTCATATGGCTCTCTTTTGGAGCAGATTGAAATCTCGCACATACACCTACAAAGAAAAGGTGATGTCCGCCCTTGCTTTGTGAGATAAAGCAATGATCCAATAAGTGCTCTATATCTTGTTTGATCTGCAGGCTTGCCATCCGCATCCATGTCCATTTTGATCGATGTATTCATTGGTATTTTCACGAGAAGACTTCTCCTCCATACCAAATTTCTTCATTAAATCTCTGGTGTATTTTGTCGACATATGAAGGTTCCATCCTTGTTTGTTTTACTTGAAGTCCAAGGAAGAATGTCGCTCTCCCATCATGCTCATTTCAAATTTGCTTTGCATGAGGTTTGAAAATTTTTCACATAGCTCTTTGTTTGTGGATCCAAAAATGATGTCATCCACATATATTTGAACAAGATATGCTCTTCTTGTCTTGAATTCGAAAAATGTTCTATCTACTTTTCCTTTTGTGAATCCATTCTCGTTAGGAATTGTGACAAAGTATCATACCATGCTCGGTGCCTGTTTTCAATCCATACTGAGCTTTCTTGAGTTTGTATACCTTATCTCCAAGAGTCTTCTCGCTCAAATCCTGGAGGTTGTTCAACATACACTTCTTCTTCCAATAAACCATTTAGGAATGCACTTTTACGTCCATCGATATACAATAAAATTCTTGTGAGTGCATAGGCAAGAAACATCCTTATAGCTTCCAATCTTGCTACATGAGCAAATGTTTCATCAAAATCTATTCCTTCTTCTTGGCAATATCCTTTGGCTACTAGTCTTGCTTTGTTTCTTACCACGAACCCTCCTCGTTCATCTTGTTTCGAACACCCATTTAGTACCAATAACATTTTGATGGGTGGGTCTTTGAACTAATTCCCATACTTTATTTCTTTCAAACCGATTGACTCTTCTTGCATAGCTTGAATCCAATGTGTGTCATACAATGCTTGTAACACGTCTTTAGGCTCTATTTGTGAGATAAAGCATGTGAACATGGCTTCTTGTTGAGTTCGGATCTTGTTTTGACACCTTCTCTTATATCTCCAATGACAAGTTCTCGTGGATGGTCTTTCAGCCATCTTACATCAAAGTTGAAGTAAGTTAGCTGGATTGATAGTCTAGCAGGTATTTGTGTTGCTTTGATCAGCTCTCTCGCAATCACTTAGCCGCAAATTTTCCAAAGATTTTATGAGACTCAACTATCTCATCTTCATCCGAGTTTATAATTCGGCTCCAAACTTCAAAGATAGGGACTTTTCTCGTATGGTTGGATGACTCGGCTTATCGGTGATTCTTCAATGTCTTCTCCATTTACATTTGGCTCATCGAATACCACATGAATGGATTCCTCCGCAACCACGAGTCATTTTGTTGAGCACTCAGGCTTTGCGTTCAATTGAGTATCCCAAGAAGATACCTTCATCGACTTTAGCATCGAAAGCCTTTAGATTGTCTTTGCCATTGTTATGGATGAAGCATTTACATCCAAATATTCTAAAATATGCAACATTTGGTTTTCTTCCGCCCAAATCTCATAGGAGTCATTGTCACTGTCTATTTATCATACATCCTGCTTTTGAGTGTAGCAAGTTGTATTGATTGCTTGACCCAAAATCTCTTTGGTAACCCCTGTTGAGCCTAACATGGTCCTTGCCGCTTCTTTGAGTGTTCTATTCCTTCTTTTCGCAACTCCATTCTGTTTGTGGAGTCCTTGTCGCAGATAATTCATGACCAATGCCATTTTCAATACAATATTGAGTTATTATACCATTGACAAACTCGGTTCCTCGTCTCGATCTTATTTTGATAATGGTTTGGCTCTTCTCATTTTGAATCATCTTCATCGATTTGTGGTAGTTTCTCAGAGTTTCTTTCTTCTTACACATGAATATTGTCCATGTATATCTTGAGTAGTCATCTACTACCACCAAGGTATATTTCTTCCCACTTATGTTGGTGGTTCAACTGGACCAAATAGATCCATATGTAGCAGTGCAATATCCTTGTTGAAGATGGGCATGTCTTTTCTTTGAATGATGATTTGATCTGTTTTCCCTTCGCATGCGTCACATATACTCTCTTTCTTGTATAATCGAGTCCGGAAGACCTATCACAAGATTACTTCTCGCAAGCTTGTTAAGTGTTTTGAAATTCGGTGACTCACTTTTTGTGCCACTGCCAACTTGATTTAGTGTGCTCTTTGCTAATAGACAGGTGTTGGGTGTAGCGGTTGACCAATCTACTACATACATGTTCTTTTGTCGCATCCTTGCAACACAACTTCATTTGATTCAATATCCTTGATTTGGCATATACCCATGTTAAATCCAACATTATAGCCCTTGTCACGAGTTGGTCGATGCTTAGCAAGTTGAAGTTGAGTCCTTCAACATATGCAACATCCGTGATTTCTAATCCGTTCTTCTTGATGGATCCAATGCCTCTTATTTCTCCTAGAGCTTCATTTCCTCCAAATATGACTTTTGCACCTTTAACTTCCTTGAATTTTCACAGATTTTTCTTGTTTCTGTCATATATGTCCGGAATGCCACTATCCATGTACCAGGTTCTTGGCACTCGGTTGTTCCTTGAACATGCAATCAAGGAAATTAAGTTTTAGGTACCCATACTTGTCTGGGTCCTGAGGGGGTTAGTATTGTAAGATGATCCAACCATTTATAGCCAAATAACTGGCTCAAGAGGTTGCCATCTATCAGTGCCATAATCATAATTAATTTTGGCAAATTGCTTGGGATTCTAGGTTCATACAATTGTCTCTTTTGTACGTATGCATGTATATGTGTTTTAGCAATTGCCTTCTTTGGGTAATTGTGGTGTCTCTGAGTGTAGTGCCTAGGTGCATATGTGTGCCGATGAAAACTCTTATACTTTTGGAATGGCCTTTCTTTGAGTTCTAGGCCTTTGCCATTTGGGCTTATATTCCATAAGTTTATGTTGATAGTTCACATCGTTCCAATCAACTCGCTTGGATATTTTCTACCATTCCCATCATATGTGTTTCTTTTATAGAACTTTTGGGGTTTTTGGTAGCTCTGCTTTCTTCTTTCTGAGTAATTCTGTTTGGAGTTTCTTTGAGGAACTTGGCTGAATTTCTTCTCGCTTGTCCTCTCAACGCACCCAACCGGTTGTTTTCCTTTTCCTTTATAACCAAGGCCAGTTTGCTTGTAATTGTGCTTTGAAGTGAATGTGTGTGCACCATTTGGAGTTTTAGATTTTTGAGACACTTCATTGCTTGAAGATCCTTTTTCCAAAATTACTTTTGGAGTTTGACATAGCACGAGAGGAATTAAATCCTAAGCCTATCTTGTCTCCACATGCTCTTTGACTCATAATAAGATCATCCAATGATTTAGATGCCTTAGTGAATGAGGCAATCACATTTTTGAGGTCATTCCCTCTTTTCTATGGCAGCTATTTTCGCTATTAGCTTGGCATTTTCAAACCTTTAAACTTTTATTCTCGTCGACTATTTGACTTAGAGTACTCGGCTCCTTAGTCAACTGTAAGTTTCAGCTCTTGAGTATTTGTTTTTCTCATTTAGTAGTGTGTGTGAGGATTTAATGTGTTCAAAATCTTTCATCATTTTGCCTAATGAATCATAAAGATCAGTGGGTGATGAAGTGTGTGTATCACAAATCACTATCATTGGAATCGAGTTTGATGAGTTAGAGTGTACCTCATCTTCTTGGTCGGGTTGATCTTGTTCCTCGGCCATCAAACGATCGGGCTTCTTCTTCGAGTCACATGAATAGTCAGCTTCATCGCTCTCAATCGCTTGTCTCTCTTGACTTGTTGTCTCTCAGTGATCTCTGCAGCCAACATTGCCTTTTTCTTTTCTTGTCTTCTTTCTCTGAAGACCTTTCTTTCTTCTTCATTTCTGTATTTGTTGACTACAGGATATGGACAATCAATGGCATAGTGACCTGGTTGCCTACAGTTCCAACATAGATATTCAACCTTTTGATCACTCTTTCCATTCTTGGATTGTCACCCTTTGATATTCAACTTTTTGATGATATGTTCTCTTGGTTGGCCTATCTTCCCTTGACTTGGAGGAGCCGAGTGTCTTCTCGAAGATTCGCCCTTGCCTCTCTTGTAGTTCTTATTGAGAACTTGTTGAACCTTTTAACCATCGGGCTATTTTTCTTCGGATCAATGACTTCTTTGACCTCGGCTCTCTTTCCATCCTTAACAATTAGAGCAAATTGTTTGGGTACAAATGTTGTCTCTTCCTGGTCTTTTCTTATCACTCAAATTTGTAGGCTTTGAGATCCGAGAATAGTTCATGGTTGGAGGTCTTCGATAGGTCCATGGAATGTCTCGGTGCCATGACCTTCATTTCCCATTCATTTGGGAGACTTTTTAGGATCTTCATACACATTTCCTTCGTGTATATTCATTTCCAAATGCAGATAGCTCGTTGGTGATTTCGTGAACCGAGCATCCAGTTGATCCAGGTTTTCTCCTGCGATCATTTTGAAATTCTCAAATTTTTGTACGACCACCGATAATTTATTTTCCTTGATTTGCTCTAAGCCTTCACAAATCAATGTTAGCTTGTCCCATTTCTTTAGCCGTTTTGCATGATTTGACTTTATTGAACATGACTTTGTCAAGGTTTTGTAAAGGATGTCCTTGGCTACATTGTCCAGGTTGTATCTTTTTCTCGTCATCATTTGTCCATTCAGTTCTTGGTTTTTCAACCATAGTGGTCTAGGGTAACATCCTCTTGATTGTAGCTCTTCTACCAGTGTGTTCACTTTTAAGATTTGCAGTGGCCCATCCTCTATCACTATCCACATCTCATCATGTAATATTGATAGATGAGCACGCATACAAATTTTCCAATCATCAAATTCTTCAATTGTGAACATAGGGATGCGTGTCAAATTTGCTTCCATGATAATAACTTTTAATGATAAAAGGAGTTTTGAAAACTTAAGTACTAAAACGGACTTTGAAAAGTTTGGAGATCTAGTTCAAGAACGGTGCGGAAGGCTCAATGAACCAACCGCTCCGATACCACTTGTAGGTCCCAAGGGGTGTGAGTGTAAGGTTTAGAAGGGGGTTGAATAAACCTTACCAACTTTTCACTTTTGGTTCTTTTTTAAAATTCGAGTTGATACTATACACTGTTTGTGTCCTTGGTGGACAACCAATTTAGTTAATCAGTAGAGTTAGTCACTCACCGCACTGATCGAGTATTTGTTGATAGAATAACTCATTTGTTAAGACCGAATTAGCTCAATTGTGGTTTGTTTTAGCCGGAAGACTTAACACCCTTAAGTTTGATTTATTAAGATTTAATCTTGGGTTTTAGTACTTAGAGATTATCAGTTGGATAGCAAATATGTCACAGAATTAGACAAATAAGATGCAGGAATTAAAGTGTTGAAATGTAAATGACACGATAAAGTTTTATAGAGGTTCGAATATGGGGTAATTCTTCTACTCCTCTCTTCTCCAACTCCTGGAGGAATCCACTAAGTATTGATCAATATACAGAGTGGTAATACCCGATACAAGTCTTGATCACACACGGTGACTTGATCCTTTGGGACTCATCCGGAGATGCCTTGGTCACTCGGTTGGCTTCTCGTCCGACTTAGCTTCTTCACAGGCATTTTGCCTTGCTACTACTGACTCACTTGCTCAAGCTCTTAGGATTTGATCACGAAGCCCTCCAAAAACTCGAGACCGGTTCGACCTTGAACCTTCCTACAATCCTTCGTGGAATGTAGACCCCTTTTCTTCTAAAGTTTCCTCTTCAATCGATTGAAGCTATCTTTCCTTCACGGGTAAGTGTTGGATTGATTTTCTTCGTAGTGTAGGCTTGAGGATTAAACTTGAATGATTTTGAGAATATTTTGATTATAGTTCGGATATTAGCTTGAATGTTTTTGGTTCAGGTAATCAATGTTTTTTTTTTTTTCCGAGTCATTCCTCGGCCTTTTATAGTGATCTTTCAAGAATCGCGATTGAAGAGATAGGCTTATTTTTTAAAGTCACTTGTCTTGTTGCGATCCTTGGAGTTGCCACTTCCTCGTATGAATTGTTCTTGACTTTTGAGTTCGACACGGTGTAGTGCTTCCCATTGGTTCATTCCTTTGCACGCTTCCTCGGGATCGAGCACTTCGAGAAAGGTAGCATGGAGGTATTACTTGTTTAAGTAATTCTCTTGATTTCTCGTGCAACGGATCTCTTTCGATTATCTCAACTTGACCGCATTTCCTTGCTTTCCCCAGGTGACTTAGAGTCGCTTTCAATCATTGAATGACTCTTGTCACTTCAACTTGAGACTTGGCTATCTTGAGTTGACTTGACCGATACTTTACTCACCGCACCTTCAATCGAGTTCCCATCTTCTCTTCTTTGCCATACTCACTGTCTTGCAAGTGAGTCTTCCTTCTAGTCTCCAGTTGTCTTCTTGCATGTTTAGGCATACCGACTTAACTCGGCTTGACCAGCCCTATTTGTTACAATGCAGTTTACAAAAAAAATGGGGTGCCAACTTCCTATTCTAAGTTTTACATGGCATTCATCAAAATCTAAACAATAAATTTCCCAATGACTTGTTCCTAGATTTGACGTTGTATCTCTTCGAGAAGTAGATGCTTTTAAGTTGCTCATATAATTTGCATATACTTCATGAATGGCTTCTAATTTTTGCCATACTCCATGAGCCGATCGAATTCCTACAATATGTTCATATTCCAAATTAGTAAGTGAACAATACAAAATATTGAGAGCTTTACCATTTAAGGAGATGATTTTCTTTTCTTCATCATTGAGCTCCTTGAGAGCTTTGGTGGTATATGGTGTGTCTTTCATTGGAATGGATTCTCCATTGATGATGATGTTCCAAATATCGAACCCGCAACCTTGTAAATAACATTCCATTCTTTCTTTCCAAAATATATAATTTTTGGAATCAAATAGTGGTGGCTTGGTGGTGGAGGTGCGGATAGATGAGCTTCATTCATAGCCGACGATCGTTCCTCTTCACTCGCGATGTGAAACGAGCTTGCCAAAGAGTTTAGCTCGATACCACTTGTAAGTCCAAGCGGCTACGATAATCTAAAGGGGGTGAATAGATTATCTTCATCTTTTCGATTTTACCCTCTTTTTCGAACCGAATGCTCAAAGACAATTATAAAGGTGCGAGAATGTAAACAACACACGTTGATTTAGAGAGGTTCAACCCACATATGGCCTAATCCTCTACCACCCCCAAGATATCCAGGATGGATTTCAAAAAGAAAAAAATTTATTAATTACCAAAATTAATACAAACTCAACTTACAACACCTTGAAGAGCACCACACTCTTCTTCAACACCACCTTTGGAGATTACCACAATCTCCTTTTGAAGATTACCACAATCTTCCTTCAACGGCACCTTGTGAAGATTACCACAATCTTCAACCTTGAAGAATACCAAATTCTTCAACACCTCAACAAGAAGATTACCACAATCTTATTACACCTAACACCTAGATCACCCAAGTGTGTTCTTACCACAAGAACACTCACAAGGATATCTTGTGTTGAATGATAACCCAAAATTCAAGATTACAACTCGATAATGAATTATACAATTGAGTGCAAGTGTAATCAAGAATAGCCTAGACCTCAAGGATGTGAAAGTGATAAGCTAGGCAAATTACAACAAGAATAATGACAATAGAAGACCAAGTGTTTGCTTGAGTATATCTTGTTGTGTTGTGTTTGTTGTTCTCTCTTATTGTTGTGCTTCAAATCTTCCTCTATTTATAGGAGATGATTGATCATTGATAGGCTCTCTTGGAATATGATATCTACAAAAAAATTGCAATTAAAATCAAGATTATAGTTGTTAGAAATCAATCCCACAATTTAGGGAAAAGTTGTCTGCAAAGACAACGGTTAGAATTTTTTTTTGTCAAACATTAGGCGGCCGATTCGTCGTGCACAAATAGACGTTTGATAAAAAGAACACATTTTTACATTGCAGGCACCGGTCACCCTAGGGTCCAACCGGTTGCCCTCTTCAAAAAATCAAAACAAAGAAGTTTGCAAATTGAACCAACCTTCGTGCACGGGCCGCCCTATAGTCGGTCGGCCGACGCCACCCGTCGCCTATAGGGTGACCGGTCACCTCACCATTTTTCGCAAACATGAAGTTTTCTTTTTGCACAACGTTCAGGTACGGGTTGCCCTATACTGGCGATCGGTTGACCTCAAAACAAAAGTGTTGTCCAATTTTATATCGAAAATAAACTTCAAGAAATACTCCAAAAAATAGTGAAAATATTTTAGACCGATCGGGAGTATTTAGACAATATTTGGAAACATTGTTTGATGTAAAAACACATTAACTCAAAATCATAAAAAGTGTTGTCCAATTTAATGTCGAAAATAAACTTGAAGAAATACTCAGAAAAATTAGTAGAAACAATTTAAATCATTTAGGAGTATTTGGACAACATCTAAAAACATTGTTTTGGTGTAAAAACAAAATCATCAAAATTATGATAAAAACATTTATCAAACACCGTTGTTCCAGAGAATATGCCACGTCTCACATACCACCTTGATAAAGCCGTTGTGGCCATTCACATTTTCGAACTCCCTATGTTTTGGGATGACATTGATAGTACTCTACTTTGTCACCGTCACAATCTCAAGAAGACGACGGTGAGAAGCATGGTAGGCAAGAAGACGTGGAAGAAAAAGACATAAATGAGTGTGGGGCGGTGAGGTGGGCAGCATGGTAGGCAAGAAGGTGTGAAAAAAAAGACATACATGAGTGTGGGCAGAGAGGTGGGCAGCATGGTAGGCAAGAAGATGTGGAAAAAAAAGACATACATGAGTGTGGGCGGAGAAGTGGGCGAGAGAGGTAGGCAACAATATATGCAAAACGAAGGTAGGCATGAAGGTGGGCGGGGAAGTGGGCAATATGGTCAGCCAATAAAGAACTCAGTGGGAACATGTCAAAGTGGTGTGGGTCCTCGTTCAAGTATCCAAACAAGCAGTTGTAACTCAATTGCAGTAGAAGATGACATTGAAGAAGGCCAAGTTTTTCTTACCAAGGACGAACTATGTCGGCATCTTGCGATAGTATGTATGTTGAAAAATAGGTAACACGTGATGAAAAAGTCGGACAAAGTTAGATTTGTATGGGTGCTTGGATGTAAATTGTCCATGGATGATACGTGCTCTACTAGGCGTCGAGATGGGCATATATGGTGTGGCCAAATATCGCAATATTCATGAATGTTCTATTGACTTAAACAACCAAGATCATCGTCAAGCTAAAAATAAGGTGTTGGTTGAATTTGTCATGTATAGATATAAAGAACTACACATGCATACCCACCCCAAGCCATTATTGCGAGAAGTTAAAGATAAATTTAATATGCACATAAGCTATGACAAAGCATGGAGAGCGAAGGAGGAGGCAATTAAATTGGTTAGAGGTTCTCCTGAAGAGTCTTTCAAACAATTGCCCTCGTACTTAGAGCGAGTTCGACAAGTGAATGTTGGAACTGTGACGGAGATCGAAGTAGATGACTTTGGTTGTTTCAAATATTGCACATAAGCTAGTCCTATTGCTCCTACTTTTTTTATACATAATTTTGATAGTCATTGGAGCTTTTACTTTGTCACCAACAGTAATAGATTCATCACCATCAAGTACCTCAGTTGATGTTGAAGTCACCAACTCCGTCTTTTGAACCACAGACAATAAAGCATTCATCTTCGAATGGACCTCTTCCTTCATAGATTGGTGGGCAGACAGGTGGGCAGGAGTAGGCATATCAGAAATGTGGACAGCCAAGTCGGCAGACATGTGGGCAGAGGGAGAGCCAGTAGGAATGTGGGCAGGAAAGTGGCAGCCAAGTCGGCAGACATATGGGCGGGAGAGATAGTAGGAATGTGGGCAGACAGGTCGGCTAGAATTTGGGCAGGAGATTTGTCAGAAGATTCTTCATTAGCCATTTTCAATGGGTCTTCCTCCACAACTACCTCGACTTTATCAACTTTTTCAGACTTATTGGTCGTTTTGGGCGCATGTTTTTCATAAACTTCAATAGGAAGTGAACATCCCATTTTATCCATGATGCACTTCAACATGGCCTCCAAACGATCTTGTCTTTTTGTGATAGTGGCCTCCATATCATCAATCCCTCATTCTCAAACCCTTCAAGTCCCACCGCAATTTTGATTTTTCTTCATAATGTCTATCGACGAACTTCTTCGTCTCATTTTCTCCATCATCTTCATCCTTCTCATCCTCCTCATCATCCAAATCATCCTCTTCATCAATCTTCACACTTTCTCGGTTTCTTTCTTTTCAAGACATTTGTCTTTATTTTTTTCCTTCGCTATTTTCCTCAATATTCTTGGCCCAAACAACAACACTAGCAAAAAATCACCATCTGTTGTTTTGTCTTCGGCCACCAAATTAGGTGAATAACAACTCGCAAAAATATATAAACAAATCAATAATGATGTATAACAAAAATAATGTGGGCGGGGACAGTGGGCATAGAGGTGGGCAGGATAGTGTGTCTAGAGAATGTGGACAGACAAGTGGGCAGGAGTGTGGGCAGGGAGGTGGGCATGATTTTTATTGAGAACAGATAGTATGTGGGCAGACAAGTGGGCAGGAGTGTGGGCAGGGAGGTGGGCATGATTTTTATTGAGAACAGATAGTATGTGGGCAGACAAGTGGGCAGGAGCGTGGGCAGGGAGGTGGGCAGGATTTTTATTGAGAACATATAGTATATGTGGGGCGAGACAAGTGGGCGGGAGTGTGGGGGGGGGAGGTGGGCTTGTTTTTAACATTGATTTGAGTGTATTTATAGAATAATATTTGTATAAAAAGATTGGTTACCTTATCCACATCGCCGGAAGTAAAGTCTTGAAAACCAATTTTGACAATGTGTCAAATAATACCACAGCTTGGCTTGTTATCCAAACGTAGAATATGTGGCACTCTATTCTTATTTTTTTGAACAGTTTTCGCACATATTTTGGCGACATCTGGGATAGCCTCATTATGCCCAAACTTGAAGAGCAGGGTGGAAGCCGTATATATCAATATGCTCAAACTGATGGTCAGGCTTTTGCATCTTTCTTTCACGATAGCCCTTAACTCTTCCCTTCATACAAGTACGAGTCCCCTTCACCAAAAACTCAAAGACTACCCGACCCAGGGATATGAATTGAAAGCATCTAAATCCTCAACTAAGTGGATATATTCATTGTTAATTTTTTGCTTTTCCGATCTCTAATGAGTAGAGCACTATAGAGAAAATACAATAAGGCCAACTTCAAAGTAACATTCCCGTCACCTTTGAACCTTTCTGAGCAACTAACCAAAGCGTCTTCCACATCCGATAGACACAATGGTTCAATCCTTCTAAAAAATTTATCAAAAATAGTGCAAGTAGAAGGAATAATTGACTTAGGACCAAAAAAGTCCTGTAATCAACGCGAACTCGTTTACTCCAAACTCGGCCTCTTTGTTGTTGATATGGTATATTATCTTATCGATTGACTTGGATGTATCTTGCCTAAAAAGCAAATGTACGTAAAGTTGGCTTTGGAACTTAATCTTTGCCACATCCAAAAATGACTAAAACATGATTTTTGAATCTATTGATGTTGTGATCACTGAGACACTCTCTAATTTTTTCCAATGTATTGGTCAAATTGCAACGAGCACTTAGCTTTCTTTGGAAGCGATCATTCTCGTGGGGAACAAGTGCCATTTTATCAACCTAAAAACAAAATATAGATTTGTTTAGTAAGTGTAAATAAGAAAATAAGAAATGAGAGTAAATTATGAAGTGGGTAAACATGTGGGCCAATTAGAAACTAATATGAAAGTAAATTATGAAGTGTGCATACATGTAATGAAGTGGGTATAGCGTGGGCAAACATGTGGGCAAATTAGAAAATCACACATGAATAAATTATGAAATAAGCATACATGTGGGCAAACATATGGGCTAATTAGAAAATAACACATGAATAAATTATGGAGTAGGCATACATGTGGGCAACCATGTGGATACACATATATACATGAATTTAAACAAGGTATGTAGCGTAAATATGGGGAACACGTGGGATAGGTTAAAATAAACCATGGGAACACAAAGCACACAAAATTCAGATAAATCCAGATACAACTAAACCATAATAAGAAACTCCCGGATTATATAATATTTCTCTCATATAACATCAAAGCTCTTTGCTAATTACATAAACATTAGATAATTTGCTCTTGATATGCCAAATAACCATGGGAACACATGCATTTTATTCCAGTTTACCAAATCATTTAAATACTGTGTGCTATCCAAAACTCTTATCACCATCCTATCCCAAACCCTAGTTTTTATAATCTTGTACAAAATTACATCAAAAAACCAAACAAAATTCAACATGAAAAAACCAAAACCCTAGTTTTTACACAACAACTTTACAAAAATTACACACAATCACTATACACACACACACACACACTAAACATACATTATGAAGAAAGATAAAAATACCTTTTTAAAAAAGAAGAACTTTGGAGCTCATAGACGAACCGAGGTGCTCGAGAAGGATGCAAATCTTGTACTTGTGGTGGTGTTAGAATAGAAGTCTACGAGTGGCAATGGGTGACGGCGAGGCGAGGACGGGGGCGGTCTAGTGTGCGGGTGGTGGAAACGTGAAGGGCGATCTTGCTTTGCTTTTGAATGTTTTGAAACTAAAAAACCGTGTCTTTTGGTTTCTCTTCAGCCTTTTCATTTTCTTTTTTATTTAAAGTTTTGGTCTTTTGGGATAAGAAAAGGGGCAAAGATCCGATTTTAACAATATGGGGCAAAAATCAAAACTACCCATAGGAGAAGGGGTATTTTATCAAAATTTCCATTTATGTTTGCAAATTGGAGGATAGATTTCGTTATTCGTCCCAAATTAAAAGAACTTTATACCTTTTGATGCAATTTTTCTTTTTCTTTTTTAATTTTTTTATGGGCTAGTTTTGAGATTCATCTTGGTTCGTGAATATAAAAAACTAAATTTAAACACTTTCTTCAAACTCAAGTACTCGATAAGTTAAAATATAATAAAATATGTGTCAAACTATTTGAGCTAGATTCATATTCGGCTCAATGGAAGCTCGTTCGAACTTGATTTGATTAATAATCAAACCAAATTCAAAAATAATTTTTGAAGCTCATCAATAAAAATTCATACTTAAACAATATTATGTTCTACTTTACTCAATTCGTTTATGCCTTCATTGATAACCAAACGGCCTAGAAAGAACATGGGGATGAGCCAGTGGGCTTTAATTGGCTTCCCTTTATTTCATATGATTTTCACATATATGTATTAACCTTTCAGGTTCAGTAGGGAAGTGAAGCAATTGAATATGCAATCGGCTAGAAAATTCTTCCTTAACGCTAACTAATATTGATCAGTTTTTCTTTCATTTTGGTTATCTTCATTTTCTTTTATTTGTTGTTTTTTAATAAGTTGGGAGTACTTGTTGGAGGGGAGGAGATAAATTTCAAAGAAATCGAAAGATACAGGCGGTTCGAACCCTGGTTAATACCCTTATAAAGGTGAGTGATACCACTTGAGCTACAAGTTAGTGATTCTGTCATTTGTTGTTAATTTACCTTCATCTGCCCTGGAAAAAATTAGAAAAACCTTCTACTCCCTTACCAAAAAAGAAAGTCAAAATCATTTTTATTTCCTTGTCAATAACATTAACCTTGATGTCTATCAAGTGGAGAAAATGCCCGGGAAATTGACAAGTTTGTTCATCCATTGTTCAAAGCTAGAATAAGATGCTTGCATTCACAGATTTCCAGCTTCATGCTATAGTCAGATAAATGAATCATCCTGCTGATAGATTAGCAAAGATTGGTTGTACATTACAGGATGTTATTACTTTTGATGATCTTAATCTTCCTCGTAATATAAAAATCTTACCAAAATAGATCAATTACAAATTCCAGCTTTTCATAGATGTTTTGCATAGATAGGTTCGATTCATTTGTATATACTAGATTTTTGTACTCTATCAAAATCTTGTAATAATTCTCTAATTCAATACACATGTTGGGGATATTTGCCGTAATCTTTTAGAGATATTGAATGTTTGTGGAATTTTTTGTGGAAATAATAATGTAAAACATAATATAAGAAAATTTAATAAAAAATAAAAAATTGAACAAAAAATAAGCAATATTGATCCACTTTATGCCTTTTGTTATCAAGATTAAGAGAAAAATAACAAAATTGTGATAAATTAAATAAATTACCGAAATTATTTATATGAATAGGAGGAGGAAAGAGAAATAAATAGTATAGTTGGGTATTGGGAAGTGTGAAAATGAAAGAGAAAAATGAGTTAATTTTTTTTTCAAAAAAAGGGATTTTCTTTTTTAAAAAAACTCACTTATTTCACAAACAATCACACTCTCTAAAATTTTTTCTCTCAAATAAAAACTGAATTTTTATTTAAAAAAAATGAATTTTTAATAATTTAAAAATATATAAATTATATAAAAAAGACTAATAAAACACTTATTATATAAAAAAAAATAAAAAAAATTATTTGTATATTTAATGTGGATATGTTTATAATATATTATATATATTTAATATAATATATTATATATTTAAAATCGGTTCCCCACGGGGAACGGGGCGGGGAATATGATCCCCGTCCCCGCCAACGGGGAGAAAAAAATCCCCATCCCCGTCCCCACGGGGGGAACTTTCAGGGATTCCCCGCCCCATTCGGGGCGGTTCCCCGCGGGGAATGGGGAATCCCCGCCCCACTGCCATCTCTAACCCTAACAAGGAGATCAAGTCAAAACGTAGTTCATAAAACATATTTTTTTGAGTGCCATAAACAATTTACTCATGTAAGCCAGGAGTATATATTTGATTTGACATATTTTGATACTTTATACTCGTATCAAGGAGTACTCATATGAATTTCAAACATATTGATAGTTTATACTCGTATCAAGGAGTATTCATTTGAGATATGTTGATAGTTTATTCTCTTGTCAAGGAGTCTTCAATTTGAGTTTGAGATTTGTTGATAGTTTAAACTCGTATCAAGGAGTCTTCATTAAATTTGAGATATGATGATAGTTTATACTCGTATCAAGGAGTCTTAATTTAAATTTGAGATATATTAATAATTTATACTCGTATCAAGGAGTAGACATTTGAACATGAGATATGTTGATAGTTTAAACTCGTATCAAGGAGTCTTGATTTGAATGTAAGATATATTGATAGTTTATACTCGTATCAAGGAGTAATCATTTGAATATGAGATATATTGATAGTTTATACTCGTATCAAGGAGTAATCATTTGAATATGAGACATATTGATAGTTTATACTCGTATCAAGGAGTAAACATTTGAGTTTGAGATATAGACCTTTTATACTCATGTCAATGAGTGTTATTGATAGTTTAGGCTCTTAACTATCAAGGAGCATTTGAGAATAATTTATTTGACATCTTTAGATAGTTTATGCTCGTATCTAGGAGCATTGAGAAGTTAAAGATGGCTCCACCTCATCATCATCATCATCATCATCATCATCATCATCACTGACATCACTTGGGCATTCTTGTTGGTCAAAGTTCAAACTTATTTCTATGGTATGTGCTCGAGTTGCTAATTCTTCAAAAGTTTTTGGCTTTATTGCTTGAAGTATGTAGCATAGGCTCCAATGCATTCCTTGGATACACATATCAATTGCTGAAGCCTCGGATAATTGATCTTTGCAGTTGAGGCTCAAGTCCCTCCAGCGATTTATGTAGTCAATGATAGACTCTTCCTTCCACTGGCGTGAATTTGTGAGTTCAGTCATGCTGACGGTCCGCCGTGTGCTATAGAAACGATTGAGAAACTCCCGTTCCAATTGCTCCCAACTATCAATTGAATTTGCCCCCAAGTTGGTGTACCAATCGAACGTATTTTCCTTCAAGGATCGGACAAACTGCTTTACGAGACGGTCTCCATAAGTCCCAGCATCATTACATGTTTCAACGAAGTGAGCCACATGTTGTTTTGGGTTGCCCTTTCCATCGAATTGTTGGAACTTCGGCGGTTGATAACCAAAAGGCATTTTCAAATTGTCAATTCTTTGCGTGTATGGTTTGGCGTAAGTTATAGATGACTTGGAACTTCCATCGAACTTGTCTTTGATAGTCCCCATAATGAACTCCTTGAGTTAGTCGACTGGAATCAGCCCATCCGACAAGATTTGCAGCTCCTTTGCGGGAGACTCCTCCATTTCGTTTGGTTGTTGCCTCATGGATGTCTCAACTTCATCATGTGCTTCAATTTGTTTGCCCATCACATGGCTTGTATCAACATTATCTACTTTGTTCATCAACTTCATAATTTGGGAGTCTCGGTCTTGAATATGTTTTGTGAGTCCCTCTACGGCCCTCGTCAAACTTACAAGTTGCTCTTCCAGTGAAGTGTCTTGGACCACCATGACTGCTACAGTTTCAAGAGTTGAGCTTGTAGGACGTGCGTGCATGTCGAGCGAGCCCAATGATTCTTTATTTGCATTTCCATATTTTTCACCTTGTTTCCATGCCCCTTTGTTTGTTGGAGGAGTAACTTCATGGTTCACTGACTCACCATCTTTCCTTGCCCCCTTATGCTTGTATATTGGAGCAGTGGCTTCAAAATGGTTGGCCATCATCGTTGATATTTGAACTTGATTTGAAGAGAAGAGATGAGAGGTAGAGATTGTCCCACCGGGCGTGCCAAAAATTTGTAACACAAATTTTTATTGTCTTTTGATCTTCCTTCAAGATGTATTTGACTTCAATAACGTTAACTCGAGGGCTTGAAAGCTTATTCCCGAATCAAACATTGTATTTGAGTGGACTCCGTGATGAACGCCTTGGATATCGCCTTGAACACCGTGGTTCTCCTTGAATATATTCTTCTTGCCTTGAGAGAATTTCCTCCACCGCCTTCTTGCTTGGATTTCTTCTCTTTTAATTGTGATTTAATTCCTTGAGAATGACCCCTATTTATACTTGTAGGAGAGGGGTCTTTGGATAACTCATATGGTGAGGACTCTAATTTGATTGGTCCTTCAAGATTTAATATTATTTCTTTAATCACAAATTGTGATAATTATCAAAAGAAATAATAATAAATCAAGATAAATCTTGATTTATAAGAATTTGACATTTGACATTCTTTAATTGACCAATAAATATATATTAAAATATCCATTAATTAACTATTTAAATTAGGAATTAAATTTAATTAAATTCCCAAATATAAATAGAAATTATTAAATTAATATTTAATATAGAATTTCACATGTGTCACCATTTGATTGGTGCAAACTTAATTTGTCTACACATATATTTAATATGTGGTAGAATAAAGCTTCTATTGTTTTTAATGAAAGTTTCTGCCTAGGGTTGATAGTACATTTGGGCCTATTGAATCTCCCTAAATTATTATAAATCATATTTTCAACCCTTCATAATTGGCCATGCCTCATCAGTAATTACTTATAAATGTTGTCTTTTTGGTTGTTTATTAATTGATTTTTGATATTATACTTTTTATGCCATCCCACTAAACAAAAAAAAGTTATTTTGAAGAACTATTGGGACTGAAAAAAGAAAAACCTTTTGGACAGGGTCAGATCTATCAATACGAGTATCTTGAAGAGTATATATGTAATTTACATTCCACACCCTAAATTTATTTATATTTGTATACTCCACCCAATTATGTATTTGTTATTTGCACTTAAACCTCACAGATTTCAACGTCTCTCTCCGTCTCTTATTTCTCTGAGACAAAATACGGGCTATCATTCTTGAGGGTTTTCCATCTATTCACCGTCTCAAAGTCGAATACATCATTTCGGTGTGAACCCAGCGCCTCTCTATACACAGACGTATTGTTCGTATAAACAGGAACCCCAATTGTTATCTTACGTTGATTTATGGTACCTTTTTTTTGGCTTAATTTTTCGTGTATTTTTTCTTGGGGTTTTCTTCACTAAACCCGCTTAATGTATGTGTTTCGAGTGGAGGTAGATTTTGTTATTCATCGCAAATTTGAAGAACTTTCAACCATTTGCGGCACTTAATTTTTTATTGTGGGCGGGTTTTGAATTATAAATCTTTGATTCTTCTGAGTGCGAGATTTAATTCTAGTTGTTTTTTTGCCAGGTTTTTTCGATTGGGGTCATACACTCGAGGTAACGAATTTTAGAGCAGAACGCGTACCTGTTGTATCTGTATTTATGTGTGTGTTGTGCTAGTGTTATATGAATGTTATCTTTTGTGTGTACGCTCATACGTATCTGTCAGTTTACGTTTTGCTTTGCAGACATAATGACCTTCACTATTATAATTAAGTAAATGTCTCATTAAGTAAATTATTTAGTCTAGATTTTTCCTTCCCCTATTGTATCTGACTATTTGGATGGTCTAAGTATTTGTTATGCTGCCTACGAAACTATAAACGGAGGGCTTACCATCTTTCATTTCTTGATGTGTCATTAGTGTAAACTTGAGTTTCAGTGTCTACTTACAACCTTAAGAAAATATTGATGTATTTGAATCTTACTAGTAGCATCCTGTGATTCAACTGTGATTGAGAAGTCATTTTCCTATTCTCTTTTGAACATTAGACAACCCGGTGAAAATATAGTTGCAAGCTATGGTTCCAATTTCCAGACTAGTGTAGCCTATGCACAAAAAAATCCCCTATTAGTAAAGTAAGGGCGAAACACTCTCAGACGCATTATCTAGAAAACTATTCCATGAGGTGAATGCTAATAATATTGACCTCGAGGAAAATAATACGAGTTTTTTCAGTGAGATTTCATGTGTCGTTCTTTCCCAACTAAAATACAAAAATTAGGTTGCCTGTGGAGATTGGTAACTAAACGAGCCTAGAAAGAACATGGGAATGAGCGAGTGGGCGATATGATGGAGTTGGCTTCCCATTATTTCACATGCTTTTCAATTATATTAACCTTCCCGGTTTAGTCGGGAAGTGAAGCAATTGAATCTGCAACTGGCTAGAAAACTCTTCCTTAACACTATTACTGATTAGATTTTCTTTCATTTTGGTGTTATCTTGATTTTCTTTGATTGTCGTTATAGGAGTGATTCATTACCTCCTCTTCCCTAAAACAATAGAACTTTTATTTATTCCCTTAACAATAAGGAAGTCCAAGAGTGAAATCTCCATCATTATGAAAGCGCCATACTAAAAATATCCCATTCATTTTGGAGTTACCGTCTTGGATGAAAGTTTCGGGGGCAATCTTTGTGCCTTAACCCTAAACCCTAAACTAAAGAAATTAAATCAAATCTAAATAAAAATGTAGACTCGGAAATAGGATCCAATCAGTCAGTCAATCAGTGCCCTGTTAAAACCTTTTTCAAATTTCTGGCGTGGCAAAGATGAAAAGGCAATGAGAATAAAAAGAAATTTATGGTTGCAATGATCTTGAACTCGAATAAGGGTCTTCCCTGGGGTGTAAACGATCCGAGCCGAGCCGAGCTTTAACTTGTTTGCCATATGTTTGTTTAATTTTATACATGTTTAAGCTTGGCTTGAGCTTGATTCGATTTTAAAAAAAACTTGTTCGTGTTCGGCTTGATAAAAAAATTTAATGCTTGAATGTGTTTGTGAACATATTCGTGAACGTGTTCGTTTTGAGTTCGTGTTCAATATGTTCGTGAACAATTAATAACTTTGTTTGCGAACAACAAATAAACAAAAAAATTAACTTTTTTGGTGAACGATAAACAAACAAACATTTTTTCAAACTTATCGATGAAAATACATATAAATTATTGTCAAAAAATAAACACACATAAACTAAGTAACTAACCAAACAATTGGCAAGTCTGCCAAACTATATTTTAGAAATAGTTGAAAAATATGGGCAGAGCTTATTTAATGAGAATTATCATTATTTTACGTATTAGGATAGGGTTTAGGGAGTATTATGTATGTTAAGGGCTTTAAGTCTTTTTAATTTTATTAAATAAAATATTTTTAATTCTTTTTTTAAAATAATCAAGCTATTAGTCGAGCCCTTAACAAGTTTGTTCACGAACAAGTCTAAAAATATATTATACGAGCTTGTTCTTGAACATTTATTAACGAACACTAAACAAACTTGTTCACGAGCTTTTAGTAAACGAGTATAGAATTGTTCAAGCTCTGTTCGTTTATTACACGAGCCTCAAAATGTGTTCATTTATGCTCACTTAACTAAATAAACGAACATAAACGAACGTTATCCGAGCATATTCACGATTTTGTTTGCGAACGCCTGTTCACTTACAACCCTAGTCTTCCCCATTTTCAGCTTCAACTATTCCCTGAAGATAGGGGATAGTAACTGAGTATGACATAAGTCTGAGTCACTGATACAAGTCCATTAAACTTCTTTTGGCCTTATTTTCTGAAGATCTCCTCTAAGGACTAAATTTAATCAGTGGGGCTGGTGCTGCTTGCAGATCATTTTCTCTGTCTATTTCAACTTTGACTTTTTGTTCTTTCACCGAAAGCCTGAAACTTTACTGCACGTAACAGAAGATGTATCTAATACTTTTTACCCTGGATATGGAAGCCTCTTTTCGTTTTTACTTGGGAAGAAAATAAGACTTGGCAACAATTTGATAAAGGTCATACTCTTACTTGACTTAGTTGACTATGACATTGTCAAGATGAGTTTGTTCAAGAATTGCCTCAACCAAAGTTTATGGACTCATTACCAGGTGTTTTTTTCCTCGATAAGAGAAGCCCTTTACTAGTGACAACATTCCCACTTTTATTATTACTTCTGGTACATCAATTTAAAAGAAAGGTTCCTGCTCGTTAACTCAATAGCTACTCCTGATAAGGCGATTTATAGAGTCTGTACTTATGGAAGACAGAGGACATGACCTATGTATGATTCCTCAACACAAATTCCTAACCTTGTCAGCATTGTTGGGCACTAACCAACTTTGGGGAAGTACTTATGCTACTTTTGAACTCAAAGTGTCTATGAAGACCTTATGAACAATTCACATCGTATTCTCACCATAGTTGTTAAAGGAGGCGCGCCTAAGGCTCCGGGCGCTTAGGAGCGGGCCATAGCGCCCCAGAAGCCTAGAGGCGGGTGGTGTTTCAAAGGCGCGCGCCTTTTGCCTGGGCATGGGCTCACAAAGGGCCCGCCTTTGAGACGCTGCTGTTTTTTTTTTTTTTTTTTCTTTTACCACTTTTGTAAAGTTTTTATGACACTATTTTTAGTTGTCAAGCTTAATAATAAACAAAAAGAAGGGATTTAAGGCAACGGGCAAAACGTTTCTCTCCAAGAATAGAGAACATGTGAGGAACCCAACTTCTGCCTTCTGCCAGAGCCACCTGGTGTGTGTTTTAGGTGATAGATGTTTGGTTGTCATTAATTGTTATTACCTTTTTGTTTGATGGTTGTTGCAATGAATTATGTGTTTTATGAAGCATAACTAGTTATAACTTATATTGGCTTGTTTGTATCTAATATCAAAATTTATATAACTTTACAGTTTTTTTATTAATTTTTGCGCCTCGTGCAAAAGGCACGTGCCTCGCCTTGTGCCTAAGGCTCCACGAGGCTTTGCGCCTTGAGCCGTTGCCCTTTAACAACTAAGCCCATTCCACAATTGATGTGGAATGGGCGTAATTGGTTGTCCAGAGAGTGGTTGGGGGTGGGGTGGTTTCGTATACTATTTGATGTGGAAGCTGGATATCCAGTCTGGATAGCGAATTGGTTGTCTGCTTTTGACAATTTGACACAGTACAAAAATGTTTAATAGAAAGTGTTTTGAATGTGTGTGATGACAGTTGAATGGAAACAGTGGTTATATTGTGAGAGGAAGGAGGAAAGTAATTTAAAAAATGCGGATTTTATTCTATGTCAAATGATTTTTTTTTTTTTTTTTGATAAGAAACAATAACTTTATTAATTCAATAAAAAAGTTACAGTTATTGATAAGGAATCCACACAAGATTTTTTGAATCCTAAACTAACACTTCATAAGGCTAACCTCCAATCTCTAATCAAATCTGAAACGAACAAATGATTAAATTCTTTATGCCCTATTATCCAAGAAGCTGCCCTAACTTTAATTCTATCCCAACACTCTAAAATTGACTTACTACCGTTAAAAATTCTATTGTTTCTTTCCAACCATACAAACCAGCATACAATAGGGACAATCGCTCTCCATAAAATTCTCCTTTGCATCCCAAGTACCATCCTAAATCCGTCATAAAGAGACCCGAACTCGATCGAGGAGTCACCTAGAATCTTGGACCATGATTTCCTCACAGATGAACACTGCAAAAATATATGTTCTTGAGTCTCCAACTCTTGCCTGCATAGTGCACACCAATTAAGATATAAAGAAGATGCGGATTTCTTTTCTGTACTATGTCACAAGTAGGTATCTTACCCATAATTACCAGCCAAGAGAACTGAGTTATTTTGAGTGCCTAAGGTGTCATTTTGTAGCAAGGATAGGAGAAGTATAGAACATTTAAGTTTGGTGGAAGGAAAACACAAGGGAAGGTAGAAGATTGAGCCTGAGTTAATTTCTTGGGGTTGGAGAAATATTGTACTTTAAGTGTCAAAAAAGGCGTTGCTGATTCTAGTTCCTTGCCAACCTTGTCCTATGTTTTCCTTTTGGGTAGGTTAATATAAGGCTTAAGTTGGTGAAGCCAAAAAAGATGTTCCTTTTCCTTATTAAGTACCAAAAATACATACCTTCTATAGGATATTGCTTGACCCAGTTGGTACCCTTTTCCAGGTTGTGAAACCATTCTCAGTTTCAGTCTTTCAGATAAGTAGGAGAGGTGGGGGTAGGGGTGGGGAGAAAAGATGAAAAAGAATTGAAGATCCGAAGTTTGTGATAGAATAGAAGAAAAAAGTTGAAAAAGGAGAAAAAGATGACAGAGGCACTGAGCAACTTTGCCTTTTTAACATTATTCAATGCTTCTTTTCTATTATTTGTATTTTTATGTTCTTTTCAAATGGAACATATAATAAATATAAGTTCTAATAATGAGAGTTGATCTCTGGTATTTGGGAATAAAGGTTATATATGTTTTACCACCTGACCACAATCTGAGATGACGTTAGTGTCCATTGTATTTAGAGTTCCAGTTGATTGTAATTTGAAATTGTAAACATTTTCACAGTGGCGAATGCATTTTGGGGCATCATGGTCTTCTACCTCATATGTGACAGATGTTGAATGTGGTTTCCTGAGGGGAAGAAAACCATGTTGCCAATTATGGCGGTGTTGTTACTACTATTCTAGTTCTTTCTACTCTTTGTTCTCTTTAGATCATGCTTGTCACGTTAAGGTTACTTCAAAGCACAATAGAGTTGTTTGAGAAGAATTTATTTGAAGATCGGAATGCTCTATGTCTCTTTACGCATTTAGGCAGGGAATAAATCAGAGGGGTTGTTTAAGTGCGAGAACTGCTGCTGAATTGAGACCATTTTATGATGTTTTATTTTCACGAGTTAGGAGATGTTCATACTCAATTCTTATGTTGCTGATCTTATGTACATTATGAACCATGTGTACCCAGTTGACTTGCTATCTCACGCTCAGTTAGAAATAAGCTGTACCATCATATTTTCAGTAGTTTTTACTCTAGAAATACGGGTGTGCTTGCATGGGATTGGCAGGGCGTCTTTCAATAGATATCAATGTGTGTTATATGGGTACAACAGTCATGTATGAAAGCACACCAAGCATAATTTTCTGGAAGAAAAACACCCATCCGATGTTGGATATGATTTCACAACTAATGTAGAATGTGGGAGGAGAAGGCTTAGGCATAAATATTAGTTTCTGTAATTGATATGATTTCAATTTAAGAGATATTTTGGTTACCCTTTGTTTTCTCGATCATTAGATATCGGTTATATAAGATGCTTTCATCGGCAAACCATTTCTCACCATTGTCCACATGCATTCGATTATCTTCTTTTTACTATTAATCATACATTGTAGAAGGAAATGAGATGACCTTCCCTCCCCTCCCACTGACCCTTCACCCCCAACCAACCCCTTCTGCTTTCTTTCTATTTTCTGGGTTCTAATTTCTCATATATTATTGCAGGTGAGTAGGCACAAATAGTATCCAAACGACAGAATGGGTGACGAGACTTTCAATGAGGTCATACTAACTGACAAACTGTCTAAACTCAACAGTTCTCAGCAGAGCATTGAATGTATCCTTTCTTCTTGGAGTCTAAAACTCATTGGTCATTGGTTGAGTTTTTGGTTTTGGCATTGTAGCATGAAGGAACAGACAATTTACGTGCTGTTTTGAGCATATGGACACTTTCCTTTTCTGTGCAATGTCCAACAGTATGGCCATAAGAAATGGCATGGATTTCCATGCGTATGCATATATGATCATTACCTAGTCTGTAGTTAAGAAATTGCATGAATTTCCATGCGTATGCATATGTTCATTACTTGGTTTGTAGTCATACTTTACGTGTCTCGTTTTGCACATTTATACCGTGTGGTTGTTTGATACTGAAAAGCCTTCATATTTTTTGGGTGATATCCTTCAAGTATCTTTGATACAGAGAATGTGGATCAATGTTTTCAATCTATCTTGTCTTGATCAACTGTTGTACATGTTTGTTAAACTTAATATGTTGGGTGTCTGGAAGTTCTCTTGGAGGTTAGCCATTTGATAGAGGATTATGCAACAAACTGCACAAACATCTAACCTATCAAACCTCGTGATGAACCCTTGAAATACAAATGAAAAACATTATACTTTTGCTTATACGAGTGCTGATGAGATGTCTGCTTTTCAGAAGGAACTCAAAGTTGTGAAATCTGTGGAATGTTTGCAAATGCTATAATTATTGAATTTCAAAAAAGGAAAACAAATGATAACATGCTTCAACCTTTCCGTATTGCTGATAAAGTCAATATTCCTTTCCTTTTTGTTGCCATTTTTTGTTTTTGTTTTTTATTGGAGGTCCCGGGGAGGGGATGGTTGGGAGGGGTTGGCAGAGGGCTTGTTTTCTGGGGCTCTATGCAATATATGCAACATTTGATAGCAGGGTGGAGCTCTTTCAATTTCCGGGTCTTTGACTTAAATGTTCTAGAATTGGTTGCATGGTGGAACTCTTACAACCACTTTGTAACCTTATTACAGGATACAAACTAGAGTTGCTTTTTTCCTTATTCACCAAGTTATTGAATTTTATAAGGATTATAATTGATTTTCATGCTCTTCTTTCATTTTGACTCTTACGGACTGCATATTGACAAAATGCAAATGATTCGGATAAGAATCCTAGTCGCATACATGATGTATGCAACCAGGTAAACTCACTGGCCCGTTTACTTAAATCTTTTATAAGCCATGATGTTACGGTCAGTGTTGGTTCCTTATTTTGAGACAGTGCGCACACTATGCGATTGTGCATGGGATCAATTGGAGAAAAACTGTGAAATGAGCTTATAGCATAAATTCATCAGTCAATGGACTTACTGCTGAAGAATTTAGAGGTCTTTCATGCTCAGCATGTTTGTTATTCGTAGTTTAGATCCATTCATTTACAATGCTAGTTAATAAAAAATATGCACTTTTGAGTCCAATCTAGTGAACATTGAAACGGTATTATGCTTTTGGAGATAACTTCCTTTTTCAATTTTTGAACCATTCTGGTTCAGTAGTTCTGGGTTAAGTATAAATCAGATGGAGTATATAATTAAGTGGGTGTTTTTGATATTTTTGCGTGGGTAGTTTCACCTATTTTCGGCGCTGGAAGGTATAAAGTCCATCGATATACTGATGCTTACATAAGAATTGTGCTCGTTGTTGCACTTCATGATGTTTTCGAGTTGTTGCAGATTCAATTTGTGGTTGTGAATTTTATAGAAATAATTAATGATGGTGGAGTAGTATACATTTTTTTAATGATGTTTTGTTATATATTTAGTTCAATGAACTTGGTTTTGTTGTGTGAACTTGCTTGAAGATGCAATTGTGATGAAGTCAGTCTCTCCTGGAAAAAGGACATGAGAAGAAAGTAATGAAGAACCATTTGCTTGTTAATGGGTGATAAACATTTTATTCTTCAAAGTGTTGACGAGAGTCTGTGTGTGAAATTTGGTGTTGCATATGATCATTCACATTGATCTTATAGAGACGTTCCTTTTAACATTTGATCAGCTTTGTCTCGGTGGTGCATATCTCACCGCAAAAAGGCTAAGCAAGTTGTTGAAACATGGGAGAAATTATTCAAATCTGCACAACCCCAGCAACAGGTGGCGTTTTTGTACTTATCCAATGACATCCTGCAAAATAGTAGGCGCAAGGGCAGTGATTTTGTGAATGAATTCTGGAAGGTTCTTCCAACAACTCTCAAGGGTGTTTATGATGGTGGCAACGAAAACTGCAGAAAAGTTGCCTCCAGACTGGTAATTTCGTCAGGCACCTTCATTTTCCTTGAGCCTTTTTCTTTTTTAACTTCCTATTAAGGCATGAAAAAGTGATTTGTGAGACTTCTAAATCCTATGTAATCCAACTTAGTTTATACTCAACGACTACATTTCTGCATGTCTGGCTTGCGTCAGGATGACGATATGGATTGTGCTCTATCCATCATTTCTGTTGCCATGTATAAGCCTTGCTCCCTTATCCCTTTTGTATCCAGGAGTGATCTTGTCTTAAAATTGTTTATACTATAATCAGATCCACAAGTAATATCCCTATTGCTGTTATGATCACAAGCATTCTAATGATTGGATACTTGTCTTTTTGTTCTTGGTTGAAAATTTGGACATATGCATCCTGCTGTTATGGTGACCCCTTGTTGTAGCCGGAGGAGGAGCCTCATTGAAATCATAATCATATGTAGCCTTTCCATAAGGTTCCTTAGCAGAATTTAGTGGGATGTTTTAGAAGCTTGAGATAACTAGGGAAACTAATCTATTATAAGCAGAGGACATAAATAGGTTTAATCTAATAATCCATGTGGCTTCTGCTTCTAATGTAACGCATGTTTCCCCCTCTGACCCCATTGGATAGATGGGCAGTTAAAGGTTTGTTCACTAGCATTGTAATGATTACTATTCTGTTTGTTAATTCTTCTTTGAATTATTTGATCATGTTTTTGGGCTTCATTTTCCTTTCTGACTTGAGGTTGTGTGAATTTCAGTTTACTCCTCTTTGTAGTTGTTTAGGTGAGAAAAGTTGATAAACTAAATATTGTGTCATTTTGTTGCTAGCTGAGCATATTTTTTCTTCACTTGATATCTATCCAACCTATTAGAGATGGAAATGAGTTGAAAATCTAGCAAGTTGGAAATTGTAGGAATTTGATTATCAGCAAATCTAAAATTTTATCTTGCAAAGCAGAAGGGTTTAATACCCTTCATGAGTTATACACTGATACTGTATGAAATTCTCCATTATATGCATGTGCCTCTGAATTTCTGTTGAACATCTCAGGATATCCAGTTCCTCCAGTAGTTTTTTTCTGGCATGCATCAGCTTCCATAACAACTGGGGTTATTTGAACTGTTAACTTTTTTTTGCGAATTAGAAATTTGTACTCGTAGTATTCTAAATAAATATTTAGAGTAATCCTCTTTGAAGGAGCTTTATGTACCATTCAGTTTTCATATTAGAGTTTGTGTTCTTTTCCTTCTAAGTGCTTCCAGTGTTGAACTAGGTTGTTGATCTGGCGTGAGGGGCTAAAATTTTCTCTAAGCTCTATGTGCATACCTTTTCTGTCCTATTACTAATTTCTGTATCCTGCTCTCATCTTCTTGATTAGTAACATCTCTTTTTCTCAAACTTCTCAATAACTATTATTTTCTTTTTTTCTTTTTTGGTTGGGGTTGGGGTGGATGTTCTTTATGTCAGGTTGACATCTGGGAAGAAAGAAAAGTTTTTGGATCCAGGGCCAAAATCTGAAAAATGAAATGATGGGGAAGGATCCTTCTCCAGTAAACGTCGTGAAAAATTCGAATCCTATCAAGGTGGTGAAGAGAGATGACACCTCCTTGAGAATTGTAAGTATAAACCACAACTGTTGAGGGCCAAAAGTTTTTTTTTTAGATTTTGTTTGACATTTCTTGTTTATGGCAGTAGTTTTTATCAATATCTTTTACCTTTTGGTTAATTTCAGAAATTGGCTGTTGGAGGTTTGCCAGAAAAGATTTTAACTGCTATGCATTTGGTACATGATGAAGTTGTCAATGAAGAAGCAGCCTTAAACAAATGTCGCGATGCTGTTTCTTGTGTACAAGAAATAGAGAAAGATGTTGTAAACGCTTCTTCTCAAGGTTTGACATGTTTCACTTTCCTCTAAAATTTATTTAAATGTTGGAAATCAAATGATTATCTCTCGGTTGAGGGAGTGTTTGCAAACACTTAAGAAAAGTGATTGTCAGCTTTTGGCTAGAAAAAGCAGTTTGTAGTGTTTTGAAATGCCAATTTTGTTTTTGGTCTGCCTAATTTAATCAGAATTTAGAAGTACGGGCAGGGGTGCTTTAAATTTCGGATTCTGCTTCTGGTTTGTCAAAACACACAAGTAAAGTACTTGTACAAATATTATTCACCAAACAGGCAACACTCTCTTTAACTTATTCAACTTTTAGCTTTTATTTGCAAACACTACCGACTTATGATTCTCAACTACTTTTAGCTTTTGTTACAATAAATCGCTTCCTCTAAAAGCAGAAGTTTTTGCAAATATTCCTTATTTAAAGATGGTAATTTGACATGAGCAGGCAAGTACGCAGTTAGAAGTGTGTTGGCTTCACATTCCTTATGTTACGAACGAACAATTGGATATTGAAAAGTGTATAGATGTTTGTTACAATACCAATATTTGTTAACCTTTGATGTTGATCTTTAACTTTGTCTTCAGAAAACCTGCAGGGTTCTGATGTTCTTGATAATATACAGAAACAGGAGAATATGATTCAGCAATGCATTAGCGAACTTGAAAACGCTGAAGCAATTAGAGTTGCTCTAGTTTCTCAGCTTAGAGAAGCACTTCAGGACCAAGTATGCTTTAATTTTTGTAAATCTTTCATCTGCAATCTAAGTTACAGGTAGGGTTGTGGATTTAAAAAAAAAAAAAAAAAAAGGTTACAGGTAGGGTTGTGGATTTTAAAAAAAGAAAAAAAGGTTACAGGTAGGGTTATACGTCTTAATATTGGCTCTTACAGGGTGTTTGGCTGAGCTTATTGCTTATAAGATGTTTTTAGAGCTTACAAGATGGTAGGTCTTATTTTGAAAATAAGTTATTGAAGTGTTTGGATTCAAAAATGATGGAGCTCTTATGATGTTAGTAATGACAGTTTTGTAATTAAAATGGTCAAAAGTAAAGAAGGTGGTTAAAATAAGATCTTATTTTGAAAAAAGTTGGGGTTCCCACCTTTTTAAAAACAACTTATAAACTCCTAACATCTTATTTTGGGTGCTTATAATATACTCCCTCCGTCCCATAAAGATAGGCAAGTAGAAGAATTCAAACAGATTAAGAAAACCATAATAAATGTAATTGGGATTATAATTTTTTCATATTATTCCTATTTTGCCCTTGCATTAAATGGTGATATATCATTCCAAGTGAATTGAATAGGGGTAATTTAGTATATTGTTGTATAATTAATACTCTCAATAAGGAAATAAGCCTATAATTTGGGACGGATAAAAAAGGAAAGGTAGCCTATCTTTTTGGGACGGAGGGAGTATTTTTTTAAAAAGTTTACCAAACACCTTTAGACAGCTAGAAGCTCTTAAACATCTTATAACATGTTTTGAAGAGTTTATAAGCTCAGCCAAACACCCTCTCAATCAACTCCCCAACGTTATATGGTAATTTCACTTGAGATTTGTTTAATTATATATATATATATTTAAAAATGATTTCTATATAATCAGAATGGTTAAACTGTACTTTTTGAAGTCATTACAAGATAAATGCATAGCCAATTGATGTATTAGACGCGCTTTATGAGTTTCTAATTATTACAAATATTGGGCAAATGTTTATAGCCAGTCGTAGATTCTATATTCACCACTCAAAGTCTGCATTCATGTCTGAAGATTTTTTAAACTCTGACTAGTTATGGCTTGCAGGAATCGAAACTGGAGGAGATTCGGAGTGAGTTAATTGTAAGCTCTCTCTCTGTCCGTCTCTAATAATATATACCTATTGGTTTTTTTGCTCAGTCTTCCATGTACCCTCACTGCACACGCAGACAACTTGCAAACTGCTCTGGCAACTATTGCAGTCTTACTTGATTCGAAAATGCTTAACCATGAAATCAGACAAAAGCCAAAAATTTGTTTTGTTTTAGTCTTATTTTAAAGAGCAAATTGCAAAATTATTCCTTGTAACTATAGGTCGGTACCAAAAAGGTCCTGTAATAATCACATTATGCAAAAAAGTCCTGTAATAATCGCATTATGCAAAAAAGTCCTGTAGGTTGTAACTATATAAAATCTCAATTTTGGTTCGGCAAAATGCACAGTTTAAAAATAGTCCTGTAACTATATGAAAACCCGAAATTTGGTCCTAATTTCACCATAAATTGGGATTTACATATGCCACACACGTGATGGAAATCTGGTGAAATTAGTACCAAATTGAGATTTTCTTAGTCACAGGACTAATTTTCAAATTGTGCTTTTTTCAGGACCAAAATAGAGAGTAGTCTATAGTTATTGGACTTTTTTGCAATACATGATTTTTAAGGACATTTTTGCTACCGCCCCATAATCACAGGACCAGTTTTGCAATTTTACCTTTTAAAAGTTATTTCCTTTTTGGCCCCAGCTGTGCAGGTTATCCTTGTTTTACATTTCCATATTGCCGTACTCCAGATATATATAAAAAAGGGATAATTACAAACCCCCAAGGTTTGGGCTAATTACAGAAAAAACTTGTCTGAAATCTTAGGGTAATATTTGAGAAACATAAGGGGAGCTTTTGAAATATTTTTTGATATGAAGGGGGAAATGTAAGACAAATCAAACCTAAAGTGGATTTTTGTAATTTCCAAAAATCTCTAGTTTTTTTTTGTAATTATCCGAACCTCAAGGTTTTTTAGTAATTATCCCTATAAAAAAGAACGAAGAATTCCACGTTCCCGCATTTTTCTTCATTTACAGGTTTATTCAATTTGCAGGTTGCTCGGGCCAGATCGAGCAAGCAGCCAATATGAAACTCCAGCTAACAACAATCTCCTCTGTATCACCAACGGTGAACCAACAGATGCTTGAACCCACTTTTCCTCCTTCCATGCCGACGAGCAACATGACC
The DNA here is from genome assembly GCA_016081115.2 of Rehmannia glutinosa. Lineage (NCBI taxonomy): Eukaryota > Viridiplantae > Streptophyta > Magnoliopsida > Lamiales > Orobanchaceae > Rehmannia > Rehmannia glutinosa. The sequence goes on from JABTTQ020001909.1 coordinate 652,268, forward strand.
GTGCCTCCACCTACCCATCCTCTAACTTCATTTGCAAACTCTACCGAAGAGGAGAGCAAGAAAGCAACGGCTGCTGCCGTTGCTGCAAAATTAGCTGCTTCAACATCTTCTGCTCAGATGCTCACATCAATTCTCTCTTCTCTGGTAGCCGAAGAGGCCGCATCAATGAGCAGCGGTTTGAAAAGGCCGAAGCTAGAGCCGCCCATGCAATTCTCCGACGCAAAAACCCTGATAATTCAGCCTTTTTTCCTAGCGCACACCAGGTGCTCACTAGTATGCCACCTGGCACAACACAACCGATTTCCCAGTTGAACCAATTGCAAACTCCGTTTCTTCCACCTCCACCGCCACTAGCCCCAGGTAATTCCCCTGCAAATCAGTTGGGCCAATCTAATATGATGGGAATGTCGTACGGTTATGGTACCATGGCGTTTGCTCGGCCGGGCCCGCCACCTCAGCAAACTCAGCCTCCACAACAGATGCAGCAGCCTGCGAGTGGCGGATATTTCAGGCCGGTGGGTGTTGGGTTTTATGGGCAAAGCCATCAGCCGCCAACACCGCCTATACACCGCCAGTGAGTTGGTGGTGGTGGAGTGGGACTGCTTTGTCATTTTTGTATATTAATATGATAGTTATATATGACTAGAAACTTTAGACAGTTTTTATGTAATTCACTATCCTCCTGTCGCACTTGTGATATTAAGATTGGGTCCTTTTGAGACTTGGCATTTTGATACTTGTTGTAGCTCGTGTAAACTAAATGTAGAATTTTGAGTATTTAGTTACAGATAGATTAAGGATAAGATCCAACAGGAAGTCCGAAGTAGTGTTTTTTTGGTGTTGCTGGTATGCTTAATTTATGCTTTTTTTTGGGGAGTTTTAGGTTATGAATCCCATGTTCAAATTTATTCTTCAAATGCAAATTTCTCCTAATATTTATTCTTTCTTAATACGTTATATTTTTGGATAAGTTCGTTCGTTGTACATTTTCTAGCCCCTATAATTTTTTTTTCAACCCCACAAAGTATAGGTTGTGATTGGTTCTGAAATTTTTTCCAAGAGTTTTCATTTTTGAGTGAAAATTTCTTTGAAGTGTGATTGTTTGGGGAACAAATGAATAATTTTCAAAGAAAATCTTGTTTCTCTATAAAATTAACTAATTTTGCTCTTTTTCTCTCAAATTTTTCAGTGACCAATTATATTATTTATTTCTTTCTCGTCCCCCTATTTTATATTTCATATAAAGAATTTCGATAATTTCTTTAATTTATCATTATTTTTATTATTATTATCTTAACCTTGCTAACAAAAGGTATACAATGAGATCTATATTGCCTATCTTTGAATTAATTTTTCATTTTTATTCAATTTTATTACATTATATTTTACATAATTTCTTCCACGAATATTTTATAAACAATCAAGATCTCAAAAAGATTATCCATCACATCAACACAACCATTACTTTTTCTCTATACATCAAATCTTCATTTTTAAAATAAGTTTCACCGCTATTCTCTTAAAAATAAAAGTGGATGGGACGAAAGCCCAACCAATCACACCCATAGCTTTTAGTTCTCTCATGGCTTTACCATGTTGAGCTAACAATCTTCCTTGTAGGTCATTTTGGGTTCATTTGGTCTAATTACAAATATAAGATACGAGTTTCAAGTTCTCAAAAATGATGAAAATTTGGAATGAAAGCAATTCGTGATGCGTGGTTTTGGCTAGACTTAATCGTGCAAGTAAACACCCTGGACAAAAAACCACGACACAATGTATCCATTTGCAAAGGGCACCGTTGTTACATTTCACCGGTATTGGGGGAATGGATAATAATAATAAAAAACCCAGTACGATTGACCTAGAAAAGTTTCGTAGAAATCCGCTTAAGATTTGATTCCGTTTAAAATTTAACTCCAACTATTAGTTGATTTGATGAAAAAGTTGAGAGATGTAATCATAAGATGTAAAATGAAAAGTTTAAGGTATTTGCAAGATTTAAAAAGTTGAGACATGTATTTGGAAAATATGAATGAAATCAGCAAATTCCGTTAGTTCACCTAATAGTTGGTGGAAATACTATAAGACAAAATAAAACCTCAAAGAAGCTCTCTAATTTTGGAACCTCTCGTTTTTTTTTTTTTTCTTTTTTTAAAATTATCCCTTTGGAAAATTGAAAAGTGCCGCATTTCTGAAGTATGAAAACATTCTGTATTTTCCAGTGGGGTAGCTTCTAATTAAAGGACTATATCTCGAAATTTTACCATGAAATTAATGAAACTTGGTGAAAGATATATCTTTAGACCGATTTTTCTGTCCGAAAAGATCCCATATTAAATTAAGAAAAAGGGTATAAAATCTCGGGTGTCAATTTGGGTCATCGAGTTGGGTTCATATTTGATTTCAGTTATGCTCAAAATACATAAAAAAATTAAGTAAAAAATAAAACAACTACGTTTTTAGACAAATTGGTAATTTCGTGTCGGTTTCATGTTAGTCGTGTTTGTATTTCTCTCATAACTTCGTCGTCAGATTCGTATTTGGAATTTCGTGTCGGATCATTAATCGACACCCCTACTAAATCCCAGTTTAGACAAAGAACAAAGAGGATTCCAATTAGGCGGCCACAAGTGCCCATTCCCTTGTCTTATTGAAAACTAATAAAAAGACTTCTAAAAATATTTATAAGAATGAAACATAAAATCCAAAAATAGGACAATACATAACATTGTTTTATGGCATGCCAAATAGACAATTTATTGTAACCTTACATAGTTTATTGATAAAAATATTTACTCCCACCCTATATAAACCCTTCAAAACCATGAAATTTTATCAGTTGAAAATTAAAACTAAGCAATCATGTCCAAGAATAGCGTAATATCAATACTATTCGCATTTCTAATGGGATTTGCATTTTGGTGCTACGTGACCACTAGTCCATTCTCTAACATTGCTTCATTTCGAATGCTAACTATGATCGTGTCTTAGACGACGTTCAATCGAACGACATGGTTTTCAAGAAATCGATTTCGGCAAGTATGGTGGAATGATGATGGAGGATGATGGTTTGATGGAGAAGTACCATAGAAAACTGCAGGGATGTGTGTGTAGCTGCGCTTGTGGTTGTTCAGCTAGAGGCTGTGCATTTTGCTGCCTCACGGCAAAAAATGGGACTGTTTGATCTCATGTTCTCTCTGGATTGTCGTGTTTTTGTTGTTGTTGTTTTTTTTTTCTTCTTGTTTTTTCCTTATTTTCTTTTTGTGTGTGTGTGTGTGTGTGTGTTTTTTTTTTTTGGCCTTGCCAAGGTGCTATTGTTGTATGATTGGTTAAGAAATATGGTATCGGAGTTCTGACTATCTGCATGTTGTGGTACAATGTCTTAGTCATACTAGGGAGTGTTTGAAAATTCTAAACAAAGTGATTCCCAACTTCTAAATGGAGAAAACAACTATTTCTTCTATGTTAAAGTTGGGAATCAATTGTTTTAAAGTTTGGAAACAGTTCCTATATGTAGGATTGACCAAATGAAACCAAAAGTGGGTTTCAAACCGAGCCGAACAGTGGTCGACGATTATGGGCACTATTGACCGGTTAATTGTTTCAAAACCGAATCGAACTATGGTAGAACCGACGGTTTTTTAAGGTTAAAACTAACGATTTTTATATTTTTGTAAACATATCCTAGAAGAAATGTTAAATATTTATTATAATGTGTTATATTCAGTAACTACATGTGACACATTTTAAACCAAATGTTGTGTTTGAACCACGTGAACATTAATTCCTCTATGCTCTAATAGTATATGTAGACAATTTAATTTTATTATTAATATTAAGTATAAAACTTAATTGAATATTAAGTCCAAGTCTTTTTCTTCCTTTTATCTCTCTCTCTCTCTCTCTCTCTCTCTCTCTCTCTCTCTTTTAAATAATATTGATAAACCATTTTAAAAAAATCAAAAAATTATCAAAAGATGAACAAACGGTTCCGACTAAAATCGAACTGAACCGTGGGGGAACCGGGTTTCAAGCTAGAATGGCTGTGAGGCAATGGTTCGGTTCCAGGTTCCTTCAAAATAAGAAATCGAAATGGAATCGACGATTCCGAACCGTGGCCACCCCTACCCATATGTACTAATCATTTGATTCTTATATTGCGAGAAAAAAAGGAAGAAAAAGCAAGAAAGGTAAAAAAGGGAAAAAAGGAAACTTTCATAAATTTGGAATGATACCTACATTAGCAGAAATTCCAAGATTTTGGAGCAGGCTAAATGCCTTTTATTACCTCATGTGAAAACTGAAATAGTTGAAGCCCAAGGAGTCATATAGATAAATTTGACATACGAGAAAATCCGAGAAAAGAAAAAATAAGAGAAGAAAAAGAGTCCTGACAAAAAATATTAGCGAATAACTCTCTTATGAAGTTAAAATATTAGATGACCAAGTGGTCAAAACTCATGTTACGTAAGCAATCATCCCCTTGTCTTTACATATTAAAACTAATAAAATAAATTCTCATAACTTAGGAATGCAACATATATAAACACCGAAAATAGGACAATACATAACATTGCTTTAAGCCAAATCAAAAAGACAATTTATTGTGCCTCACATAGTTTATTAACAAAAATATTAATTTACTCTTTCCCTTTATAAACTCCGAAAAATCCATGAAATTTATCACTTGAAAGTTAAAACTAAGCAATCTTAGTAACTAAGCAATCATGACTAAGATATGTATCAATTTATAAAAAATATGAAGTATGAGTACTAAATTGGTAACTCGAAAATGTCGATACCAAACCAACAAAGTGCCTATAGATCGTACTAAAAAATCAATAATCTTAAATTTTAATTATTCTTGAGAGTGATGTAACACACAAGTACCTATACAAATAAATCTAATTACTTTACAGATGAAATAATAATAATTGATTGCAATTCACTTCAATATTTCTGTAACAAAAAATGAAATATATCAATATGTAAAATTCTTCTCCTTTATTTGTGAATAAGAGACACAATATATGGTTACATAGATTTTTATTGCAAGACTTAAATAAACAAGAAAAAAAAAACTCTTAAGATAAAAACGAAGACCATGCCTACACACCGACATGCTATCTTGTCCTTTATTTATCATAGTGTATATAAGTGAGTACTAGAGACTCAAATGGGTAAGGATATCACTCATAATAGTTGAAAATGCAATTAGATTCGCACCGAAAATCTTATAGTGGTGGCATTTAGAACCCTACCAAGTGTGCCCAAAACAACTGTTCCAACACCTCTAACGCCGGACACAAGGGCACCACTGGTGGTTGATAATGTAGAGCATCGCAAAGATCAAGTGGAAGTTGGACGGTGGCAACACATGGAACTATTGAAATATGGGCAGGCCAAGGAAAAGTCCTTGTCCTCTTGGAACTATAATGTTAAAGAATCCATTGGCATTGGTAGTATTTTGGCCAATTGTCGTGGAAGCACCGAAAAATCGATCGCAGTTCAACGACAACTGCTCCAAAGAATACCTGGCCGGGCAATTTCGGTGGATATGCAAAGATTTGGCCGTTTACACTCAACCCATTGAGGGGGTTGATCCCAAATATTTGTCCATTGGCTAATGGGGTTGCTGTTGCAAATAGAACGACAATGAAGGAAAAAGCGAAGGCATAATTGCAAGCCATATATTTAGAGGTTTGGGGAATTAGAATTTGCTAATACTTTGTACTTTGTTTCTTTGTTTTGTCCAAAAATGTAAGGAAAAAAACCACAATTTATACACGTTTCTTTCCCTACTCCACCAAGTAGCTTTTTTATTTCAAATTTATTTTCAGTCTGTTCTTATCATGTTTATTAAAGTTTAGGAAACAAGTTGTGTTTCTCTATATGTCAATTTGAAGTTAGGGTTGCCAAACTTTTCTCAATATGAACTAGAATAGTTTGAAACTATAGGGCAGTTTCCCTATTAATCAAAATATTTTCTGAAATCATTATATGAAAGTCATAACTTAAGTATATAAGAACTTTATCAAATGGCTAAGTAATGAGGATTTTCAGGATAGTCCTTGTAGAATAGTAAGAAACATTTTCAAATTCTTCAAGAATATGCTTTTAATTAAATTGAAGCATTTGGTTGCTGTATTTTTGTTGATCCAATATATTTAACTAATAATCTGCACAAGGACAAACATTTAATTAGGTTTAAGCGACGATAATTTCCTTTAATTTCGTATAGATGTGCCAAATATTAGTGATCAAATGTAAAGTTATAGCTCGAATCCTAACATGATACTTGGATCAAGCCACCGCGTCTACGAGTTGATGTCTATTTTATAGCTCGAAGTTGGAAAAACAAACTAGTTAATTAAGAACTTTTGCCATGCAATTTGTTCATAGGTTTATCATATAGCTAGGTGGAGAGATATATGAGAAAAGTCATAAGATATATTCTTTTTTTTTTTTTTTTTGAGGAAGGTAAGATATATTCTTAGGATAGTAGAACGTTGTCGATATGTTTGATATCAAAAATAGAAAGCCGCTTACCGTGAGACCGTAAGGATTAATCATAACCGCTTCCATTAAATAATTGATGGCTGAGATTAGAATGAATAAAATTAGATTAAATATTTAATTAAATTACAAAAAAGGTAACACTGTAAATCACAATAAAATGTAACCTCCTTACCATTAAATATGGGTAGATAAAAATAGAAATAAAATCAAATAATATCAGTTACGTTTACGGGCGTAGCCAGCCGTCTCTAGTACCCCTAGCCCAAATTTTTTCCCCCTACCTCAACTATTTCTTCCCATTAAAAAAAACATATAATTTTTATTTTTATTTTTTTACCTTATAAAAAATGCAAAAAAAAAAAAAAAAATTTGTGGGGTGGGGGTGGGGGCAGGGAGCCCCTACATCCGCCCTTGGTTACGTCCATACATATATCAATCCCACTAAAATCGCCATCAAATCCCACAATCAAATCTCTCTCTCTCTCTCTCTCTCTCTCTCTCTCTCTCTAACCCACCATTATCTGATAACAAGATTATCGTGACTCTAATGCATATTTAGAATAAATATACTGCATAGATAGTTATCAGACACTGCACAGTTAGTTATTGTTTAATGCATACATGGTTATAATAAAATACATATTCATATTTTATTCGGTGCATAGATAGTAATGAGATAATGTTAAGTTAATTGTTGTTTGATTCATATATAGTTATGAGGTAACACATAGTTAGCTGTTATTTGATGCATATATAATTATGAGAAAACTTTCATAAATTTGGAATGATACCTGCATTAGCAAAGTTTAAAAATTCCAAGATTTTGGAGCAGGCGAAATGCCTTTTACCTCATGTGAAAAACTGAAATAGTTGAAGCCCAAGGAGTCATAGATAAATTTGACATACGAGAAAATCCGAGAAAAGTAAAAAAAGAAAAAGAGTCCTGACAAAAAATATTAGCGAATAACTCTCTTATGAAGTTAATATATTTAGATGAGCACAAGATTTAGAGCAAGTCTCTTGTGAGACGGTCTCACGGATCTAAATCCGTGAGACGGACCTCCTAAGGGCTCCGTATTGAGAACATGAACCATGAAAATAAATTTAAAAATAATAATAAACCATGAAAAAACAAAAATAAACCCTAAAAACATGAACCATGAAGAATAAACCCGAAAAACAAAAATAAACCCAAAAAATAAAAAATAAACCCTAAAAAAATAAAAATCCTAAAAACTCAAATCAATTAAAAATAAACCAATGAAACAAAATAAACCCTAAAAAAATAAAATCTGAAAAAACCTTTACAACTTTATGTAAGGGCTCCGTCTCACGGATCTAAATCCGTAAGACCGTCTCACGCAAGTTTTTGCCCAAGATTTAGATGTAGCCGAAGTGGTACGCAAGCAATCATACATGAAATATCATCCCCTTGTCCTTGCATATTAAAACGAATAAAATAAATTCTCATAACTTTAGGAATGCAACATATATAACCTCCAAAAATAGGACAATACATAACATTGTTTTATGCAAAATCAAATAGACAATTTATTGTACCTTACATAGTTTATTAACAAAAATATTTACTGCTTCCCTATATAAACTCCGCAAAATCCACGAAATTTATCACTTCAAAATTACAACTAAGCAACCATGACTAAGAGTAGCATTGTGTCAATACTGTTCGCAGTTCTGATGGGATCCATACTAATTTGGTGCTACATGACCAGTCCATTCACTAATGTTTTATTGAATAGTAATTATTATGAGTCGAATAATACGTACATCTTAGACGTTGATCAATCGAATGACACAGTTCCCAAGAAATCAATTTCCAATATCATTGGTGGAATAATGGATGATGGTTCGAACGAGACGTACCATAGAAAATTGCAGGAATGTGTGTGTAGTTTGCATAGTTTGTTGTGTTATGAGCAAAAATGGGACTGTGTGATCTCATGCTCTGTGTGTGTGTTTTCCTTATTTTCTTACTTTTTTTTTAAATAAAAACTTGTTTGTACTTTTTGTCGTGCAAACATGTTGTGTATGACAGAGTAATTGTTGTTATATGGTACTGGTTTTTCAGGAAAATGGCTGGAAAAATGGGACAAAAAAGAAGTAGAGGATAGAATTCAGTTCTATCTCCTCAAGACGAAATTGCCCTGTGTATAGTGCTGTTAACGGTAAAATCGTCTCTAAGATACGATGACTTCGGTTCTTAAGTTAGTAGCACTTACAAAATTTAAGAACCAATGAACTAAATAAGTATTCCAACTTTCAAGCTTTGAAGGAACAAAAAAATCAATATGCTGATTAATGCAATGTGGTTTCAAATTTTATCTTTTGATTAAAGTTCTTATTTCAATCATTAGGGGAAGATATTCATAAGCATCTCGGTGTCTTATGAAAATCAACATGACTTTTGGCTCGAAAAGACATGTCCAACAACCAAAAAATCCATATGTTAGCTCCAACGCACTAGTCCAGAGGTGTGCGACTGCACTCTCCAGTGTGCGACCACGCGTGTAGGACCCAATGGGTGTGAGTGAAGTCTAGAAGGGTGGGGGAAAGACTTTATCAAATTTTCGATTCTAATTAAAATCAGAGTTTTACAAGAAAACAACTAAGTCTTTTGAAAGACAATTGTATTAAGCTTCAGCAGAAGAGTTAACCACTCAACAGACTCTGAGAGAGCTGTTGATAGAGTAACTCAGCCGAATGAAGTTTAACCTTTAGAAAATCAGTTTTTTTGATTTTTTACAGCGAAAGTCTTACACTCTTTTAAACTTGGTTTATCAACACTTATACTTTTTGGATTGATTATTATCAGTTGTATAGCAAATATAACAAGTAAATAAATTTATAGAAATTAAATGCAGAATTTAAATAACATAGATTTATAGTGGTTCGAGGATGAGGTAATTCTTCTACTCCACTTTTCTCTTACTCTAGGAGGAATCCACTAAAGTAACTGTAACTTTGTTACAAAAGTACAACAATTCAAGTTAGTTTTGATTACACAGCCAGCTACACTTCTGGGGATTGATCATGCAACCTCACTACTTCAGCTCTTCAAATCTTCTAGAATTGATCATGCAACCTTCCTTCAGTTCTGAATCTGGTTGGACCTTGAACCTCACTATATTCCCTCCACTTCTTGGAAACATAGACCCCTTTGCTTATCAGATGTTTTCCTTTTCAACTTTGAAGAACAACTTCTATCTTCTACGTGAATGTGTTGGATAAATTGTCTTTCGATGTAGGCTCGAGGATGCATGAATTTTCGCTTGAGAAAGTATTTGCAGATATTGCTTGAATGCTTGTAAGTTCTGTGTATTGCTTCAAATAGTTGCTCTCTCTTTTCTCTTTGAAAATTCCTCAGTCTTTTATACCAGGGGTTCAATTTTTGTCCTGTGAAGAGATAAATAAAATTCACACTCTTACTTTTGTTTATTGGCTTGTCTTGTTTCTGCAACTTTGAATTTGACCCAACCCTTGAATTTAGTACTTGCAGGCTCCTGAAATGGTTCAGAGTTTTGCATGCCTCTCATTGGCTTAAGCTTCTTGCACTCTTTCAGCAAGAAATCTTTAAGTTTGTCGGTATGTCTCTATTACCAAAATAGGCAAGTCTTTGACTTTCAACACAACGGACTTCTTCAGTTGTCTCTGAGTCTTTCAACTGCTTTACCCCTTGAGTTGAGTCATCTCTTTCATTCCTTGATTGACTTTGCTGTAAGTCTTCTGAAAGACTTAGCTTACGTACTTGACTGAAGCTCTTCTGATTCACCCAGTTGTGATTCAGTTGATTCTTCTCTGCATTCTTCAGCAAGTCTTCTGCATACTTCTACTTAGCTGCTATTGACTCTACTAATTTATCTAACTATTACAAAGTAGAAATTATATACAGAATTGGGGTACCAACTTTCTAATACAAAATTTTCTGAGCATCATCAAAATATATACAATAAATTTCCTAACAATTTTCCCTTTTTGATGAGGCCCAAACTTTTCTACAAAATGACGTGCTGAAAATTAAATAATTGAAAATAAATGTATCAATTTTATTCATGAACATTCATCACTTACATTATTGTATGCATATTACAAGTACATTGCAAAAATATTGACAACTATCTTCTCATCTCATTTGTTGTCTTCTTCTCCATTTCTCTTCATCAGCTCTCCTTTTTCTTTCTTCTTCATCTCGTTTTCTCCTTCTTTCTTCATCAACTTCCCTTCTCTCATCTTCTTCTATTTTTCTAAGCCGCAGTTCCTCCATCTCATATTTTCGTGCCAATTCACTGGCTTTACGCTCATCTTCTCTGCACTGAGCTTCGCTAAGACACATCCAGTATGGCACATCTTCTTTTAAAGATTAATGACCATGATTCCACCTAATCTTTTTGGTGGAGAGCTCCCGTCTCCCTGACTAGAGTGAGAATCTCTGCCTTTTCCTCTTTCTGCACTTCTTCCCTCTGCATGGCTTACTCCTCTAGATACTTGGCTGGTGGGTGGCTGCTAACTTTTAGAAGTCCGCTGACTCTTGTTTTTCTTCCTTGAGTCGGCTGCTTCCTAGTCTCTTCAATATCTTTCAAGCCCTTTGCCCAGTTGTAACCAACACCCCATGGATCAACAAAGGCTTGTTCTGGACCACGCCGCGTCATTGATACTGCCAGCTTATTTTGGGATGACTGCCACCTTCCTATTGTTATAAGGAATGAATATCGGACCCTTCTGAAAAGTCGTGCTTGACCTTCTCCTTGGTGCTTTCACTTCGACCTGTGATGTTTGCCTGGGAATTTCTATTTATCTTCTTACGAAGCCAACAACGAATATTTTCCAAGCAGCGAATGAGATCACACCACTTACTCTTGTTGCAGCGGCAAGATACAGATCCCAAGCATTACTGATGTACATCCCTACATAATCCCTTCCGATAAAAGAGTATCGAACTCTTCATTTGACCTTTCTTCCAAGGGAACTGTTGGTGGAATAACTTCTCTTGGGACCAACCCTACTGGTGGACCGCCATATTATTTCTTCAGCTTCTCAATCCTTTCCTTCTGGTTTTTGTCAAGCTTGGAAATTTCTTCTTTCGATTTCTGAAAAGCTAACTCTGCCTTTTCTTTAGCTGACAAGGATGTTGGGAGTTGAGACAGGATCGATGTGGTGCCTTTAATCAATGTTGTAGGGAGTGCTTTCTATTCTCCCATTTGACATCATGACTTGAGGAAGGTTGGACTGATCTGAGAATGGAGTCGAGTCTCTTCTGGGTCATGGAGTCTGCTGTTGATTGACCTGAGTACTTGCAGCTGTTTCTTCACTGATGACAACTCTTCTTTCATTGTAGCTTCCATGCACTCCAAATTTTTCTCCATCTTAGTTTGCAGCAGCTCCATATCTGTTAAATGATTTCTTTCCATGCGATCGATATTATCTCTTTGCATGTACTGGAATGCAAGTTGATCAGCATCCTAGGCCAACAGCTCAGAGTACAACTATCTAAAGTAACCAACTTGCTCCCTGCGAAGCGCTTTAGTCTCCTGTGTCCATTCCTTGATTCTTAGCATTGCTCCACGGATATCTCCTGAGATCATGGCATCATAATAGTCAATTCGAGTGCCTAAATTTGCAAAAACTTTATCCGTTGCCTCCATTTCTTCACATATTACTTTGAAGACTCTGCGAAAGTCTGCAGCTTGTTTATTGGTGTCCTCTGGAGAAAACTAGAATTCATGGCCATAGTGAACAATTCTTGTATCCGAAGGAACATGTAGATCATCTGGGTTCACATGGACTCAGAATCTGGCAGTTTCTTCCTCGGTTTCTTCTTCCCACGGGATCTCTTCTCGGAACAAAAAATATAACATACACAGATTATCAATAGGATATGAGGAACGTCCCAATCATCCTTCGGGAATCCTTGCCTCGTCACCTTGACCAACAACTCTTTGTGCCTGAAAAAGCTTCATCGATAGATGCAGTTGTGGTATCCTCATCGAGCCGATCGCGCCTCAATCGTCTCGAACAACTTCTTGGGCAAAGCAATTTAAACTTCCTTTTGAGTTAACCTTGCATCAGCTATTTCAACAGCCTCATTTTCGGGAGATTGAGCTAGTTGAGGAGAGGGATCAACCAACACAAACCTCATTCTGGTGTATTTCAAAGTATCCTCTGGATCATTGGCCTCTTTGTCAGATTTATCCGATTCACTGGCTTTCATTTCTTCATCTATGCCTGAATATTTTGCCTCTTATTCAATCTCTGTCAGTGCATCTATGATCATTGGCTCAACAGTTTCACATTCTGGGATAATTATCTGCGCATCACCAGTCACTTCAACATTCCCCCTAGCAATCTCAACTGCTAATGAGTCTTGATCAATCCCTGTAGCAGTCTTAACCGCAGTTGAGACTTCTATCATGGTGGCATCCTCAGTAGTCTAAACTACTAGTATTGCACTTTCACTGCCAACAACTGTCTCAACTGTTGTGGCCCTCACAGAACTTCCAACCCGTGCCTCTTTCTCAACAGTCTCAACTGCTGAAACTTCATGGGCCTATATTTCCACTTCTTGTGCCTCAGCTGCAATAGTCTCAACCACTGGAACTTTGCTGGAATTTACATTTCCTTCTTCAACAGTACTCTCACCATCGCCTCCAAACTTTAGAGGTTATTCTTCTTCCCCTACAGCCGTCTCCCACATGGCTGTAGTGTGCCCAATTTACCCCTCATCTGGCTCACTAGCTGACTGATGTTGAATTAAGCTAGGGTCAACTAACACTGGGGATTTGACTGTTTCTCTTGAATACTCAGCCAATTCGATCTCTGCTGTCCAAACAACATTTTTAGGGTGTGGCTCAACTGGGTTTCCCCCTTTGCATATCTTCATCCAAATTCACTACTTCCATACCAACTTCATCTCTATTCCCCTTATCTTCAACTTCCTCGTGAGAGTGGGTGTGTGATGAGAGAGTAGTTGTGTCTCTCACCACACCTTCAATGATAAGGGTGGGGGATGATGGTTCCCCAACCCCAGATAACTGAGCCCTCTCAAACATCTCACGGGATTCTTTGAGTGCTTGTCTCAGCTGTGCAGCCTCCACTACATCAACTCATTTGATTTCTTCCTCACCACTGCTGTAATTAGGGATGGGCCAACTAACTCCCCAAAAAGACACATGTGGGTCTCAAATGTGCTTTTTCCTTTGGCCATTTCATTCTTTTTCTCGTCCTTTTTCTTCTCGAAATGTATCTCGTTGGTGTATACTTCATCATGAGCTTGAGTAACAAATGCACAAAAAATGAAATCGAGGATAGAACTCGGTTCTATCCCCACAAGAGAAAATTGCCCCGTGTAATGGTGCGACAATCATCTCTAAGATACAATGACTTCCGTTCTTAAGTTAGTATCACTTACAAAACTTAAGAACCAACGAACTAAATAAGTGTTCTAACTTTCAAGCTTTGAAGGAACAAAAAAATAAATATGCTGATTAATGCAAGGTGGTTTCGGATTTTATCTCTTAGTTAAAGTTCTTATTTCAATCATGAGGGGATAATATTTATAAGCATCTACGTGCTTATGGAAATCGACATGATTTTTGGCTCGAAAATACATGTTCAACGACCAAAAATGCATCCGTTAGCTACAACAGACGCACTAGTCCAGACATGCGTGAATGCCTATCCATCACGTGACCACACGCGTAGGTGTGTCGCAGGGTGCACGCGTGCTGTTAAAAACTTTTTGTCCAACATGCGCGACCATGCACGAGATGTGCAACCGTACACTGGTTGCGTAGACGCGCACGACACGCGCACGGGTCTAGATTGAGTAATTTTTTTAAAGGAATTTAAATAAATGTTGTCCAAAAAATATATAGGCTTTGAGTCCCAAGCCCAAGACCTACGAACGGAGCCAGAGTCGAGCCGATCGACGATGGCTCCAAGCATGTGTATTTTGAACCAAACCCACAAACATGTAGGTCCTACTTCATTTAAAAATATTGGTGCCCAAGGTCCCAAACCCATTACTCAAACTTAGACTTGAAAAAGTGAGCTCATGTTGACTTTATATCTTATGCGGGAAGGATTTCCACTCCACCCCCACTTTTTCCAATTTCCATATTATTTTTCTTGGTTTAAGTGACCAACTTGTTGCATTAATTTTTTGTTCATCCGAAATTGATTTTGAAAATTTTTAAATGCTAATCTCATCTACCCACTTAGTAGAATTTGATTATCTATTTTATTTATATTTTCTATGAATGGAAACCACTTAAATATTTGATCAAATATGGGTCAAAACCCATATTTTCAAAATAAAATTCCAACAATCACTCACATGAATGAAATTAATGTATGTATGCATATTCGCTTAAAAGTCTCGCGACTATTATTGCATCAAGATATATAAATAGCTTGTGGCTTTGAACATTTCTTAGTAAATTCTATCGGATTTACTAGCTGCTTAGTGACGCGATGTTTTGAACTACTCAACTGTTTGTATAAACCAAGACAATAATATTTACACAATAATAATTCTAACACTTATTGTTCTCATGTTGTGTCCATTTTGGCCCTGGATCATATCTTAGATTTATAAGTATTTTTTTGAAGCGATCATTACATATCACTCAAGTGATCTCTTATTGAAGAAAATCCTGTCATACTCTACCTTTCCGGTAGGAATCATTAAAAGTCTAAACTTAACCTCACCACATTCTACAAGTTTGCACTTGGAAGTTCTGGGAACAAGCTGAATACATTTTCTAAGTGTTCATCTGAATATTCATAACTTAGTTGTCCCATTGAACCAAGGTCTTTGAACAACTATGAATATTCTTATTTTGTGGATTTTAAACCCATTCCACTTAAGAACTTATATAATTGATCTCGATTTATTCTTTTTGTTAATGAATCCACTAGGTTTTTCTTTGACTTTAAATACTCAACCGAAATAACTCTATTCGAGTTTAGTTATCTAATGGTATTATGTTTTAATATGTCTCGATTTACCATGATACATACTACTTTGTGCCATTCCAATTACTGATTGACTATCATAATATATCAATACAGCTAACACAGGTTATTCCAATAAGGAATATCTTCTAAGAAGTTTCTAAGTCATTCAACTTCTTCTCCGGCTTTATCTAAAATAATAAACTCAGATTCTATAGTGGATCGAGCTATACACGTTTGTTTAGAAAATCTCCATGACACCGCTCCTCCATCTATTGTGAACATATAGCCACTTGTGGATTTGGAGTCTTTTGTGTCTAATATCTAATTGACATCCCAATATCCTTCTAATACTGCTGGATATCTTGTATAAAGTATTCCATGATTCATGGTATACGTTAAGTATCTAAATACTCTTGTTAAGGATTTCCAGTGACCCTTATTAGGGTTATTTGTGAACCTACTTAGTTTGTTCATTGAATATGAAATATCTGAACGTGTACAATTTGTTAAGTACATCAGACTGCCAATTATCCGTGCATATTCCAGTTGAGAATTTGGTTCTCCTCTATTCTTGGACAAGTATAGACTTAGATCTATATGTATATTAGCCGTAGGACTTTTGAAAGCATTAAACTTTCTAAATACACTTTCAACATAGTGGGATTATGACAAGGCAATTCCATATGAGGTTCTAGAGATTTTAATCCGATCCATAGTTATCAGATAATCCCATATCTTAATTTCATGTCAAAGTTATTCTTTAGCATATTCTTAGTATTCATGATTATTTCATCATGGTCATCCAACCAATGACCATTCGTGTCTTGAATTCGATCAATAGAGTTCCTACGATTTCGACCATTAGCAACCTGGTTGAAGAATGCTGTATTTTTATCTCCATCTCGTAGCCAATTCACTCGGGATCTTTGGAACCACATAGATCTCCTCCTTTTGCATGAGTACTGTGATTTTTTTCTCTAATTCCTTAGCCCCAGATATATTAACAGTAGTGGGCGGTAGGGCCTGAATTTTTGCAAGTTTTTTTCTTTCCTCATTCAGTTGTTTGTTGATGGACCCAAAATGGGTTGATTCCTAACAAAGCAGAGAACGACCAAGTTGTGTGATTTTCTCATGGATTTGAGAAGGTGAGTTGGCAATTTGAAATTTCACTGGATTTCGATCACCTGAGCGGTACATTTCAAATTTCTGGTGAAAATAGGATCAAAATTGATATTTAAGTTTACATGACTATTTTGCAAACGATACATTTTGTAGGACTATTTTGCAAAACCATACATAGTTACAAGACTATTTTGTCATTTGAAAATTTTGAAGGGCATTTTTTACGACCGCCTTTTAGTTACAGGACTATTTTGTAAGTTCGCCTTCAAGTTCTCAAAATTGATGAAAATTTGGAATGAAAGAAATTCGTGATGCGTGGTTTTGGCTAGACTTAATCATGCAAGTATTTTTTCATTAACATAACGTCTATGTTTATCTACTTGTTATTTCAAATAAACACCCTAGACTAAAAACCATAACACAATGAATTCATTTGCAAAGGTGCCATTGTTACATTTCACCTGTATTGGGGGAAGAGATAATAATAAAAAACCAACTATGATTAACCTAGAAAAGTTTTGTAAAGATCTCACACCAAATTAATCTGTCATTTTGTATATCAGTTAGAAGTTAGTTTTATTGTTAGTTTAGGTTAGTTATTTTACTATTCAAGTTAGTTATCGCATTGTCTATATATGTGTATTCACTACTACAAAACAGTCTTTTTACATCGGTTGGGGGAACATTCTACATTGGTTTTAAACCGATGTAGAATCCGGCGTAGTGGAATAGGGGCCTTTGTTACAACGGTTACTGAACCGATGTAGAACATATTTTCCTACATCGGTTATGATACAACCGATGTAACAAATGGACCCTTTACATCGGTTACTTGGACAACCAAATGACCGATTACATCGGTTAGTTAGACAACCGATGTAAAGGACAAAACCGAACAATTTATATTGGTTAGTTAGACAACCGATGTAAAGAGACAAAACCGAACATTTTTACATCGGTTAAAATAATAACCGATGTAAATATCCATATTTTACATCGGTTTGTTCTTTAACCGATGTAATATTTTTTTTTTTTTAAAAATACCGCTTCATAAAATGAAACCCAACCTCAATTTTTTTTTTGATTTTTACAATACAATACGCCCGCCAAAGACCTATATATAATTATTAAAACAATACGCCGTCCCAACCCGCCAACTACAATACGATAGTAATAAACCAAAACACTATGTACCAACACTACGACAACAATTAAACAAAAACACCATTTACTAATATTACAACAAATTGCAATATTAAGTCAATCATATAAAAACAAAACGGATTATCATGTTTACAATACAATATATAAAATCCTTTCAACACAATAAACAAGGTGATCAATACAAGATTACTTGGTTGCTTCAGAATTCCATATGCCAACTTGGTAGTTTGGATTCTTTTTTAGAAATTAACCTACAAGAAAATACAAAAAATATCAACATTATAAGAACAATCAACTAATATAAGAACCATAATTTAAATATACTCAACCTAATATAATACAAGATTTTGACTAGTCCACACCCATCAACCTAAATATTGTACATTATTTCAACTGTTAAGTTAAAAATTAACTTAAGAGATGAGTCATAGTCTCTCAAGTCTCATATGTTCTCCATAAGTGAAAGAATTTGAAAAAATTAATTTTAGAACCATTTTCTTTTAATTAAAGGGCCGATGCAAGATCCAATAGATACTATTGTATTGACTAGAGTCGACAAATAAAAAGATTTCGAGATGTGATAAAAACTCCAGGATTAGATGCAATCAAAGCCCCTTAATATCCTAATATGAAAGATGGGGTTCAAAGAATAGAACATGTAGCAGAAAATTAATCTCACATTTTTTCAAATTAGAAAACAAATGTTATGGATTCAATAAATAAAAGATTGCTCTCCAATGTTCTTACCATGTACTCTTCTAGAAGGCATTTTCCTGCATTTTCTCGTTATTTCCACAATCTTATGGTGATGCCCACTGCTCAGTTCCTCAAGTCTTCACAACAAGGAACAATCATGGAATCAAGATTACCACATGCCTCATGGTCAAGTTGTAATGAACCCGCAACAGTTTGTTCTTGTTAATTACTTATAAATTATAATATACATGTTCGAACAATAATAAGGGTTAATAACAAAACCGAAATCTTACGGTTAATGGACGAGAGGAGATCCTTGCTTCCAAAGATTCGCATCTTCCAAAGGCGTAACTCACGAGAGAAGAGAAACGCCCACGTAAAGGCTTCAATAGTGGCCATCCCCCTAGAACAAATAACAGCAAATTCACATTAAGGAAATAAATATGCAAGGTAGACTTCTAATTTCTTCAAGAGATTACTACTAACCTCACTATTTCGTGATGGAAAGGGAAGACCAAGATACAAAGTTACTTCAAATATTCTGACTAGTTTTGCAATTATTTCACTTACATGTTAACAAAGACCAATCATCATTCATCATTTAAAATACTATCATTGCCATTTAAAATACTATCATACCGTCTTATCCATGGAACCGATTGCAAGAACTTAAAAGTTCAATATTTAAAAAGACAAAGGCAAAAAGGATGAAGGTACTGTCAAAAATCGCTTTGTAATGAAATGGAAAATATCATAACTTGTAACCATGCCATTTTCAAGATGGACTAAAAACAATTTGAATATAAGTACTGTTAAATATATTTTAATTTGATTGTTGACAAAAGTTTGGCACTTTGAATAACTTCCACTATGAAAATTAGTTCAGACAACAAAAATCTACTATATGAGGGAACTCGCCATTTTTTCGCAACAATTTAAATTTAATTACTCGTAAAACATTGAAATAGCATAAAATGAATGTCATTAACAAGACAATTTGTACAATAAATTGAAATTGCACAAGACGAGTCTCTATACCATAACATGAACTAAAAAGTCCACCGAAAGGAACTTGAGAGATACAAAATGGTTCAAGTAATCGCTTGGAACTAAAGGCATAAATTATAGCATCACGTTCATAATTGAAACACGTAACTCACTTTGTGAGAAAAAAAAACTATTGGGATACAAACATAGACCAACAAACATAGACGAGTCTCTCCTTGTTTGTTTGGGCGTGTGTGTGTAACATTTGAGTCCAGGGCGAGATAAGAAGAATAAAACTAGAAATCAATCATAAGTCATCTCATTCCAAATAGTTTTATACTTCTAGTGAATGCCGTAACATGAACACATGCGGTTGGGAGCGCACAAAGCGAGATGAAATGTCTAATATCTTGTATCATCTCGTGTTTTACACTTTCTAGAGAAGTGGCAAAATTCTCTGTTCTTTACGCTAGTGAAACTATTTCGTAAAATTCGGCTAAGGCAACATATTACACTTGAACATCTTTCAACTCTTAAAGATCAAGCACATCATACACACTATAAAGGAACTCGCGAACTCTTAACTTAGCAAATCAAGTAAACAATTTTTCACTTCCAGGTCCTCTATTGAAAATTCTTAGAAATCAAATCCTTACGGGTAGCGACATAGAATGACAACATTCAACAAACAATTAATTCTCGATGACTCATGAAGATTTTATGATATTTATTGTTTGAAACATCAAGACAATGCAACATTTCGTTCACCAATGATAGACTAATAATATGAAGAAAGGATATTAATTATCGTATGAACAATCTTGAAAACACTAACTTAAGTCCTTTAGAAAAAAGTCCTACTGTTCGATTTCACTTTGAATGAATTTGAGAGTGAAGTAGAACATTGAACAAATACTAATGATTGGAATATTAGTAATACTTTTTAGGAATTACTATCGAAGCACCACATAAATTGGTAGCTAAGAGTGTCAGAGATCGTTCACTAAGCACAGATTTTGACTAGTGTACTTGTGATCGAGGAAATCAAACGAAGGAGTCGAGGACAGATGTGATAGGTTTCAGAGGATTTCATGAATGATAGTATAAAAAAACCTTTTAACAATTTATGAAATTCATCTTAATACGTACTTAGAGTGTCATATAATATTTACCACAACAAAGATTAAATGTTTTTTTATCACAATCTTGACAAAAAGAATGTTTTATCATTTGCAAGGCCTGTGAACTTCTATGTCTAGATGTGAGGCATAAATTAAACCATAAAAACAAATACCATCACAAATTTCTTATGTTTGAAGCTCTCACTATAGTATAGTTATCAACTGCTGTTTTGGAGGTCCACGGAACTCGTCATTGGTTCGATGATCTAAAGTCCACAACACAATACCAATAAAAACAAAAAAAACAGCAGTAACCCCCCACATTTGACGAGAAAACGGCCTTAGAAAAGCCCAAGCCCCCATGTTCAACTTCCTAAATGGAGCCACCACCACAAGTCCAGATGCACCATACAGTTGTGTAAAATCTTCACAACATAGAACTTGGCCCTAAGCCAAAAGCAGATCCAGAACCAGAGCTATATCAACTGACAAATAATAAACAAATTACTTAAAAGGCAATCATCTAATAAAAAAATCCAAAATGTCACCAAAAATACTAACATATATATCCCAATTGAACACCAAGCACAATCATCGATTACTCGAGAATAAGCCCAAAAAGAACAACATCCACAAAAAAAAAAAAAAATGAACAAAAAGGACACATACTTGCATAGGTTTTCTCGAGCGTTTCCAATCGAAACGGAGTCTTCCTCTTATGCTTAGTCCTACCCCTCCGATCGGTCCATGCTCCTATTGATATCTCCTCCGAACCAGCCTCCATGAATACCGATTGCGCACCCACGAACCATAGAAATCACGACTTAAAAAAAAAAAAGGTTAGGGATTGAAACAACGAAACCATGAAAACCATTCTCCCTATCTTGACCGACTTTGATTTGTGCACATATGTGCCAAGTAAGATGAAGGTGCTCTAGCGGAATGATTGTGCAACGGTGGCGGCGGAGGAATGACGAGAGAAATCGAGAAATTTAATTTAGGGAAATAGAGTATAATCGATTTGAGAGAAGAAAACACCGAGATGTGAAGGGAATAGGGCAAATATTTACATCGCGTATTTAATAAAAAACGATGAAAACATCTTTAAAAATTTACAAATATGCCACTGGGTATTTTTCCTACATGTTACTTTATAACCGATGTAAAACATTTATTTCTGCATCGGTTCATTTGACAACCGATGTAGATATCTTCTAAAAAATTACAATTATGCCACCGCGTGTTTTTTTACATCGGTTGTGTAATAACCGATGTTAAACCACGATGTAAAATGTCTTTTTGTAGTAGTGATTGTATCAAAGAATGTAACAATACTTTTGAATAATGAAATTACTTCTTCTCTTGCTTTCTTTCTTTCAAGATTAATATGGTATCAGTTTGATTTCCTTCAATACGCTTTCTCCTGCTGCAAATTCTTCGATTCTAATCGGATTTCAACAACCTGATTCTTGGCTGTGTTGAATTCCTCATCAAGATTCGTTTCAAGACTCTTGAAACTCTGCTTCTTGAAACTCTGCTTCATTGAAGATTCATGGAGGTTCCTGGCTCAAGACCAACAAATCCAGTTGATGATTTCAGCTCTCCATTCTACCTACATCCTAGTGATAACCCTGGAGCGGTTATCGTTTATGAACCCTTCACAGGCAAAAATTACCTATCCTGGAGTCGAGCAGTCTCCGTGGCTCTTAGTGTCAAGAATAAGATTACATTCATAGATGGTTCTTTGGAAATACCATCTCTTTCATCTGTTCTTCTTTATACCTGTTGGCAACGTGCCAACAACCTGGTTCTTTCTTGGATATTAAACTCCATATCCAAGGATATGCGATAGAGTTTACTGTATTTTTCTACCGCAAAAGAGGTTTGGGAAGAGCTTAAAACTCGGTATGTTAGAAGTGATGGTCTTCGGGTATTTCATCTTGATAAATCCCTCAATTCTATCTCTCAAGGATCTCAATCAGTCACTGCTTATTATAATTCTTTTAAAGGACTTTGGGATGAATATATTAATTACAGACCTATCATAAGTGTTCTTGTGGCAAATGTTCTTGTGATATTTCTACTCAAATGGCCACAATCCAACAACAAGATTCAGTCATCAAGTTCCTTGTAGGCCTACATGAATCCTATTCTCAGATTAGAAGTCCATTACTTCTGGCTTCTCCTTTACCATATTTTTCAAAGATCTACTCATTTTTGCTGCAAGAAGAGACACAAAGAACTTTTCACAATTCCACAGAATCTGCAACTCATACTGATTCCTCAATGGCAATGTTGGCTAGACAAGGATTTAATCCCAAGTTTCAAAACAAAGACAAGAAAAAGGCAAAATGCTCTCATTGTGGATTTACTGGCCACACTGTTGATAAATGTTTCCAACTTATTGGATACCCTCCGGGCTGGAAAGGACCAAAGGGCCCTAGATCATTTTCTGATTCAAAGAGCAATGCTAACAATGTTCAAACTGGCCCTAGTGGCATTCAGTCCTCTGATCAAAAGGATAATTCTATGGAAAACTCTATTTTCTCTCATGACTTAGTTGAAAAATTTCTAACTTTTGCCAAAAGTGTTCAATCTAATGATTCTGCATAGGTTCATGTTACACCTCATTGCAATTCTGCCATCAATCATTCATCTATTCCTAATACAGGTATATCTCCTGTTTGTCTTGCTATTTTTAATAAAGGCAAGTTTAATTGGATTCTAGATACAAGTGCTACAGATCATATGATCTATGACACTTCTCTTTACACCAGTAGTCCTATACAGGTGTCCATCCCTATCCATTTACCTAATGGGAACATTACATATGCCACTCACATTGGTGATATACATATCACTGACTCTTTAATATTACACAAGGCTTTGTGTGTACCTTCCTTCTCTTATAATTTGATTTCCATCTCTCAGCTTATTAGAACCTCTCATCTTGTTGTACATTTTTTGCCATCTAAATGTCTATTACAGGACATGAGAACAATGCAGATGATTGGTTCTGCTGAGGAGAAAGCTGGCCTATATCATCTACATCTTCCTGTTGCCGCTATGTCTATCTTAGATACTAGTATTTGGCATTCTAGATTAGGACATATTTCTGCAAAAAGATTGTCTTTAATTCCCCAGTTAACTACTTCCAAATGTACAAACTTTGATTCTTGTGATGTTTGTCATTTTGCCAAACAAAAGAAATTGCCTTTCTATACAAGTTCTAGTTGTTCTCAATCCATTTTTGATTTTATTCATTGTGATATATGGGGACCTTTTCTACAACATCTCATAATGGTTTCAAATATTTTTACTATTGTAGATGATTATTTTAAGTGCACTTGGATATATATGATGAAGGCAAAATCAGAAACCAAAGATCATTTGTATGCCTTTTATAAATCTGTCAATACTCAGTTCAATATCAGGATAAAGTGCTTAAGATCTGACAATGGCCTTGAATTTTTGATTCCCAATTTTTATAAAGAACATGGTATTATTCATCAAACAACTTGTGTAGAGACACCACAACAAAAATGTGATTGTTGAAAGGAAACACCAACACCTTTTACAACTTGCAAGAGCACTTCTTTTTCAATCTAAACTTCTTTTGAATTTTTGGGATGAATGCATTTTGACAGCTGCACATATTATTAACAGAGTGCCCACTCCTATCTTGGGAAATAAGTCTCCTTTTGAGATGCTTTTTAACAAATCTCCTGATTACTCTTATCTCAAGACTTTTGGTTGTCTTGCCTATGCTTCTACTCTTACAGCTCATAGAAATAAGTTTGAGCCAAGAGCATCAAAATGTGTTTTTATAGGGTATCCCTTTGGCACAAAAGGTTACAAACTTTTTGATCTCAACAAACAAATTATTCTCATATCCAAAAATGTTAGATTTTGTGAAAATATTTTTCCATTTCAAAATAATCATTCATCAGTTGATCACTTTACACAGGTTGATTTACAATCACCTATGTTTACAGACTGTTTCTCTGATATTAGTTCATTACAACATAGAAGTCCTGATAATAATGCTCCAGGACTCTCCAATACAACAGAACCAATTTTGATAGTCATAATCCTGATACTAACAATTCTGAGTCTTTGCCAATGGAACAGGCACCTGCTATTCCTCAGAATTCACCAATACAACAGGAGCAAGGTTCAACATCTCAGATAGAAAATCATGATAATAATGCAGCAAATTCTGAACTTGAAATAAGAAGATCCACTAGAAATAGACATGTTCCTTCATATTTACAAGTATATGATTATGGCATTCCTCCATCTCTTAAGCCTAATCACTCTGCTCAACAAGTTTCTATTGGTAAGCAATATTGCATTTCAAATTTTCTTTCTACTAATCAGTTGTCTGTTCCACATACAAAGTTTACAGCTGCAATTAGCCAAATCATTGAGCCAAAAACATACAAGCAAGCCAGTACATCTGCAGAATGGCAGGATGCTATGAAGAAAGAAGTCTAAGCACTTGAGAAAAAACATGGATTTTGGTTGATTTACCTAAAGACAAACATTGTATTGGATGCAAGTGGGTTTATAAGGTCAAATATAAATCAGATGGATCAATAGAAAGATACAAGTCAAGGCTAGTGGCAAAAGGCTATACACAAGAAGAAGGATTTGATTACTTTGATACCTTTTCACCAGTAGCAAAATTGACAACAGTCAGATTAATACTTGCCATTGTTGCTTCTAAAAATTGGTTCTTACACCAATTAGATGTAAACAATGCCTTCCTCCATGGAGACTTAGATGAAGAGGTTTATATGACCCCACCCCCTGGCTATTGCAGTCCAACTGACAACAGAGTGTGCAAGCTAACTAAGAGTCTTTATGGCCTTAAACAAGCATCTAGATAGTGGTTTTAGAAACTCACTTCTTGTCTCCTCACCTATGGTTTTTCACAATCAAGGTCTGATAGTTCTCTTTTTGTTAAATCCAGCTCTAATAATATTCTTGTATTGTGTGTATATGTAGATGACATCATACTGGCTGGTAACAACATACAGAAGATTGAGGCAATCAAAACACACTTGGATGATACTTTTACTATCAAAGATCTTGGCCAACTCAAATATATTATTGGCATTGAAATTGCAAGAAACAAACAAGGGATAACTCTTTGTCAAAGGAAATATGCACTTGATCTTTTGAGTGAAATAGGGTATTTAGGTTGTAAGCCATGCTCAACACCTATGGATCCCAAATCTGATTTGTCCAGCACTAGTGGAGAGTCTCTTTCTGATGCAACTACTTATAGAAGACTTGTTGGAAAACTACTCTACCTCACAATTACAAGACCTGACTTATCATATAACATTCAAACCCTCAGCCAATTTATGCCAAATCCTACCTCTACACATCTGGCTGTTGCACATAGAGTCCTAAGATATATCAAGTCAACCCAGGTAAAGGACTATTTCATTCAGCAAGTTCACCTTTACAACTAAAGGGTTTTGTGATGCAAATTGGGTCGGTGCAAAGAAACAAGAAGGAGCATAAGTGGCTTCGCAGTATTCCTAGGAGATTCCTTAATATCTTGGAAAGCCAAAAAGCAACCAACTATCAGTAGGAGCTCCACAAAAGAAGAATATAGAGCTGTGGCATTGATTTCATGTGAAGTTCAATGGCTTGTCTATTTATTACATGATATAAAGATCCCACACACTCAACCATCACTCATTTATACAGACAGTAAATCAGCCTACTGTATTGCTCAGAATCCATGCCATCACGAACGTACCAAACACATTCAACTCGATTGTCATTTTGTACGAGAAAATATCCAAGAAGGCCTCATCAAGTTAATTCATATTGCTGCCACTCATCAAGCAGCTGATATCTTAACTAAGCCTTTAAATCCTAATCTATTTCAACATTTTATCAACAAGTTAAGCATGATCAACATCCATGCTCCACTTGCGCGGGGGGGGGGGGTGTAAAGATCCCACACCAAATTAATCTGTCATTTTGTATATCAGTTAGAAGTTAGTTTTATTGTTAGTTAAGTTAGTTATTTTACTATTCAAGTTAGTTATCACATTGTCTATATATGTGTATTGTATCAACAATGTAACAGTACTTTTGAATAATGAAATTACTTATTCTCTTGCTTTCTTTCTTTCAACATTAATAAGTTTCGTAGAAATCAAATTAAGGTTTAATCCGTTTAAAATTTTACCTAACCGTTAGTTGACTTGACATAATTCACCGATGTCATCAAATATTTCACTATTACATACATCAGCTTTTCTAAAGATTATTACAAATAGCCCAAACTTTTCGTCTCGTCTAACTATTTGTAATGTTTAGAAAAATTGAGGGATGTAATCATAATATGTAAGACGAAAAGTTTAAGGTATTTGCAAGATTCTAAAGAGTTGAGACATGTACTTGGAAAATATGAATGAAGTCAGCAAATTCCGTTAGTTCACCTAATAGTGACAGAATCAAACTTAAACGGAGTGTCTCTAATTTTGGAACTTCTCGATTTTTTTCTTTTTAAAATTATCCCTTTGGAAAATTGAAAAGTGCCGCATTTCTGAAGTATGCAAACATTCTGTATTTTCCAGTGGTATAGCTTCTAATTAAGAGGGTGTTTGGCTGAGCTTCTAAGCTCTTAAAAACAACTTATAAGATGTTTAAGAGCTTATAAGCTTTTAAAATGTGTTTGGTAATTTTTTTCCAAAAAAACTTATAAGCTCTAAAAAAAGCTGTCAGAGAGCTTATAAGCTCCTAAAAAAAAGTACCTCCACCCCAACTTTTTTTAAAAGAGCTTATAAGCTCCTTATTTTAAACATTCAAAAGACAAAAATATACTTAATAATTTTATAAGATAAAAATACAACTTATAAGCTTAACTATCTTATTTTATCCAAACACTCTAACAACTTATTTTTAAAATAAGATCTAACATCTTATAAGCTCCTAAAACAACTTATCAGATATAGGAGCTTATAAGATGTTTTAATGAGCTTAGCCAAACACCCTCTAAAGGACTATTTCACGAAATTTTACTATGAAAATTAATGAAACTTGGTGAAAGATATCTTTAGACCGATTTTGTTGTGTCCGAAAAGATCCCATATCAAATTAAGAAAAGGGGTCTAAAATCTAGGGGTGTCTGTTTTAGGTCATCGGGCCGAGTTTGTGTTTGGTTTCGGGTTGATTTTGGGTTATGCTCAAAATACATTAAAAATTAAGTAAAAAATAAAACAACTACGTTTTAGATAAATTGATAATTTCGTGTCGAGTTCGTGTTAGTCGTGTTCGTGTTCGGGTCGTGTTTGTGTTTCTCTTAATAACTTTAGATCGGGTTTTCGTGTCGGATATGTGATTGACACCCTATTAAACTCCCAGTTTAGATAGAACAAAGAGGATTCCAATTAGGCGGCCACAAGTGCCCATTCCCTTGTCTTATTGAAAACTAATAAAAGACTTCTAAAAAAATCTATAAGAATGCAACATAAAATCCAAAAATAGTACAATACATAACATTGTATTATGGCATGCCAAATAGACAATTTATTGTAACCTTACATAGTTTATTGATAAAAATATTTACTCCCACCCTATATAAACCCTTCAAAAACCATGAAATTTTATCAGTTGAAAATTAAAACTAAGCAATCATGTCTAAGAGTAGCGTAATATCAATACTATTCGCATTTCTGATGGGATTTGCATTTTGGTGCTATGTGACCACTAGTCCATTCTCTAACATTGCTTCGTCGAACGCTAACTATGATCGTGTCTTGGACGGCGTTCAATCGAACGACATGGTTTTCAAGAAATCGATTTCGGGCAAGTATGGTGGAATGATGATGGAGGATGATGGTTTGATGGAGAAGTACCATAGAAAACTGCAGGGATGTGTGTGTAGCTGCGGTTGTGGTTGTTCGGCTAGAGGCTGCGCAATTTGCTGCCTTATGACAAAAAATGGGACTGTTTGATCTCATGTTCTCTCTGTGTCGTCGTGTTTGTTGTTGTTGTTTTTTTCTCCTTGTTTTCCCCTTACTTTCTTGTGTGTGTGTGTGTCTGTGTGTTTTGGTATCTTTGCCTTTCAAAGGTGCTATTGTTGTATGATTGGTTAAGAAATATGGTATCTGACTATCTGCAGGTTGTGGTACAATATTGGTCTTAGTCATACTAGGGAATGTTTGAAAATTCTAAACAAAGTGATTCCCAACTTCTAAATGCAAAAACAACTATTTTTTCTATGTAAAAGTTGAGAATCATTTTTTTTTTTAAAGTTTGGAAACACTTCCCATATGTACTAATCATCATTTGATTAATATCTTGCCAGAAAAAAAGGGAAGAAAAAGAAAGAAAGGAAAAAGAAATAAAATTTTCACAAATTTGGAAAACTGAAATAGTTGAAGCCCACGGAGTCATTTAGATAAATTTAACCTACGAGACAATCCGAGAAAAGTAAAAAAAAAGAAAACAAAAAGAGTCATGACAAAAAATATTAGCGAATTATAAAGTTAAAATATTAGATGACATATGATTTGGGTGTCGCAAGCAATCATACATGATATACCATCCCCTTGTCTTTACATATTAAAACTAATAAAATAAATTCTCATAACTTTAGGAATCCAACATATATAACCACCGAAAATAGGACAATACATAACATTGTTTTATGCCAAATCAAATAGACAATATACTGTACCTTACATTGTTAACAAAATTACTCCTTCGGTCCTTCCCTTAACTAAGAGTAGCATTGTGTCAATACTGTTCGCGGTCCTGATGGGATCTGTACTAATTTGGTGCTACATGACCAGTCCAATCGCTAATGTTATATTGAATAATAATTATTATGAGCCGAATAATACGTACATCTTAGACGTTGATCAATCGAACGACATAACTTTAGGAATTGTGGATGGTGGTTCGAACGAGAATTACCATAGAAAATTGCAGGGATGTGTGTGTACATAGTTGCAATTGTAATTGCTCCATGTATCGGAGGTTGCAGAATTTGTTGTGTTATGAGCAAAATTGGGACTGTGTGATCTCATGCTGTGTGTGTGTTTCCTTCTTTTCTTACCTTTTTTTTTAAAAATAAAACTTGTTTGTACTTTTTTGTCTTGCAAACATGTTGTGTATGACAGATTTGTTGTTATATGGTACTGGTTTTTCAGGAAAATAGCTGGAAAAATGGGACAAAACAAAAAGTCGAGGATAGAACTCGGTTGTATCTCCGCAAGATGAAATTGTCCGTGTAAAGTTTTGTTAACGGTGCGACAATCGTCTATAAGATACAACGACTTCCGTTCTTAAGTTAGCGGTACTTATAAAACTTAAGAACCAACGAACTAAATAAGTGTTCTAATTTTCAAGCTTTGAAGAAATGAAAAAATCAATATGCTAATTAATATAAGGTGGTTTCGGATTTTATCTCTTGGTTAAAGTTTTTATTTCAATCATGAGGGGATGATATTTATAAGTATCTACGTGCGTTATGGAAATCGACATGACTTTTGGCTCGAAAAGACTGCGTGTCCAACAACCAAAAAATGTCTCTGTTAGCTCCAACAGATTCACCCCCAGGTGCGCGACTGCGCGCGCAGGTGTGTCTCAGGGTACACGCCCGCTGTTAAAACTTTCTATCCAACATGCGCGATCATGCACGAGATGCGCGACTGCGCACTAGTTGCGCAGACGCGCACGACCGCACACCGATCCAGATTGAGTAATTTTTTTAAAAGGAATTTAAATAAATTTTGTCGAAAAATGTAAGTGCTTTGAGGCTCAAGCCCAAGCCCAAACCCATGACCTACAACCCGAGTCGGGCCGACCGACGGTGATGGCGAACCGAACCCACAAGTATATAGGTCCTCATTCCTTTAAAAACATTGATGCCCCAAGGGCCCAAACCCATTATCCTAATTTAGACTTAATAAAGTAAGCTCATTTTGACTTTATATCCTTTGTGGGAAGGAGTTTCACTCCACCTCACATGTTTCAATTTCCATATCATTTTTCTTGTTTTAAGTTGCCAACTTGTTGCATTAATTTCTTGTTCAACCCAAATTGGTTTTTAAAAATTTCAAATGCTAATCTCATCTACTCACTTAGTAGAATTTGATTATCTATTTTATTTCCATTTCTCATGAATAGAAACCACTTAAACATTTCGTCCAATATGGGTCAAAACCCATATTTTCAAAACTAAATTCCAACAATTCCCCACATGAATGAAATTAATGTATGTATGCATATTCACTTGAAAGTCCTCGCGAACTATTATTATAGATAGATTGTAGCTTTAAACATTTCTTAGTAAAATACTATCGGATTTACTAGCTGCTTAGTGACGCGATGTCTTGAACTACTCAGCCATTTGTGTAAACCGAGACAATAGTATTTACAAAATAATAAATCCAACACTTATTGTTCTCACGTTGTGTCCATTTCGGCCCTGAACCATATCTTAGATTTATAAGTATTTTTTTGAAGCGGCTATTACTTCTCGCTCATATAGGTGATCTCCTATTGAAGCGTATCCTGTCATACTCCACCTTTCCGGTATAGGAATCATTAAAAGTCAAAACTTAACCTCACCATATTTTGCTAGTTTTGCACTTGGAAGTTCTGGGAATAAGCTGAATACCTTTTCCACGTGTTCATCTGAACATTCATAACTTAGTTGTCCCATTAAACCAAGGTCTTGGGACCGTTATGAACATTCTTATATTGTGGATCTTAAACCCATTCCCCTTAAGAACTTATTCAATTAATCTCGATTTATTCCTTTTGTTAATGGATCTACTAGTTTTTCCTTTGACTTCAAATACTCAACCAAAATAACTCCATTCGAGATTTAGTTATCTAATGGTATTATGTTTTCAACAAATATACCTAGATTTACCATGATATATACTACTTTGTGCCCTTCCAATTGCTGATGACTATCACAATGTATCAATGCAGCTGACATGTTATTCCAATAAGAAATATCTTCTAAGAAGTTTGTAAGTCATTCAACTTCTTCTCCGGCTTTGTATAAATCAATTAACTCGGATTCCATAATGGATCGAGCTATACACGTTTACTTAGAAGATTTCAATGACACCGCCTCTTCCACCTATTGTGAACACATAGCCACTTGTGGATTTGGAGTTTTTTGTGTCTAACATCGAAGTGGCATCACAATATCCATCTAATACTCCTGGATATCTCGTATAAATTATTCCATGCTTCATGTATACTTTAAGTATCTAATACTCTTGTTAAGGCTTTCCAGTGATCTTTATTAGGGTTATTTGTGAACATACTTAGTTTGCTTATTGAATATGTAATATCTGGACGTACAATTTATTAAGTACACCAGACTGTGTTGGAATTGAGGTTTGGTAAAAATTAAAATGGGTGTTGACCCGATTTTGACCAAATAATGAAGTGGTTTTCATTAGTGAAAAATGGAATTAAATTATTTGAAAAAAATTCTACTAAGAGAGTAGATGAGAATATCATTTGGAATTTCTCAAAACCAATTCCAGGTGAATGAGAAATTAATGCTAGAAGTTATCCACTTAATACAAGTAAATGGTATGGAAAATGGAAAATGTGGGGAAGGAGAAATGCTCCATCCCACATAGGAAAAGGAGGCAAAGCTCGCACACTATATTTATCCCAAGTTGGACTTATGGGTTTGGGCCCTTGGGGGCACCCAAGTTTTTAAAGGGGTGAGGAACTACATGCTTGTCGGTTTGGTTCAAAGCACACACGTGCGCGCGCCCGCCGACTCGGCTCGACCCAACCCGACCCAGGTCGGGTCGGGTCTGGGTCTAGGCCATGGGCCTGGGCTTGGGCTTCAAGGCCCTTATTCTTATTAGACCAAAACCCTTTAAAAATAAATAATTAATTAATTTTTGTAATTAATTAAACGATTTATAACTGGGAAGTGTTGGCACCCGAGCAAGGGTGGACGCACGACCCGTGCATCGGGTCGTGCGTCAGTCGGACCTGTATGCATCCGAGCACGGGCTGACGCATGACCCGTGCGTTGGGTCGTGCGTCAGGCCGTAACTTTGTCATTTTGGTTCGCATCCATGCATGGGCAGGCGCACGGTCGGTGCGCCAGGTCGTGCGTCGATGTGAAGTGAAGAACAAATGCGTCTGTTACGAATCTTTTCATGCCAAAAGACGTGTTTTTTGATGACGGGCACCTGGTGCCTATAATATTCGACCCCTGCAGATGAAAACTGCCACGAAAAAATCAGATAATTAACCGGTCATATTGCATTCGAGCATATTGACATACTTTCCATTCAAAGCTTGAAAGTCAGAAACACTTAGAGTTCACTGTGTTTCGGGTTTGCAAGTGCTGTAAACTCGAAACTGAAATATTCATTTGTTCGCCTTATTTTTAGCTTCACCGCAAGTGTACGGTGTAGTTTATAGAATAGGGTAAGCAAGGTCGAATCCACAGAGACTAATAAATTAGTGTACTAAGTATTGAGATTGTAATAGTCTTATTTTTATCTAGACGATCGAAATTGGATGAATGGTTTATAAAACTAAGATCCTAAAAAGACAAAGTAAAAGTTGATTTAAAGATCAAGGAGATGCATGGATTCCAGGGTTATGGTTTCAGTTAATATCCCTCTTGTTATCTGATTAATCAAAACAAAGTTATTATTATTCTTCCCTATAAGACAATCACGAAAGTATTTTATCATCTCCCTCGAGATGTATATAAAAACGTTGATTGGATTGTCTATGCTAGCATCTCTACTCAACATAAAATATCCGACTTCCAAAAGCACAAAAGATTAATAATCCTCAAAAATATTTACAGACTTCTCAATCATGCAAATATTCATGTCAAGTACTCAAAGATCTAGTATTGAAACTCATCTCTCGAATTATAAATCAATACATCAAAACAAGTAAAACCAAAGGCCTTTTGATAAAACAAGAAATAAAATAGAGTACTCGAATAGGGTTTGAAAATAATAATGTTAGAAAATTTATTGTTTAGATTTTGATGAATGCCATGTAAAACTTAGAATAGAAAGTTGGCACCCCAATTCTTGTTGTAAAATGCATTGTAATAAATAGAGCCGTGCCGAGTTAAGTCACCACGCCCTAACATGCAAGAAGACAACCAAGACTAGAAGGAAGACTCCGATCGAGACAACCGAGTATGGCAAAGAAGAGTAGACGGGAACTCTCTTCAAGAAGCAACTTAGATGCGGTGAGTGGAGTATCAGTCAAGTCAACTCGAGAAAAGCCAAGTCTCAAATTGAAGTGACGGAAGAGTCACACAATGATTGAAGTCGACTCACTAAGTCACCTGGGGAAAGCAAAGAAATGCGGTCAAGTCGAGATAATCGTAAAAGATTCGTTGCATAGTAAATCAAGAGAATTACTTAAACAAGTAATATCTCCATACCACCTTTCTGAGTGCTCGATCCCAGGAAGCGTGCAAAAGGAATAAACCAATGGGAAGCACTACACCGTGTCGAACTCAAAAGATGAAAGAACAATTCATACGAGGAAATAGCAATTCCAAGGACTGCAACAAGACAAGCCAACGACTACAAGTGACTTTCAAAAATAAGCCTATCTCTTCAACGGGCAAATTTTTGAAAGATCAATATAAAAGGCCGAGGAGTTTGTTTGAGAAAAAAAAGAGACAAAAAGACACAAGTGACAAGTGACACAAGTCACGGACACGAACTAAAAACGTTCAAGCAATTATTAGAAAATCTCAAACATTCTCAATCCTCAAACCTACACTACGAAGAACATCAATCCAACACTCACTGTGAAGGAAAGATAACTTCAATTAGTTGAAGAGGAAAATACCGAAAAATCAAGGGGTCTACATTCCACGAAGCATTGTAGGAAGGTTCTAGGTCGAACCAAGTCTTAAGCTTTTGGAAGGCTTCGTGATCAAATCCAAAGAGCTTGAGCAAGTGAGTTTGTAGTAGCAAGGCATTTGCCCTGTGAAGAAGAAGCCGAGTCGCACGAGAAGCCGATGAGTGATCAAGGCGTCTCAGATCGAGTCCCAAAGGATCAAGTCATTTTGTGTGATCAAGACTTGTATCCGGACTGTTACCACTTTGTATACCGATCATTACCTAGTGGATTCCTCCAGGAGTTGGAGAAGAAAGGAGTAGAAGAATTACCCCATCTTGAAGCTCTATAAAAATTTCATTGTGTCATTTACATTTCAAAGACTTTAATTCCGCATTTTTAATCGCTTATATCTCACGATAAATTTGCTATCCACTTGATAATTTATAAGTACTAAACCAAGCACTAAACTCTTGCTTAATCAAACTTTAGGGTGTTAAGTCTTCCCGAAAAACAAAACCACAAAGTTGAGTTAATTTATAGCCAACAAAGTGAGTTACTCTATCTATCAACGGCTCAGTTGAGTCGTTGAGAGATTAACTCCACCGAGTGGTGAATTGATCGTCCATCAAGGACACAATTGTGTAGTATCAACTCTGTATATTTAAAAGGACTAAATCGAAAATTTGGTAAGGTTTATTCAACCCCTTCTAAACCTTACACTTACACCCCCTTAGGACCTACAAGTGGTATCGAGCGGTTGGTTCATTGAACCTTCCGTGACCGGTTCTTGAACTAGATCTCCAAACTTTTCAAAGTCGCTTTTCAAGATTTAAACTTTCAAAACTCTTTTTATCATCAAAAGTTATTATCATGGAAGCAAATTTGACACGCATCCCAATGTTCACAATTGAAGAATTTGATGATTGGAAAATTCGTATGCAGGCTCATCTATCAAAGATTACATGATGAGATGTGGATAGTGATAGAAGATGGGCCTCTCGCAAATCTTAAAGGTGAACACATTTTCTCACGATTTAAGAGCGGTGAAGGAGAAGAGGATGTTGCTCCTGCACAGTCATGGTTGAAAACCAAGAACCGAATGGACAAACGATGACGAGAAAAAGATACAACCTGGACAATGTAGCCAAGGACATCCTTTACAAAACCTTGGACAAAGCCATGTTCAATAAAGTCAAATCATGCAAAACGGCTAAAGAAATCTAGGACAAGCCGACATTGATTTGTGAAGGCTCGTGAGAGCAAATCAAAGAAAACAAATTATCGGTGGCGGATGTAAATTTGAGAACTTCAAAATGATCTCGGGAGAAAACCTGGATCAACCGGATGCTCGGTTCACGAAATCATAAATGAGTCATCGCACTTGGAAAGGAATATACACGAATGAAATGTGTATGAAGATCCTAAAAAGTCTTCCGGTGAATGGGAAATGAAGGTCATGGCACCGAGACATTCCATGGACCTATCAAAGACATCCAACCATGAATTATTCTCGGACCTCAAAGCCTACGAGTTTGAGCCGAGAAGAAAAGACCGAAAAGAGACGGTATTTGTACCCAAAATGTTTTGCTCTAATTGTTAAAGATGGGAAGAGAGCCGAGGTCAAAGAAGTCATTGATCCGGAAGAAATAGCCCCGATGGTTAAAAGGTTCAACAAGTTCTTCAATAAGAACTACAAGAGAGGAAAGGGTGAATCTTCCGGAAGACACTCGGCTCCCTCCAAATCAAGGGAAGAAAGGCCAACCAAGAGAATAGATCATCAAAAAGTTGAGTATCAAAGGGTCGACAATCCAAGAATGGAAAGAGCGATCAAAAGGTGAATATCTATGTTGAATCAGACAACAGGTCACTATGCCATTGATTGCTCATATCCTCGTAGTTAACAAATACAGGAATGGAGAAGAAAGAAAGGTCTTGAGAGAAAGAAGACAAGAAAAGAAAAAGGCAATGATGGCTGCAGAGATCGTTGAAACAACCAAGTCAAGAGAGACAGTGACTCGAGAGCAATGAAGCCGACTACTCAAGTGACTCACGAAGAAGAAGCCCCGATATGCTTGATGGCCAAGGAACAAGATCAACCTCGACCAAGAAGATGATGTACACTCTAACTCATCAAACTCGGACTCTAGTGATAGTGATCGTGACACACACACTTCATCACCCACCGATCTTTATGATTCATTAGGAAAAATGATGAAAGATTTTGAACACATTAAATCCTCACACACACTATTAAATGAGGAAAACAGCCTCCTCAAGAGTCAAAACTCAAAGTCGACTAAGGAGCCGAGTACTCTAAGTCAAATAGTGATGAGAATGAAAGTTTAAAGGTTGAAAATGCTAAATTAATAGCATAAATTGCTGCTATAGAGAAGAGGGAGAATGACCTCAAAAATGTTATTGCCTCATTCACTAAGGCATCTAAATCATTGGATGATCTTATTTTGAGTCAAAGAGAATGTGGAGACAAGATAGGCTTAGGATTTAATTCCTCGTGCTATGTCAAACCTCAAAAGTAATTTTGGAAAAAGGATCTTCAAGCCATGAAGAGTCCGAAAAATCCAAAACTCTAAATGTTGCACACACATTCACTCCAAAACACAATAACAAGCAAACGGCCTTGGTTATAAAGGAAAAGGAAAACATCCAAAGTTGAGTGCGCTAAAAGAACAGTGAGAAGAGATTCATGAGTTCTCAAAGCAAACTCCAAACAAAAATACTCAGTAAAGAAGAAGCAGAGCTACCAAAAACCCTTAAAATCTATAAGAGAAATACATATGATGGGAATGGTAGAAAATATCCAAGCCAAGCGATTGGAATAATGTGAACTATCGGATAGACTTATGGAATATAAGCCCAAATGGCAAAGGCCTAGAACTCAACAAAGGCCATTCCAAAAGTATAAGAGCTTTCATCAAGACACATATGCACCTAGGCACTACACTCAAAGACACTACAATTACCCAAGGAAGGCAATTGCTAAAACACATATGCAGGCATACAGACAAAAGAGACAATTGCATGAACCTAGAATTCCCAAGCAATTTGTCAAGATTAATTATGATTATGGCATCGATAGATGGCAACCCCTTAGAGTCAAATCATTTGGCTATAAGTTGGTTGGATCATCTTACAATTCTAACCCCTCGGG
The DNA here is from genome assembly GCA_016081115.2 of Rehmannia glutinosa. Classification (NCBI taxonomy): domain Eukaryota; kingdom Viridiplantae; phylum Streptophyta; class Magnoliopsida; order Lamiales; family Orobanchaceae; genus Rehmannia; species Rehmannia glutinosa. Next base: position 689,876 of record JABTTQ020001909.1, read on the forward strand.
ACCTGCAGACAAGTATGGGTACCTAAAACTTAAATTCCTTGATTGCGAGGTTCAAGGAAGCAGTGAGTGCCAAGGAACCTGGTACATGGATAGTGGCTATTCCGGACATATGACAGAAATAAGAAAAATCTGTCAAAATTCAAGGAAGTTAAAGGAGCAAAAGTCATATTTGGAGGAAATGAAGCTCCTGGTGAAATAAGAGGCATTGGATCCATCAAGAGGAATGGATTAGAAATCACAGATGTTGCATATGTTGAAGGACTCAACTTCAATTTATCGAGCATCACCAACTGTGACAAGGGTTACAATGTTGGATTCAACATGGGTGTATGCCAAATTAAGGATCTTGAATCGAATGAAGTTGTCTTTGCAAGGATGTAAGACGAGAAGAATATGTATGTCGTGGATTGGTCAACCGCAACACCCAAAGACTGTTTCTCTAGCAAAGAGCACATTTGAATCAAGTTGGGTCGTGGCACAAAAAAGCCGTCAAGTCACCCGAATTTCAAAACGATTAACAAGCTTGCGGAAGTAATCTTGTGGAAGGACTTCCGATTTCGAGTATACAAGAAGGAGAGTATATGTGACGCATGTCGAAGGGAAAACAAATCAAGTCATCATTCAAAGAAAAGACATGCCCATCCTCAACAAGAATATTGCATCACTGCTACATATGGATCTATTTGGCCAGTGGAACCGGCTAGCATAAGTGGGAAGAAATATACCTTGGTGGTAGTAGATGATTACTCAAGATATACATGGACAATGTTCATGTGTAAGAAGAAAGAAACTCTACAAAAACTACCACGGTGATGAAGAGGATTCAAAACGAGAAGAGCCAATCCATTATCAAAATAAGATCGCCAGAGGAACCGAGTTTGTCAATGGAATAATAACTCGATATTGTATTGAAAATGGTATTGGTCATGAACTATCGCAGCAAGGACTCCACAGTGAGAATGGAGTTGTAGAAAGAAGGAACATAACTCTCAAAGAGAAGCAAGGACCATGTTAGTCAACGGGGTTACCAAAAAGATTTTGGTCAAGCAATCAACACAACTTGCTACACTCAAAAAGGATGTGTGATAAACAGACGGTGACAAAGACTCCCTATGAGATTTGGTGGAAGAAAACCAAATGTTGCATATTTGAGAATATTTGGATGTAAATGCTTCATCCACAACAATGACAAAGACAATCTAAAGGCTTTTGATGCTAAAGTCGATGAAGGTATCTTCTTAGGATACTCATTGAAAGCAAAGCCTACAGAGTACTCAATAAAAGGACTATGGTTGCGGAAGAATCCATTCATGTGGTATTCGATGAGCCAAATGTAAATGGAGAAGACATTGAAGAGTCGGTGATAAGTGAATCATCCAACCATACGAGAAGAGTGCCTATCTTTCAAGAAAATTTGGAATTATCAATTGAGGAAGAAGATGAGATAGTCTGAATCTCAAAAACAATTTGGAAAATTTGCAGCTAAGTGATTACGAGAGAGCCGACCACAAGAAGAACACGGTAAGTCGATCAATCCACTAACTTACTTCAACTTGATGTAAGATGGCCGAGAGACCATCCACGTAACTTGTTATTGGAGATATAAAAGAAGGTGTCAAAACAAGATCGTAACTCAACAAGAAGTTATGTTCACATGCTTCATCTCGCAAATAGAGCCCAAAGACGTGTCACAAGCATTGGATGACACACATTGGATTCAAGCTATGCAAGAAGAGTCAATCGGTTTGAAAGAAATAAAGTATGGGAATTAGTGCAAATACCCATACATCAAAATGTTATTGGCACCAAATGGGTGTTCATAAATAAGATGAACGATGAAGGTTACGTGGGTAAGAAACAAAGCAAGATTAGTAGCCAAAGGATATTGCCAAGAAGAAGGGATAGATTTTGATGAAACATTTGCCCCTATAGCAAGATTGGAAGCTATAAGGATGTTTCTTGCCTATGCGACTCACAAGAATTTCATTGTATATCGATGGATGTAAAAGTGCATTCCTAAATGGCTTATTGGAAGAAGAAGTGTATGTCGAACAACCTCTAGGATTTGAGCGGAAGACTCTTGGAGATAAGGTATACAAACTCAAGAAAGCTCTATATGGATTGAAACAGCACCCAAAGCATGGTATGATACTTTGTCACAATTTCTAACCGAAAATGGATTCACAAAAGGAAAAGTAGATAGAACACTTTTTTTAATTCAAGACAAAAAGAGTATATCGCTTGTTCAAATATATGTGGATGACATCATTTTTGGATCCACAAACAAAGAGTGTGTGAAAAGTTTTCAAACCTCATGCAAAGTAAATTTGAAATGAGCATGATGGGAGAGCCGACATTCTTCCTTGGACTTCAAGTAAAACAATTTGAAGGATGGAACCTTCATAAGTCAAACAAAATACACGAGAGATTTAATGAAGAAGTTTGGTATGGAGGAAAAGTCTTCGTAAAAATACCAATGAATACATCGTCAAAATGGACATGGATGCAGATGGCAAGCTCAGTAGATCAAACAAGATCTGAGCACTTATTGGTTCATTGCTCTATCTCACAAAGAAGCGGGCGACATCACCTTTCTTTGTAGGTGTATGTGCAAGATTTCAATCTGCTCCAAAAGAGAGCCATATGACAAAGCAGCCTAAGAGAATATTGAGATACTTGAAAGGAAGCCAAGAAGTAGGCCTATGGTATCCAAAGGAAGGTGGATTCAAGCTAATTGGCTATTGATTCGACTATCTTTGGATGCAGAGTGGACGGAAGAGCACTTCAGGCACATGTCAAATGCTAGGAAAGACAAATTTCCTGGTTTAGCAAGAAGCAAAACTCAATAGCCACCTCTACAAATTTGAAGCAAAATACATATCTGGGCGGTGTTGTGCCCAAGTCCTATGGATGAGACAAAGAATGAGAGACTATGAAGTTGAGGAAAAAGAAATTCCAATCATGTGTGATAACACAAGTGCAATTGCCATTACTCAAAATCTGTGTTGCACTCAAGAACAAAGCATATCGATGTCAAATATCACTTCATAAGAGATCATGTTGAAAGGAAGGACATCATCTTGGAATATATCTCAACCGATAAACAATTGGCCGACATCTTCACAAAACCATTATGTGAGTCAAGATTTGAAGAACTCAAACATGAGTTGGGGTTAATTGAATCGAGTGACACTTAGAAGATTCAAAGAAAAGAAATGGAACAGAAAAGGAGGTGAAAAAGAGCCGAACACGTAAATCACTCGATCAAGAATCACCAGATCGGAAAAGACAACTACACCGAGTCACCGGTGATATTGAGTCACTAAGAGGATCGTGAGAAGTAGAGTTAAATCGACTAAGGGATAAGCTAAGTCACTTATGAGCAAAGTGACAAAAACGCAATCGTTTTGACTAAGCGAGAATGTTTTTAAGGAATACGTCAAAGATAATGATGATGTGTACGGACATAAAGTTGCACACCAAGCTTATGATTGGATATAAATCTTTTCCGCATTAAATACGAGACATTAAATGCTAAATAAGCGTGCAAAATCTAAGCCGTTGATTTCGATCACATTTCAAAAACCACCCGCACGTCCTTTCATAAACCATATTTAAACTATTTTCGTCCGTTTCTCTCTCACACTTCCAAAACTGTTCATTTCTTTCTCTCAAAAGCAAAGGCAAAAATACTCTCAAGCCCTATCTATCTCCAAATCAATCTCCAAGTTTTTCTTTGATAAAATCCTGAAAATGGCACCAACTTATGATTTTACCAAGTTAGGAAAGCAAATCCACACCGGGTCGACTGTGGATTTCGACGGAAAGGTGAAACAGGGGTCCGACGACACCCTAGTGAAGAAAATCGCTGAAAAATTCGAAACGTCTGGGCTGAAACCGTTTCTGACGTTAGAATATCCGATGACCTATGTGGAGGAGGTCGACAATTCTACGTGAATGCCGAGATTCACGATGAAGGAATAAAGTCGTCTGTTCACGGAAAGCGGTGACTATCTCTCGCAAGGATTTGGCCGAACATTGCTCACTACCAATCGAAGGGGCCTCGAAAATTAACGGCTGATGTAAACTTGGCCGATGCTTGGAAAGAAATAGCCAAGCCCGACTATCTTTGATAAAATAGTGTACACAACAAACAAGAGAGGCTTGAAGGAGGATTATCACAAGTGTTGGACATAGTTGCCAAATGTATCGACATCAAATTTGGCGACTTTGACCAACTGTCAAAGGCAAAGCGATTGTAATGGCCGCAATCATCACGAAAAAGAAAATAAATGGCCGAGTTTGACTACACAGACTCGCTTAACGTGGGGAACAAATCCTTCAAGGAAGATGGCACATTTGGAGGATCCCTCAGGATATGGCCTAGTGATTGGCCGGTGATGGAGGTGAAAGGAGTCCCTCTTAGACATGGGAAGGCATTCCATGTTAACAAGAGGATGTTCGAGCAAACCTCTCGGCGCATAAAAGAGAGCCTACGCCAAGAGAGCGACACGAGTGAGGGGAATCGGTGACCAAGAAGATCTGCTTCCTCTCCACCCAAGAAGAAAGCTCGCCCGCAAAGAAAGAAAGCCAAACATGCTCCCGCCCTGCAGCAGAGTCACCGCCCCGCAGCCGTGTCTCTCCCGCCCTGCTTAGCCGGTCGAGAAGGACTCACAAATACCTTCTCCGATCGTCAAAAAGAGGAGAACCGAGAAGCCAAGACGGCCCGCCTCCGAGAAAAAGACACCAAGACGCCCGCCGCCAAGACTCGAGAGGACACCGTCTCGAACCGTAAATCCCTCGGTACAAACTAGGAGATGAAGAAGAATCATCAAGCACTCCGAGCTTGAGAAACCGGCCGAGTCGCCACTCAGTGGAGCAGAGCACGGAGATCGCTGGAGAAGTAGAGTCTCCGGATGTAGTTGATGAAATAGCCAAGTCTGCTGAAGGTGACCAGCAGAGGCAACTCAAGACACAAACGTAGTTCACACAATCGAAACATAAGAAGAAACGATAGAGCGGATAGTGATGTGATGATCCTATCTCCACCTTACCCTGACATCCAAAATCATCTGCGTGAGTTGAGGAAATGGAAGTTGAGTAAATCAAGGAACAGTTCCAACGGCCCGAGTTTATAGAAGAAGAAGAGGAACTGTTAAACTCCCTCGATTAACCACTGTGCTCAAAGACTAGATGAAGACAATCGCACGGACATCCTGTAGATCTTCAAGGACAAGGAAAAAGAAAAGCAAGCGAGAGGAAGCCGAGGCACGTGAGAAGGAAAGCATCCGCCCTATCTCCGTCGTCACCGAACACACACATCCTCTCCTTGATGTCTTCTCCGGCGATGATGAGGATCCAGGAGAATGCCGCCACGTAAGAGTTGCTAATGCAGCAAGCATTGCATGAATCAGAATCCTTCACGAGCAAAGATTGATGGAGGGACCAGGAGAGTCCTCCGTAACACACCGAAATTGATCCAATGGGAGTGGTTCAAGCAAATCGCCACCGTTGTTCTTTGCCACCACTTCCCACTCACTCGGAAGAAGGCGATAAGGGACTGGCGATGAAATTGGGATAGTGGGGACCCCAGTCGATCCAACCCCTATTGAAGGTGTTTTACCACCCGCCCCAACGGCTGAACATTCAATCGAAACAGCCGGGAGTTTGGAGACGAGTGACCCCATTCCAAGTCACTCACCGGGTGCGCTGCGCCCGGTGAGGGGGAAAACTCCTCCACCGCTGCAAGGCGGGAGAATGTGCGGTGACTCCACAACGAATCAAGGAGGCGAAGTGGAAAAAGAACAAACACTAAACGAAACAAGTTGTCATCAACGAAGCTCGACGGTTCAGCATCGTCTCTGGTGAGGTGCCAACCGCTCGAAGGCTAATGACGCGCCGATGCGGTCGAGGCACGAGATGGAACGGCCACGGGAGTTAACACTGGCGATGAAAGTGCAATCCATGGGGTTGAGACTCCAATGGATGCCACCGCAGAAGACCCTAAGACAGTACCGACATCGTCGAAAGGGAGGACAAGGCCTCGCCGCACCGAGATGCGGGAGGTAATGTAGGCCCACGGGAGGTTGAGACTTCCGGGGCAAAGAAGTCAAGTAGAGAACATCCCTCCCGCTATCATTGACCCATCCGAGAAGGAGATAAGCGCACTTCATGATTCCCAGGATAATCTTGATGTAACCTTTCGGGATCGGAAAGCGAAGAAGAAGTTTCGAGTCATCCCCCCGTGATGATCCAAAAGACTCGGTGCGGATGTTCCAAGCACGAGCAAGTCTCGATCCCAAGACTACTCGTCAAACCTTTAATTTTGATGATGAGCCAACAATGGAAATCTCATCATCGTTCGATGACGCTCGATAAGGCCGAGGACCGTCTACTCAATTGGAGAAATCGGCTAAGACCAACGTTGTTGAGACAAAGTGAGGCTCGCAAAAGTCGGGTCCATTTCACAACAAAACCCACCAACAGAGTCCACTGCGCAGCTCCTCAAGTCGCAGCAGGTCGATTCCTAAAAGAACTTCACGCGCACCGCTCATCATCGAACAAATCCGGTTGGCGGTGATGAATCCTTTATAGAATCTTTTCCTTTTTCCCCGGAGGTACCCGACCTCCATGAAGAGTTAGAAAACGAACGCGACGCTACCACGCACCAACTCCCGTTTTTCCATCGGCACCATTGTTCCACGATTATGATTTTGACATCGCATGACCATCACCGCAACGGAAGAATCGGTGAAGTCCGCGAAGTGTTCAAGACATTATTCGGCCGAGATTGAACGGATGGAGAGGCATCGCCTCTATGGACACGCCGATCGACAACAGAGATGCCAATCTCACCGCTGATTTAAGAGGCATAATAGTCCTGGATCGGGAATGGTGGCAACAACAACAAACAATGCGTGTGGAACAAGTTAGATACTTTAGGACATTGTTCAACAAGTGGTATGGAGAGCGAAAATGATGATGCAAAAACGAAGTTTCGAGAGAGCATATTGAGCACATGCATGAAGCTCACATTGCCGAGATAAAGTCAGCTGCGTGAGCAAAACAAGAGTGATCTACGCGTTTGGAAGAGACCATGAATACAAAATTCAGCCTTCTCATGGCCGAGATGAAGCCGATTTCCAGAGTCCAACGCTACTCGATCCGATTTCGTGGCCGCATACTCTGCAGAGACTCGAGACAAAACTCAACTATCGGGCTCGACTTCCCGCTTGCAAGTCTGCATTTCCAGGCATTCCTCTCTCCTTTGATGATGCCAAAAAGGGGGAAGAGGAATACCTAAAGCGCAAGGGGGATATGAAGTTGAGAAGGAAGGAGCAATCGCGAAGGGGAAATCGATTGAGGAAGTGTTGAAACAAAAGAAAGGAAAATCACGAGGGGGAAGGATCAAAAGATGTGACCTTGATGATTGCACAAACCCCTCAACAGGGTCTTGTCATAGCCGACATTATCGCAAAGAAACTCCCGTGACTCTGCCACTCCAACACTCGCTATATCTATGGTGAAAAGAGGGAAACAATTGAAGCATGGATGAAGGAAGTGGAAGGAAGAATGGATGCCCGAGTTATGAACATCTTGAAAGAACATGGAGGCATTCCAAAGAGAGAGACACTTATGCCATCTCGGATGTCGGGACGAGCCACAATCGTTGATGAATTTAAAACGCTCGAATCAAGGATACTTTGCAAATATGTCTATGGCTCAAGCTTGGGACTTATCGGGAAAAGGGTCTCACGTTATGTGAAGAAGGCGACAGCAACGCGTGAGACTACCAGGAAGTCACTCTGCTCGGGTCACTCACGGTCACTTAGTGGAAAGAAGAAGACCCGTCAAAGACAAGATACGCCCAGGTAGAGGAAGAAGCGATGGTGGAGGAAGAAGCAGGACCAGGCCTCGCGCCAAAAACATTGAATACGTGGATCCAGGAAAGAAAGGAGGGATCTCTTTGGCCGGGCTTGACCAAGTAGCAAATTTGCAAGTGGCTAAAAGTAACGCCGAGTATGCAAAAAGATTAGAAGAAGAAAACAAGAGACAAACTCGGCTAGGGGAGGAAAGACAGAAATATTAAGAAGAGATGAAGGCGCCAGGAAGGCATATGAAAAGAAAAAGAAGGGTGACGACGAGAAAAAAAAGAAGAAGAGAAGAAGATCTTGAACAAGATGAAAGAAGGAGACAATGAAGGAGATGAAGTGTTCTTTGTCCAACCCTTCGTGTATTTTATTATGTAAATACATACAATGTAAGTCTTGAAATAAAGCTATAAATTCTTTATTTTTCTATGTAGACAAATATGTGCTCGATACACCTTGTAAACAATTGTGTAAAAGAACAAGAATGTTACGATCAATAAAAGGATTGATTCTGCGCATACATTCTATGTCAATACACTATCTCAGTATGTATCTTTGCTATTTGCATTTTTGAATGGTTTAAGTTTTGGCATCATCAAAAAGGGGGAAATTGTTAGGAAATTTATTGTTTAGATTTTGATGAATGCCATGTAAAACTTAGAATAGAAAGTTGGCACCCCAATTCTTATTGTAAAATGCATTGTAATAAATAGAGTGGCCAAGCCGAGTTAAGTCGCCTACGCCCTAACATGCAAGAAGACAACCGAAGACTAGAAGGAAGACTCATTGCGAGACAACCGAGTATGGCAAAGAAGAGTAGACGGGAACTCTCTTGAAGAAGCAACTTAGATGCAATCGAGTGGAGTATCGTCAAGTCAACTCGAGAAAAGCTAAGTCTCAAATTGAAGTGAGAAGAGTCACACAATGATTGGAAGTCGACTCTAAGTCACCTGGGGAAAGCAAAGAAATGCGGTCAAGTCGAGATAACTATAAAAGATCCGTTGCACGAGAAATCAAGAGAATTACTTAAACAAGTAATATCTCTATACCACCTTTCTCGAGTGCTCAGTCCCCGAGAAGCGTGCAAAAGGAATGAACCAATGGGAAGAACTACACCGTGTTAGAACTCGAAAAGATGAAAGAACAATTCATACGAGGAAATGGCAATTCCAAGGATCGCAACAAGACAAGCCAACGACTACAAGTGACTTTAAAAAATAAGCCTATCTCTTCAACGGGCAAATTTTTGAAAGATCAATATAAAAGGATGAGGAGTTTGTTTGAGAAAAAAAAAAAGAGACAAAAAAGACACAAGTGACAAGTGACACAAGTCACAGACTGAACTAAAAACGTTCAAGCAATTATTAGAAAATCTCAAACATTCTCAATCCTCAAGCCTACACTACGAAGAACATCAATCCAACACTCACCGTGAAGGAAAGATAACTTCAATCGGTTGAAGAGGAAAATCTTGAAAAATCAAGGGGTCTACATTCCACGAAGGATTGTAGGAAGGTTCAAGGTCGAACCAAGTCTTAAGCTTTTGGAGGGCTTCGTGATCAAATCCAAAGAGCTTGAGCAAGTGAGTCAGAGTAGCAAGGCAATTGCCCTATGAAAGAAGCTGAGTCGCACGAGAAGCTTGGTGAGTGATCAAGGCGTCTCGGACCGAGTCCCAAAGGATCAAGTGTTTGTGTGATCAAGACTTGTATCCGGACTATTACCACTTTGTATCACCGATCATTACCTAGTGGATTCCTCCAGGAGTTGGAGAAGAGAGAAGCGAGAAGAATTACCCCATCTTGAACCTCTATAAAAATTTCATTGTGTCATTTACATTTCAACACTTTAATTCTGCATTTTTACCGCTTATATCTTTGATAAATTTGCTATCCACTTGATAATTTATAAGTACTAAACCAAGCACTAAACTCTTGCTTAATCAAACTTAAGGGTGTTAAGTCTTCCAAAAAAACAAAACCACAGTTGAGTTAATTTATAGCCAACAACGAGTTACTCCATCAACAAACTCGTTGAGTCATTTGAGAGATTAACTCACGTGTGGCTAAATTATTTGTCCATCAAGGACACAAACTGTAGTATCAACTCGTATATTTAAAAGGACTAAATCGAAAATTTGGTAAGGTTTATTCAACCCCCTTCTAAACCTTACACTTACACCCCTTGGGACCTACAAATAACTTCAATTGCAATTAAACATCAAACAAAAGTATCCATTAACCTAATCCCAAACCCCGGAATCACAAGTTGTTTAGCTGGACATGGGAATTAAACAATTCATAAACAAATTATTCAAGTTTATGTCTAACTAATCAAAAGTAATAGATACAATGGAATGAGAAAACTCAGGAATGTCGATGATCTCTCGATATATCTACAATCCTCAAACGTGTGGTTGCGACCTCGATCAATCTCCCGAATCCTCCGGTAGAAGGTTGATCTTTTCTCCGCTTTCTAGGGCAAATATCATTGTGTCTTTATTTGGGGCCGCCTCGTCTCTATTTGTACTCTCGTTGGGTTAAAAGTTAAAACCGATTAGAATTCATCAAAACCTGACTTTTCCGCAAAGACGCACGGGCAGTGCGCCTCGCGCACGACCAGCCCGTGCGTCAGGCTGTAGGCAATTTCTTTCGCTGAAACCACGCACGGGCCATGCGTCCTGGCACGCCAGGTCGTGCGCAATGCCATAGGACTTGGCTGCTCCTAGGCTTGACGCATGGGCTGTGCGACAGACGCATGCCCTGCCCGTGCACCCCTGCTAAGGCCGATTCTACTCCGTTCATTCCCATTTCTTGCCCAGTTCGTCTGACTTCTTCTCGATTCAACACCAAACGTCATATATTTGCTCGATTCTTGCGGTCTTTTTCCACAATGCTCCGATTTGTCACCGAAATGCTACAAATATCATTTAATTCCTACAAAACGAGCAAAGCATAATACCTTTTCCACTTTATAAGAATATGGCCCATTTTACTCAGTTAACGCATGCATATCAACTTATTCTAACCACAATTAAGCCCAAATTACATGCAAAACTCATATCAATCATCGTTGTATCTTAGGGATGTACACCGGAACCGTTAGCACTTGTATACGGGGTATTTTCGTCTTGCGGAGACTGAATCCAATTCAGGCCTAACTAAAGCCTAAACAATTAAACACTTAGCCATTTCCGAAACAGAAACCAGATACATTTTTTTCCAAACAATCGCAAGACGAAAAATTGTTTCTGTTGAAGACGATGTCATTAATCTCGTTCACACCAATGGCTGCTGCTCCTGCTCATGACGAAAAGCCGCCCAAGTTCTCCAGCGTCGACTTCAAGAGATGGCAACATAAGATGTTGTTTTACTTGACGACCTTGGGGCTGTCCCGATTTCTGAAGGACGACCCCCCTTCCGTAGGCAATGAAGAACAAGACAAAACAAGATAAAACACGACTCTCACAGATCAAACCCCTAAACTTAAACTGTTGTCAGTCCCGATCAATGCTTTATAAATAAGAAAAAACACAAATGGGAGTAATGAAGGGCAATCAAGAACAACACATTAAAATTCATGCCATTTATCCATAGGCGTCAAGCAATAAACCAACCAAGCCTCGAACATCTAACACATAACATATGTCAATTAAAACCATGGCAAATGCTTCGAATCACGACTCTCACAGATCAAGTGTATACTCTCCTCTCAAGTGTATAAGGTATGTGTTTACGCTCAAATCATATCAATGTTGAAGAATTACCATAAGCTTGCAAATCGTCTCACATCTCCGGCACTCGAATGTATGCAATTCATAAATAAACAAGGACTTTTTCTTTTGGTTGTAATAAAGGCTTTTTGGTTAGGGTAGGAAAATATGGAAAAAGTGACTCAAACTCAAGCGTATAGACTGGTAAGTACATCTTTCATTCAATCAATTATATTCATTCAAACCCAATATGCTACCCCAATCACCCCTCGTTCTTATCAATTTTTCGTATTTTTTTTCTTCCCTTTTTTTTCTTTCTTTTATAAACTCCACTTTCTTTCGCCTCACATCACAAATCCCAGCTTAGAAGTTCATTCAAAGCCAACTCACTTATAAAGTCGATTTTTTTTCCGACTCTTTTATGAGTATTCATCCTTCATTTTCCTCTTTTTTTTTTCTTCTTTGATTCCCATCAGCCAACACTTGCACAAATATCTAACTTCTTGACATCTTCCCATTCAACCTTATTCAATCCCCTTACTCAAAGCTATACACTCAAGTCTAGGGTAACATATATATCAAGTTAAGGCTTGAAATGTGGCTATCAAAAATTAGGCAACATGCTCAAATTGGCTAACTAGGGAAATTCAATGTCATTAGGTAGGCAAAAGGCTTAACAAAAATGGCCTTAAATCATTTTCATAAATCGCATACAACATGTGGCTTTGACAGAGATACCAGAGCAAGTTCTAGAATTCAAATCAACATGAATGACACACTCAATCAATAAATAAGACTGCATAATATGAAAGCAGTAAAGGCTCAAAGCTCACAGGCTTGCAATTGCGTAATTCAAAGCATAACAACCATGTTCTCAATATTCATATGATCCATATCATCTATTCTCGACATGATCAATTCGCACTGAACACCCAATTCATAAAAACACAAAATTTTCAAATAATCCCTTAAGTCACAACGCACATCACAAAAACGGTTTACTCACTCCCTAAAAAAAACTACTAAAGCAGTAAACGTGCTAAAACTGTAAACGTGCGTCTAATGTAATGCAACCTAAATGCTCTACATGCAACTATATGAAATGCAAATTTTTTTCTCTCCACACCCTTCATATCAAAATGAACTATCTCTCCCCCCAACTTGAATGAAATTATATCGCATACAAGGAAAGATATAATTTCAATAAAGAAAAGTGTGGATTGGGAATGCATACCTGAATTCGCGACCTGATAACGCTTCAACGGACTGACGCACGGGCCGTGCCTATGCGCACGGGCCACCTGTGTGTCCATGCGAAGTGATTTGATTTTTTAAAAACAAGGAAATCCTAACTTAGTAAAGGAAAAAACGAAAAAAAGAAAACAACAAACCATTGGGTTGCCTCCCAACAAGCACTAAATTTAACGTCTATAGCTTGACGCCTGTAATTTGCGATCACTGATCTCACAAGGTGATGTATGTCACCCCTTCATGCCTTTCTCCTTGCCATTCCCACTCGCATAAATTCGAGCCTCCTTTGAATGCCTCTAGTGGAGGGTTCACACGTTGGTCAAAGGCCATATTTTTCTCGTTTGCATCGTGCGAGCGGTGGTACACGCCTGCTTCTGAGCTGCTGTCTCTCTTCATGTGCTTTGATTTCTCACTTCGTTTTCACAGCCTTATAGATAGACAATAACACTTGTTCATCATTAACTCGTAATGTGTTCTCTCCCTTTTGTACGTCTATCAGGGCTTTTGTTGTGGCTAGGAATGGACGTCCAAGTATCAGCGGGACGTCATGATCTTCCTCCATGTCAAGCACCACGAAATCCAGAATATAAATTTGTCTACTTTCACGAGCACATCCTCTACGATCCCCTTAGGATATATGAGTGATCTATCCACAACCTGCAAGGTGACCATGGACGGCTTCACCTCTCCCAATCCAAGTTTCCTGAAAATGGACAAGGGCATTAAGTTAATACTTGCTCCTAGATCACAAAGTGCTTTATTAAAGAAAAAACCACCAATTGTACAAGGGATAGTGAAACTCCCCGGATCTTTAAGTTTCTGTGGCAATTTTCTCTGAATGATTGCGCTGCACTTCAGTTAGGTTTAATTCCACCAACTTTTTCTTCTTGGACATTACTTACTTCAAAAACTTCCCATAGTTGGGCATCTGCTCCAATGCGTCTGCAAAAGGTATGTTAATATGCAGTTTCTTAAAGATGTCAAGAAATTTAGCAAATTGGGAATCTATCTTCTTCTTTTGAAAGCGTTGGGGAAAAGAAAGAGGAGTAGTAAGTTTAGAAAAATCAGAGTTAGAAAAAGATTTAAGCTTCTCAGCCCCTTCTTGCTCATCAATATGACCCTCAATTCTTTCCTCGGCCTCAACATTGCCATTTGCTTCAGTTGCTGCATCACCCGGATTGATAACTGCCTTCTCTGTGTCACACACGACCTGTCTGTGCTCCGACGCACGAGTCGTGCATCTCATGTTCTGTTCCTAGAATCCTTCGGCACCACGCACAGGCTGCACATGCATCGATGCACGGGTCGTGCATGGTTTCGATATTTCATCACTTCCAAGATTTTTTGGCCCCTAGTACTCCGTACCACTCCTCAGACAAATTGCGTTACACTGTTCCTCCGGATTGACTTCCGTGTTACTCGAAAACTAGCCCTTCTGATGTTGTCCACCGATGATCATCACGAACTGGCCAATATGAGTTTCTAGATTTTTCATTTGTGAACCTACAGTGTTAGCCAACTGCGTGACATGTGCCTCGATCTTGTCTATCTTAGCCTCATCTTTATTTAACCGGTTCCTCGTTTCATTCATGAACGAGTGAGAATGTCCTCCAAAGATGGCTTCGCCTCCGTATTAATGACACTGTTTGTCACACTGAACCCTGGTGGTGGTTGCAACGTTCTTCGTATTGGCATAGGAAATTTTTTCATGATTTCTCACACCCGGTGATAATGGGTTGGAGTCTGATTATTCTGGTAATTGTTGAAATTCCGGTTATTAACAAAGTTAGCTTCCTCCATCGGATCTTGAGGTACTCCCCCATTATTTGTACCCGTGTTTGCCTCTATCCCTTGAGTTAGAGTACTCAATTGATTTGTCAATGCTGTCATCTGAGCCATCAATGCCTTGATTGGGTTCGAATCAGAGACTTTGGCTACTCTTTTCACATTAGTTCTCTCGGAGGGCCACTGATAGCTATTCATTGCCATCTCTTCAAGCAAGTTGAATGCATCCTGTGGGAATTTTGCGAGTAAAGCGCCTCCTGCTGCGGCATCCACAAACGACCTAGTCTGTCCCATCAACCCGTTATAAAAGAAGCAAAACTGCTGATCCTCTGGAAACCCGTGTTGCGGACACCACCTCAATAAATCCCGGAATCGCTCCTAGGTCTCATACAGTGGTTCAGAGTCAAAATGTCTGAACTGCGTGATCTCACTCTTAAGCTGCAATATCTTACTTAGTGGAAAGAATTTAAACAGGAACTTTTGACTCAACTCGTCCCAAGTATTCACACTCCCCTGAGTTAACGTGTCTAGCCAGTTTCTAGCCTTATCCGTTAAAGAGAAAGGGAATAGGCGCAAACGTATAGCATCATCAGTTACCCCATTCATCTTGATCGTGTTGCAAATTTGCATGAAGTTCGCAAGATGAGAATTGGGATCCTCGGATGGAAAACCCCCAAACTGGTTCTCTTTGGACCATCGAAATCGATCTTTGGCTTGACTCAAAATTGTTCACATTAATTGGGACATTGACAATTCTACCATAGTTGCGATTTGTCTGAGGGCGAAAGTAATCGCGAATCGCTTGCTGCTGGATTGCCTGGACTTCTAGTATCGGTAACTCATTAATGATCCTGTTGATCCTGTTGTTGCCTCCGTTATTGCCTCCGTTACTACCCCTGTTGTTTTCTTCCACATCCCCCATAGTATGAATTTGCTGTTTTTCTGCCCGTTTAGTAGCTGTACTAAGTCGCCTAGAAAAAGCCTCAACCTTCGGTATGAACGGTGCTAATTCTCTCAGCTTCAAGCGAGTGTTCATGCACTAACTGAACCAACTAAAAGAAACAAGTCAAACACAGTAAGAGTCAATGTTTTCAAAACGGGCCGGGCTGGTCGGTCGGCCCGGTTTAACCGTGAACCGGTCCTAATGCCGGTCCGGTTATTTATTTCATCCGGTTGACAAAAAAACCACTTCCACCCGGGAAAAACCGGACTGAACCGGTAAACCGTTGGATCGTTTTGAACCGGGTTTACTTGATTTTTATTATTGATTAATTGAAAAGGAAAAACATGATAAAAAAAGGTAAATGCGTAAATCAAGGAATGTGGAAAATAAGGAAAACAATCCCAAATTTTACGGTATTGCCTTTCTACTTCATAAATTTCCCTTGCCAATTGCTACATCATCTCCCTTTCTGAATTCTAATCTACTTTCACTTTTTATATCTTTTTTCTTCCTTTTTTTTTCTACTTTCATCTATTTGCAGTTTTCCCCTAGAAGCTTTATCTTCAATCAAATTTTCATTTTCGTTTTTCTCTCTCATAAAGTACCTTTTTTATATATATAAAATACATTTTTCTTGTATTATTTATATACAATTATAGTTTATATATCACTTGTAATTTATATAATTCAGTGCTTATTTTCAATCAAAAAAGAAAAATAAAAAAATTCACTGCTTATTTTTATTTGCATTTGTTAGTTTTGTTATTTTGATATTTGTGTTTACTTATATATATATATATATATAAATATCTGCTCAACCGGTTTTTTGGAAACGGTTTAACCGTCGGACCAGTGACCCAATAATCCGATTAATTGTCCGGTTCGAGATCCGGTCCGGGTTTAAAAACATTGGTAAGAGTAGAATCAAACAAACAATAAAAAGAAAAACAAATGTCTAAATTAAAAATAATTCTATTTATCGTAATATTAGTACTAAAAATTTAATTAGTCCCCAACAACGGCGACAAAAACTTGTTCACCTTATTTTTAGCTTCACCGCAAGTGTACGGTGTAGTTTATAGAATAGGGTAAGCAAGATCGAATCCACAGAGACTAATAAATTAGTGTACTAAGTATTGAGATTGTAATAGTTTTAATTTTATCTAGACGATCGAAATTGGATGAATGGTTTATAAAACTAAGACAAGAATTTATCCTAAAAAGACAAATTAAAAGTTGATCGAAAGATCAAGGAGATGAATGAATTCCAGGGTTATGGTTTCAGTTAATATCCCTTTTGTTATCTGATTAATCAAAGCCAAAGTTATTATTATTCTTCCCTATAAGACAATCATGAAAGTATTGTATCCTCTCTCTCGAGATGTATATAAAAACGTTGATTGGATTATCTATGCTAGCATCTCTACTCAACATAAAATATTCAACTCCCAAAAGCACAAAAGATTAATAATCCTCACAAATATTTATAGTCTTCTCAATCATGCAAATATTCATGTCAAGTACTCAAAGATCTAGTATTGAAACTCATCTCTCGATTATGAATCAATACATCAAAACAAGTTAAGCCAAATGCCTTTTGATAAAACAAGAAATAAAATAGAATACTCGAATAGGGTTTGAAAATAATAACTTCAATTGCAATTAAACATCAAACAAAAGTATCCATTAACCTAATCCCAAACCCCAGAATCACAAGGTGTTTAACCGGACATGGGAATTAAACAATTCATAGACAAATTATTCAAGTTCATGTCTAACTAATCGAAAGTAAAAGATACTATGGAATGAGAAAACTCTAGGGATGTCGATGATCTCTCGATCTATCTTCAATCCTCAAGCATGTGGTTGTGACCTCGATCAATCTCCCGAATCCTCTGGTAGAAGGTTGATCTTTTCTCCGCTCTCTAGGGCAAATATCAGTGTGTCTTTGTTTGTGGCCGCCTCGTCTCTATTTGTACTCCCGTTGGGTCAAAACCTGATTAGAATTCATCAAAACCTGACCTTTCCAGCACAAACGCACGGGCCGTGCGCCTCGCGCACGACCAACCCATTTGTCAGGCCGTAGGTAATTTATTTCACTGAAACCATGCACGGGCCGTATGTCCTATCACGACTAGGTCATGCGCAATGCCGTAGGACTTGGCTGCTCCTAGGGTTGACGCACAAGCCGTGCGACAGACGCATGCCCTGCCCGTGCGCCCCTGCTAAGGTCAATTATGCTCTGTTCATTCCCATTTCTTGCCTAGTTCGTCTAACTTCTTCTCGATTCAACACCAAACATCATATACTCGCTCGATTCTTGGCGGTCCTTTACCACAATGCTCCGATTTATCACCGAAATGCTACAAATATCGTTTCTTTCCCACTTTATAAGAATATGGCCCATTTTACTCAGTTAACGCATGTATATCAACTTATTCTAACCACAATTAAGCCGAAATTACATGCAAAACTCATATCAATCATCGTTGTATATAGGGACGTACACCGGAACCGTTAGCACTTGTATACGAGGCGTTTTCATCTTGCGGAGACAGAATCCAATTCAGGCCTCGACTAAAGCCTAAATACTCAAACACTTAGCCATTTCTGAAACAGAAACCAAATACATTTTTTTTCCTAACAATCGCAAGACGAAAAATCATTTCTGTTGAAATCGATTGCATCAATCTCGTTCACACCAATGGCTGGTGCTCCTGCTCACGGCGAAAGGCCGCCCAAGTTCTGATTGGCATGTATTTTGCATATATTTTGGGCTTAATTTTGGCTAGAATATGTTGATATGCATGCATTACATATGTAAATAGGGCTTTATTCCTGTTTTGTGGAAAAGGATTACGCTTTGCTCGTTCTGTAGGAATTTATCGATAATTGTAGCATTTTGGCAACAATTCGGAGCATTGCAATCACCAATACTTGATGTGAAGTATGAAGTTTGGAGTCAAATCGATAAGAAGTCAGACGAACCGGGCGAAAAAAGGAAAAAAATGGCCAAGTGCTTGTTGCTACAGGGCGTGCTCTTTAGCACAACCCGTGCTCAATC
Organism: Rehmannia glutinosa; assembly: GCA_016081115.2. Taxonomy (NCBI): domain Eukaryota; kingdom Viridiplantae; phylum Streptophyta; class Magnoliopsida; order Lamiales; family Orobanchaceae; genus Rehmannia; species Rehmannia glutinosa. Next base: position 708,499 of record JABTTQ020001909.1, read on the forward strand.
CTAACTCAGGCCTCAAGGTTCGACATATAGCACGGCCTGGTCGTGCCATACAACATGGCCCGTGCTCCATGCTGTGATTTGGACACTTCCTGCGGCACCTAGCACGGGCTGGGCGTGCGCTAGGCGCACGACCCGTGCGTCTGTGTGGGAAAACAAAGTTTGACAGATTTCCAACTAGGTTTTGACCCTAAACGAAGTACAAATAGAGATGGGGCGGCCACAAACAAAAAGACGCTGATTTTTGCCCTAGAAAGTAGAGAAAGGAGCAATCTTCCACCGGCGATTCAGAGAGATCGATCAAGACTGCAACCACACCTTCGAGGATTGAAGATAGATCGAGAGATCGTCATCATCCCCGAGTTCACTCACTCCATAGTATTTTTATCATTCAATTAGTAGACATGAACATGGATAATTTGTCTATGAATTATTTGTTTTCTATGTCTAGCTAAACTTCTTGTGATTCCCGGGTTTGGGAGTAGGTTAATGGATACTTTTGATGATTCATTGCAATCAAAGTTAATGTTTTCCAACCCTATTTTGATTCATAATTCGAATAGATGAGTTAACTTGTTTTGATATTTTGATTCATAATTGAACAGATGAGTTTCAATATTAGATCTATGAGTACTTGACATGAATATCTTGCATGATTGCGAAGTCTGTGAATATTCGTGAGGCCTTTTAATCTTTTGATCTGTTGGGAGTTGGATATCTCATGTTGAGTAGAGATGCTAGCATAGATATTCCAATCAACGCTTTTACATGCATCTTGTGAGAGAGGGTAAATTACTTTTGTGATTGGTCTATAGGAAAAATACGTTTAACTTTGGTTTGATTAATCTGATAATAAAAGGGGATATTAACTGAAACCATAACCCAGGAATCCATTCATCATCTTGATCTTTCAATCATTCTTTACTTTGTTATTTTAGGATAAATTTCTGCTTTAGTTTATAAAACCAATTCACTCACTTTCGACCGTCTAGATAAAAATAAGGCTATTACAATCCAGTACTTAGTACATTAATTTATTAGTCCCTGTGGATTCGACCTTGCTAACCCAATTCAATAAACTGCACCGTACACTTCCGGTGGCTCCGACAGTTCAACAACAAGCGATTCGCGATTACTTTCGCCCACAGACCAATCACAACTATGGTGGAATTGCCAATGTCCCAATCAATGCGAATAACTTTGAGTTGAAGCCAACACTGATCTCGATGGTGCAGTAGAATCAGTTTGGGGGTTTCCCGTCTGAGGATCCCAACTCTCATCTTGCGAACTTCATACAGATTTGCAATACCATCAAGATGAATGGGGTGACTGATGATGCTATACATTTTCGCCTATTCCCTTTCTCTTTAAGGGATAAGGCTAGGAACTGGCTAGGCACCTTAACTCAGGGGAGTGTGAACAATTGGGATGAGCTGAGTCAGAGTTTTTTGTTTAAATACTTCCCACCAAGTGTTGGGAAATTTATTGTTTAGATTTTGATGAATGCCATGTAAAACTTAGACTAGAAAGTTGGCACCCTATTTTCCTTGTAATTCACATTGTAATAGATAAGGCTGTACGAGCTGAGTTAAGTAAGCTATGCCTGGATACACAAGAAGTCAACTGAATACTAGAATGAAGACTCCGCTGTGAGGCAGCTGAGTGTGGCCAGGAAGAGAAGTCAAGAACTCGACTGAAGGAGTATCAGCTGGGATACAACTGTGTGAAGTGTCAGTCAAGTCAAGTCAAGATAGCCAAGTCTCAAGTTGAAGTGACGGATGAGTCATCCAATGATTGGGAGAGCCGACTCGAAGTCACCTGGGAAGTTAAGGAACCGAGTCAAGTCAAGACAATCGAAAAGAATCCGTTGCTGACGAAGTCAAGAAGGTTACTTAAATAAGTAATACTTCCATGCTGCAATGTCTTAAAGTGCTCAATCCCAGAAGCGTGCAAAAGAATAAACCAATGGGAAGCTCTGCACCTGTGTCAGACTCTGAAAAGTTGAAGGTTTATTTAATACGAGGAAATGTCAATTTCAAGGACTGCAACAAGACAAGCCAATGAACACAAGTGAGTTTTTGAAAATCAGCCTATCTCTTCAACGGGCAGATTTTTAAAATTCACTATAAAAGGCTGAGGAATCACTTTGAGAAAAAAACCTTGATTACCTGAACCACGAACATTCAAGCTATCATTCGAGCTGTAACCTGCAAAATATTCTCAAGTTATTCAAGCAAATCCTCAAGCCTAACTTTGGAAGGAAATCGATCCAACACCAAGCTGTGAAGGAAAGACAACTTTAAACCGTTGAAGAGGAAACTTTTGAAGAATCAAAAGGGGTCTACATTCCAAGGAGGATTGTAGAAAGGTTCAAGGTCGAACTAGTCTCAAGTTATTGGAGGGCTTCGTGATCAAATCCAAGAATCTTGAGCAAGTGAGCTGAAGAAACAAGGCAGCTGCCCTGTGAAGAAGTTGAGTTGGACGAGAAGCCGGCTGTGTGACCAAGGCATCTCCAGATTGAGTCCCAAAGGATCAAGTCAGCTGTGTGATCAAGACTTGCATCCGGACGGGTGATAACTACTTTGTACTCGATCAATACTTAGTGGATTCCTCCATGAGTTGGAGAAGAGAGGATTAGAAGAATTACCCCATCTTCGAACCTCTATAAAATTTATTGTGTCATTTACATTTCAGCATTTACTTTCTGCTTGTCAATTTATTTTTCTGATAATTTGCTATCCAACTGATAATTAACAAAGTGCTAAAACCAAGTGTTAAAACAAGCTTAAACCAAATTCAAGGGTGTTAAGTTTTCCGCTGAAAAATTTCATCTCAGCCAAGTTAAGTATTAGACTAAACAGTGAGTTATTCTATCAACAAATCGAGTCATTGAGTGGCTAACTCTATTTGGTTAACTAACTTAGCTGTCCTTCAAGGACATAACTGTGATATTAACTCTGAACTAATTTTAAAAGGAATAAATCGAAAAGTTGGTAAGGTTTATTCAACCCCCCCTTCTAAACCTTACTCACACCCCTTGGGACCTACAAGTGATATCAGAGCGGTTGGTTCATTGAGCCTTCCGATAGTTCGAACTAGATCTCCAATCTTTCAAAGAATTTTTTTTAACACTTGTTCTTTTAAAAGCCATTTTTTTGCAAAGTTATTATCATGGAAGCAAATTTGACACGCATTCCTATGTTCACCATTGAAGAATTTGATGACTGGAAAATATGTATGCATGCTCATCTATCAGCTTTACATGATGAGATGTGGATAGTGATAGAGGATGGGCCACTGCAAATAATGAAGGTGAACACAACGGCAAGAAGAGTTGCTGCAGCTGAAGAAGAGGAGGCTGCTCCTCCTAGACCAGCTATGGTTGAAAAACCAAGAGCTGAATGGACAAATGATGACAGAAAAAGATACAACTTGGACAATGTAGCCAAGGATATACTTTATAAGACTTTGGACAAAGCCATGTTCAACAAAGTCAAATCTTGCAAGACAGCCAAAGAAATGCGGGATAAATTAACCTTAATTTGTGAAGGATCTGAGCAAATCAAAGAAAACAAATTATCTGTTGTTGTTCAAAAATTTGAAAACTTTAAAATGCTTGCAGGTGAAATGATGGACCATTTGGATGCTAGATTTTGAAATTATAAATGAGCTCTCAAAGACTTGGGAAAGAATACACACGAGAAGGAGATGTGTATGAAGATATTAAGGAGCCTCCCGGTGAGTGGGAAATGAAGACCATGGCTCTAAGGCACTCGATGGACCTATCAAAAAAATCCAATCGTGAGCTATTCTCGGACCTCAAAGCTTATGAGTTTAAGCCGAGAAGAAAGGATCAAGAGGAGATAATCGCACCCAAAATAGCCGCACTCATAGTCGAGGAAGGAAGAGAGTCGAAACCAAAGAAATCATTGACCAGGAGGAAATTGCCTTGATGGTTAAAAGATTCAACAAGTTCTTCAACAAGAACTACAAAAGAAACAAAGGTGAATCCTCGAAGGCATTGGCTCCTCCAAGCCAAGGAGGATAGGCCACCAAAGAGAGCCGAGTATCAAAAGGTCGAATATCAAAGAGCCGACAACCCAAGGAATGAGAGAGCCGATAAAAAAGTTGAAAACTCGTGTTGGAATTGCGACAACCAGGACACTTTGCTATTGACTGTCCATATCCTGTAGTCAATAAATACAGGAATGAAGAAGAAAGAAAAGTCTTCAGAGAAAGAAGACAAGAAAAGAAAAGAGCAATGTTGGCTGCTGAGACTGCTGAAATAGCTAAGCCAAAAGATCCAGCAGACTCAGAGAGTAGTGAAGCTGACTACTCAAGTGACTCTGAAGAAGAAGCCTTAATCTGTCTAATGGCTAAAGAACAAGATCAACCTGACCAAGAAGATGAGGTACACTCTAACTCATCTCATTCAGATTCTAGTGATAGTGATTGTGACACACACACACTTCATCACCCACTGATCTTTATGATTCATTAGGCAAAATGATGAAAGATTTTGAGCACTTTAAATCCTCACACACACTATTAAATGAGGAAAACAACCAGCTCAAAAGCCAAAACTCACAGCTGACTAAGGAGCTGAATACTCTAAGTCACATAGCTGATGAGAACAAAGAGCTGAAGGCTGAGAATGCTAAAATAGTAGCAGAGATAACTGCTATAGAAAAGAGAGAAAATGATCTCAAAAATGTGATTGCTTCATTCACAAAGGCATCTAAATCATTAGATGACCTTATCATGATCCAAAAAGAATGTCGAGACAAAACAGGCATATGATTCAATTCCTTTGTGCATAGTCAAACTCCAAAAGTGATCTTGGAAAAAGGAAAGGAAAACAACCAGTTGAGTATGCTGAAAGGACAACTAAGAAGAAATCCAGCAGAGTTCCTCAGCAAACTCCAAACAGGAAGTACTCTGTGAAGAAGAAACAGAGCTACCAAAATTCCCAGAAGTTCTATCAAAGGAACACAAATGATGGAAATGGTAGAAATTACCCAAGTCAAGTTGATTGGAATAATGTGAAATATCAGCAAAGACCTATGGAATACAAGCCTAAATGGCAAAGGCATAGAACTCAGCAAAGGTCATTCCAAAGGCAAAAGAGCTATTATCAGCACACATATGCACCCAAACACTACACTCAAAGATATCACAACTACCCAAAGAAGACAATTGCTAAAATACACACACATGCATACAGACAAAAGAGACAGTTGTATGAACCTAAAGCCCCCAAGCAATTTGCCAAAGTAAATTATGATTATGGCACAGATAGACGACAACCTCTTAGAGTCAAGTCATTTGGCTATAGGTTGGTTGGATCATCTTACAGCACTAACCCCTCAACCCCAAGGAACCTGGTACATGGATAGTGGCTGTTCCAGACATATGACAGAAATAACAAAAATCTGTCAAAATTCAAGGAGAATAGAGGTGCAAAAGTCATATTTGGAGGAAATGAAGCTCCAGGGGAAATAAGAGGCACTGGATCCATCAAGAAAATGGATTAGAAATCACAGATGTTGCATACGTTGAAGGCCTTAACTTCAACTTGTTAAGTATCAACCAACTCTGTGACAAGGGCTATAATGTTGGATTCAATATGGGAGTATGCCAAATCAAAGACACTGAATCAAATGAAGTAGTGTTGCAAGGATCCAGACAAAAGAACATGTATGTGGTAGATTGGTCAACTGCCACACCAAGCACTTGTCTGCTAGCAAAGAGTACAGCTGAATCAAGTTGGCTGTGGCACAAGAAGCTGAGTCATCTGGATTTCAAGATAATCAACAAGCTTGCAAGGAGTCATATTGTAGAAGGACTACCAGACTCAGTGTACAAGAAGGAAAGTGTTTGTGATGCATGCCAGATGGGAAAGCAGATCAAATCATCATTCAAAGAGAAGTCAAGTCCATCTTCAACAAGGATACTGCATCTGTTGCATATGGATCTATTTGGTCCAGTTGAGACAGCTAGCATAAGTGGGAAGAAATACACTCTAGTAGTGGTGGATGATTATTCAAGATATACATGGACAATCTTTATGTGTAAAAAGAAGAAAACTTTGCAGAAGTTACCTCAATCGATGAAAAGAGTTCAAAATGAGAAAAGTCAAACCATTATAAAGATAAGATCTGATAGAGGAACTGAGTTAGCTAGCATAAGTGGGAAGAAATACACTCTAGTAGTGGTGGATGATTATTCAAGATATACATGGACAATCTTCATGTGTAAAAAGAAGAAAACTTTGCAGAAGTTACCTCAACTGATGAAAAGAGTTCAAAATGAGAAAAGTCAAACCATTATAAAGATAAGATCTGATAGAGGAACTGAGTTAGCTAGCATAAGTGGGAAGAAATACACTCTAGTAGTGGTGGATGATTATTCAAGATATACATGGACAATCTTCATGTGTAAAAAGAAGAAAACTTTGCGAAGTTACCAATCGATGAAAAGAGTTCAAAATGAGAAAAGTCAAACCATTATAAAGATAAGATCGATAGAGGAACCGAGTTTGTCAATGGAATAATAACTCGATCTTTGTGTTGAAAATGGTATTGCTCATGAATTATTCGCAACAAGGACTCCACGTGAGAATGGAGTAAGCGAGAAAGAAAAAACAGAACTCTCAAGGAAGTTTCGCAAGGACCATGTTAGCAAGTCGGATCGCTTAAAATATTTTGGGTGAAGCCATCAACACTGCATGCTATACTCAAAACAGATGCATGATAAATAGACAGTTGATAAAGACTCCCTATGAGATTTGGACAGGGAGAAAGCCAAATGTTTGCATATTTTAGAATATTTGGATGTAAATGCTTCATCCACAACAATGGCAAGGATAATCTAAAGGCATGAATGTATCTTTTTGGGATATTGAGCTGAAAGTAAAGCCTATAGAGTACTGAACAAGAGGACTATGGTCACAAAAGAGTCTATCCATGTGGTTTTTGATGAACCCAATGTAAATGGAGAAGACATAGAAAAGTTAGCTGACAAGCTGAATCAACCAACTATGCAGAAGAGTCCCTATGTTGAAGCTGAAGCTGGAATAATCAATCAAGATGAAGGTGAAATAATATTTGGATCTCAAAGACAATTTGGAAAATTTGCTAAGTGATGATGATGAGAGAGTGCTCAAGAAAACACAATTGCAAGAAGACGATCGAACCTAGTGACTTACTCCACTTTGATGTGAGATGGCTGAGAGACCATCCACCAGAGCTAGTCATTGGAAATGTAAGAGATGGTGTAAGAACCAGATCCAGAGCTCAACAAGAAGCAATGTTCACTTGTTTCATTTCCCAAATAGAACCTAAAGATGTGTCCCAAGCATTGGATGACACACATTGGATTCAAGCCATGCAGGAAGAGCTGAATCAATTTGAAAGGAACAAAGTATGGGAATTGGTACAAAGACCAACCCATCAAAATGTTATTGGCACAAAATGGGTGTTTAGAAACAAGATGAATAAGGAGGGATCTGTGGTAAGAAACAAAGCAAGATTGGTTGCCAAAGGGTATTGCCAAGAGGAAGGAATAGATTTTGATGAAACATTTGCTCCTGTTGCAAGATTAGAAGCAATAAGGATGTTTCTTGCTTATGCTGCACACAAGAACTTCACTGTATATCAAATGGATGTGAAGAGTGCATTTCTAAATGGATTGTTGGAAGAAGAAGTCTATGTTGAACAACCTCCAGGATTTGAGTAGAAGACTCTTGGAAATAAGGTGTACAAGCTCAAGAAAGCTCTATATGGATTGAAACAGGCACCTAGAGCATGGTATGATAGATTATCTCAATTTCTAACAGATAATGGATTTACCAAAGGCAAAGTGGACAGAATAGTCTTCAGAATTCAAGATGGAGAGAGTATACTGCTTGTTCAAATATATGTGGATGACATTATTTTTGGATCCACAAAGAAAAAGCTGTGTGATAAGTTCTCAAACCTCATGAAAGGGAAATTTGAAATGAGCATGATGGGAGAACTGACATTCTTTCTAGGACTTCAAGTTAAACAGCTGAAGGATGGAACCTTCATAAGTCAAACAAAGTATACCAGAGATTTAATGAAGAAATTTGGTATGGAAGAAAAATCTTCTGTGAAAATACCAATGAATACATCAGTCAAGATGGATATGGATGCAGATGGCAAGCCTGTGGATCAAACAAGATACAGAGCACTTATTGGATCACTGCTATATCTCACAGCAAGTAGGCCAGACATCACCTTTGCTATAGGTGTATGTGCAAGATTCCAATCTGCACCAAAGGAAAGCCATATGACTGCAGCTAAGAGAATCCTAAGATATTTGAAGGGATGCCAGGAAGTCGGCTTATGGTATCCAAAGGAAGGTGGATTCAAACTTATTGGCTATTCAGACTCTGACTATGCTGGATGTAGAGTTGACAGGAAGAGTATCTTCGTGTACATGTCAAATGCTTGGAAACAGATTGGTTTCCTGGTTTAGCAAGAAGCAAAACTCAATAACCACATCCACAGCTGAAGCTGAGTACATAGCTGCGGGCAGTTGTTGTGCACAAGTCTTATGGATGTGACAACAACTAAGAGATTATGATGTTAAAGAAAAAGAGATTCCAATTATGTGTGATAACACAAGTGCTATTGCAATCACTCAGAATCCTGTGTTGCATTCAAGAACAAAACACATTGATGTCAGATATCATTTCATAAGAGATCACGTTGAAAAGAAAGACATCACCTTGGAATACATCTCAACTGATAAACAATTAGCTGACATATTCACAAAGCCATTATGTGAATCAAGATTTGAAGAGCTTAAGCATGAGCTAGGGTTAATTGAGCTGAGTTGACATTCAGAAGACTCAAGAAGAAGAGATGGAACAAGAAAAGATGCAAATAGAGCTGAGCTAGTGAATCAGCTAAGTGAATCAGCCGTATCGGAAAATTAGTCAGACGAGTTAGGTGACAATTTGAGTCACTATGTGGATAGAGAGAAGAAGAGTTGAATCAGCTAAGAAGTAAGCTGAGTCATTTATGAGCTAAGTGACAAAAACGCATTCGTTTTTAATAAGCGGGAATGTTTTAAGGATGACGTCAGCGCAATAATGACAGGTACAGTCAAAAGCTACACGACAAAGCATATGATTGGATATAAATGCTGCCGCATTAAATGCGAGAAATTAAATGCCAATCGGCGTGCTAAATCTGAGCCGTTGATCTCGATCAAATTTCAAAAACCGTATGCACGTCCTTTCATAACCCATACATATACCATTTCGGCCGTTTTCTCTCACACTACACAAAACTGTTCATCTCTCCAAAAGCAAAGAAAGCTCTTTTCTCTCGAAACCCTACAAATATTCAAAGCAAGTTTCTCAAGTTCGTTCAGTAAAAATCACTGAAATGGCATCAACCTACAATTTCACCAAGCTAGGGAAACAAATCCACACAGGTTCTACCGTGGATTTCGAAGGAATGATCAAACAGGGTTCCGATGAAACCCTTGTGAAGAATATAGCTGACAAAATCGAAAAGTCTGGACTGAAACCCTTTCTCACAATGGAGTTTCAGATGACTTACGTTGAGCAGGTAGCACAGTTCTATGTGAACACTGAACTTCATGACGAGGGCATCAAGTCCTCTGTTCACGGAAAGGAGTTTACAATCACTGCTGTCGGAAGGAGCGCCAGAAATACTTGAAGCCGATGTAAACTTGGCTGCTGCGTGGAAGGAAGTGGCCAAACCAGAGAGTGCTGCTAAAGTTGTCTACACAGCAGACAAGAAGTTGCTGAAGGAAGATTATCATAAGTTGTTGGATATTGTTGCCAAATGTGTAGACATAAAATTTGGAAGCTTTAATCAGTTGTCTACACAACAGAATTCGTCTACAGCAGACTCTGCCAGAATGTTGGAAATAAGTCCTTCAAGGAATATGGGTCGTTTGGAGGATCCTTGGGATATGGCCTTGTAATTGGCCGGTTGATGGAGGTGAAAGGTGTTCCACTCCGACATGAAAAGGCGTTCCATGTCAATAAGAAAATGTTCCGATCAAATCTTTCCGGAGCTCAGAAGAGAGCTTATGCCAAGAGGGCGGATACAAGTGAGGGGAAATCAGCTGACCTAGAAGATACATCTGTCTCCTCCCCTCCAAAGAAGAAAGCTGCAAAGAAGAAGGCTGCCTCTGCAGCAAAGAAAACAACTGCACCTACTCCTGCAGCCGAGTCACCTGCCCCTGCAGCCGTGTCTCCTGCCCCTGCAGCCGCAGCTGAGAAGGAACCTCAAATACCTTCTCCAGTTGTCAAGAAAAAGAGGACTGATAAGCCAAGAAAGCCAGCTCCACAAACCAAGAAAATAGCACCAACCCCCGCCGCCCAGGACTCTGAGGAAACCATATCCGAACCAGAAATTCCTCTGGTAAGGACCAAAAGAAGAAGACTCTACAAGCGTTCAGAGCTTGAGAAAACAGCTGAGTCTGCCACTCAGCTCGAACAGATTGCTGAGACAACTGGAGAAGTAGAGTCTCCAGAGATCATTGATGAAACCGCCAAGTCTGCTGAGGCCGATCAGCAGAGGCAAGTCGAAGACCCAATCGTGGGACGTAACAGTGAGAATGAGTAACAGCTGAGACAACTAAGTCTCTGTCGACAGGACTGTGTCTCCGCCTGCGACAGATGCTGCTGAGGGTGAAGAGCAGCAAGCTCTGCTACCTTCTATTCCTGAGAAAGAAGTACAGCAGGAAGATGATGATGATGATGTGATCATGTTATCTCCACCATATCCATAAATCCAAAATCGTCTACGCGAATGGAGGAAGTGGAAGCTGAGTCGCTCAAAGGAACAATTCCAAAGACTGAGTTTATTGAAGAAGAAGAAGAACTGTTGAATTTCCTTGGGTTGACATCAGTGGTTCAAGCACTCGATGAAGAGAACTGCCTGGATATATTGAATATCTTCAAAGAAAAGGAGAAGGAAAGGTTGGCAGAAGAGGCTGAAGCTCGTGAAAAGGCCAACATCTGTCCCTTCACTGGAACCACTGATCATACTCATCCCCACTTCGATGTTCTCTCAGGAAGTGATGAGGATCTCGGACCTGGCCGCCGCGATGAAGATCTAGAAACCAGCAAGCCATGCGAGAATCCAGGATGATGCATGAGCAACAACTGATGGAAGGACCAGGAGAGTCTTCCAAATCTCAGCTGGAAATTGATCCATTGGGAGTGGTACACCAAATTGCCACTGTTATTGCTGCAACCACTTCCCCACTCACTCAAAGGATAGATCTAGGGGTTTGGCAATGAAACTGGGAACTTGGGGACCCAAGTCGAGCCAACCCCTGTTGAAGGTGTCTTACCACCTGCCCCCACGGCTGAACACTCAAAGGACACAACCGGGAGTCTGGAGAAGAGTGACCCCATCACAAGTCACTCAGCTGGTGTGCCAGCTAAGGGGGAAACTCCCTCCGCTGTAGCTAGGTCAGAGGATGTTGCAGATGACTCCACAAAGAATCTAGGAGGCGAAGTGGAGAAGGAACAACAAATGTAAACACCGTATATTGTCACCTTTAAGCTCGAATAGATGAGACTGTCTCGGTGAAGTGCCAACCGCTCTAGGCCGAGTACGCCGCCGATGCGATCGAGGCACGAGATGGTTCGCCCGGGAGTTAACACTGGGCATGAAAGTGCAATCCACGGAGTTGAGACTCCTGTGGATGCCACCGTAGAAGACCCTAAGACAGCTGAGACTATCGAAGGGAATGTCCAGGCCTTGCCTGCGATTGAGACGCAGGAGGTAATGAAGGCCTAAGAGAGGTTGAGACTTCCCTAGGTAAAAATCAAGGAGATAAGAGAATTCTTCGGACTATAATTGCTTTGATTCGAGGAGGAAATCGTGCTCTTCATGACTCCCAGGATGATCCTCGATACAACCTTCCCGGGATCCGCGCGGATGAAGCCGAGTCTACCCTAACCGCACATAAAAAGATCTGGCCGAGGACGCTCTACCAAGCACGAGCAAGCCAGAATTCAAGGCTGCTCGTCAAAAGTTCAATTTTGATGATGAGCCAAGCCTTCAAGACTCATCATTGTCCAATGACGCAGATGGTGCAGCAGAGGACACGCAAATTCATTTAGAAGCAACCACTGAGGCCGAAGAAGCTGTTGAGACAGCTGAGGCTCAGTCAGCTGGCCAACCCCCACACCAAGGCTCATCTGAGACCGAGTCATCTGTGCAGGCTCCCAAAGCTATAGCAGGCTCGACTCAACCTGAATCATCACAAGCACGAACTGCTGAATCCTCGATTCCATATGTGCGTGATGATGCGTTTGAAGAAACTTTTCCCTTCCACATTGAGCTGCCCGATCTTGAAGAAGAAACAACCCTTGAACAATGCCGTTTCAATGTTCGACCAGATCCAGTCATTCCCACCGACTCCATTGTCCCCATAGATTTTGATTTCGATGCTACTTGGCCGCCTGCTGAAACAGAGGTGACAGCTGAGGTTCGCGAAGTCTTCAAGGCAATCTTCGCAGAGATTGAGAAGATGGAAAGGCACCAGGCCTCGTGGATATGCGATCGATAACAGAGATGCAAATCTCACGGTGATTTGCGCGGAATAGTAGTCGAATCGGGAATGGTGGCAACAACATTAGACAATGCGTGTGGAACAGTTCGATATTTCAAAGCATTGTACAATAAAATGCCGATCCGGGAGGCCGATAATGCCGACATGAAGAGGAGGATGCAAGAAAATATTGATAGGATGCATGCCTCTCATACCACTGAAATGGAACTGCTGTGAGAATTTCATCGTAAAGAACTTCTGCGCGTAGAGGAGAACATGAATGAAAAATTCAGCCTTCTTATGGCTGAAATGAAGCTGGTGACATCCAAATCAAAAGTCACCCGCTCAGAATTCCGTGCAGCATACTCCGCAGCAGACTCCAAGTAAAACTCAGCTATCAGCCGCCTAGACTTCATGCTTGCTGGCATGTTTCCAGGGGTTCCTCTCTCCTTTGATGATGCCAAAAAGGGGGAAGAGGAATACCTAAAGACGTTGAAAGGGTCATCCGTGGAGAAAGGGTCAGCGACTGAGAAAGAAAAGGACGCAACTGCTAAGAAGAAGAAGAAAACAACTGAAGAGAAGAAGAAAGAAAAGGGAAAAGCAGTTGAGGGGGAAGATTCAAAAGACATGACTTTAATGGTTGCTAGAACCCCTCAACAAGGACTTGTCACAGCTGAAATAATCAGCAAACTTCCGGTGACTCTGCCGCTCCAACACTCTGCTGTGCCTATGTCTGAGAAGAGAAAAATCATAGAAGCAGAGATGAAGGAGGTTGAAAGGAAAATGGATGCCCATGCGATGGACATATTGAAACAATACGGAGGCATCCCGACAGGAAGAGACACTGATGCTATTTTAGACGTCAAAAACGAGCCTAGATCAGTTGATGAATTCAAAACACTCGAATCCGAAGGGTACTTCGAAGGCGTGTCCATGGCCCAAGCTGGGACTTGTATTGGGAAAAAGGCCTCAAGCTGTGCGAAGAAGCTGACAGGCAGCAGACTCTTAGCAGTCACTCTGTTGGCCACTCGGGTGGAAAGAAGAAGGCCCCAATACAATACACGCCCACAGGAAGAGGAAGAAGAGGTGGAGGAAGAGGTTTCAGACCTAGACCTCTACCCAAAAACATCGAATACATAGATCCAGGAAAGAAAGGAGAGATCTATTGGGCCGGATATGATGTAGTAGCCAACATGGAAGTAGCAAGGAAGAATGCTGATATGTAAAAAGAATTGAAGAAGAAAATAAAAGACAAACTCAACTGTGGGAAGAAAGACAAGAAAGAAGAAGAAAAGATGAAGCTGCCAGAAGAGCCTACGAGAAAAAGAAAGCAGCAGAAGAAGAAAAGAAGAGAAAGAGACCAGAAGACGACAGAGCTGAAGAAGAAAGAAGGAGACAACGAAGGCGATGAAGTGTTGTTGTCCACCCCTTCATGTACTTTACTATTGTAAATACATATTGTGTAAGTCTTCTGTACGATAAATAAAAGTTATGCAATTTCTATATTTTTGCTTAGATATGGAATACCATGCTGCTATGATACACTTTGTAAACAGATATGTAAAGGACAAGAATGTTATGATCAATAAAAAGATCGATTCTACGCATACATTCTCTGTTTCTACATTGTCTGTATGTATCTTTGCTATCTACTTTTTGTATAAATGATTTAAGTTTTGGCATCATCAAAAAGGGGGAAATTGTTGGGAAATTTATTGTTTAGATTTTGATGAATGCCATGTAAAACTTAGACTAGAAAGTTGGCACCCCATTTTCCTTGTAATTCATATTGTAATAGATAGGGCTGTACGAGCTGAGTTAAGTAAGCTATGCCTGGATACACAAGAAGTCAATTGAAGACTAGAATGAAGACTCCGCTGTGAGGCAGCTGAGTGTGGCCAGGAAGAGAAGTCAAGAACTCGACTGAAGGAGTATCAGCTGGGATACAGCTGTGTGAAGTGTCAGTCAAGTCAACTCAAGATAGCCAAGTCTCAAGTTGAAGTGATGATGAGTCATCCAATGATTGGGAGCCGACTCAAGTCACCTGGGGGAAGTTAAGGAACTGCTGTCAAGTCAAGACAATCGAAAAGAATCCGTTGCATAGAAGTCAAGAACGTTACTTAAATAAGTAATATCTTTGCCATGCCGCAATGTCTTAAAGTGCTCTACCCCTAAGCGTGCAAAAGGAATAAACCAATGGGAAGCTCGCACCTGTGTCGACTACGAAAAGTCAAGGTTTATTTAATACGAGGAAATGTCAATTTCAAGGATCGCAACAAGAAAAGCTAACGAACACAAGTGAGTTTTTGAAAATCACCTATCTCTTCAACAGTGATTTTTAAAATTCACTATAAAAGGTTGAGGAATCACTTTGAGAAAAAAAAACTTTGATTACCTGAACCACAAACATTCAAGCTATCATTCGATGTAACCCGCAAAATATTCTCAAGTTATTCAAGCAAATCCTTAAGCCTAAATTTGGAAGGAAATCGATCCAACACCAAGTCGTGAAAGAAAGACAACTTCAAACCGTTGAAGAGGAAACTTTTGAAGAATCAAGAGGGTCTACATTCCAAGGAGGATTGTAGAAAGGTTCAAGGTCGAACAGTCTCAAGTTATTGGAGGATTTCGTGATCAAATCCAAGAAGCTGGAGCAAGTGAGTCAAGTAATAAGACGGCTACCCTGTGAAGAAGCTCGAGTCGGACGAGAAGCCAACCGTGTGACCAAGGCATCTCGCATCGAGTCCCAAAGGATCAAGTCACCATTTGTGTGATCAAGACTTGCATCCGGGTCGATAACCATTTTGTACTCTGATCAATACTTAGTGGATTCCTCCAGGAGTTGGAGAAGATAAGATTAGAAGAATTACCCCATCTTCGAACCTCTATAAAATTTATTGTGTCATTTACATTTCAGCATTTACTTTCTGCTTGTCATTTTATTTTTGCTGATAATTTGCTATCCAACTGATAATTAACAAAGTGCTAAAACCAAGTGTTAAAACAAGCTTAAACCAAATTCAAGGGTGTTAGGTCTTCCGCTGAAAATTTCATCTCAGCCAAGTTAAGTATTAGACTAAACAAGCTGAGTTATTCTATCAATAGCTCAGTCGAGTCTGTTGAGTGGCTAACTCTGCTGGTTAACTAACTTAGCTGTCCATCAAGGACATAGACTGTGATATTAACTCTGAACTAATTTTAAAAGGACTAAATCGAAAAGTTGGTAAGGTTTATTCAACCCCCCCTTCTAAACCTTACTCACACCCCTTGGGACCTACACCAAGCAAGACACTACAACTTAAAAGTGAGATCACTCAGTTCAGGCAGTTTGACTCTGAGCCTTTGTATGAGGCCTGAGAGAGATTCCGGGATTTGTTGAGGAGGTGCTGCGGCAAAGACGTATTTCCGAAGATCAACAACTCTGCTTCTTTTACAATGGGTTGATGGGGAAGACTAGATCGTTTGTGGATGCGGCAACAGGGGGCGCCCTACTTGCAAGGTTTTTGGAGGATGCATTCAACTTGTTGGAGGAGATGGCCATGAATAGCTATAAATGGCCCTCCGAGAGGACTAATGTGAAAAGAGTAGCCTAAGTTTCTGATTCCGACCCAATTAAAGAGTTGACAGCCCAGATGGCCATATTGATAAACCAATTAAGTGCTTTGACAAAGGCAAATGAGGGAAACGCGAGTGCAAGTAATGGGGGAGTTCCTCTAGATCTGATAGAGGAAGCAAATTATGTTAATAACCGGAATTTCAACAATTTCTGGAACAATCAAACTCCTACCCATTACCATCCAGGTTTGAGCAACCACGAGAACTTCTCATACGCGAACACAAAGAATGTAATGCAACCACCACTGGGGTTTAATGTGACAAACAGTGTCATTAATGCGGAGCCAAAGCCATCTTTAGAGGACATTCTCACTTCATTCATGAGTAAGACGAGGAACAGATTTACCAAGGATGAGGTGAAGATGGATAAAATCGAAAACCATGTCACACAATTGGCCAACACTATGGGGTCCCAAATGAAAAATCTTGAAACCCAAATTGGCCAATTAGCTATGATTATTGGTGGGCAAAGATCGAAAGGTCAATTTCGAGCGACACCGAGGTTAACCCGAAGGAACAGTGTAACGCCATTCGTCTGAGGAGTGGTACGGAATACGAAGGGCCAAAAATACCAGAAATTACTGAACAGTCGTAGGGGGCATGACCCGTGCGCCCTGCAGGGGCCGCGTTCAAGAAGCCAGGAGATGCGGAAACTGAAGCAAAGGGCGATGTTGAGGACGAGGAAGGAGTTGAGGACCATGTTACTGAACAAAAAGGGGCTGAGAAGCTTAAATCTTTCTCTAACTCGATCTTTCAAATTTTTCTATACCACTTCCTTTCCCTCAACGTTTTAAAAAGAAAAAGTTAGACTCCCAATTTGCTAAATTCTTAGACATCTTTAAGAAACTGCATATTAACATACCATTTGCAGATGCATTGGAGCAGATGCCCAACTATGCGAAGTTTTTGAGGGAAGTGATTGTTTGATACATGTTTTTATCTTAATTTTTATGATTTTATTTTATCACCAAAACAATGTTTTTAAAGGTTGTCCAAATACTCCTAAATGTTTTAAAATGGTGTTAATATTTTCCGGAGTATTTCCTCAAAGATTATTTTCGATAATATTGGACAACACTTTTAATAATTTTATGTCAATGAGTTTTTACTTCAAAACAAGGTTCCTAAATGTTGTCTAAATACTTTCGATTTGTTCAAAATGTTTTTACTAATTTTTGGAGTATTTCTTGAGTTTTATTTTCGACAAAAATTGGACAACATTTGCCTCGTGGTCGCACCGGTCGCTCTATAGGGCAACCCGCACCAAGAGCACGTTTGAAACAGAAAAATGAACTGAAGTAGAATTGGGCAGGTCGACCGCCGCCCGGGGGTCGATCGGTGCCGTCGACCGTTGCCCCCGTGCGACGGTACACTGCAAGATTGCAATTGAAAGTAACTTTTTTCTTTGGTTTTACACTTAGGGGACCGGTTGAAGTCGGGTCGACGGTCGAGGTACACGTTGACGTCGCCGTGTAAAATTACTATGATTCATTTCAAACTTCTATTTCTCGCGACGTCGTCGCCTGCTTTGAGACAAAATTATGATCTGTTTGACAGAGACACATTTCCTTAAATTGTGGGATTGATTTCTAACAGCTATATTCTTGATTTTAATTGTATTTTTCTGAGATTTTTAATCCCCAAGAGGAGCCTATGCTTGATCAATCATCTCCTATAAATAGAGGAAGTTTTGGAGCAACCATTACAACAATTGAGATACAACACAACAAGATACACTTCAAGCAAATACTTGGTCTTTCATTGTTATTATTCTTATTGTAAATTTGCCTACCTTATCACTTTCACATCCTTGAGGTCTAGGCTATTCTTGATTACACTTTGCACTCAAATTGTATTATTCATTATTGAGTTGTAATCTTGATTTTTGGTTATCATTCAACACAAGATATCCTTGTGAGTGTTCTTGTGGTAAGAACACACTTGGATGATCTAGGTGATAGGTGCAAGAAGATTGTGGTGATCTTCTTATTGAGATGTTGAAGAATTTGGTATTCTTCAAGATTGAAGATTGTGGTGATCTTCAAAGGTGCCGTTGAAGGAAGATTGTGGTAATCTTCAAAGGGAGATTGTGGTAATCTCCAAAGGTGGTGTTGAAGAAGAGTGTGGTGTTCTTCAAGGTGTTGTAAGTTGAATTTGTATTAATTGTGGTAATTAATAAAATTCTTTTTCTTTGAAATCCATCCCGGATATCTTTGGGGTAGTAGAGGATTAGGCCCTAGGTGGGTTGAACCTCTTTAAATCGACGCGTGTTGTTTACTTCCCGCACCTTTATTATTGTCTTGGCGTATTTGTTTGAAAAAGAGGGCATAATCGAAAAGATGGAGATAATCTATTCACCCCCTCTAGATTATCATAGCCGCTTGGACTTACAAAGTGATGTCCAAGAAGAAAAAATTGGCGGAATTCGAGACAGTCAACTTGACCGAGGAGTGCAACGCGATCATTCAAAGGAAACTACCACAGAAGCTCAAAGATCTGGGGAGTTTCACTATCCCTTGTGCTATTGGTGGTGTAGTATTTAAGAAAGCACTTTGTTATCTAGGAGCAAGTATTAATCTAATGCCCTTGTCCATTTTCAGGAAACTTGGATTAGGAGAGGTGAAGCCGTCCACGGTCACCTTACAGCTAGCGGATAGATCCCTCACATATCCTAAGGGAATCATGGAGGATGTGCTCGTGAAGGTAGATAAGTTTATATTCCCTGTGGACTTCTTAGTGCTTGACATGGAGGAAGATCGAGATGTCCCTTTGATACTCGGGCGTCCATTCCTAGCCACTGCACGCGCATTGATAGATGTACAAAAAGGAGAGCTCACATTACGAGTTAATGATGAGCAAGTGTTGTTCTCCATCTACAAGGCTGGGAACCATCACGATAACAGGGAGAGTTGTAAATCATTATCTGTCATCGATTTAAGTGCTAATACTTTTAATCCGAGTCATTGTGTGTGTGCTATAGATCATGTGCAGGACGTACTAAATTGTGAGAAAGCAAAGCACATGATAAGGACCAACAGCTCGGAAGCACGCGTGTACTGCCGCTCGAATGATGCAAATGAGAAGAACATGGCATTCGACTGACGGGTGACTTCTACGCTATAGGCATTCAAAGGAGGTTCGAATTTATGCGAGTTGAATTGGCAAGGAGAAGAACATGAAGAAGTGACTCGCATCACTTTGCTGGAATCGTGATCGAGTAAAACAGGCGTCAAGCTATAGACGTTAAATTTAGCGCTCGTTGGGAGGCAACCCAACGGTTTGCTATTTTATTTCTTTCCATGTTTTCTTGGTTTGTTTTCCCTTTTCTAAGTTAGGATTTATTTGCTTTCATAGGTTAGGATTTTCTTGCTTTTCCTATTTCAAAAAAAAAAAAGTTTCGAGCTTAAGTACGGTGCCCAGCCCGTGTAGGCACTAGCCCAAAGAATGAATTCTACGGCACCCCGCACGAGCAGCTCGTGCGCCAAGCGCACGGCCCGTGCGGTGCCTAGATTTTCAGCATGAATATTCGGCCCCTAGCACGGGCCGCCCGTCCATAGAGCACGGCCCGTGCTCCCAACTGCTGGGACAGACTTAAGTCGGGCAGAGGCATACGTTTTTCACAAAATCTCACCATCTCTTGCGGGGACACACACAAGATCGAAGCCCTCTCGATTTGTTTCGCAAATTTCACCTAAATTATCACCACAAATCACTTCCTCCAATACTCTCACAAGATTTACACTTTTGAAATTGGTTTGAAGAGAAGATTTGAGTAGAAAAGCACCTAGGGTTTCAAACTTCAACTCTTTTCGAATTCTCGGGATTTAAGGTATGAATTGCACTCTTTATTTCGAATTTCTTGAGGATTATGGATTAGGGTTGCTATATGATGCTTGTTTGATACTTTTGCCATGAATATGATTGAATTTTTCTATTGGGCATTTTATCGAACACCTTGTGGGTTGTTGAATTAGGATGTTTTTGGATGATTGCTTGATGAATTATACATGAGCTTGATTGTTTAGGGTGTTAGTGACTAAGATTCTCTGCCATTATATTGTTTGTTGGGTTTGGAAGCTTAGTTGTGGATTAAATTGTAGAGATGAGACACTATGCCTTATATGGATTGTTGTATGTAATTCATCGTTTTCTTTTACTTGGCATGTACGGATTCTCACGATTATTTTGCCAGGTACTCATTCGAACAAATGGCTAAACCAAAGAACCGACCAAATAGAGGTAGACGAGGATGGGGGCCACCGCCGCACGTGCACCACCACACCTGCAGGCGGCCCGAGGCTTATGGGCTCACTTTGACGTAAAAACGACTTAACTTGACAGGTTGGGCAGGGCCGATCGTCATTCTTCCACACCCACACGCTATGCCGACGATGAGTGTACTCGAGCTCTCGGGATACATGAGGAGGTTTGGCACATGTTTGAACGAGTGGGATGGACCGCCTTCATGCAAGGGCGGTGGCCGATATTCAAGACACTCGCACTCGAGTTCCTAAGCACCATGGAGGTTACGGAGGCGCGAGTCAGAAGTGAACCTCAGAAAATCCAGTTTAGATTGGGCAATGTGTAGAGGCACGTTACTATCGCCGAACTTAACCAGATTTTTGGGGTACCATCAGATGCCCCATACCGGACCGCTGCAAATTATAACTCGCATAAATTCGGCGATTGTTGACTAAAACCCCAGAAACCGGCCTGATGCAATATGCGGCACGCACATCCAAGGCCTCATCATTCCGCAACACCGTATTCCGCTACATCCAAAAAGTGATGGCCCATTCAGTGTTCGCTCGGCATAATAACGGGGGTATGCAAGCTCGTGAGCTATAGCTCCTTTGGTGTATGCTCACCCGCACCCCTTAAATATGGCGGCGTACTTTGTGGAACACGCCGTTTACATTCCTCAGCTGGACGCGGGGATAATATTAATTGGGGCAATGATAACCCCAATTGCTCAACATTTTGGGGTTGATATGCGCCGAATGGAGCCGATTGAGGCCAGTCAAAGCATCAACATGACCGCCCTCTGCACCATGAAGATCATAACTGAAGAGGAGAACATCCTCTGTTTTCAACAAAAAGTCGGGTCTGCTTTCCCCCTCCCTAACCTGCACTCACTACTGTGGTGGACAATCAACTTAACTGGCTCCTAAACTCTGAGGCACATATCAGGGTTATGGACGGCCTGACAACACGAAAAAGGAGGAAGGTAGCAGGGTTACCCGATGAAGAGGATTTGGTAATGGAGGCAAGGGAGTACGATCGACACGAGAGAGGCTTCGAGCAGGGTTTCCCATATGGGCAGCCCGACATTCCAGAGAGCTCCCACCAAGGTGAGGAGCGTGGGGGACAATATGATCATGACAGACTCTATGCTCTTGAGGAGAGCATACGACAGCATAGGGATGACTTCAGTGCTTTCCGAGCAGAGCACGAGCAAAGGTACCAGGCCCAGGAGCAAAGGTACCAAGCCCAGGACTTGTGGTACCAAGCCCAGGAGCAGCGGGAGTTGGAGATATTGCAGACTTTGCATCAGATTCAAAATTGGCATATCTCCCAGGGCCACTTTCCGCCGCCACCCCCAAAGTAATCCAGGTCCTATCCACACTTATCTTTGAAATTCTACCTTCTCTTCTATGCGCTATAATTTCATTCAAGTTTGGGGGGGGGAGGTAGTAATTTTATTGAAGTGTGTGGCATTTTTGTATTCATGTAGTTGCATTTAGAGCATGTAGTATGCATTGCATTAGATGTTTTTGATTTTTTAGCACGTTTATTGCTTTAGCACGTTTATTGATTTCTTAGTTGTTTAGGGAGTGAGTTGACCGCTATTGTGTGTTTGTTGATCTTGGGAGCATGTGTTGAACAATTTATGTTGTTTTGAATTGGGTGTTGAGCGTGAGTTGACCGTGTTGAGAATAATTAATATGGAGCATGTGATTATTGGGATCATGGTTAATATACTTTGAATTATGCATTTACAAGCCTGTGAGCTTTTTGAGCCTTTACTGCTTTCATATTATGCAGTCTTGTTTGTTGATTGAGTGTGTCATTCGTGTTGATCTAAATTCTAGAACTTGCTCTGGTATCTCCATCAAAGTTACATGTTGTATGCATTCATGAAAATGATTTTAGGCCATTTTTGTTTAGCCTTTCAAGCTTTTTTGCCTTCCTTATGATATTTGATTTCCCTAGTTAGCCAATTTGAGCTTATTGCCTGATTTTTGATAGCCACATTTCAAGCCTTAAAACTTAACTTGATATATCTGTTACCCTAAGTTTGAGCGTATAGTATTGAGTAAAGGGATTGAATAAAAGGTTGAATGAAAGGGTATCGAGAAGTTAGAAAATAGTGTACATGTTGGGTGATTGGGAATAAAAGAAGAAAAGGAGGAAAAGTGAAGAATACTCACAAAAAGTCAAAAAAAAAACGACTGAAAATTGAGTCGGCCAGAAATAACAATTAGGCTGGAAATTGTGATGTAAGGCGAAGGAGAATAATTTGTATAAAAAAAAAGAAGAAGGGAGAAATAGAGAGGTGATAGGATATAAGGCGATTGGGAGTACATAGTTGATTCGTATTAGAATAACTGTTTGAGAAAAACGATGTGCTTGCTAGTCTATACGCTTGAGTTGAGTCACTTTATCCATATTTCCATACCTTAACCAAAGAGCATTCATTACAACCATAAACAAAGTCCTTTCTGATTTGTGAATTGCATACAAACGAGTGGCGGAGATGTGAGACGATTTGCAAGCATATGGTAATTCTTCAACATTGATATGACTTGAGCGAATACACGGCCCTTATTATTCTAGTGAGTAGAGTATACACTTTATCCCTGAGAGGCGTAATTTGAAGTGTTTTACCATGATTTTGATAGACTTGTGCTCCATGTTAGATATTTAAAACTTGGTTGGTTTGTGCTTGATGTCTATGGATAAATGGCATGAATTGGGATGCGGTGTTCTTGAGTTGCTCTTCTTTACCCCATTTGTGTTGTCTTGTTTACAAAGTGTTGACCGGGACTGTCAACAGTTTACGTTTGGGGGTTTGATTGCCATGTATTTTGGGCTTAATTTTGGCTAGAATATGTTGATATGCATACATGTGTAAATAGGGCTTTATTCCTGTTTTGTGGAAAAGGATTACGCTTTGCTCGTTTTGTAGGAATTTATCGATAATTGTAGCATTTTGGCAACAATTCGGAGCATTGCAATCGCCAATACTTGATGTGAAGTATGAAGTATGGAGTCGAATCGAGAAGAAGTCGTCATTTAACCGGGAGAAAAAAAGGAAAAAAATGGCCAAGTGCTTGTTGCTACAGGTGAGCACGGGCAGGGCGTGCTCCCTAGCACAGCCCGTGCTCAATCCTAACCCAGGCCTCAAGGTTCGACATATAGCACGGCCTGGTCGTGCCATACAGCACGGCCCATGCTCCATGCTGTGATTTGGACACTTCCTGCGGCACCTAGCACGGGCTGGGCGTGCGCTAGGCGCACGACCCGTGCGTCTGTGCAGGAAAACAAAGTTTGACAGATTTCCAACTAGGTTTTGACCCAAAACGAAGTACAAATAGAGACGGGGCGGCCACAAACAAAAACGATGCTGATTTTTGCCCTAGAAAGCAGAGAAAAGAGCAATCTTCCACGGGCAATTCAGAGAGATCGATTAAGACCGCAACCACACCTTCGAGGATTGAAGATAGATCGAGAGATCGTCATCATCCCCGAGTTCACTCACTCCATAGTATTTTTATCATTCAATTAGTAGACATGAACATGGATAATTTGTCTATGAATTATTTATTTTCTATGTCTAGCTAAACTTCTTGTGATTCCCGGGTTTGGGAGTAGGTTAATGGATACTTTTGTTTGATGATTCATTGCAATCAAAGTTAATGTTTTCCAACCCTATTCAAGTACTTTGCTTTAATTCTTGTTTTATCAAAAAGCTATTGGTTTAACTTGTTTTGATATATTGATTAATAATTCGAACATATGAGTTTCAATATTAGATCTATGAGTACTTGACATGAATAGCTTGCATGATTGAGAAGTCTGTGAATATTCGTGAGGCCTTTTAATCTTTTGATCTGTTGGGAGTTGGATATCTCATGTTGAGTAGAGATGCTAGCATAAATATTCCAATCAACGCTTTTACATGCATCTCGAGAGAGAGGGTAAATTACTTTTGTGATTGGTCTATAGGGAAGAATATGTTTAACTTTGGTTTGATTAATCGATAATAAAAAGGGATATTAACTGAAACCATAACCTAGGAATCCATTCATCATCTTGATCTTTCAATCATTCTTTACTTTGTTATTTTAGGATAAATTTCTGCTTTAGTTTATAAAACCAATTCACTCACTTTCGATCGTCTAGATAAAAATAAGGCTATTACAATCCAGTACTTAGTACATTAATTTATTAGTCCCTGTGGATTCGACCTTGCTAACCCTATTCTATAAACTGCACCGTACACTTGCGGTGAAGCTAAAAATAAGGCGAACAAGTTCTCCAGCGTCTACTTCAAGAGATGGCAACATAAGATGCTATTTTACTTGACGACCTTGGGGCTGTCCTGGTTTCTGAAGGACGACCCCCCTTCCGTAGGCGATGAAGAAATCGACAACAACCAGAGAATCGCTGTGGATGCTTGGCATATCATCGATTTTCTGTGTCGAAACTACGTGTTGAACGGGCTAGAAGACACCTCTATAATGTCTATAGCACATTCAAAATGTACAAGGAATTGTGAGATTCTTTGTAGAAGAAGTACAAGACGGAAGATGCCGGCACAAAGAAATTTGTTGTCGGCAAATTTCTCGAGTACAAGATGGTTGACACAAAGACAATGATCATCCAAGTTCAGGAGATTCAAATCTTACTTCACGACTTAGCGTCTGAAGGGATGATTTTGAATGAATCCTTTTAAGTGGCTGCAATAATCGAGAAATTACCGCCATTGTGGAAGGATTTCCAGAATTACCTCAAGTACGAGCGCAAAGAGATGGGGCTTGAGGATCTGATTGTTCGGCTTCAGATTGAAGAAGATAATTGAAAATCAGAAGTGAAATCCAGTAAGTCTGGAATAGAGACCAAGGCCAATCTTGATGAATCGAGCACTAGCATGAAACGCAAGCACTCCGGGAAAGACAAGGGAAAGGCCAAAAAGTTCAAGAGGAATTGCTACAACTCGCAAACCGAACCACATGGCCAAGGATTGACGACACTCCAAGAAGGGCAATCAAGGTGGCAACCAACAAGCCAATATGATGGAGGACAAGTCGATTCCAATTGACCTGTTAGAGCTCGATCTCTCTGTTGTTGTGTTTGAAGCCAATATGGTGGATAACCCAAGGGAGTGGTGGATAGATACCGGGGCTACTCGGCACATTTGTGCCGATAAAGAGATGTTCTCCTCCTACACTCCGATAAATGAAAAGAAGCTTTTCATGGGGAATTCTTCGACTTCCAACATCATGGGGCTTGGCAAGGTTGTGCTCAAGATGACTTCCGGAAAGGAGCTTACGCTTGTAGATGTGCTGCATGTCCCGGACATCAGCATGAATTTGGTTTCCGGTCCTTTGCTTAGTAAGGCCGGGTTTGGACTAGTGTTTGAGTCCGAAAAGTTTGTAATGACCAAGAATTGTCAGTTTCTTTGTAAGGGCTACCTTGATAAGGGCCTTTTTAAATGTCTGTAATGTCTGTGTTCCGCCAAGAGGCGAAGTATAAAACTATTACTTCTGTTTACTTGTTGGATTATTCTAATTTATGGCATGATAGATTAGGACACGTAAACTTTAACACAATTAAAAGGTTAGTGAATCTGGAATTAATACATACGTTTAAAACCGATTCACAAGACAAATGCAAAATTTGTGTTGAAGCAAAGTTGGCCAAAGCACCGTTTCATTCGGTAACGAGAAGTACCAAACCACTCGAGTTAATTCATACTGATGTGTGTGATTTAAAACTTGTGCAAATTCGAGGTGAGAAAAAGTACTTCATAACGTTTATAGACGATTGCACAAGATATTGTTATGTGTATCTTTTGAAAAGCAAAGATGAAGCTTTAGTGGCTTTTAAAACTTATAAGAATGAAGTTGAAAATCAGCTTAATTTGAAAATTAAGATGATTCGAAGTGATAGAGACGGAGAGTATGTTGCTCCGTTTGAAGAATTTTTCCCAGAAGCGGGTATAATTCATCAAACGACTGCTCCCTAGCTACTCACCTCAATCAAATGGAGTTGCAGAATGCAAAAATCGTACTCTTAAGGAGATGATGAATGCGATGTTGATAAGTTCTGGCTACCCAAAATTTGTGGGGGAAAGCCATACTTTCTGCAAACTACATTCTTAATAAGATCCCACACAAAGGTAAAAACGAAACTCCATATAAGTTATGGAATGGACATAAACCGTCATATAAATACCTCAAAGTGTGGGGTGTTTGGCTAAAGTCGGAGTACCTAAGCCGAAACAAGTTATAATCGGTCCGAAGACGATCGATTGTGTTTTCATTGGATATGCTAACAATAGTAGTGCATATCGCTTTTTAGTGCACAAGTCAGCAATTGCTGATATAAATGAAGGTATGATCATTGAATCAAGAAATGTTGTATTCTTCGAGAATATCTTTCCGAACAAAGAATGGAAAGAAGAAAGTTCGAGTAAACGAACTTATAAAACTGCAAGGTTACCTCAAAGTGATGATGAAGAATAACCAAGACGCAGTAAAAGGACAAAAGTAGCTAAGTTTTTTGGTCCTGATTTTCTAACTTTAAACGGTTTTTATGTAATTTAGTATCCTCTTGTCGCACTTGTGATATTAAGATTGGGTCCTTTTGAAACTTGGCATTTTGGTACTTGTTGTAGCTCGTGTAAACTAAATGTAGAATTTTGAGTATTTAGTTACAGATAGACTAAGGATAAGATCCAACAGGAAGTTCGATATAGTGTTTTTTGGCGTTGCAGGTATGCTTAATTTATGCTTTTTTGGGGAATTTTAGGTTATGAATCCCATGTTCAATTTATTCTTCAAATGCAAATTTGAGATCTCAGTTTTCTAATATTTATTCTTTCTTAGTACGTGATATTTTTTCTGATAAATTCGTTCTTTATACATTCTAGGCTCTAGCCCCTATAAACTTTTTCAAGCCCCCAAAGTAAAGCTTTTAGTTCTCTCATGGCTTTACCATGTTGAGTTAACAATCTTCCTTGTAGGTCATTTTGGGTTCATTTGGTCTATTATTGCAAATATAAGATATGAGTTTCAAGTTCTCAAAAATGATGAAAATTTGGAATGCTTTAAATTCGTGATGCGTGGTTTTGGCTAGACTTAATCGTGCAAGTATTTTTTCATTAACATAAACGTCTATGTTTATCTACTTGTGATTTCAAATAAACACCCTGGACAAAAAGCCATAACACAATGAATCCATTTGCAAAGGGCACCATTGTTACATTTGACCGGTAATATTGGGGAAGGGAGGATAATAATAATAAAAAAACCCAGTACGATTGACCTAGAAAAGTTATGTAGAAATCCGTTTAAAATTTTACCTCAACCGCGAGTTGACTTGACAGAATTCACCGACGCCATTAAATATTTCACAATTATATCCATCAATGTTTCTAAATATTATTACAAATAACCTCAACTTTTCTTCTGGTCTGGCTATTGTAATGTTTAGAAAAAGTTGATGGATGTAATTATAATATGTAAGACGAAAGTTTAAGGTATTTGCATGATTTAAAAAAGTTGAGACATGTAATTGGAAAATATGAATGACGTCAACAAATTCCGTTAGTTCACCTAATAGTGGGGGAATGAAATACATCAAGACAAAATCAAACCTCAACGGAGTGTCTCTAATTTTTGAACTACTCTGATTTTTTTTTTCTTTCTAAATTATCCCTTTGGAAAATTGAAAATTGAAAAGGACTCTTTCTCGAAATTTTACTATGAAAATTAATGAAACTTGGTGAAAGATATCTTTAGACAGATTTTGCTATGTCCGAAAAGATTCCATATCAAATTAAGAAAAGGGGTCTAAAATCTAGGGTGTCTATTAATTTGGGTCATCGGGCATTGGTTTCGGGTTATGCTCAAAATCAGTGACGTCCTAGGGGCCAAGGGGGCAGTGCTCCCCCCCCACCCCCAAATTTTGGAAAAAAAAAACAGGGATATTTTAGTATTTTTAATTTTTAACCTTAAAATAAATACATAAAATAGGAAAAATAGAAAAAAAAGTCTTCAATTTCCTTCATTTATCATTTCTTCTTTCCCCTTCCCATTTGTTAATCTTGACATATTGAGTCTTTGTCGTTTTTTTCCTTTCTCAAAATTTTAATTATTTTCTTTTATTCCACCATAAACTTGAACTCGATTTTTTGCATTCTTCTCTTGCGTCTCTACTTGTCTCTTTTGGGATGATTTATGGTTCATTATCAAATTCTCATTAAAGAATTCAATATTGGAGATGAGTTATTGAATGATCGTTTTGTATCACACACTGAAAAGTATATTTTTCGAAATATTAACAATGAAGCTATTATGCAACCGTTTCAAAATACGAAGAATATAACAGATGTCATGATATATTAATGTAAATGTATTCTTTTTATTATTTTTGAATATTAAGATGTAATTGAATTAATACGATGGCTTTATCAAAATTGGTATTCATTAATAATTTTATGTTCTAAAAAGCGCTAGGCAGACCTGAGCCTAGCGCCTAAGCGAAATCTGGGCGGGGTTATGCAGGGTCTAATCGGATGAAAAACATAGCCGAACAAATGACGCCTAAGTAGAGATTAATCCAGGCTAGACAAATTTTTTTAGAACAATAGTTGCCCCCCCCGCCCCCCCAAAATAAAGTCCTTGGCTTCATCACTGCTCAAAATCAAAAAAAATTAAGTAAAAAATAAAACAACAACTACGTTTCAGACAAATTGGTAATTTCGTTTCGAGTTCGTGTTAGTCGTATTTGTGTTCGAGTCGTATTCGTATTTATCTCAGTAACTTCAGGTCGGGTTCGTGTCGGATGTGAGATTGACACCCCTACTAATATCACATTTTAGACTAAGAACAAAGAAGATTCCAATTAGGCGGCCACAAGTGCCCATTCCATTGTCTTATTGGAAACTAATAAAAACACTATAAGAATGCAACATAAAATCCAAAAATAGGACAATACATAACATTGTTTTATGGCATGCCAAATAGACAATTTGTTGTAACCTTACATAGTTTATTGATAAAAATATTTACTCCCACCCTATATAAACCCTTCAAAAACCACGAAATTTTATCAGTTGAAAATTAAAACTAAGCAATCATGTCCAAGAATAGCGTAATATCAATACTATTCGCATTTCTGATGGGATTTGCACTAATTTGGTGCTACGTGACCACTAGTCCATTCTCTAACATTGTTTCGTCGAATGCTAACTACGATCGCGTCGTAGATGATGTTCGATCGAACGACATCGTTTTCAAGAAATCGATTGGTGGATTAATGATGGAGGATGATGGTTTGATGGAGAAGTACCATAGAAAACTGCAGGGATGTGTGTGTAGCTGCGCTTGTGGTTGTTCAGCTAGAGGTTGTGCATTTTGCTGCCTTATGGCAAAAAATGGGACTGTTTGATCTCATGTTCTCTCTGTGTCGCTTGTTGTTGTTTGTTTTTTTTTTTTCTTTCTTGTTTTCCCCTTACATTTTTTTTTTTTGTGTGTGTGTGTTTTGGTATCTTTGCCTTGCAAAGGTGCTATTGTTGTATGATTGGTTAAGAAATATGGTATCTGACTATTTGCACATGTTGCGGTACAATTTCTTAGTCATACTAGGGAGTGTTTGAAAATTCTAAACAAAGTGATTCCCAACTTCTAAACGGAGAAAACAACTATTTCTTCTATGTAAAAGTTGAGAATCAAATGTTTTAAAGTTTGGAAACATGAGTTCCCATATGTAGAAGTGGTCAAATGGAACCAAAACCGGGTACCAAACCGGAACCAGAATAGTGGTCGACGATTATGGGAACAATTGACCGGTCAACATTTTCAAAACTGGAATCGGAACTATGGTGGAACCGGCGGTTTTTTAAGGTTAAAACTAACAATTTTTATTTTTTTGTAAACATATACTAGATGAAATGTTAAATGTTTATTATAATGTATTATATTCGTAACTACATGTGACACATTTTAAACCAAATGTTGTAAGCGAACTACGTGAACTTTGATTCCTCTATACTCTAATAGTATATATAGACAATTTAATTTTATTATTAATATTAAGTATAAAACTTAATTGAATATTAAGTCCAAGTCTTTTTCTTCCTTTTCCCTTTTTTTAATGATATTGATGAACTGTTTTAAAAAAATCAAAAAATCATCAAAAGATAAATAAACGGTTCCAGCTTTAAATCGGGTTCCAAACAAGAACCGAAACCATGAGGCAATGGTTTCGGTTCCGGTTCCTCCAAAATAAGGAACTGGAAATGGAATCGGCGATTCTGGAACCGTGGCCACCCCTACCCAATATGTACTAATCATTTGATTCTTATATTGCGAGGAAAAAAAGGAAGAAAAAGCAAGAAAGGTAAAAAACGGAAAAGAAAAGAAAGAAAAGAAAGAGAGTCCTGACAAAAAATATTAGCGAATAACTCTCTTCTGAAGTTAACATATTAGATGACCAAGTGGTCAAAACTCATGTTACGCAAGCAATCATACCCTTGTCTTTACATATTAAAACTAATAAAATAAATTCTCATAACTTTAGTAATGCAACATATATAACCACCGAAAATAGGACAATACATAACATTGTTTTAAGCCAAATCAAAAAGACAATTTATTGTGCCTCACATAGTTTATTAACAAAAATATTAATTTGCTCTTTCCCTTTATAAACTCCGAAAAACCCATGAAATTTATCACTTCAAAGTTAAAACTAAGCAATCTTAGTAACTAATCAATCATGACTAAGAGTAGCATTTTCGTCCTTAAAAGTGAATAGTTACCAATTTATAAAAAAATATGAAGTATGTATACTAAATTCGTAATTTGGAAATGTCAGGTACTAAACCAGCAAAGTGCCTCCGTCAGGTGCTAAAAATCAATAATCCTAAATTTTAATTATTCTTGAGAGTGATGTAACACACAAGTACCTTTACAAATAAATCTAATTACTTTACAAATGAAATAATAATAATTGATTGCAATTCACTTCAATATTTCTGTAACAAAAAATGAAATCAATATGTAAAATTCTTCCTCTTTATTTGTGAATAAGAGACAATATATGGTTACATAGATTTTTATTGCAAGACTTAAATAAACAAGAAAAAAAAACTCTTAAGATAAACACAAAGACCATGCCTGCACACCGACATGCTATCTTGTTCTTTATTTATCATAGTGTATATAAGTGAGTACTAGAGACTCAAATGGGTAAGGAAATCACTCATAATAGTTGAAAATGCAATTAGATTCGCACCGAAAATCTTATAGTGGTGGCATTTAGAACCCTACCAAGTGTGCCCAAAACAATCGCTCCAACACCTCTAACGCCGGACACAAGGGCACCACTGGTGGTTGATAATGCAGAGCAGCATACTGCAAAGATCAAGTGGAAGTTGAACAGTGGCAACACATGGAACTATTGAAATATGGGCGGTGCCAAGGAAAAGTCCTTGTCCTCTTGGAACCGTAATGTTAAAGAATCCATTGGCATTGGTAGTATTTTGGCCAATTGTCGTGGAAGCACCGAAAAATCGACTACAGTTCAACTTGACAACCGCCCCAAAGAATACCGGCCGGGCAATCTCGATGGATGTGCAAATGATTTGGCCGTTTACACTCAACCCATTGAGGGGTTGATCCCAATTATTTGTCCATTGGCTAATGGGGTTGCTGTTACAAAAAGAACGACAACGAGGAAAAAGCGAAGGCGTAATTGCAAGCCATATATTTAGAGGTTTGGGGAATTAGAATTTGTTAATACTTTGTACTTTGCTTCTTTGTTTTGTCCAAAAATGTAAGGAAAAAAATCACAATTTATACACGTTTCTTTCCCTACTCCTCCAAGTAGCTTTTTATTTCAAATTTATTTTCAGTCTGTTCTTATCATGTTTATTAAAGTTTAGGAAACAAGTTGTGTTTTTCTATATGTCAATTTGAAGTTAGAGTTGCCAACCTTTTCTCAATATGAACTAGAATAGTGTGAAACTATAGGGCAGTTCCTATTAATCAAAACATTTTCTGAAATCATTATATGAAAGTCATAACTTAAGTATAAAAGAACTTTATCAAATGGCTAAGTAATGAGGATTTTCAGGATAGTCCTTGTAGAATAGTTTTTCAAATTCTTCAAGAATATGCTTTTAATTAATTTGAAGCATTTGGTTGCTGTATTTTTGTTGATCCAATATATTTAACTAATAATCTGCACAAGGACAAACATTTAATTAGGTTTATAAGCGAAGATAATTCCCTTTAATTTCGTATACTAGAATTGCCAAATATTATTGATCAACTGTAAAGTTATAGCTAGAATCCTAACATGATTCTTGGATCAAGCCACCGCGTCTACGAGTTGATGTCTATTTTATAGCTCGAAGTTGGAAAAAAATTAGTTAATTAAGAACTTTTGCCAAGCAATTTGTTCATAGGTTTATCATATAGGTGGAGAGATAGATGATAAAAGTCATAAGATTATTGTGACTCTAATGCATATTTGGAATAAATATATTGCATAGATAGTTATCTAAAACCGCACGATTAGTTATTGTTTAATGCATACATGGTTATAATATACTATATATTCATATTTTATTTGGTGCATAGATAGTAATGAGATAATGCTAAGTTAATTTATTGTTTGATGCATATATAATTATGAGGTAACACATAGTTAGTTATTATTTCATGCATATATAATTATGAGAAAACTTTCATAAATTTGGAATGATACATGTATTAGCAAAGTTTAAAAATTCCAAGATTTTGGAGTAGGCTAAATGCCTTTTACCTCATGTGAAAAACTGAAATAGTTGAAGCCCACAGAGTTATATACATAAATTTGACATACGAGAAAATCCGAGAAAAGAAAAAAAAAGAAAAGAAAAATGCCCTGGCAAAAATATTAGCGAATAACTCTCTTATGAAGTTAATATATTTAGATTAGCACAAGATTTGGATGTAGCCCAAGTGGTCAAAACTCATGTTACGCAAGCAATCATACATGAAATATCATCCCCTTGTCCTTGCATATTAAAACTAGTAAAATAAATTTTCATAACATTCAATGTTTTTAAAATAGGACCGGACCGGCGGTTCGAGCCGTTTTAACCGAATCGGTCTCGAGTCCGGTCCGGTTATTTATCTAGGTCGGGTGGCTAAAACCCGATGCCACCCGGTAAAAACCGGCCTAAAACCGGAAACCGGTGAACCGCTTTGACCCGTTTTTTTTTTTTTTTTTTTTTTGGGGGACTAAATAAATTTTCTTTTATTACAAAATTTGAAAGGAAATATAATAAAACAGAGATAATTACATATTTCATGACTAGTAAATTATTAAACCTAGAACTCAAAAAAGTAGAGACATAATCTATGGAATTTAAAATTCCATAATAAGCCATCCGTTCATTGAGATTGTTTACAATATTCGCAAAACTCAAAAAACAAATTTCTTTGAGTCATAATCGATATCGCAATTTGTAGGCGTAGCGCTCATAAAATCCTCCATTCATAAAAAACAGTCAATGTTTTTAAAACCTTTTTTTTTCCGAAAAACTCTTTATGTTGGACTTACATGTTTGAATATTCACTT
Source organism: Rehmannia glutinosa (assembly GCA_016081115.2). Classification (NCBI taxonomy): domain Eukaryota; kingdom Viridiplantae; phylum Streptophyta; class Magnoliopsida; order Lamiales; family Orobanchaceae; genus Rehmannia; species Rehmannia glutinosa. The sequence continues at coordinate 742,546 of JABTTQ020001909.1, forward strand.
TATTAATTTAGTTTTTGTTTCGTTTGCATTCTTTGGTTTTGTTACATTTGTACTTGTAATTACTCTTTGCATGTGTGTGCAACTATATATATATATATATATATATATATATATAGGTATAAGATCAAATGTGGCGGGGAGTTTACCGGTGTGTGGCGGTGTGGATCAATCTAAACCATTAATCGACAAATCTAAAGGACCAGTTTTTTTCGAATTTTTTTTTTAAAAAAAATTAATTTCACCCAATTAAGGGCATAAATGTCATTTTTTACTCAAATTAAATCAGTTACTTTTGGTAACTCCCCATCACAACGATTTTTTTGGGATTTCAATTAGATTGATTCCTGTTTTTCAGTTCTCGGGTTTCCTCACAAACAAAAACTCCCAATTTTATTTCTCTCTCATTCTTTCTCTCTGTTTCGTCGACTGTATCTCCTTCTCTATCTCCATTTCTTTTCTTTCGGAAGTTCTTCACAAGTTGTCAACAGAGCCACATTCCGCACAAAGGGTGATTTTGATTCTTCAAATAGTTGGTTAAGGTAAGTATTGAGTTGAATTTTATTTCAGTTTTGGTTCGAAAATTTTAGTAAGGGTTTTTTCTTTACATGGTTTGGCATTTTTTTTTTGAACCATTCAACTGTTAATTTTGGATATTTAATTTGAAGTCCTTTTTACTAAGAGATTGGGCATTCTTGTTTGTTTTTTTTTATTTGAAGTATCTAAGGTTTGATTTTACGATTGTCCAAACGATTATATGGTTTCATTTTTTGTTTTCGGGAATATTTTTGTGTGAACCATGACATCTTTGTTGGGGGTTGGTGTAAATTTTGATAAAAATGATGTAATTTTAGTTATTGGGTGGTATAATATTTTATGTTGGGGAGAAGTTATGATTGTCATGTGCGTGTATGTAGTTTTGTTTGAAGAATGTTTTTTTTTTTTTTATGTTTTTGAAACTTGTTTTTGTGAATTGTGTTAGTATACCATGCTTTATTTTTGCGAGTCCTTCTTTGTTTTTTTGGTGTACTGATTTACTAAAGAATGATACACTTTTAGTTATATTTTGATATATATTTACTTTTAGTGTGATGTTGTCTTTGTATTGGCGAATATTTAGTAGTGATATTGTGCAATGAAGATATGTTTTGGTGCATTGCTAGGTTCGGTCATGTGCATATCTTCGTTGTTTTTTATGTTTTTGAAACTCGCTTCGTGAAATGTGTTAGTATACCATGCTCTATGTTTGTGCATGATTTCTTCTTTGTTTTTTGGGTGTACAGTTTAATTAAAAATGATGCACTTTTAGTTATATGTTGGTGTATAGTTACTTCTAAAGTGTGGTGTTGTTTTAACCCTTGCATTGAAAAAATGAATGAGCCATGAATATATGTATTGGTGCATATTTAGTATTACTATTGTGTAATAAAAGATGTGTTTTGGTGCATTTGCTAGGTTTGGTCATGTGCATATGTAGTCCATGAAATGCATCAACACACATGATGTTTAAATAGTTTTATTCTAATATACAAATAAGGTTCATAAAGTGCACAATTAGTTTTTCGATTATGTGATGCCCGATTATTGAGTTTTGCCTTACGATTGTTCTTGTTGTTAATACCAGGTTGAGAATTTTATATAGCTAAAGGAGACAGGAAAAGACGGGCATCCGCAGGACTAGGACGATGGTGGACGTAATGTTAATAAGAGGTCTAAGGTTGCCAAATCGGAAGTGAAATCTACGCCCAAGTTGAGGACAAATATACCGCCATGCAATTTAATGCATGACCCGAACCAAGAGAAAGACAATGTTCTTGATTTGGCTAGAAACAAAAAAATTCAATGACAAGTAGAATTGACATGGACATTTGTGTATTTTATTAGATGGGGTGTTCTAAACGCGTTTTTCAGTAGTATATTAGATTAGACTATGAAATTTCAATGCTCATTTAATAATATTTTGGTGTATTTTTACCGTGCATTGATGCAATATGTCACATTACGTTTTAGGATGTGATTATTTGTGGTGTATAGTTAGTGAAGAAATAGTGTACGATTAATAGCATTATGGTACATTTTTAGCACCTTTTGGTGTATATATATTATCCACAAGCTTTGTTTTATTTACAAGTGTTAATGACTTTTTAATTCCGTATTTTTGAAGTACTATGTGCAATTGTTAATACTATTATGATGCATTTTTGTAATACAATGCGGATTCATTTAAAATACACAAATTTGAAAGACAAATTAATTTTGGGTGTATGATTAACTACTTAAGTGGTAAATATTTAATATTAATTTGGCACACAGATAGTGATGAATTGAGAAATGTAATTATACAAAATATTTTTCACCATTGAAATATGCACATTGTATATGTTCTGAGTTTTTGCTTAGTATATTACTGAAACTTGTTGGAAATGGGGGCTCTCACTGTGTTGACCGTGTATTATAGTATAAAATACCAAAAAATTAAAGACAAATTATTTTGGTGCATAATTAATGATGAAATAGTGAATAATTAATAGTAACTTGGTACACATATAGTGATGAATTGAGCAATGTAATTGTACACAATATTTTTGACCATTAAAGATTTGACATTGTTTTGTACTGACTTTTTGCATAGTATAATACTGAAAATTGGTGAAAACGGGGTTTCTCATTCTGTTGGTTGCTCGGGACATGTACGGTTGTTGTGTAATGCAATTTTGCCACTTGTATCCTCGCTTTTAATCCGGCTCCCGCCGCCTTGTTACGTGCTTGTTGTGGTGGTATTATCGAGATGTCCATTTGAGAACTAGAGCCACAAGAAGTCTCAAATAGTGCATCATTGCCACCAACATGTCGCTTCTCTTGTTCCCCGAGCTAACTTGTCTTTGTTACTATATGCTCTCGCACTTCAACATATTGGATATTTTCATCAATAAAATCTGCACAAATTTTGTAATATTATGCATTGTGTAAATACAAACAAGCACAAAACTACAAAGTTTATTTCATGGCTTATTAAATTTTCACACCTTTTCAAACAACAGTCTAAAAAATGCACCATTGTTTCATTATATATGCACCATATTGTATGTATATTTATACCAAAATAAACATCAAGGTCGACTCTCTCAAATAAACAATGAATCATGCACCATTGTATGCTTATCCTTGCACCATAGTATGCATATATATACACCAAAATATGCTTCCAGAGTGCAATATTGTCAATATTTTTATACCTAAATAAGCATCAATACGTACTCTATCAAATAACAGCAAAACATGCACTATTGCATGCTTATTTTTACACCATCATATGCATATGTATACACCAACATAGGTTTCAGAGTACAGTAAGATTCATGTATACATGATCAAATTACACTAATTGTGCTTTTATGTATACATTATATATACATCGACAAATACTATATATGCATCATTTGTCTCGCCGGGTCAAAATTACGTTGTAACTTTTCACCATAGCCGTGTTTTTCAAAGTTGAACTAAATGTTCATCTTTTTTTTTATAAATTATACACCAAAAAAACACAAATTACATGCCAGTTATTATTTTTTTGAAGCTGTATTGAATAATCAAGTCGTAAACAGTTTGATTTTCCAGAATTTGAAGATAATATTGCAGAGTTGTAAATTTGTTATTTTTGTAAGAAAATTGCACATACCAGTACCTAATGCTCCCAAATCGCAGCTTTCATCTGGATTGTCTATCGACATGTCACTTTGGTGTGAATGAGCATACTCATCGTCCATGGTGTACACCTTCTTCCTCGCTCAATAATTGTGGATATGATGATTTTTGTGTTGTTGTTGCGGAGCTTTTTTTCTTGCTGTCTCGTATCAATGAAGGAGTGAAGATGATGAAGACGTTTTTTTAGGCTTACGATTTGGCGTCATCTGTTATGGCAAGGTGATATTGATGATATCCCTTGATTTTAGGTAATAAATATGGTATTATTGTTACACCATTTTAGTAGTTACCGATTTGCCCTTTTTACACATAAAATAATTGAAAAATGGTGTATTTTTAAGAATAATCTGAACCGTTGATTGAAGGAGATGGATGAATGGGATCCATCCACACCGCCACATGGTAAGATGTCGCCACATAAGATCCTATCCCTATATATATATATATATATATATATATATATTTCCTCAAAATATATATATATATATATATATATATATATATTTGGGTTAACTAGTTTTTTTAAAACGGTTCGACCAGTTGAACAAAGTGACCCATTGTCCCAATTATTTGTCCGGTTCGATGTCCGGTCCGGTTTTAAAAACATTGATAACATTAGGAATGCAACATATATAACCACCGAAAATAGGACAATACATAACATTGTTTTATGCCAAATAAAATAGACAATTTTTTGTACCTTACATAGTTTATTAACAAAAGTATTTACTCCTTCCCTATATAAACTCTGTAAAATCGATGAAAATTTATCACTTCAAAATTACAACTAAGCAACCATGACTAAGAGTAGCATTGTGTAAATACTGTTCGCAGTTCTAATGGGATCCATACTAATTTGGTGCTACATGACCAGTCCATTCGCTAATGTTTTATTGAATAGTAATTATTATGAGCTGAATAATACGTACATCTTAGAGTTTGATCAATCAAATGACATAGTTTCCAAGAAATTGATTTCCAATATCATTGGTGGAATAATGGATGGTGGTTCGAACGAGACATACCATAGAAAATTGCAGGGATGTGTGAGTAGTTGCAATTTTAATTGCTCCATGTATCAGAGGTTGCAGAGTTTGTTGTGTTATGAGCAAAAATGGGACTGTGTGATCTCATGCTCTGTGTGTGTTTTCCTTCTTTTCTTACTTTTTTTTTTTTAAAATAAAAACTTGTTTGTACTTTTTGTCTTGCAAACATGTTGTGTATGACGGAGTACTTGTTGAATTATATGCATGGTACTGGTTTTTCAGGAAAATGGCTGGAAAAATGGGACAAAAAGAAGTAGAGGATAGAACTCGGTTCTATCTCCGCAAGACAAAATTGCCCCGTGTATAGTGTCTGTTAATGGTGCGACAATCGTCTCTATGATATGATGACTTTGGTTCTTAAGTTAGTAGCACTTACAAAATTTAAGAACCAATGAACTAAATAAATCAATATGCTGATTAATGCAATGTGGTTTCAGATTTTATCTTTTGGTTAAAGTTCTTATTTCAATCATTAGGGGATGATAATCATAAGCATCTAGGTGTCTTATAAAAATCAACATGTCTTTTGGCTCGAAAAAGACTTGTCCAACAACCAAAAAATACATCCGTTAGCTCCAATGCACCAGTCCGAGGTAAAATATTTGAAAATCCGCGAGTTATCCCCGAGACGGAATTAAACATATCTCAATTTTTCGCGTTTTAGAAACGCAATCCCTTAGAAATATATATCGATCTCAAATATATATAGTTCGATTATAATGAACCATATTTTAAAAAATTATTATCAGGACTTGTTATCCCGAAAAATATAAATATTTTAAAACTTTGGATAAACAAGCTATAAGAAGAAGTGCCTTTCAAATATTTGAAAATTTCTTTCAACGGCACTTTAATGAGATTCGTTGAGATAGTTTTGAGTTCGAGCATATAGACATAAGGCATAGAAAATGTCGAGTCTAAAATAGTAAGAAAAGTTAGTGAACATACCTCGAATATGTTTGTCAATCAATATGTCTTCCTCAACCTTTGTCAAACTTTACATTGGTAGCCATAGAGATTGAGATGATTCTTCCTTCTTCAATGTCTAACTTCTTCAAAGGTTCTATTGTATACTTTGATTATGAAATATAACCACTATCTTGGCATTGTTGAACTTGAATTCCAATGAACAAATTGAGCTCCCCTCAGCATGATCATCTTAGGTTTACCTTGCAATGACTTAGAGAGATATCTTGCACAAATGTTCATAAGTAGCACCAAAAGATAATTTCATCAACATAAATTTGCACAAGTAAACAATCTTGCCCTTTTTCAAAAACAAAGAGAGTAGATAAACTTTATCTCTTGTAAAATCATTTTGCAAAAATAGCTAAGTCTATCAAACTATACATGGGGTGCATGTTTTAAACCAAACAAGGTCTTTTATAAAAATCATTTTGCTTAAAAAAAAATTTAAACCCCGGTTGTTTTTCATAGACTTTTACTTGAATAAAACCATTTTAGAAAATTGGATTTAACATCCATTTGGTAAAGCTTGAAATTTTCTTAAAAACAAGAATGGGCAACTAGAATGCGAATAGCTTCTAAATGTGCTAATGGTGCAAATGTACATCAAAATCAATACCTTTTTCTTGACAATACCATTGAGCTACTAACCTTGTCTTGGTCATTTATCTTGTTCCAAAATACCAAAAATTCCCTGCAAAATCTTATCAAGACATCTTGCACACAAGCATAGTAATATCGAATAATAGAGACATTATAGCAAGTAACACAATACTATGCTTAAAGAAAATCATCAAGAATATAATACAACATGTAAGTTCAAATAATCTTATAGAAAGCTATATAAGGTCTCTTTTGAAATTTGAAAATCCGAGAGCATATAGTTGAGACCTCATTTAAAAGAAGCATTTGAACGAGAGTTTTGACAAGAATGAATATGAGCAATCAAATGCATAATTTTGAGAAGAGGATAAAAATTCAAATGTTTTATCAAAATAAATATGATCCTTTACAAGTCTCGGATAAAACAAGCTTTATAGAATAGTGCCTTTCAAAAAATCGAAAAATTCTCTTAATGGCACTTATATGAAATACTATGAAATAACTTGAAAAACAAGCACATAGGCATATGACAAAATATATCGAGTCTATAGGATGAATACCAATGATGCGCACTCGATAGTTTAAGCATCTCTTGAAGAGGATGAGGAAATATATATCCTACACATATCTTAAACAAGTATAGCACAAAACGAATATGATACAAGTGTAGGCTAAAACAATAAAAGATATCACAAGTAAGCTCATGCCATAAAAATCCATAAGAGATTATAAAATAATTAAGTCTAAGCAAATACAAAAGAGTTTAATATAAGCATCATACAAGGTCTCCTTTTTCAAAAAATTTAAAACCACAAATATATATTGAAGACCTTAATTTTAAAATTATGAAAACTCATTTTTCAATTTAGAAACAAATAAAAACATGCATAAAAAATAAAATGCATATTTAAATAGGGAGATACGGTTTACCAATTTCGCCATTTCCATGGGTTGTGTCGTTCCATTGTTGATGATATCTTACCCTTTGAAAATCATCTTGTTGATGATGGCTTCTCCAATTGCTCCATCTCCAAGGATTGTATCCTTCCCTTTGTTGATAATATTTCCTTCTTGGAAATTCATTTTGGTGGTGTCTTCTTCTTTGATCAAATGAGATGGTCATTTGATGTCTTCTAGGCGGTATGAATTTTCCTTGATTATTGTTCCGCCGGGTACCTAATATGACATTGTTTTGTGGTACCCTCAAGTGTTTGGGTCCTTTGGGATTAGTCTTGAGACTTTTAGGTCTCCAAAAATAATTAGAGCTATTTCTAGCCCGACAAGTATTTACCGTATGACCCTTTTTACCGCAATAAAAACAAGTAACAATTTTAGGAGCATAATGACCAACATACATAGGTACTTGATTTCTTTTCACATAATTAACAATACTAGGCTTATGATCAAGTCCTTGTTTCAATTTATCACAACTATCAACAATATTGGTCATTTTATCGGTACTCAAGTTGGATTTTGATAAATCCTTTTTCATGCAATTAATATCCTCAACAAGAGTACTATTTTCTTTTTCAAGGTTTCTAACCTTATCAAGTGTGGTGGTGTGAGCACATGATAGTGATTCATAGGAAGTAAATAAACTATCCTTATCATTTTTCAAAACATTGAATTCCTTTTTCAAATTTTTGTACTTAACAAGTAAACTTTGGAATTCATTTTGAAGGTCATCAAAATCATTTTGCAAATCACTATAATCATTTTGTATAAAAGTATTATAAGAAGTAGAGGTTTAAGACATACCTCATTTTCTTCTTCGATGCCCATAAAACATTGTTCAACTACTTCATAGTTGGATGTTGTAAAAGGCTTGTTCCTTAGATTTGACCTTGTATCCCTTTGAGAAGTAGATGCTTTTGAGTTGCTCCTATCATTTTCATATACTTCATGAATGACTTCTAATTTTTGCCATACTTCATGAGCCGATCGAATTCCTACAATAAGATCATATTCCAAATTGGTAAGTGAACAATATAAAATATTGAGAGCTTTACCATTTAAGGAGACGATTTTCTTTTTCTTCATCATTGAGCTCCTTGAGAGCTTTGGAGGTGTATGGTGTGTCTTTCATCGAATGGATTCTCCATTGATGACGATGTTCCAAATATCAAACCCGTAACCTTGTAAATAACATTCCATTCTTTCTTTCCAAAATGCAAAATTTTTGGAATCAAATCGAGGTGGCTTGGTGGTGGAGGTGCGGAAAGGTGAGCTTCATTCGTAGCCGACGATCGTTCCTCTTCACTCGCGATGTGAAACGAGCTTGAGAAAGAGTTTGGCTTTGATACCACTTGTAAGTCCAAGCGGCTACGATAATCTAGAGGGGGTGAATAGATTATCTCCATTTTTTTTGATTTCGCCCTCTTTTTCGAACCAAAAACGCTAAGACAATAATAAAGGTGCGGAAAGTAAACAACACACGCCGATTTATAGAGCTTCACCCCATCTAGGGACTACGTGCTCTACCACCCCAAAGATATCAGGGATGGGTTTCGAAGAGAAAAAGAATTTTATTAATTACCACAATTAATACAAATTCAACTTACAACACCTTGAAGAGCACCACACTCTTCTTCAACACCACCTCCGAGATTACCACAATCTCTCTTGAAGAAAAGCTTGAAATTGGATTTAACATCCATTTGGTAAAGCTTGAAATTTTCTTTAAAACAAGAATGGGCAAGTAGAATGCGAATAGCTTCTAAATGTGCTACGGTGCAAATGTACATCAAAATCAATACCTTTTTCTTGACAATACCATTGAGCTACTAACCTTGTCTTGGTCATTTATCTTGTTCCAAAATACCAAAACTTCCCGCAAAATCTTATCAAGACATCTTGCACACGAGCATAGTAATATCGAATAATAGAGACATTATAGCAAGTGACACATACTATGCTTAAAGAAAATCATCAAGAATATAATACAACATGTAAGTTCAAATAAGCTTATAGAAAGCTATATAAGGTCTCTTTTGAAATTTGAAAATCCGAGAGCATATAGTTGAGACCTCATTTAAAGAAGCATTTGAACGAGAGTTTTGACAAGAATGAATATGAGCAATCAAATGCATAATTTTGAGAAGATGATAAAAATTCAAATGTTTTATCAAAACAAATATGATCCTTTACAAGTCTCGATAAAACAAGCTTTATAGAATAGTGCCTTTCAAAAATTGAAAAATCCTCTTAATGGCACTTATATGAAATAACTTGAAAAATAAGCACATAGGCATATTATAAAAAATATTGAGTCTATAGGATGAATACCAATGATGAGCATACCTCGATAGTTTAAGAATGTCTTGAAGAGGATGATGAAATATATATCCTACACATATCTTAAACAAGTATAGCGTAAAAACGAATATGATACAAGTGTAGACTAAAACAATAAAGGATATCACAAATAAGCTAATGCCATAAAAATCCATAAGAGATTATAAAACAATTAAGTCTAAGCAAACACACAAGAGTTTAATATAAGACCAAGTGTTTGCTTGAGTATTTCTTGTTGTGTTGTATTGTTCTCTCTTATATTTGTTCTTCAAATCTTCCTCTATTTATAGGAGATGATTGATCATTGATAGGCTCCTCTTGGAATCGATATCTACAAAAAAATTGCAATTAAAATCAAGATTATAGCTGTTAGAAATCAATCCCACAATTTAAGGAAAAGTTGTTTGCAAACTCAACGGTTAGAATTTTACTATCAAATCATAGGCTTAATCGGTCATGCAGAAATAGAGATTGAAAAGAACACAACAAAATTTCTTTTTCTTTATCTTCTTGTTTTTTCCTTAATTATTTTCTTTTGTGTGTGTGTCTGTTTTTTTTTTTTTTGCCTTGCAAAGGTGCTATTGTTGTATGATTGGTTAAGAAATATGGTATCTGACTATCTGCATGCTGTGGTACAATGTCTTAGTCATACTAGGGAGTGTTTGAAAATTCTAAACAAAGTGATTCCCAACTTCTAAATGGAGAAAACAACTATTTCTTCTATGTAAAAGTTGAGAATGATACCTGCATTAGCAAAGTTTAAAAATTCCAAGATTTTGGAGCAGGCTAAATGCCTTTTACCTCATGTGAAAAACTGAAATAGTTGAAGCCCAAGGAGTCACTTAGATAAATTTGACATACGAGAAAATCTGAGAAAAGAAAAAAAGAAAAGAAAAAGAGTCCTGACAAAAAATATTAGCGAATAACTCTCTTATGATGCTAAAATATTAGATGACCAAGTGGTCAAAACTCATGTTACGCAAGCAATCATCACCTTGTCTTTACATATTAAAAGTAATAAAATAAATTCTCATAACCTTAGGAATGCAACATATATAACCACCGAAAAATAGGACAATACATAACATTGTTTTAAGCCGAATCAAAAAGACAATTTAATGCACAATCTAGCGAGAAAAAACAGAGCTTTTGCGGTTTTGCCTAATGCCCTTTCCTCTAACTCCTTCGAACCCTACCCTTCAACCAAAACCTCCAGATCCGGCCGCTATTCTGCCGGGAAAAATTCATTTGCTGCTGTTTTAGCACAGGAAGGTTCTTGCCTTCATTCTACAAGAACTCTGAAAAAGATTTTAACTGTTCCAGATGGCCCCCTCTAGCCTCTCGATCTACGTTGCACGGGCGTCCAGCCCTTGTTTTTAACCAAAAATCATGGGAATCACTAGCTGCTGAACTGAGATTCGCTCTAGTGGGGAAATTTACATATGGTTGTCCCAAGATTTCGCTGTTGAGATCTAAATTTTCAGGGTTTGGATTGACGGGTCCTTACCAGATTGCCTCTATTAACTCTAATCATATCTTGATTAATGTTTCCAATGACGAAGATTTTTCCCGTCTTTGGACTCGACAAATTTGGTTGATTGATGGCTCACCGATGAGGGTTTTCAAGTGGACATCGGATTTTGACGTAAATTCTGAATCGTCAATTGCACCAGTTTGGATTGGCTTCCCCAACTTCCTTTACATCTGTTCAATAAAAAGCCCTTTACGAATTGGCTTCTATTATGGGGAAACCTCTCAAACTTGATGAACCAACTGCAGACCGGACTCGACCAAGCATGGCAAGGGTTTGTGTGGAGCTTGATCTTCTTGCTGACAGACCAGATGAAATAGCTATTATTTGCGATGACATAATCATCCATCAACCAATTATTTATGAGAATCCTCCTGATTATTGTCGAACTTGTAGACACCTGGGGCATAATGATTCAATCTGCTACAGCAATGGGCATCCTAGACCTCCCAGGCGTAAGCAACAACAAGCTGGGGATGAGGTGGTCTCAACTATCCGGAAAAAAGGGAAGAAATTCGTCAAGGAAAACAACCAATCAATAATAAGGAACGACAGAAAGTGTATGTGCCAAATAATTCAGTCTTAAAAGCTGACAAACCTTCTCCTATAGGTGATGTGATTAACCTTGTTGATTATGATGATCCTATTATTAAGGATAATCCTCAATCTGACCTTTTGAAATCCCCAACTCTTGCTGCTAATATGATGAATGAATTTAAGTCCCAGGCTACCAACAATTTTGCTGCTAATCCTATTAACATTTCTGATTCTGAAGATTGTCGCATCAAAGATTTCTGTCTAGGTGATTCAGAGACGAACATGCATACAAATGCCACTAATAATCAGGAATATAAAGAGGGCCTCAATATTTTCGTAGATCTCAATAAATTCAACTTGCTTCAATTGCAGGAAGGAGAAAATTCAGATGATAATTTTGGCCACAATGATAAATTAAACAGTGTTTCTGATACAGAGAAAGGAAATATCTCTGAGGATGACACAGCAGAACATATGGATATGGCTATAGTCGCTCTTCATCGTAGATCATCCTCGTTGGATCTTGACGTTAATAAAAAAGTTAGCTCTTCTACGAAGTCCACGCGTAAATGTCGACAACTTTCGTTTAAACCTCAACCTACCCGAATTATGACCCGAACTCGGGCAGCCTCAGAGTCCAATTCTTTCCCTTCCAAATGAATATTTTAATTTGGAATATAAGGGGATCCGGTAACTCAGATTCTCAACGAGTTCTTAAGCGTATGGTTGCTAAGAATAAAACACAGATGGTTGCTGTAATTGAACCGAAGGTTCGTTTTAATCATACTACTTTGATGAGACGTTTGGGTTTTGATCGTGTTATTTTGCATTCTATTAATAAAATTTGGATCTTTTGTCGATCTATTGATAACATTGAGGTGTTAGAGGATCATGAGCAGTTTATTCATTGTAAAATTAATAAATTGGCTAATGAATGTTTTTATGCCACTTTTATTTATGCCAAGTGTACACCGCTGAACGGGAAAATCTCTGGGCCGGATTATATAATTTAAACATGCAAAACAAGCCATGGTTTGTTGCAGGCGATTTCAATACGGTTTTATATGGGCATGAAAGGAGATTTGGACGTCCTCCATCTACTAAAGCTATGGAGGATTTCCATGATTGCCTCCTTCAATGTTCATTACAGGATGCTGGATTCAAAGGATCTAAATTCACATGGACAAATGGTAGAATATGGCAGCGTCTCGATCGAGTTCTAATTTCCCTGAATGGTTGGATTATTTTCCTTTCACTGAAGTCCATCACTTGGCCCGCAAATGTTCTGATCATGCAGCACTTATGGTTTCTTTTTCGAACAAGGTGATATCTAAACCTTCTCCATTTCGCTTTCTTAATTGTTGGTGTCATCATGATGATTTTTTAAAGACTGTTGCAACAAACTGGGGTCAACCTTCTCCATTCTTTGAATGTGTAATTTACAACACAAGTTGATTCGCTTTAAAAATTGTCTTAAAGAATGGAATAAACTGATTTTTGGCAATATTTTTGATAATCTCAAAGAGCTGGAGGAAGCGGTTGCCAAGTGTGCAAATACTTATGATGATAATCCGACCGATGATAATAGAACCAACTTGCGATTGTCGTATGCCAAATTAGCCAGGGCTCAAAGCATCGAGGAAGATTTTTGGAGACAAAAAGCTGCTTGCAAATGGTGGAATGAAGGCGAGAGGAATACTAAATACTATCACTCATTGGTTAAAAAGAAAAGAGCGAAAAATTGGATATCGTCTATTATCATAGATGGTGATACTATTTTCGATTCAGATGAAATTGGTGAGTCTGCTGCTAACTTCTTCAAGGAAATGTTCACAGTTATGAATGTGGATTCTCCTACAAATTTTCTCCAGTGTGTTCAACCAGTTTTGAATTCAAATGAAAATATTTCCCTTTGCCAGTCAGTTTCAATGGATGATGTTCGAGAAGCTGTTTTTGGTATTCATAAAGATAGTGTCGCAGGCCCAGATGGATTTTCATCAGGGTTTTATCAATTCTGTTGGGATATAATTTGCAATGATCTTCATGCCGCATGTAATGAATTCTTCAGAGGTGGGATTATTCCTCGTGCTTTCAAAGCAACATCTGTTGTACTGGTTCCTAAAAAAGAATATCCATCATCTTGGTCTGACTTCCGACCAATTTCACTTTTGCAATGTTAGTAACAAAATCTTCTCGAAGATTTTGACTAGCCGCCTTAATTCTTTGTTACCGAAAATAGTATCACCGTCTCAAAGTGGTTTTGTGCCATCCCGCAATATTTGTGATAATATTTTGTTGGCACAAGAAATGGTCCACCGGATTGATTCCCCGGGTAAATGGAATAACGCTATACTGAAGTTGGACATGGCTAAGGCATATGATCGGGTTCATTGGCCTTTTTTATATGAAGTTCTTTCCAAATTGGGATTCACGGAGAATATTATTCGTCTTATTAAAAATCTAGTTGAAGAGGTCAGATTCTCGATTATTGTTAATGGGACTGGTTATGGATTTTTTGAATCTTCTAGGGGAATCAGACAAGGTGACCCAATATCCCCAATCCTTTTTGTTCTTATGGCGGAGGCATTTTCCCAAGGCATCAATAATTTTATGTCACAGTGCAAAAGGGCTCAATATACTGGAAGTGGACGTCTGATTTTTCATCTAGCATACGCAGATGATTTTCTGATTTTTACTAAGTCTAATCCTGACACATTATCCCGCTTTATGGATTTTTTGACTATATATCAAAAGGTTTCTGGCCAATTGTTAAATCACTCTAAAAGCCAATTTATATGCAGCGACAAAGTCTCTATTGACAAGGTGCAAGCTTGCTTGTCTATAACGGGTTTCGCTCACAAGAAGTTGCCTTTTATTTATCTTGGTGCGCCACTATACAAAGGGAGAGGAAAGGCTTTTTTGTTTAATGATCTTCTCGATAAAGTTAAAGACAGAATTTCAGGATGGGAAAAATTATATCTTTCCATTGCGGGACGCCTAGTTCTCTTGAAATCTGTTCTATGCTCGATGCCACTTTATCTTTTGCAGGTTTTAAAACCTCCTAAATCTGTCATCAACAATTTCCATCGATTATTTGCTCGTTTTTTTTGGGGTTCTTCTGATAGTAATACCAAAATACATTGGACTCGATGGAGTAATATCTGCTTACCAACAAAAGAGGGAGGTTTGGCGATTCGTAATCTTTTCGACGTCTCTAAAGCTTTTGATTATAAACTTTGGTGGAGATTGCGTACCGGAGATTCTCTCTGGTGTCGATTCATGAGAAAAAAATATTTATCATCTGAAGTTCCACTGTTGGCACCATTTTCTCCCCATCACTCTCCTACTTGGCGCCGCCTCGTTAATATTAGATCTAGTGCTGAAGAACAGATTGTTTGGAGTATTGGCAAAGGCAATCTCTTATTTTGGCATGATCGATGGATAAATTCTGGATCTCTTTGGCATTATTGTCCTAACTTTCATAGGCGTTTTGATAAAATTCATCACTTTTGGCAAGATGGGGAATGGAACAAAGGCCTGCTACAAGAGTTTTTGCCAATCCATATTGTTAATGAAATATGCAGAAAAACATTTATGTTATCTCAAGGGGATATACCTTCTTGGAAGCTTTCATCTTCTGGTTCTTTTTCTACAAAAGAAACGTGGAATTTTTGAGAAACTCTAAATCATCTTCTTTATTGTTAGGCAATTTGTGGTGTTCCTCAATTCGTCCAAGTATTTCTATATTTGCTTGGCGTCTTTTCCACAATTGGGTTTCTGTCGATGACATTATGCAGCGGAAAGGTGTCACGTTGACATCACTTTGTAGAGCATGCCGAATATCAGGAGAATCCATTACTCACATTTTTCTTTCTTGTTCCATCGTTCAAGAATATGGGAATATTTTGCTGCTGCATTTTCCTTTACACTTCCAGCAACAACTGATTTGAGGATTTTTCTACAGGCCTGGAAAATTTCCTCGCCTTTTGGGAGTTCAAATCATATTCGGTGCCGTGCTGCCTCTCATCATTTTTTGGCTTATTTGGCGTGAGCGTAATGCATCCATCCATGATAATAAACGATTCTCTTTTCGTCAGATTATCGCAAACAATGTTTCACATTCATACGGCAACAAAAATATCTTGGAGAGGAGATTACCATGTTAGCAGGTGTTTGGGTATTCCAGTTCTTCCTATAATTTTGCCTACGAGAAACATTATTAAGGTTATTTGGAGCAAACCTGACTTAGGTTGGGTTAAAGTGAACACAGATGGCGCTTCTAGAGGTAATCCGGGTCCGGCTGGCTGCGGAGGAGTTTTACGTGATAGCTCAGGTTCCATTATTGCGGGTTTTTCTAAGTTCATTAATCATTCTTCTAATGTGCATGCTGAATTGATGTCCATTCTCTTTGGCTTGGAGTTAGCTATGGAACTTGATCTTCCTAAAATCTGGATTGAATCTGATTCACTAGTTTCAATCCAACTTCTTCAAGCAAAGCCCCCATTTTATTGGCAATACCAAGACACAATCCTCCTTATTCAGGACCAAATGAAGCAGAGGGAAGTTAGAATCTCACATATTTATAGGGAGGGGAACTCAGTAGCTGATTTCCTTGCCAACTTGTCTATTGATTCGGTTGTTTTTCAGTTTTCAATAGTTCCAATTTTCCTTCCCAGGCTTGCCGACTGGCTTAAGTTGGACTTTATGCCAACTTTCCGTGGCTTGTAATTATGGAACATGGATGTAACTCAAATTTTTGTTTATGAAATTCCCACCTAAGTTTGTAGGTGGTTAAAAAAAATAAATAAATAAATAAAAAGACAATTTAATGTGCCTCACATAGTTTTTAACAAAAATATTAATTTACTCTTTCCCTTTATAAACTCCGAAAAATCCATGAAATTTATCACTTCAAAGTTAAAACTAAGCAATCTTAGTAACTAAGCAATCATGACTAAGAGTAGCATTTTCGTCCTTAAAAGTGAATAGGTACCAATTTATAAAAAATATGAAATATGGGTACTAAATTGGTAATCAGAAACGTCAAGTACCAAACTAGCAAAATGCCTATGTGTCGTGTACTAAAAATCAATAATCCTAAATTTTCTTTATTCTTGGAGTGATGTAACACACAAGTACCTATACAAATAAATCAAATTACTTTACACATGAAATAATAATAATTGATTGCAATTCACTTCAATATTTCTGTAACAAAAAATGAAATATATCAATATGCAAAATTCTTCTCCTTTATTTGTGAATAAGAGATTCAATATATGGTTACATAGATTTTTATTGCAAGACTAAAATAAACAAGAAAAAAACTCTTAAGATAAAAACGAAGACCATGCCTACACACCGACATGCTATCTTGTTCTTTATTTATCATAGTGTATATAAGTGAGTACTAGAGACTCAAATGGGTAAGGAAATCACTCATAATAGTTGAAAATGCAATTAGATTCGCACCGAAAAATCTTATAGTGGTGGCATTTAGAACCCTACCAAGTGTGCCTAAAACAACTGTACCAACACCTCTAACATCTGGACACAAGGGCACCACCGGTGGTTGATAATGCAGAGCATATCGCATCAAGTGGAAGTTGAACAATGGCAACACATGGAACTATTGGAAATATGGGCAAGGTGCCAAGGAAAAGTCCTTGTCCTCTTGGAATCAGTAATGTTAAAGAATCCATTGGCATTGGTAGTATTTTGGCCAATTGTCGTGGAAGCACCGAAAAATCGACTACAGTTCAACTTGACAACTGCCCCAGC
Source organism: Rehmannia glutinosa (assembly GCA_016081115.2). Taxonomy (NCBI): domain Eukaryota; kingdom Viridiplantae; phylum Streptophyta; class Magnoliopsida; order Lamiales; family Orobanchaceae; genus Rehmannia; species Rehmannia glutinosa. The sequence goes on from JABTTQ020001909.1 coordinate 760,009, forward strand.
AATACCTTGGCCGGGGCAATTTCCAGTGGATGTGCAACAGATTTGGCCGTTTACACTCAACCCATTGAGGGGTTTGATCCCAAATACTTGTCCATTGGCTAATGGGGTTGCTGTTGCAAATAGAACGACAATGAGAAAAAAAGCGAAGGCGTAATTGCAAGCCATATATTTAGAGGTTTGGGGAATTAGAATTTGTTAATACTTTGTACTTTGCTTCTTTGTTTTGTCAAAAAATGTAAGGAAAAAAATCGCAATTTATACACGTTTCTTTCCCTACCCCTCCAAGTAGCTTTTTTATTTCAAATTTATTTTCAGTCTGTTCTTATCATGTTTATTAAAGTTTAGGAAACAAGTTGTGTTTCTCTATATGTCAATTTGAAGTTAGAGTTGCCAACCTGTGAACTAGAATAGTGTGAAACTATAGGGCAGTTTCCCTATTAATCAAAACATTTTCTGAAATCATTATATGAAAGTCATAACTTAAGTATATAAGAACTTTATCAAATGGCCGGCTAAGTAATGAGGATTTTCAGGATAGTCCTTGTAGAATAGTTTTTCAAATTCTTCAAGAATATGCTTTTAATTAATTTGAAGCATTTGGTTGCTGTATTTTTGTTGATCCAATATATTTAACTAATAATCTGCACAAGGACAAACATTTAATTAGGTTTATAAGCGAAGATAATTCCCTTTAATTTCGTATACTAGATTTGCCAAATATTAGTGATCAACTGTAAAGTTATAGCTAGAATCCTAACATGATTCTTGGATCAAGCCACCGCGTCTACGAGTTGATGTCTATTTTATAGCTCGAAGTTGGAAAAAAAATTTAGTTAATTAAGAACTTTTGCCATGCAATTTGTTCATAGGTTTATCATATAGGTGGAGAGATAGATGAGAAAAGTCATAAGATTATTGTGACTCTAATGCATATTTGGAATAAATATCGCATAGATAGTTATTTATTAATCGCACGATTAGTTATTGTTTAATGCATACATGGTTATAATATACTACATATTCATATTTTATTTGGTGCATACATAGTAATGAGATAATGTTAAGTTAATTTATTGTTTGATGCATATATAATTATGAGGTAACACATAGTTAGTTATTATTTGATGCATATATAATTATGAGAAAACTTTCATAAATTTGGAATGATACATGCATTAGCAAAGTTTAAAAATTCCAAGATTTTGGAGTAGGCTAAATGCCTTTTACCTCATGTGAAAAACTGAAATAGTTGAAGCCCACAGAGTCATATACATAAATTTGACATACGAGAAAATCCGAGAAAAGGAAAAAAAGAAAAGAAAAAGTGTCCTGGCAAAAAATATTAGCGAATAACTCTCTTATGAAGTTAATATATTTAGATGAGCACAAGATTTGGATGTAGCCCAAGTGGTCAAAACTCATGTTACGCAAGCAATCATACATGAAATATCATCCCCTTGTCCTTGCATATTAAAACTAATAAAATAAATTCTCATAACATTAGGAATGCAACATATATAACCACCGAAAATAGGACAATACATAACATTGTTTTATGCCAAATAAAATAGACAATTTATTGTACCTTACATAGTTTATTAACAAAAATATTTACTCCTTCCCTATATAAACTCTGTAAAATCAACGGAAATTTATCACTTCAAAATTACAACTAAGCAACCATGACTAAGAGTAGCATTGTGTCAATACTGTTCGCAGTTCTAATGGGATCCGTACTAATTTGGTGCTACATGACCAGTCCATTCGCTAATGTTTTATTGAATAGTAATTATTATGAGCCGAATAATACATACATCTTAGACTTTGATCAATCGAATGACATAGTTCTCAAGAAATCGATTTCCAATATCATTGGTGGAATAATGGATGATGGTTCGAACGAGACATACCATAGAAAATTGCAAGTATGTGTGAGTAGTTGTAATTGTAATTGCTCCATGTATCGGAGGTTGCAGAGTTTGTTGTGTTATGAGCAAAAATGGGACTGTGTGATCTCATGCTCTGTGTGTGTTTTCCTTCTTTTCTTACCTTTTTTTTAAAATAAAAACTTGTTTGTACTTTTTGTCTTGCAAACATGTTGTGTATGACGGAGTACTTGTTGAATTATATGCATGGTACTGGTTTTTCAGGAAAATGGCTGGAAAAATGGGACAAAAAAGAAGTAGAGGATAGAACTCGGTTCTATCTCCGCAAGACAAAATTGCTCTGTGTATAATGCTGTTAATGGTGCGACAATCGTCTCTATGATACGATGACTTTGGTTCTTAAGTTAGTAGCACTTACAAAATTTAAGAACCAATGAACTAAATAAATCAATATGCTGATTAATGCAATGTGGTTTCAGATTTTATCTTTTGGTTAAAGTTCTTATTTCAATCATTAGGGGATGATATTCATAAGCATCTAGGTGTCTTATGAAAATCAACATGTCTTTTGGCTCGAAAAGACATGTCCAACAACCAAAAAATACACCTGTTAGCTCCAATGCACCAGTCCAGAGGTGCGCGACCGCACTCTCCAGTGTGCGACCGTGCGTGTAGGACCCATGGGATATGAGTAAAGTCTAGAAGGGGGAATAAACTTTATCAAATTTTCGATTCTAATTAAAATCAGAGTTTTACAAGAAAACAACTAAGTCTTTTGAAAGACAATTGTATTAAGCTTCAGCGGAAGAGTTAACCACTCAACAGACTCTGAAAGAGCTGTTGATAGAGTAACTCAGCCGAATGAAGTTTAGCCTTTAGAAAATCAGTTTTCTTGATTTTTTTTGATGGAAACCTTACACCTTTTTAAACTTGGCTTATCAACACTTATACTTTTTGGATTGATTATTATCAGTTTATAGCAAATATAACAAGTAAATAAATTTGCAAAAAATAAATGCAAAATTTAAATAACACGATTTATAGTGGTTCGAGGATGAGGTAATTTTCTACTCCACTCTTCTCTTACTCTAGGAGGAATCCACTAATGTAATCAGAACTTTGTTACAAAAGTACAACGATCTAAGTTAGCTTTGATTACATGCCCATCTACACTCCTCGGGACTCGGCTTTTCACAGGGCGGATTACCTCACTACTTGACTCTTCAAATCTTCTAGAATTGATCATGCGACCTTCCTTTAGTTCTTGGAAATATAGACTCCTTTGCTTATCAGATGTTTTCCTCTTCAACTTTGAAGAACAACTTCTATCTTCTACGTGAATGTGTTGGATAAATTGTCTTTCGATGTAGGCTCGAGGATGCATGAATTTTCGCGTGAGAAAGTATTTGCAGATATTGCTTGAATGCTTGTAAGTTCTGTGTATTGCTTCGAATAATTGCTCTCTCTTTTCTCTTTGAAAATTCCTCAGCCTTTTATACTAGGAGTTCAAATTTTGTCCTTTGAAGATATAAATAAAATTCACACTCTTACTTTTGTTCATTGGCTTGTCTTGTTTATGCAACTTTGATGTTGACCCATCCTTTGAATTTAGTACTTGCAGGCTCATGAAATGGTTCAAAATTTTGCAGGCTTCTCAGTGGCTTAAGTTTCTTGCATTCTTTCAGCAAGAAAGCTTTAAGTTTGCATGTATGTCTCTATTACCAAAACAGGCAAGTCTTTGACTTTCAACACAATGGACTTCTCCAGTTGTCTCTAAGTCTTTCAGATGATTTACCCCTTGAGTTGAGTCATCTCTTTCATTCCTTGATTGACTTTGTTGTAAGTCTTCTGAAAGACTTAGCTTACATGCTTGACTGAAGCTCTTCTGATCCACTCAGTTGTGACTCGGTTGATTCTTCTCTGCATTCTTCACCAAGTCTTCTGCATACTTCTACTTAGCTGCTATTGACTCTATTAATTTATCTAAGTATTACAAAGTAGAAATTATATACAGAATTGGGGTGCCAACTTTCTAATACAAAATTTTCTAAGCATCATCAAAATCTATAAAATAATTTTCCTAACAATTTTCCCCTTTTGATTAGCCAAAACTTTTCTACAACGTCATGTGTTGAAAATTAAATAATTGAAAATAAATGTATCAATTTTATTCATGAACATTCATCACTTACATTAGTTTCTCGTGATATTACAAGTACATTGTAAAAATACAAAACAAAATTTTCTAAATTGACTATCTTCTCATCTCATTTGTTGTCTTCGTCTCCATTTCTCTTCATCAACTCTCCTTTTTCTTTCTTCTTCATCTCGTTTTATCCTTCTTTCTTCATCAACTTTCGTTCTCTCATCTTCTTCTATCTTTCTAAGCCGCATGACTCCTCCATCTCATATTTTCGCCAATTCATCGGCTTTACGCTCATCTTTTTCAAGGCTGAAGCTTCGCTAAGACGCATCCAATATGACGATCTTATTTTAAAGGATTAATGGCCATGATTCCACTTAGTCTTTTTGGTGGAGAGCTTGTTTGCCTTATTTTTTAGCTTCACCGCAAGTGTACGGTGCGATTTATAGAATATGGTTAGTAAGGTCGAATCCACAGGACTAATAAATTAATGTACTAATTCTTTGGATTATAGTAGCCTTATTTTTATCTAGACTATCGAATTCGAGATGGATTGGTTTTATTAACACTAAAGCAGAAATTATCTTAGAATAACAAAGCAAATAGTGGATTAAAAGATCAAGTATGAAAGAATGGATTCCTGGGTTGTGGTTTCAGTTAATATCCCCTTTTATTATCAGATTTATCAAACCAAAGTTAAACGTATTCTTCTCTATAGACCAATCACAAAGGTAATTTACCCTCTCTCTCGAGATGCATGTAAAAGCGTTGATTGGAATATCTATGCTAGCATCTCTACTCAACATGAGATATCCAACTCCCAAAAGATCAAAAGATTAAAAGGCCTCACGAATATTCACAGACTTATCAATCATGCAAGATATTCATGTCAAGTACTCATAGATCTAATATTGAAACTCATCTGTTCGAATCATGAATCAATATATCAAAACAAGTTAAACAGATAGCTTTTTGATAAAACAAGAATTAAAGCAAAGTACTTGTGTAGAGTTGGAAAACATTAACTTTGATTGCAATGAATCATCAAACAAAAGTATCCATTAACCTACTCCCAAACCCGGGAATCACAAAGTGTTTAGCCAGACATAGAAAATAAATAATTCATAGACAAATTATTCATGTTCATGTCTACTAATCGAATGATAAAAATACTATGGAGTGAGTGAACTCGGGGATGATGACGATCTCTCGATCTATCTTCAATCCTCGAAGGTGTGGTTGCGGTCTTGGTTGATCTCTCGAATCTCCAGTGGAAGATTGCTCTTTTCTTTGCTTTCTAGGGCAAAAATCAGCCCCTGTTTGTGGCCTCCCCGTCTCTATTTGTACTTCCTTTTGTGCCTCGGTGAAAAAGCTTCATCAATAGATGCAATTGTGGTAGCCATCGACTGATCGCACGGCAATCGTCATAACAACTTTATGGGCAAAGAATTTGAACTTCCTTTTGAGTTAACCTTGCATCAGCTATTTCAACAGCCTCATTTTCGGGAGATTGAGCTAGTTGAGGAGAGGGATAAACCAACACAAACCTCATTCTGGTGTATTTCAAAGTATCCTCTGGATCATTGGCCTCTTTGTCAGATTTAGCCGATTCACTGGCTTCCATTTCTTCATCTATGCATGAATATTCTTCCTCTTAATTATTCTCTGTCAGTGCATCTATGATCATTGGCTCAACAGATTCAGATTCTGGGATAATTATCTCGCATCACCAAATACTTCAACGCGTTCTCCCCTAACAGTCTCAACTGCTAATGAGTCTTGATCAATCCTTGTAGTAGTCTTAACGGCAATTGAGACTTCTATCATGGTGGCATCCTCAGTAGTCTAAACTACTAGGATTGCATTTTTACTAACGACAACAATCTCAACTGTTGTGGCCTTCATAGAACTTCCAACCCGTGCCTCTGTCTCAGCAGTCTCTCAATTACGAAACTTCATGGGCCTACATTTCCACTTCTTGTGCCTCAGTTGTAGAAGTCTCAACCACTGCAACTTTACTGGACTTTACATTTCCTTCTTCAACAACGCTCTCACCATCGCCTACAAACTTTAGAGGTTATTCTTCTTCCCCTACAACTGTCTCCCACATGGTTGTAGTGTGCCCAATTTACCCCTCAGCTGGCTCACTAGCTGACTGATGTTGAATTAAGCTAGGGTCAACTAACACCGGGATTTGACTGTTTCTCTTGAATACTCACCACCCGCTCTCTCATTGTCCCAACAACAGTTTTAGTGTATGGCTCAACTGGGTTCCCCTCTTGCATATCTTCATCCGAATTCACTACTTCCATACCAACTTCATCTCCATCTCCCTTATCTTCAACTTCCTCGTGAGAGTGAGTTGGTGATGAGAGAGTGGTTGTGTCTCTCACCACACCTTCAATGATAAGGGTGGGGGATGATGGTTCCCCAACCCCAAATAACTGAGCCCTCTCAAACATCTCACGAGATTCTCTGAGTGCTTGTCTTTGCTGTGCAACATCCACTACATCAACTCATTTGATTTCTTCCTCACCAATGCCGTAGTTAGGGATGAGCCTAGCTAATTCCCCCAAGAGACACATGTGGGTCTCAACTGTGCTTTTTCCTTTGGCCATATCATTATTCTTCTCTTCTTGTTTCTTCTCAAAATGTATTGTGCTGGCGTATACTTCATCATGAGCTTGAGTAACAGAGGCACGTTTCAGAAACGCAAGAAGCCACTCTTCTTCTTCAATCAATTCGGCCTCTAAAATCGTTGGCGACTCAAAAACAACTTCCATTTCCTCCAAATATATAGCATAGCCTCGATGTTATGATAGATTGGGGATTCAGTCCTCAGAGCAACAGCTTTCTTCTCTTACGATTAATTCCTCAATTTGTCGTCTTTTCTCCACAAATGGTTCTTGAGTGGTTCTCTCTCTCTCTCTCTCTCTCTCTCTCTCTGTGTGTGTGTGTTTTCCTTCTTTTCTTGCTTTTTTTAAATAAAAACTTGTTTGTACTTTTTATCTTGCAAACATGCCGCATATGATGGATTTGTTGTTATATGGTATCGCTTTTCAAGAAAATGGCTGAAAAATAGGACAAAAAAAGAAATCGAGGATAGAACTCTGGTTCTATCTCCGCAAGATAAAATTGCCCCATATGTAGTCTTTGTTAAGGGTGCGACAATCGTCTCTAAGATACAACGACTTCCGTTCTTAAGTTAGTAGCACTTACAAAACTTAAGAACCAACAAACTAAATAAGTGTTCTAACTTTCAAGCTTTGAACGAACAAAAAAATAAATATGTTAATTAATGCAAAGTGGTTTCGGATTTTATCTCTTAGTTAAAGTTCTTATTTCAATCATGAGGGGATGATATTTATAAGCATCTACGTGCTTATGAAAATCGACATGATTTTTGGCTCGAAAAGACATGTCCAATAGCCAAAAAATGCATCTGATAGCTCCAACAGACACTAGTCTAGACATGCATGACTACCTATCCATCGCGCGACCACGCACGCAGTGTGTCGAGTGGTGCACGCGTCTTCGTTAAAAACTTTCTATCCAACATGCGCGACCGTACACTGGTTGTGTAGATGCGCACAACCCGCGCATGGGTCCAAATTGAGTACTTTTTTTAAAGGAATTTAAATAAATGTTGTCCAAAAAATATATAGGCTTTGAGTCCCAAGCCCGAGACCTACGACCAGGAGCGTAGTCGAGCCGATCGATGATGGCCGCAAACATGTATATTTTCAACCAAACTCACAAACATGTAGGTCCTACTTCATTTAAAAACATTGGTGCCCAAGGACCCAAACCCATTACTCAAACTTAGACTTGATAAAGTGAGCTCATTTTGACTTTATATCTTATGTGGGAAGGACTTCCACTCCACCCCCACTTTTTCCAATTTTCATATCATTTTCCTTGGTTTAAGTGACCAACTTGTTGCATTAATTTTTTGTCCATCCGAAATTGGTTTTGAAAATTTTTAAATGCTAATCTCATCTACTCACTTAGTAGAATTTGATTATCTATTTTATTTATATTTTCCATGAATGGAAACCACTTAAATATTTGTTCAAATATGGATCAAAACTCATATTTTCAAAACCAAATTCCAACAACCTTCACATGAATGAAATTAATGTATGTATGCATATTCGCTTAAAAATCTTGGCGAACTATTATTGCATCAAGATATATAAATAACTTGTGGCTTTGAACCTTCCTAAATACTATCGGATTTACTAGCTACTTAGTGACGCGATGTTTTGAACTACTCAACTATTTGTATAAACCGAGATAATAATATTTACACAATAATAATTCTAACACTTTTTGTTCTCATGTTGTGTCCATTTTGGCCCTGGATCATATCTTAGATTTATAATATTTTTTGAAGCGATCATTACTTCTCACTCATATAGATGATCTTCTATTGAAGAGTATCCTGTCATACTCCACCTTTCCTAGTAGGAATCATTAAAATTCTCGAACTTAATCTCACCACATTCTACATGGTTTGCATTTGGAAGTTCTGGGAACAAGCCGAATACATTTTCTAAGTGTTTATATAAACATTGATAACTTAGTTGTTCCATTGAATTAAGGTCTTGGGACCGCTATGAATATTCTTATTTTGTGGAATTTAAACTCATTCCCCTTAAGAACTTATACATTTCATCTCGATTTATTCTTTTTGTTAATGAATCCACTAGGTTTTTCTTTGACTTTAAATACTCAACCGAAATAACTCTATTCGAGTTTAGTTATCTAATGGTATTATGTTTTAATATGTCTCGATTTACCATGATACATACTATTTTTTACCATTCCAATTTGATTGAATATCGTAATATATCAATACAAACTAACACAAAGTTATTCCAATAAGGAATATCTTCTAAGAAGTTTCTAAGTCATTCAACTTCTTCCCCGGCTTTGTCTAAAGCAATAAACTCGAATTCTATAGTGGATCGAGCTATACACGTTTGCTTAGAAGATTTCCATGACACCGCCCCTCCACCTATTGTGAACATATAGATACTTGTGGATTTGGAGTCTTTTGTATCTAATATCCAATTGGCATCCCAATATCCTTCTAATACTATTGGATATCTTGTATAAAGTATTCCATGATTTTTGGTATACGTTAAGTATCTAAATACTCTTGTTAAGGCTTTCCAATGACCCTTATTAGGGTTATTTCTGAACCTACTTAGTTTGCTCATTGAATATGAAATATTTGGACGTGTACAATTTGTTAAGTACATCATACTGCCAATTATCTGTGCATATTCCAGTTGAGAATCTGGTTCTCCTCTATTATTGGACAAGTATAGACTTAGATCTATATGTATATTAGCTGAAGGACTTTCGAAAGCATTAAACTTTCTGAATACACTTTCGACATAGTGGGATAATGACAAGGCAATTCCATTTGAGGTTCTAGAGTTAATTCGATCCATAGTTATCAGATAATCTCATATCTTTCATGTCAAAGTTATTCTTTAGCATATTCTTAGTGTTCATGATTAAATCATGATTATTTCCCATAATTAATATATCATCTAACAAAAGACATACAATGACATAATCATTTGTATTATCTTTAATGTAGACACACAAATCACATTCTTTGATTTTGAAATCATTTGACTTCATAGTTGATTCAAACTTCTCATGCAATTGTTTAAGTGCTTGTTTTAGTCTATATAGTAACTTAACAAGTTACACATTTTTTCTCTTATCCGGGTGCAACGAATCCCATAGATTATTACATACAAATCTCCTCTTCTAGCTCACCATTCAAGAAAACAATCTTCACATCCATTTGATGTATCTTAAGGTTATGCAAAGCTGCAATATAAGAACACAAATGGGTGTGATCCTTCTAACAGGAGAATATGTATTGAAGAAGTCATATCAGTCCTTTTGTTTAAACCCTTTGGCTACCAATCGAACTTTGTACTTGTCTATAGATCCATCTATTTTGTACTTCATTTTTGAATCCATTTGCATCCTAAAGGTTTGCAACCTTTGGGAGATCAATTTGCATCCAAGTATTATTTTGCATCTTTGGAATCTATTTTATTATTGACAGTTTCTTTCCAGAAGAGAGCTTTTGCACTATACAAAACTTATTGAATAGTTCTAGGATCATGTTCTAATATATAAGTTTCTAATATATAAGCTAAAAAATCAGGACCAAAAGACTTAGCTGATGGCTGTTCGATAGAAAATCTAGGTTCATTTTGCATGATGGGTGTTGGGTTCTATGGGCAAAGCCATCAGCCGCCAACACCATCTATACACCGCCAGTGAGCTGGTTGTGGTGGAGTGGGACTGCTTTGTCATTTTTGTATATTAATAGGATAGTTATATATGACTAGAAACTTTAGACAGTTTTTATGTAATTTACTATCCTCTTGTTCGAACCTGTGATATTAAGGTTAGGTCCTTATGAGACTTAGCATTGTGATACTTGTTGTAGCTCGTGTAAACTAAAATTTAGAATTTTTGAGCATTTAGTTACAGATAGTCGATAAACCAAGGATCAGATCCAACATGAAGGGTTAAAGTTTAAACACGTCTTTTGATGAAGGGTTAATTACAGAAAAGCCCTTGCCTATATGCTTTTCCGGCAAATTCGATGCTTAAAGTTTAAACACGTCTTTTGATGAAGGGTTAATTACAGAAAAGCCCCTGAGGTTTGGGCTAATAATTACAAAAAACCCAGAGATTTTTGGAAATGATCACAAAAAAACCTCATTTAGGTTTGACCCGTCTTACATTTTCTCCCTTCATAAGCAAAAAACATTTTAAAAACTCCTTTACGTTCATCAAAATATTTCATTTCTTGATTTACCCCATTAAATTTAAGACACAATTAAAGCTCAAGGGATTTTTGTAATTTTAAAAATGTCTCTTTTTTTTTTGGTAATAAGTCACACCTTTGGGGGACTTTGTGTAGTTATCCCTTTGGGAAATTTAGTGATTGTTTGTAGGGTGTCAATCTCTCGACCTGGTACATGAAAACTCAACACGTATTTGACCAAGTTCGACCTGGAGAAACACTAACACGATCCGACCACAAACACGACTAACACGAATCTGATACGAAGTTACCAGTTTGTTTAAAACATATTTGATTTATCTTGTACTTAATTTTTTGATCTATTTTGAGCATAACCCAAAACAAAATACGAACCCGATCCAATGACCGAAATTGACACCCCTAATTGTTTGGCTTCAACATCGCTTTTGGAAACGCAATGTGTGTTATTTATGTCTCTACTGACCAATTTGTAGATTAACAACCACACACCTCTATAGCTAAAAGTTACAAATACAAAATCGAATGTTTAATTGATGAAAAGTTGGATTAAAGAAATTCTTTAAGCATCGTTTTGCTTAAAGAGCAAGGGGGATTCCGATTAGGCGGCCAGAACTGCCCATCCCTTTGTCTTTACATATTTGAACTACATTTAACCAATAAAAAATATCTTAAAACTTAAAAAATGCAACATAAAAACCGAAAATAGGACAATAAATAAGGTTGTTTTATGCCAAGCCAAATAAATAAATAATTGTTTTGACTGAGACAACTTATAGAATATATACCACCTCTAATTATTTGATAAAAATATTTACTCCCTAGCCTATATAAACTGATCCACAAAATCCACGAAACTTATCAAAACTAAAACTAAGCATTAATCATGTATAAGAATAACGTAATATCAGTACTATTCGCATTTCTGATGGGATTTGCACTAATTTGGTGCTACGTGACCACTAGTCCATTCTCTAACATTGCTTCGTCGAATGCTAACTACGATCGTGTCGTAGATGATGTTCGATCGAACGACATCGTTTTCAAGAAATCGATTGGTGGATTAATGATGGAGAATGATGGTTTGATGGTGGAGAAGTACCATAGAAAACTGCAGGGATGTGTGTGTGGCTGCGGTTGCGCTTGTTCAATTAGAACATGCCCATTTTGCTGTGGGATAATGACCAAAAATGGGACTGCATGATCTCATACTCTCAGTGTGTGTATGTGTGTGTGTGTGTGTTTTTTTTTTTTTTCTTTTTTTAATAAGTTGGGAGTAGTGGTTGTAGGAGACATGGACGAAGCTACCATGAGACGAGTGCGGTCGGCGGACCGCACTCGATCTCGGGATGACCTTGTTAAATTCGAGTTGGACCGCACTGAAAATTTAACCGAAGGTCCAGTTCATATAAAAAAAATTGAGTTAAATTTAAAATTAACGAATAAATCTTACTATCTTGACTCAAAATATTAAGAATTACCTGGTTCAGTTAAGGTGTACTAGTGGATAAATGATTGTTACAGATTGTATTGTTTATTATGTACAAAGATATATGTTCCAAACTTGATAACGAACAGTTTTTTGAAAGTATTTTTCGAATGACTTTTTGTATATAAGTCTATTCCATAATAATAAGTTAATAACAGTTGTTTGGTGGTTAATTTAGAATATATTTTTGGATAAATCACTTATCCAAAAAGTTCATTCTAGAGAAACCATAATGGAGATTATGAAAACCCGCAAAGAATTGTTGTAAGGTGCAACCTTCATATTTGCCTCATTTTTCTATTTTTTTTGTTAAATATCGGTTCGATATTCGTCTAGCCAAAATGAAAAAAATTCGACCGCATGCACCGCGAAAATCCCGGCTACGCCCATGGTAGGAGAGGAGATAAATTTCAAAGAATCAAAGATATAGGGTTCGAAACCTGGTCAATACCCTTATAAAGGGTGAATGATACCACTGAGCTACATTTCTCGTGGTTTTTGGTTTTTACCTTATTATCTTGTGTTTTTGGTTTTTGTGGTACTTTTGTCTTGCAAACGTGCTAGTGTTGTAACTTATATGATTGATTAAGAAATATGGTATTTGCATGTTGTGGTACAATGTCTTAGTCATACTATATACATAGTAATTATTTAATTCCTGTCTTGCCATAACAAGGGAAAAAAAGAAAAAGAAAAGAAAACGAAAGAAATTTAAAAAAACAAAGAAAAGAAATATAAATGAATAGTTCTCCAATGAAGTTGAAAAGTTGAAGAGGCATCTATCTTCCTTGTATTACATTTGAGAAAATTATGTATATTCATCTTGAAAAAAAAAAAAAAAAAAGATACGAATATACAACGTAACAGTCCCATTTATACATGAAGATAAACAAAGACGGTTAACTATGATGAGCAAGCGAGGAAAATACTCGCCAATTTGTTAAAATAAAAAATAAAAACAAAAAAATAACGAAAATGCCACTAAAAAAGCAAAAAACTACAATAAAAAAAGATCAAAGACGCATTTTAGACGGTGGACCAGAAAAGAGCTACAAGAAAAACTTAGAGCTTGTGTGTGCATGAATAACTTCTTCTTGTCAACTCAAAAGCTTCGTCCAAGATTGAGTGACAACTGTATACATAATGTCTAGCAGGTGTGTAGCCAACACACTGGATTATCTCTAGCCCAATTATTTTTTCCTAGTTAAAATTAGGGATGAATGGGGCAGATCGGGGTGGGTCGGCCGGGACCTGCACCTCCCCGTGTCTAGAACGGAGCGGGCGACCCGTTTGCTTCGTCCCGTTTTAAATTAAATTAAATTAAAAAAATGAAAATATATATATTTATAAAATATTATTACAAAATATATTATTATCAATTTATAAATATTAAATATAATATAAGAATACATAAAAATTATATTATAATATATATTATATATGCAAAATATATATTAAAATATATTTTAAAACTAAAAATTCTAGGCGGGGCCGGTACCCACGGGGCGGAAGTGATACCCAACCCCGCCCCCTCACGGGACGGGGCGACCCAAACTGGTCGGGCCATGACAGTACCCGCGGATCGGGTCGAAATTGCCATCCCTAGTCAAAATATTTATTTTTTTTATTTTTTCCCTTAAAAAAAGGTTTGGTTTGCACCAGGGCCCCGCCGGGAAGCTTCCCAACTACGCCCTGTCTCATAGCTAATGATTATGAGGAATCCGTTATGATTATTGACGCCACATGTTGGTTTATTGAAGATGGTTAACTATCATCCCAACTAACATATACTTAGCTAGCATGCCCGATTACCCTTAACCCAATTATTTTTTTTCCAGTAGCCAAATATATAAAGTTTTCTAAAGCAATTGTTTTGTGCCTATATATATGTTTATTTTTCCCCACAATTTGGGTTGTGCCCTGGGCCAGGGGAGCATCCACTGCATCCACGCACCCCTGCTTGGCTATTACAGTATAAAACAAAGCTTCTGGAAATCATGTAAAAGCTGGCGAAGCCAAACCAACTCGTTGGCAACAAAAGTCATGGCTCTAGCTTTGGTAGAAGAAATATTATTTAGTTTGATAATATATTGTATTTTCAATAAGTTTATTCTCTCAAAACACTTTCTCAAAATACTCAAAATATAACCAATTATTCCCTAAGTTTTTGGATCGCTTAATTAATTACCATGATTATATTGTTAATTATCATCTCCCTTGTACATTTGATCGAAATTGTTGATTGTTCGGCTTCAATATCCACTCATTCAGGACTAGTGAAATAAGTAGGTCTTTGTGACTAAGGGTAAAATCCAAGTGCCTTTCTTAAGCGTGCAAATACTTGGGATATTGTCTACTCTGTGTAGCATCTAAATGACCATGACCAAGGGCAGAGTTACACCTAGCCTAGCTATGAAACAAGTTGCCAAAAGTTTGCAAAAGATTTAACAGATCCCTTGATTAATAAAAGGGTTAATTACAAAACTACCCACGAAATTTAGCCTAATTACAAAAAAAATCCCAATTATTTCTTAAAATCACAAATACCTACTGACATTTATTTTTAGCTTACAAAGTTGCACCCTCAGTTTCAAAAGAGGGGCATTTGTTATGTAAATACAAATCTCAAAAGGATATTTGTAACTTTGAGAGATAACTGAAGCCTTTTGTAATTAGGCTAAACCTCAGGGATAGTTTTTGTAACAGTCTCTTAATAAAACTTGGTGATCTCATATCGTTGCAGAAATGTTGCTATGTCCAAAACATTAGGGATAATTACAATATGCCCCCAAGGTTTGGACTAATTACAGAAAAATCAAAATATTTTTGAAATTTACAAAAAAAACCTTGAAGTTTGACCGTGTCTTAAATTTAAGGGGATAAATGTAATAATTTGATAAACGTAAGAGGAGCTTTTGAAATATTTTTTCATATGATCAAGGGTGAAAATGTAAGATGAATCAAATCTAAAGGTGTTTTTTTGGTAATTTCCAAACATTTCAGGTTTTTTCGTAATTAGCTGAATGTCGGGGAGTTTCATTGGAAATTATCCCAAAACATAATTAAGATCTTAAAAGGGTCTAAAATCCATGTTTCAGTCAATAAGAAATATCAGATCAAGGACGATTCCAATTAGGCGGCCCCAACTCCCCATTCCCTTGTCTTTACATATTGTAACTAATAAAGAAATTTCTCAAAAACTTTACGCATGCAATATAACAACCGAAAATAGGACAATACATAACATTGTGTTTTATGCCAAGCCAAATAGACAATTTATTGTGCCTTACATAGTTTGTTGACAAAATTAATATTCACTCCTAGCCTATATAAACCGCACAAAATTCATGAAATTAATCACTTCAAAATTAAATCTAAGCCATTGATCATGTCTAAGAGTAGCATAGTATCAATATTGTTCATAGTTCGATAGGATCCGTACTAATTTGGTGCTACTTGACCAGTCCATTCTCTAATGTTTAGTCAAATGCTAATTATTATGAGCCAAATAATAGGTACGTCTTAGATGTTCAATTGAACGACATCATTTTCAAGAAACCGATTTCCAATATGATTGAAGGAATGAAGGAGGATGGCTTGAACGAGAAGTACCATAGAAAATTGCGGGGATGTGTGTGTAGTTGCAATTGTAAATGATCCATCGGAGGTTGCCGAGTATGCTGCATTATGAGCAAAAATGGGACCGTGTGATATCATGCTTTGTGTGTGTGTTGTCCTTCTTTTCTTGCTTTTTTTTATCGTCTTCTTTTTATAAAGGGAAACATGTATAATTAGTCATGCATTTATGGAGTGTTGTAATATTAGTCGTGTAATTTTAATTTTGTATGTTATGCCTTTTCTCAGCTTTTGGTCATATACGTTCGATTTGTGCAATTTTGTTCCTATAAATTTTAAGTTGGTGCAAATTTAGTCGTGAGGGCTATTTCAAGATTTCACTTATTCCTAGAATGCCCTTCGTAGCAAAAATATACAATGTATCTAAGATCAAGTAAAATATGATATCAGAACATATGTTATATATACTTATATGAGTTGAGTTTATTTAACATTATTTATGCTATATATTTCTTAATAATAGAAGATTTTTAGAATTATGAATCGTGTTAAAATCCAAATACGAGTTCTACATGCATTATTCCTAATTATGAAAAGAAAACACGTACAAAATCGAAAAATTTATTTAATTTGACTAAAAGGACCAAAATTACGAACGAAATAGTATATAAAATATTATTATAGGCATTAGGTAGCATTCTTTGTGGCGATGCACTTATGCAGGCTACTATAATCTAAAGTATCACTTTTAGTAGCTTTTAGTGACATTTTTTCTAAGTGTTACATTAAACTAGTCTTTTACCGTGCGATGCACGAGGTGTATATTTGTTAAACCCCTGTTTTATCATTACATGTATATTTTTCTATAATAGTTTTATGAACTCAACCTATTGGATTTAGGAATGACAATATCCCTGTTAGTCCAGTGGCTACGATAATCTAGAGGGGAAGACAAGAATGGAAGTGCGGGGAAGTAAACAACACACGTCGATTTATAGAGGTTCAACCCACCTGGCCTAATCCTCTACCACCCCAAAGATCTCCAGGATGGATTTCAAAAAGAAAAAAAGATTTTATTAATAATTAGCAAAATTATTACAACATCACAACTCCTCTTTGGAGATTACCACAATCTCCTTTGAAGATTACCACAATCTTCTACGACACCTTGTGAAGATTACCACAATCTTCCACCTTGAAGAACACCAAATTCTTCAACACCTTAAAAGAGCACCAAACTCTTCAATAAGAAGATTACCACAATCTTCTAACACCTAACACTTAAATCACCCAAGTATGTTCTTACCACAAGAACACTCACAAGGATATCTTGTGTTGAATGACGAACACAAATTCAAGATTACAACTCGATAAAGAAGTACACAACTTTGAAGTGCAAGTGTAATCAAGAATCAAGCCTAGACCTCAAGATGTGAAAGTGAAATACTTAGCTATAAATACAACAAGAATGTTGAATGTGAAAGCTTAGAGAAATTTGCGTGATTTCTTGTTGTGTGTTGCTTGTGTTGTTGTATCTTGTGTCTTCAAAAACATCTTCTATTTATAGGAGAGTCTTCACAAACATAGCTCTTCCTTCTTCACTTTTGTCTACAAAAAGAAGATCACAAGATGTAGAAATAATGTACAAAATTGATAAATTAAATCTTACTATAATGGATGTTCAACGGTATAATCATTGTCAAAAACAACACAATGATGGTCCCTATGTAAAAATTTAACGTTAAAAAGTAAATCAAGATTCGGACACGGGATGACGGGAGGGCAACCGGTCCAGGTCGAGGGTCCGACGGTCGCCATAGGGTCCGAGTCGGTCCCACTTGGCCCTCACTGACCGGTCCCCTCCTAATTTTTTTCAAAGTATTGCATTTTGTTTCAGTTTTCATTCTTGGACACTAGTCGACCTCTTATTCGATCGATCGACCTCAAAAATGAAGTGTTGTCCGATTTTTGTCAAAAATAAACTTCAATAAATACTCCAAAAAATTAGTAAAAATATTTTAAATCAATTGAGAGTATTTGGACAATATTTAGGGACATTGTTTTGGTGTAAAAACTCGATTAAATAAAATTATCAAAATCATGATAAAAACATTTATCTAACAATCCCGCTGGGAACCATCCCCGTTGGTAACAAAAAAAAATGGGATGAAAAATTCCCGATTAATTGGATGGGGATGGGAGCGAGCGAGGATGGGGATTCTACGCTTCTATAGACTCGGTGATGGGACATGAATGATATTTATATCCCGTTCCATTTCGATTAGATAAAATAGAGATTCTCCATTTCCATCTTCATTCCCGAATATGTATATAGTTTTTATCTATTATTGATATTAATTCTATTTATGATTTTTTATTTTATTGAAGTTAAAAATTAAACCCAAGAACCATTATAATTTTGTTTGTTCTCATTATTTATTATACAAATTATGTATTTATGTTATATATTTTTAAAAAAATAGTGATTGCAAAAAGTTTAAAATTTCAAAAAATAACTAAAATATAAAGATAATTAATTTAAGAAATAAATCATACGATTATAGCATAAAAAATAATATAAACTATAACGAGTAAATCTATTTAAATACAAAATATTTAGTGTGTGAATATAAATTGAATCTATTTATAAAACACATTAATCTATAAAAGCTAAAAGTTGAAAAATATTAATCATGTCAATGTTGGAATAATTTTTTCGCCCCAATGTTGAACGTTTAATAAATTATATTTTCAATACATAATAAACTTATTTCAAATTTCAAGATTCTTTGGGGTTTAAAAATCCAAGTGTGAGGCTCCCGAATTTTAACAACGTGAGATACGGTGTTATGTAGTGATTATTTATTCGGCTATGTATCACAAACCTATTATTAATGAACCGCGACTCTACTTTTATTTATTTCTCCAACGTCAATTACACATTTCGCATTTTTGGAACTTAGCAATTTTATATTCTCCTCTAGTATTAATGCTTAATCGAATGACTACGACTTTAGAAATATTAGACCCTCGAAAATTTAGGAGTACATTTCGATCCTTATCCAAATATTTCATCTTATTCTATAATTCATCCTAACCAACTTCCAATTTATTTTTTGATTACACATTTCTTATTTCACATCATTATTTTAAATTTCTAAATATTTAATTATGGATATTTATACATTTTTTTTTTCCATCAATTTTATAAAGAAAAGAAACCAAATATTTTTTTTTTTTTTCCCTAATTTTCGAAATTACCACTTTAAATGGGGAAAATAACTCAATTTTTTCTTCTATCACTATTTTATCATTTTGTATCTCCCAACTAAATTATTATTGGAAAAAATAAATAAATTTTTGATAATTTTATTTATGTTTGTAGGTCCCAAGGGGTGTAAGTGTAAGGTTTAGAAGGGGGGTTGAATAAACCTTACCAAATTTTCGATTTAGTCCTTTTAAATCTACAGAGTTGATACTACACAGCTGTGTTCTTGATGGACCAGTCAATTTAGTCACTCAGTAGAGTTAATCTCTCAACAAACTCAATCGATTTGTTGATGGAGTAACTCAAATTGTTGGCTCTAAATTAACTCGATGTGGTTTTGTTTTGTTGGGAAGACTTAACACCCTTAAGTTTGATTAAGCAAGAATTTAGTGCTTGGTTTAGTACTTATAAGTTATCAAGTGGATAGCAAATTTATCAGCAGATATAAGCAATTAAAAATGCAAGAATTAAAGTGCTGAAAAGTAAATGACACAATGAAATTTTTATAGAGGTTCGAAGATGGGGTAATTCTTCTACTCCTCTCTTCTCCAACTCCTGGAGGAATCCACTAAGTAATGATCAGTTTACAAAGTGGTAACAGTCCGAGATACAAGTCTTGATCACACACCTGGTGACTTGATCCTTTGGGACTCGCCTGAGACGCCTTGATCACTGGTGGCTTCTCTTACGACTCGCCTTCTTCACAGGGTACCGCTTGCTACTACTAACACTCACTTGCTCAAGCTCTTTGGATTTGATCATGAAGCCCTCCAAAGCTTAAGACTTGGTTCAACCTTGAACCTTCCTACAATCCTTCCCGGAATGTAGACCCCTTGTTTTCAGATTTTCCTCTTCAACCGATTGAAGTTATTTTTCCTTCACAGTGAGTGTTGAATTGATGTTCTTCGTAATGTAGGCTTGAGGATTGAGAATATTTCAGTTTTTCTAATATGCTTGTATATCTCACATGTGTGTCATCCTACTTCTCAAACAAACTCCTCGGCCTTTTATAGTGAACTTTCAAAAATTTGCCCGTTGAAGAGATAGACTTATTTTTGAAAGTCACACTTGATCGTTGGCTTGTCTTGTTGCGATCCTTGGAATTGCCATTTCCTCGTATGAATTGTTCTTCACCTTTTCATAGTTCCGACACGGTGTGGTGCTTCCCATTGGTTCGTTCCTTTTGCACGCTTCGGGGACCGAGCACTCCGAGAAAGGTGGTATGGAGATATTACTTGTTTAAGTAAATCTCTTGATTTCGTCTGTGCAACGGTTCTTTTACGATTATCTCGACTTGATCGCATTTTCTTGCTTTCCCCAGGTGACTTAGAGTCGCCTTCCAATCATGGATGACTCTTCTCGTCACTTCAACTTGAGACTTGGCTTTTCTTGAGTTGACTTGATCGATGCTCCACTCACCGCATCTCACCGCTTCTCTAGTAGAGTTCTGTCTACTCTTCTTTGCCATACTCATTGTCTCGCAACGGAGTCTTCCTTCAAGTCTTCGATTGTCTTCTTGCATGTTAGGCGTGGCCGACTTAACTCGGCCTTGGCTCTCTATTTATTACAATGCATTTTACACAAGAATTGGGGTACCAACTTTCTATTCTAAGTTTTACATGGCATTCATCAAAATCTTAAACAATAAATTTCCTAACAATTTCCCCCTTTTTGATGATGCCAAAACTTAAACCATTCAAAAATGCAAATAGCAAAGATACATACGATAGATAGTGTATTGACATAGAATGTATGCGCAGAATCAATTCTTTTATTGATCATATCATTCTTGTTCCTTAACACAATGTTTACAAGGTGTATCGAGCACATAATTGTCTTCACAAAAAATAAAGAATTTATAGCTTTATTACGTAAGACTTACATTGTATGTATTTACATAATACAATACACGAAGCGGGTGGACAGAACACTTCATCTCCTTCATTGTCTCCTTCTTTCATCTTGATCAAGATCTTCTTCTCTCCTTCTCTTTTTCTCGTCGTCGGTTGCCTTCTTTTTCTTTTCATATGCCTTCTGGCGCCTTCATCTCTTCTTATTCTTTCCCCGTCTCTCCTCCCATAGCCGAGTTTGTCTCTTGTTTTCTTCTTCTAGTCTTTTCACATACTCAACGTTAGTTTTAGCCACTTGCAAATTTGCTACTTGGTCAAGCCCACCAAAGAGATCCCTCATTTCTTTCCCCGGATCCACGTATTCAATGTTTTTTTAAGAGGCCCCAGGTCCAAGCTTCTTCCTCCACTATCGCTTCTTCCTCTACCTCGGGCGATATCAGATTGTGGTCTTCTTCTTTCGGTGAGTGACTCACGGAGTGACCAGCAGAGGATCGCGGTAGTCTCGTCGCTCGTCGCCTTCTTCACATATCGTGAGACCCTTTTTCCCAAAGATAAGTCCAAAGCTTGAGCCATAGACATATTTGCAAAGTATCCCTCGATTCGAGCGTTTTAAATTCATCAACGATCGTGGCTCTATCCCGACATCCGAGATGGCATAAGTGTCTCTCGCTCTCTTTGGAATGCCTCCGTGTTCTTTCAAGATGTTCATAATTCGGGCATCCATTCTTCCTTCCACTTCCTTCATCCCCGCTTCAATTGTTTTTCTTATCGGCCCATGGATATAGCGAGAGTGTTGGAGTGGCGAGTCACTGAGGAGTTTGCCGCTTATAATGTCACCGTGAGGACCTTGTTGGGGGTTTGTGCAATCATCAATGTCACATCCGTTGATCCTTCCCCTCAACAAGCTTTCCTTTCTTTTGTTTCAAGACTTCCTGGTGATTTTCCCTTCTCACCGCTCCTTTCTTTTCTTCCGATTTTAGCGCTTTAAGGTATTCCTCTTCCCCTTTTGGCATCATCAAAGGATAGAGGAACCTGTGGAACATCCGCAAGCGGGAAGTTGAGCTGACGATAGTCGAAGTTCGCTTCAAGTCTGCTGCGTTGTAGCGCAAGACGGAATTCGGATCGAGTAGCGTTGGACTCTTGAAATCGTTTCATCTCGGCCATGAGAAGGGTGAATTTTCTAGTCATGTGTTCTTCCTAACGCTATAGATCATTCGTATTTTGCTCACGCAGAGCTTTATCTCGGCAGTATGAGCTTCATGCATGTGCTCAATATGTTCTCTCAAACCGTTTTTGCATTAGCATTTTCGGCTCTCTCCTTTTGACTTGTTGAACAATGTTCAAGAATCTAACTTGTTCCACACACATTGTTTCTTCTTTGTTGCCACCATTCCCTTATTTCGATCGTTATGCCTCTCAAGTCACCTGTAAGGTTGGCATCTCTGTTGTCCGCATATCCAAAGAGGCCTCGATGCCTCTCCATCCGCTCAACCTCGGCAAATAGTGCCTTGAACACCTCTCGAACTTCACCGATTCTTCCATTGCGGTGATGGCCATACATCATCAAAGTCATAAGCAGTTGGAACAATGGTGCCTCAAGAGAAAACGGAGCGGGTGCGTGATAGCGTGCGCGCGCGTTCATTCTCGACTCTTCATGGAGGTCGGGTACCTCCAGAGAAAAAGGAAAGGATTCTATAAAAATTCATCACCGCCCACCGGGATTTGTTCGATGATGAGCGGTGCGCGTGAAGTTCTTTTAGGAATCGACCCCGCCGCAGCCTTGAGGGGCCCGTGCGGTGGTCTCGGTTGGTTGGGGTTTGTTGTGGAGTAGACCCGCTTGCCGAGCCTCACTGCCTTAACACTTCGTTGGTCTCGGTGATTTTTCCATTTCATAGATGGTCCTCGGCCTTATCGAAGCGTCATCGGACGATGATGAGATTTCCATTGGTGGCTCATCATCAAAGTTAAAGGTTTGACAAGTAGTCTTGGGATCGACTTGCTCGTGCTTGGAACATCCGCACTTGGTGAGTCTTTTGGATTTGTCACGGGGATGACTCAACTTCTTCATCGCCTTCGACCCCCAGAAAGGTTACATCAGATTATCTTGGGAATCATGAAGTGCGCTTATCTCCTTCTCGGATGGGTCGATGACAAAGAGGAGGGATGTTCTCTACTTCAGCCTCCTCTTTACCCCGGGAAGTCTCAACGCCCCGTGGGCCTTCAGCACTCCAGCAGTCTCTACCGCAGCGAGGCTTGGTCCTCCCTTTCGACAAAGTGTCACTGCCTTAGGGTCTTCTATGGTGGCATCCATTCGAGTCTCAACTCCATGGATTGCACTTTCATCGCCCAGTGTTAACTCCTGGGTGTTCCTTCCTCGTGCCTCGACCGCATCAGCAGCGTCATTAGCCTTCAGAGCGTTGGCACCTCAACCGAGACATCTCAACTATCCGAGCGTCGTTGATGGCAACTTGTTGTTCTTCTTGTGTTTGTATTTTCTCTCCTTCGCCTCCTTGATTCGTTGTGGAGTCATCGCAGCATCCTCCGACCTAGCTGCAGTGGAGGGAGTTTTCCCCTCACGGTGGCGCACCACCGAGTGACTTGAATGGGGTCATCGTCTCCAAACTCCGGCTGTTGTGATTGATTGTTCAGCCTTGGGGCAGGTGGTAAAACACCTTCAATAGGGGTTGGCTCGATTGGGGTCCCCATTATCCCAGTTTATCGCCATCTCCTTATTGCCTTCTTCCGAGTGAGCTGGGAAGTGGTGGCGGCAACAACAATGGCTATTTTCTTTGAACCACTCCCATTGGATCGATTTCTAGCGTGTTCGAGGACTCTCCTAGTCCCTCCATCGTCTTTGCTTGCTCGTGAAGGATTCTCGATTCATGCAATGCTTGCTGATTTGCAACTCTTCTCAGAAAGCGACAACATTCTCCTCGATCCTCATCACACGCCGAGAAGACATCAAGGAGAGGATGTGTGTGTTCGGGTGGAGGAGATAGGGCGATGCTTGCTTCTCACGTGCTTCGGCTTCCCGCCTTGCTTTTCTCTCTCCTTTTCCTTGAAAATCTGCAGGATGTCTAAGCGAGCTTGTCTTCATCAAGTCTTTGGGAGCACGATGTTTAGTCCAAGGAAATTTAGCAGATTCCTCTTCTTCTTCTATAAACTCAGGCCGTTGGAACTATTCCTCGACTTACTCAACTTCCATTTCTCCACTCACGCAGACGATTTTGGATGTCCGGGTAAGGTGGAGATAGGATCATTACATCACTATCCGCTACATGCTAGCTTTCTTCTTGTGTTTTTTGTGTGAACTACGATTTGTCTTCTTGGGTTGCCTCTCCGCTGACGCTTCAAAGAGACTTGGTGTTTCATCAACTACATCGGAGACTCTACTTCTCAGTGATCTCCCGATCTGCTCTAGCCGAGTGGTCGACTCATTTGGTTTCTCCACTCGGAGCGCTTGATAATTCGTCTTCGTCTCCTAGTTTGTACCGTAGGGATTTCTGGTTCGAGACGGTGTCTTCGAGTCTTGAGCGGCGGGGCCGGTCTTGGTGTCTTTTTCTCGAGGAGCGGGCCGTCGTGGCTTCTCGGTTCTCCTCTTTTTGACGATCGGAGAAGGTATTTGTGAGTCCTTCTCGACCGCTGCCGCGGGGCGGGGAGACACGGCTGTTGGGGCGGGTGACTCCTGCGCAGGGCGGAGCATGTTTGGTTTTCTTTTTTAGGGCAACCTTGATCTTCTTAGTACCGCAGGGCAAACTTTCTTGGTGGAGAGGAAACAACAGATGTATCTTGGGTCGGTGATTCCCTCTCACTGTGTCGCTCTCTTGGCGTAAGCTCTCTCAGTGCGCCGAGAGAGGTTTGCTCGAACATCATCTTGTTAACATGGAATGCCTTCCCATGTCTAAGAGGGACTCCTTTTACCTCCATTAGCCGGCCAATCACTAGGCCATATCCTGGGATCCTCCAAATGTGCCATCTTCCTTGAAGGATTTGTTCCCACGTTCGGCTCGCGTAGTCCTGTAGACAAACTCAGCCAGATTAATCTTCTTTTCTCGCGATGATTGCGGCCATTACAATCGCTTTGCCTTTGTGATTGGTCAAAGCCGCCAAATTTGATGTCGATACATTTGGCAACTATGTCCAATGACTTGTGATAATCCTCCTTCAATAGATCTCTTGTTTGTTGTATACACTATTTTATCAAGAAAGTCGGGCTTGGCTATTTTTTCCAAGCATCACCAGGTTGACATCGCCGTTAATCTCTCGATGCTCCCTCTCACGGTAGTGAGCAATGTTCACCAAATCCTCGCAGAGATAGTCACCGCTTTCCGTGAACAGATGACTTTATTCCTTCATCGTGAATCTCGGCATTCACGTAGAATTGTGCGACTTCCTCCACATATGTCATCGGATATTCTAACGTCGAAACGGTTTCCGGGACGTTTCCAACTTTTTAGCGATTTTCTTCACTAGGGTGTCGTCGGACCCTGTTTCACCATTCCGTAAATCCACCGTAGCGGTGTGGATTTGCTTTCCTAACTTGGTAAAGTTATAAGTTGGTGCCATTTTTCGGGATTATATCGAAGAAAAACTCGAAATTGATTTGAAGATTGATAGGGTTTCGAGAGTATTTTGCCTTTGCTTTTGAGAGAAAGAGATGAACAGTTTTAGAAGTGTGAGAGAGAAACGGACGAAAATGGTTTAAATATGGTTTATGAAAGGACGTGCGGGTGGTTTTGAAATGTGATCGAAATCAACGGCTTGGATTTTGCACGCCTATTGAGCATTTAATGTCTCGTATTTAATGTGGCAAACATTTATATCCAATCATAAACTTGGTGTGCAAAGCTTTATGTCCGTACACATCATCATTATCTTTGACGTATTTCTTAAAACATTCCCGCTTAGTCAAAACGATGCGTTTTTGTCACTTTGCTCATAAGTTATTCAACTTATCCCTTAGTGATTTAACTCTACTTCTCACGATTTCGTAGTGACTACCTATCGGTGACTCGGTGTAGTTGTCTTTCCGATATAGTCGATTTCTTGAAATGATTTACGTGTTGACTCTTTTTCACCTCCTTTCTCGTTCTATTTCTTTTCTTTGATTCTTTCGTGTCTCGACTTAGTTCAATTAATCCCAACTCATGTTTGAGTTCTTCAAATCTTGACTCACATAATGGTTTTGTGAAGATGTCACTAGTTGTTTATCGTTGAGATATATTCTAGGATGATGTCCTTCTTTTCAACATGATCTCTTATGAAGTGATATCTCGACATCAATGTGCTTTGTTCTTGAATGCAACACAGATTTTGAGTGATTGCAATTGCACTTGTGTTATCACACATGATTGGAATTTCTTTTTCCTCAACTTCATAGTCTCTCATTTCTTTGTCACATCCATAGGACTTGGGCACAACATTTGCCCGCAACTATGTATTCTCGTCACCAGTAGAGGTGGCTATTGAATTTTGCTTCTTGCTAAACCAGGAAATTAGTGCTTTGTTTCCTAGATTTGACATGTTCTGAAGTGCTCTTCCTGTCCACTCGCATCCAAAGATAGTCGAATCAATAGCCAATTAGCTTGAATCCTCCTTCCTTTGGATACCATAGGCCTACTCTTGGCTTCCTTTCAAGTATCTCAAGTATTCTCTTAGTTCTTTGTCATATGGCTCTCTTTTGGAGCAGATTGAAATCTTGCACATACACCTACAAAGCAAAGGTGACGCCCGGCCGCTTGCCGTGAGATAGAGCAATGATCCAATAAGTGCTCGTATCTTGTTTGATCTACTGTGCTTACCATCCGCATCCATGTCCATTTTGGTGATGTATTCATTGGTATTTTTACGTGAAGACTTCTCCTCCATACCAAACTTCTTCATTAAATCTCGGTGTATTTTGTTTGACTTATGAAGGTTCCATCCTTCATTGTTTCACTTGAAGTCCAAGGAAGAATGTCACTCTCCCATCATGCTCATTTCAAATTTACTTTGCATGAGGTTTGAAAACTTTTCACACTGACTCTTTGTTTGTGGATCCAAAGATGATGTCATCAACATATATTTGAACAAGTAGAATACTCTTCTTGTCTTGAATTCGAAAAGTGTTCTATCTACTTTTCCTTTTGTGAATCCATTTTCAGTTAAAAATTGTGACAAGGTATCATACCATGCTCGGGTGCCTGTTTCAATCCATACAGGGCTTTCTTGAGTTTGTATACCTTATCTCCAAGAGTCTTCTGCTCAAATCCTGGAGGTTGTTCAACAGACACTTCTTCTTCCAATAGACCATTCAGAATGCACTTTTACATCCATCCGATATACAATGAAATTCTTGTGAGTCATAGGCAAGAAACATCCTTATAGCTTCCAATCTTGCTACGAGGGCAAATGTTTCATCAAAATCTATCCCTTCTTCTTGGCAATATCCTTTGGCTACTAGTCTTGCTTTGTTTCTTACCACGTAACCTTCCTCGTTCATCTTATTTCGAACACCCATTTGGTTCCAATAACATTTTGATGTATGGGTCTTTGCACTAATTCCCATACTTTATTTCTCTCAAACGATTGACTCTTCTTGCATAGCTTGAATCCAATGTGTGTCGTCAATGCTTGTGACACATCTTTGGGCTCTATTTGCGAGATGAAGCATGTGAACATAGCTTCTTGTTGAGTTCGGATCTTGTTTTGACACCTTCTCTTATATCTCCAATGACAAGTTCTCGTGGATGGTCTCTCGGCCATCTTACATCGAGTTGGAGTAAGTTAGCTGGGTTCGATCGTCTTGGAGCTGTGTTCCGTGGTCAGCTCTCTCGTAATCACTTAGCTACAAATTTTCCATTGTTTTTGAGATTCACTATCTCATCTTCTTCCTCGAATTGATAATTCCGACTTGACTTCAGCAAAGATAGGGACTTTTCGTATGGTTGGATGATTGACTTATCGGTGACTCTTCAATGTCTTCTCCATTTATATTTGGCTCATCAAATACCACATGAATGGATTCTTCGCAACCATGGTCCTTTTGTTGAGTATTCTCAGAGGCTTTGCTTTGGTGAGTATCCTAAGAAGATACCTTCATCGCCTTTAGCATCAAAAGCCTTTAGATTGTCTTTGCCATTGTTGTGGATGAAGCATTTGCATCCAAATATTCGAAATATGCAACATTTGGTTTTCTTCGATCCGGATCTCATAGGGAGTCTTTGTCATTTGTCTATTTATCATACATCTGTTTTGAGTGTAGCAAGTTGTGTTGATTGCTTCAGCCCAAAATCTTTTTGGTAACTCGCGCCTAACATGGTCCTTCCGCTTCTTTGAGGGTTCTATTCCTTCTTTCTCGCAACTCCATTTCTGTTTGTGTGGAGTCCTTTGCCGATAGTTCATGACCAATACCATTCTCAATACAATATCGAGTTATTATTCCATTGACAAACTCGGTTCCTTCCGTCCGATCTTATTTTGATAATGGTTTGACTTTTCTCGTTTTGAATCCTCTTCATCACAATTTGTGGTAGTTTTTGTAGAGTTTCTTTCTTCTTACACATGAATATTGTCCATGTATATCTTGAGTAGTCATCTACTACCACCAAGGTGTATTTCTTTCCACTTATCTTTGTTTGGTTCCACTTTGGGCCAAATAGATCCATATGAAGCAGATGCAATATTCTTGTTGAGGATGGGCACGTCTTTTCTTTGAATGATGACTTGATTTGTTTTCCTTTCGACATGCGTCACATATACTCTCCTTTTTGTATACCGAGTCCGGAAGTCCTTCCACAAGATTATACGGCAAGTTTGTTGATCGTTTTGAAATTCGGGTGACTCACTTTTTTGTGCCACGACCAACTTGATTCAATTTTGTGCTCTTTGCTAGTAAACATGTCTTGGGTGTTGCGGTTGACCAATTCACGACATACATATTCTTCTCGTCTACATCCTTGCAAAGACAACTTCATTTGATTCAATATCTTTGATTTGGCATACACCCATGTTGAATCCAACATTGTAGCCCTTGTCACGAGTTGGATCGATGCTTAGTAAGTTGAAGTTGAGTCCTTCAACATATGCAACATCTGTGATTTCTAATCCATTCCTCTTGATGGATCCAATGCCTCTTATTTCACCAGGAGCTTCATTTCATCCAAATATGACTTTTGCTCCTTTAACTTCCTTGAATTTTGACAGATTTTTCTTATTTCTGTCATATGTCCGGGAATGACCACTATCCATGTACCAGGTTCCTTGGCACTCACTTGTTCCTTGAACCCGCAATCAAGGAAATTAAGTTTTAGGTCCCCATACTTGTCCGGGTCCTGAGGGGTTAGAATTGCAAGATGATCCAACCAACCTATAGCCAAATGATTTGACTCTAAGGGGTTGCCATCTATCGTGCCATAATCATAATTAATCCTGGCAAATTGCTTGGGGATTCTAGGTTCATACAAATTGTCTCTTTTGTACGTATGTATGCTGCATATGTGTTTTAGCAATTGCCTTCCTTGGGTAATTGTGGTGTCTCGAGTGTAGTACCTAGGTGCATATGTGTGTCTTTGATGAAAGCTCTTATACTTTTGGAATGGCCTTTCTTTGAGTTCTAGGCCTTTGCCATTTGGGCTTATATTCCATAAGTCTATCTTGAAGGTTCACATTATTCCAATCACTTGGCTTGGATACTTTCTACCATTCCCATCATATGTATTTCTTTTATGGATTTTCTGGGGTTTTGGTAGCTCGCTTCTTCTTTACTGAGTATTTTCTATTTGAAGTTTCTTTGAGGACTCATTTGAATCTCTTCTCATTTGCCCTTTCAGCCGCACTCAATCGGCCGTTTTCCTTTTCCCTTATAACCAAGGCGTTTGCTTGTTATTGTGCTTTGGAGTGAATGTGTGTGCAACATTTATAGTTTTGGATTTTTCGGACTCTTCATGGCTTGAAGATCCTTTTTCCAAATTTACTTTTGAGGTTTGACATAGCACGGAGGAATTAAATCCTAAGCTGTCTTGTCTCCACATTCTCTTTGACTCATAATAAGATCATCCAATGATTTAGATGCCTTAGTGAATGAGGCAATAACATTCTTGAGGTCATTCTCCTCTTTTCTATAGCGGCAATTTCTGCTATTAATTTAGCATTTTCACCTTTAGACTTTCATTCTCATCACCTATTTGACTTAGAGTACTCGACTCCTTAGTCGCCTTTGAGTATTGACTTTTGAGTAATTTGTTTTCCTCATTCAATAGTGTGTGAGGATTTAATGTGTTCAAAATCTTTCATCATTTTGCCTAATGAATCATAAAGATCGAGTGGGTGATGAAGTGTGTGTGTCGATCACTATCACTAGTGTCCGAGTTTGATGAATTAGAGTGTACCTCATCTTCTTGGTCAAGTTGATCTTGTTCCTTGGCCATCAAGCAGATCGGGCTTCTTCTTCGAGTCACTTGAGTAGTCACCTTCTTTGCTCTCTGAATCATTGTCTCTCTTGACTTGGCTGTTTCAGATCTCTGCGACCATCATTGCCTTTTTCTTTTCTTGTCTTCTTTCTCTCAAGACCTTCCTTTCTTCTTCATCCCTGTATTTGTTGACTATAGGATATGGACAAATCAATGGCATAGTGACATGGTTGTCTCTGATTCAAAGATAGATATTCAACCTTTTGATCACTCTTTCCATTCTTGGATTGTCGCCCTTTGATACTCAACTTTTTGATGATCTGTTCTCTTGGTTGGCCTATCTTCCCGAATTTGGAGGAATGAGTGTCTTCTGGAAGATTCACCCTTTCCTCTCTTGTAGTTCTTATTAAAGAACTTGTTGAATCTTTTAACCATCAAGGCTATTTCTTAGGGTCAATGACTTCTTTGACCTCGGCTCTCTTCCCATCTTTGACAATTAGAGCATTGTTTTGGGTACAAATTGTCTCTTCTTGGTCTTTTCTTCTCAACTCAAACTCGTAGGCTTTGAGGTCCGAGAATAACTCATGGTTGGATGTCTTTGATAGGTCCATGGAATGTCTCGGTGCCATGACCTTCATTTCCCATTCATTTTGGAAGACTTTTAGGATTTTCATACACATTTCTTCTCGTGTATATTCCTTTCCAAGTGCGAGATAGCTCATTTGTGATTTCGTGAACCGAGCATCCAGTTGATCCAGGTTTTCTCCGAGATCATTTTGAAGTTCTCAAATTTTTGTACAACCATTGATAATTTGTTTTCTTTGATTTGCTCACGAGCTTTCACAAATCAATGTCACTTGTCCCCATTTCTTTAGCCGTTTTGCATGATTTGACTTTATTGAACATAGCTTTGTCCAGGGTTTTGTAAAGGATGTCCTTGGCTACATTGTCCGGGTTGTATCTTTTTTGTCATCATTTGTCCATTCAGTTCTTGGTTTTTCAACCATGATCGTCCGGGAGCAAAGATCTTCTTTCTCCTTCAAAGTGCAACTCTTCGTACAATCGTGTTCACCTTTAATATTTGCAGAGGCCCATCTTCTATTACTATCCACATCTCATCATGTAATCTTTGATAGATGAGCCCGCATACGAATTTTCCAATCATCAAATTCTTCAATAGTGAACATAGGGATGCGTGTCAAATTTGCTTCCATGATAATACCTTTTAATGATAGAAAAGAGTTTTGAAAGTTTAAGTACTAAAGCGGACTTTGAAGAGTTTGGAGATCTAGTTCAAGAACCGGGTGCGGTGGGTTCAATGAACCAACCGCTCCGATACCACTTGTAGGTCCCAAGGGGTGTAAGTGTAAGGTTTAGAAGGGGAGGGGTTGAATAAACCTTACCAAATTTTCGATTTCGTCCTTTTAAATCTACTGAGTTGATACTACACAGTGTGTCCTTGATGGACGATCAATTTAGTCACTCAAGAGAGTTAATCTCTCATGCAGACTCAACCGAGTTTGTTGATGGAGTAACTCGGTGTTGGCTCTAAATTAACTCGATTGTGGTTTTGTTTTCAGGAAGACTTAACACCCTTAAGTTTGATTAAGCAAGGATTTAGTGCTTGGTTTAGTACTTATAAGTTATCAAGTGGATAGCAAATTTATCAGATATAAGCGATTAAAAATGCAAGAATTAAAGTGTTGGATTGATGATCTTCGTAATGTAGGCTTGAGGATTGAGAATATTTGATTTTTCTAATATGCTTGTATATCTCACATGTGTGTCATCCTACTTCTCAAACAAACTCCTCGGCCTTTTATAGTGAACTTTCAAAAATTTGCCCGTTGAAGAGATAGGCTTATTTTTGAAAGTCACTTGCGTCGTTGGCTTGTCTTGTTG
Source organism: Rehmannia glutinosa (assembly GCA_016081115.2). Classification (NCBI taxonomy): domain Eukaryota; kingdom Viridiplantae; phylum Streptophyta; class Magnoliopsida; order Lamiales; family Orobanchaceae; genus Rehmannia; species Rehmannia glutinosa. Next base: position 792,341 of record JABTTQ020001909.1, read on the forward strand.
CGATCCTTGGAATTGCCATTTCCTCGTATAAATTGTTCTTTCACCTTTTCGAGTTCGACACGGTGTGGTGTTTCCCATTGGTTCGTTCCTTTTGCACGCTTCTCGGGACCGAGCACTCCGAGAAAGGTGGTATGGAGATATTACTTGTTTAAGTAAATCTCTTGATTTCTCGGCAACGGTTCTTTTCTGATTATCTCGACTTGATTGCATTTTCTTGCTTTCCCTGGGTGACTTAGAGTCACTTCCAATCATTGGATGACTCTTTGTCACTTCAACTTGAGACTTGGCTTTTCTTGAGTTGACTTGGTGATGCTCCACTCAGTTGCATCTCGGCTACTTCTCCAAAGAGAGTTCTGTCTACTCTTCTTTGCCATACTAAATTTTGTCTCGTAATGAGTCTTCCTTCAAGTCTTCGATTGTCTTCTTGCATGTTAGGGCGTAGGCGACTTAACTCGGCTTGGCCACTCTATTTATTACAATGCATTTTACACAAGAATTGAGGTACCAACTTTCTATTCTAAGTTTTACATGGCATTCATCAAAATCTTATACAATAAATTTCCTAACAATGTTTTATTTTATGTCTTCCAAGCCTACAACTAAAAATCTTCCTACAAATCCCACTAACCCCTTAGTCAAACAAATGATTTTTAAATTTCCCTCTAAAACCTAGCTTTTGGCTTCATGTCCCTAATAAAGAAAGCTAGTTATTTTTTTTACCCTAAACCCCTAATTATTCCCATTAACTATCATTAATCTCCCAAGCAAAAAATCCTATCCCTTCTCTCTAAACATTCTCCTACTTCTCTTCTTCATATCTTCAAACCTTCTTAATATCTTCAAACAATCTTCATATCTTTAAACACACATTCTTCAAATCATCAAACAATCTTCATATCTTCAAAATACACATTCTTCAAATCTTCAAACAATCTTCATATCTTCAAAATACACATTCTTCAAATCTTCAAACAATCTTCATATCTTCAAATATTTCTTCATATCTTCAAACACACTTTCTTCATATCTTCAAGAATACTTTCTTCATATATTCAAACACTTTCTTCTTTCTTCAAACACTTAACAAAAAAAAAAAAAACTATTCTTACTTCTTTATTTTCAAACTATCACTACTACAAGGTAAGGAATTTTCTTCTTCAATCCATTTTGATATTTCTAGCTCATCCTCTTCACTTCTTAACTTATGTTTGATTTTTGGTTGAGGTACACTTAGAGAACAACTTGAAGATAATAGATACTTGGAACCATCTTTACTAGACCTCAAGAAATTGTGAAAGAAATTGGACTATAAGGTAAGAAATGAGATTTTTAGTACATTTTCTTTTTCTCTTCTATTTTCCAAAATTTTGATACTCCATTTTCATTTTTGTAGTTTTAGGGGCTGACCTTAAGAGTTATTTTAAGAGTGAGCAACGAGACCCATTTTGAGACCTCTACTAGTCTCATTTCCTCTATTACACAAGGTAAGTATAGTTTTACCAATTTTCTTCACCTCCTTCTTCTTTCCTTAAATTTTTAACATCACATCCTAACTCCTACATTTTTCTGGTATTCCTTGTCCTAGGGGCTGACCTAAGTCACTTCTCCTTCAAGAGTGATTTATTTCATCTTTCACCAACAAGTTCATTTTTAAGGTGGGTGGAAAAATCCTTTCAACTTCTAGGTGTTTTAATTAAAAATGCAAGTAGTATTTTGATTTTGAGCACTTGAGATATATATTATGTATTTCATGCTATTTTCTTGTATCAAGTTGGAAAAATTATCAAGTGTTGCTCAAAAATGCGATTTATCGAAAAATAGGGCATACATGCACACTTTAATGTTATACTTGATGAAATTTTGTATGAGAAGGATATGTATGTGTATGACTATTGAAATCTATGTTTTGAATGATTTATAACCTGGACAAGTCGAGCATAATTGATTAAATTTCAACTTTTGGACTTAAAATGCAAAAATGGAAAGTTGGTGGACTTAATTGCAAGAAAATAAAACTTAAGGGACCCCTCTATAATTTTTGATTTTGGGACTGAACTCAGGTTCAAAAAAATTATGTTTGACATTTTATTAAAGTTTTAAGAGTTTTTAGATAAATAAAATCAACCCTTAAAAGCCCAAGGACTAGATTGTAAACTTTTAGAAGTTTAAGGGCTATTTGGCAAATTTGAAACTGTACCAGAACCTAATTTTAAAATTTGAAATTTTAACTCTTAAGGGACTGTAAGTAACATATTTTAATTGTATTCCAAAATCCAAGTGTTTAGAGCTTGGAAAGTAATTTTATAAAAATTGAGGGACCAAATTGTAAAAGATTAAACTTGAGGACCAAAATACAATTTCCAGGACTTATGCAGTCCATGCACCTGGAAATACTAATTTAACTATAACATAATTATATCTTGGACCCAAGGTTCAAATTTCATAACAATTGAACCCCTAAAAGCCTTAAAGGCAATTATTTCAAAATGGGACAAAAATGAGATTTTCGAAAGTTAAGGGACCTATACTTGCTTCTTTTAAAAACTGCTTTTGTCCCAATATTCCACTGATCTTAGTGACATTTTACAACTAGAATCACATTAAAATCCCTTCCGGTTTGTGAGTTCCAATTATTTTAAACTTAGAGCCCGAAATGGCGGTTTTAACAAATTTGGGGCCAATGTGAGAATTTTATAAAAACTCAACCTCAAAACTTTAAAAACCCTAAATCTCTGAACAATTTAGAGAATTTGGGAACTGACCTCATAATATTTCAAGGTCGGGACATTATTTATTTAACTTTTAACCCCAAAAATACGATTTTACAAAACGGGGCTAATTGCAAATTTTCTTTTTAACAAAGACCTAACTCAAATTATTTTTCTTTTAAAGAAACAGCCCTGGACTCTCGACTTTAATTATGAATTAAAACGTTTTATTTTCTCAAAAAAATCCCTTGTCTAATTGGATCGTCTTGACCGAATAATACACAATCGCGGCCGATTCCTCGTCTTGCGGTTTCAAATCTATAACGGGACTTATGTTCCACCTAATCTTTCAAGATATCAAAGATTGCTTATCCTCCCGATAATCATCTTCATCCAAATAACTCCACCAACGCCATAATTGTCTTGCACAAATTTTGAAAACTTTCCTAAAATGCTTCCCCTGAATCAATAATACTGTTGCCTGGTGGACTACCCGAACGTGTACTTACTTTCTGCCCGAGTCAACTTGGTGTGTCGAGCTCACGAGTCGGAATGGATACGTCGGGGATGGAAGGCAGCTCGGCCGCTATTCCACTCTCTGGCCCCATCGCCCTAATCCCGCAAGGCGAGGGACGGAGTTTGTCCAAGGGAAGCGGGTCGTAGTACTTGAGGTATAATCATGATTATGACAAATCCGAGCCTTGCTAGCTCCACTGTGGATTTTGTCTTTGCATGGAGCGATAAGGTGACGGGTCTTGGACCATCTTGCTCGGGAGTTACAAGGAAGAAGGAAGGAATCATTGTCCCGATCCACACGATTCTAGAGTTAATCGGACCCGTTTGGTTGGCGCTACAAACCGTATGCAACCGCTTACTTGTATTGCATAGGTTGGCGCTACAAACCGCACGCAACCACTACTTGTCTTGCATATGATTGGCGTTACAAATCCGCACGCAATCCTCGTTTGCTTCAACCATAGTGTGACCTTGACCCGAGCTGTTTTCTTAAGCGTATAAGTATATTACTTAAATATATTTATCACGGCGATTGTGGATTGTGTGTGAAATCATGCATTATCTCTCGGGCGTTTTCATACAACCGTTTTCGCATTAACTATATACATCGCCACACTCTCACACGATCACCTCACCCATCTGAGATTTCTGTCTCATCCTCTCCTGTTTTCTAACCTTTAGATGAAGAGTATGTTGAAAGGCGTCGAACCAACCACAAACTAAATCCCGTGATCCGTCTGGGGTCGTCTACTAGTTCCTATAATCATTGATGTCGGCGACATTTTCTTTTGCTTTTGTTAATGTTGAACTCCTTCATTCTCGCTTTAGTTTGGACTTTAAGTTTAAATTCGGATATTCGATGGGTTGTATTTGGATATTGTCGGACCTTAAGATGTAATTTGTACTTGTGTTTATTTCTTTCCATTTGCATTATACTCTTTTCACTTGGATCGAGAGATTTGTATCATTGGTTTAGACTGTTGATTTATTGACGTCGCGTCGCGTTTGGGGCATGACAGGTTATGGTATCAAAGCTCGGCTAGTAAGATGGAAACTTACATCGGTGACCAGGATAGGTTCCTCTGCCTTGGATTGGGTACCACTATTAGATGACCTTAGTTGAATCTTGGATGAATATTTAAACTCTTTTGGGCTGTTATAGTGTTAATATATCCGGATATTCCTCTATTTGGACGTTAGGTGATTTAGAAAATCCGTGATTTGGAGATTATAATGCTGGTATGGTGAGGCTTGAAGAATATGAGGTTATCGCTTGATAGGTATATGATTTGGCTGTGATATATTATGTGATCTAGACACCTAATGATATTACTTTGGGAAAATGATAGTAGGGAATCGAGTATATTGATCAATGATAATATCCTTGTGTTATTCATTCTCAAAGTACTTGCACAAGCTTAAGTAAGGGAATTTGACTTGTGGTTTAGGTATCACGGATAAGACACATTAAGGATGTGACTATTATACGATCTCGACTAGATGTTACAACTAAATCCCCTCCCGAGGATAGGCGAACTATTTGATCAACTTCAAGGAGCGACGGTGTACTCGAAGTTTGATTTACAACAAGGATATTATCAATCAAGATCCGTGAAGAAGGCGTTTCCAAAACGGCATTACAAACAAGATATGGACACTACGAGTTTGTAGTGATGTCTTTCGATCCGGATTTAACGCAGCCAAAGAACGTTTATTGGCGATGCATCGAGTTTTTCAACCTTATTTGGATTAATTGGTAGTGATATTCATTGATGACATACTCGTATACTCTAAGTCTAGAGAAGAGCATGAATGTCATCCGAAAATTATTTTGGAGATACTACGAGAGCGAGGAAGTTGTATGTCAAATTCGGCAAGTGCGAATTTTGGCTTAGTGAAGTCGCATTCTTCGGACACATAGTATCCGACACTTTGGGATCGTCGTGAGACCCTTGAAGGTAAAGATAGTGGTTAAATGGAAACAACGAGTGCACCTTTGTGAGTAAGTTGAGTTTCTTAGGACAAAGTTGGATATTATCGAAGATTTATTCAGGATTTTCCCAAGATAGTCGGACCACTCACTCGACTAACCCAGAAGCAAGTCAAGTTTGTGTGGAATGACAAGTGTGAGGCTAGTTTCCAAGAGCTGAAGAAACGACTCACTACAGCTCCAGTCTTAGCCCTTCCAAAAGGAACATAAAACTTTGTCGTCTACATAGTGATACATCAAAGGAAGGACTAGGAGCAGTGCTCATGCAGGAAGGAAAGGTCATCGCTTATGCATCACGAAAGCTCAAGCCGTATGAGTCCAATTACCCAACACATGACTTGGAATTTGCAGCGACATTATTCGCGTTAAAGAAATGGAGGCACTATCTCCACGGAGCAACATTCACAATTTTCACAGATCACAAGAGCTTGAAGTATCTATTCTCTCATAAAGACCTCAATCTGAGGCAACGGAGATGGATGGAGTTAATTGAGGACTATCACTTTGATATTCAATACCATCCCGGGAAAGCTAACATAGTAGCGTGCGTCTTGAGCGTAAAGGTGAGTTTAGCGGACTAATGATTCGAGAGTGGAAATCATTAGAAGAGTTGAGCACTTAGAATCGACGAGAACCAATACTCACATTTCATGTGCTAACATATTGGTTAAACCGGATCTTGAACGAGATCAAAGCAAAGACAGGGGACGGATGTACATCTTCAATAAGCGAAAGAGAAGATACTTAAAGGAGAGATATCGAATTCTCGATACATGAAGATGGAATCATCGATTCAAATCGAGTCTGTGTACAAAGTGAAAGCGAGATTAGGAGCAGAATTCTCTCGAAGCACACCGTTTGAAATACACTATACACCCTGGAGGAAACAAGATGTATAAAGACTTGAAACGACATTATTCGGTGGGTAAACATGAAGAACCAGGTAGCGAGTCCGTTGCGAGATGTTTGACTTGTCAACAAATAAAAGCGAGAACACCAACGACCATCTGGTTTATTACAACCGTTGAGAATTCCAGAGTGGAAATGGGAACACATAACGATGGATTTCGTGACAGATCTACCAAGGACCAGACGAGGCGATGACGCCATATGGGTAGTCGTAGACCGACTCACGAAATCTGCACACTTCTTACCCATGAAAAAAACCGACAGCTTGCAGAAACTTGCGCAGATTTATATCGAGAGATCATTCGACCGCATGGAGTGCCGGTCGACATAGTGTCGACAGAGACCCGAGGTTTGTCTCAGTTCTGGAAATGCTTACATGAGGAATGGGTGCCTCGCTAAGTTTCAAAGACATCAACACATCCACAAACTGATGGCCAGTCTGAGCGAACGATTCAAACCCTGGAAGACATGCTGCGAGCATGCACGTTAGACTTCCAAGGAAGTTGGGATTCACACTTACCATTGGCCGAGTTCGCCTATAATAATAGCTATCAGGCCACAATTGGGATGGCACCCTACGAAGCCTTGTATGGGCGGAAGTGTAGATCCCCACTACACTGGGAGATTGATGACCAATGGACTCCAAAAGAGAAACGAAAGTCACCATCGATTCCAAAGGTCGACTTAGTTCAGGAGGCCATGGAGAAGGTCAAGTTGATCAAGGAACGGATCCGCACAGCTCAGCCGCCAAAAGATTTACACGGACAAGAGGAGAAAGGACTTGGAATTTGAAGTGGAGATGAAGTATTTCTCGGACTCTTGCCATGGAAAGGATTGATCAATCAAAGAAGGGAGGCAAGCTAAGTCCGAGATATATTGGACCTTACAAATTTTGCGAGAGGATCGGGAAGTTAGCCTACCGACTTGAGTTACTAGCACGGTATGCGAGAATGCACGATGTATTCCACGATCGAGGTTAAAGAAGTATCAACGAGATCCCGAGCGAATCATCACCCAAGATACTCCTCCTATGATGGAAAATTTATCCTACATTGAGAAACCAATCGGATCATTGACCAATGAATCACGTCGATTGCATAATAGAGAGATTTCGATGGTTAAAGTGGTATGGCGAAACCACAACCGAGATGAAGACGCAACATGGGAGATGGAAGAATACATGATGAATCAATATCCGAGTTGTTACGAAGAGAATTTGGGGACCAAATTCTTTTAAGGAAGGGGTGAATGTGAGGCCCCAAATTTTAACAACGTAAGATCCGGTGTTATGTAGTGATTATTTATTCGGCTATGTATCACAAACCTATTATTAATGAAATGCGACTCTACTTTTATTTATTTCTCCAACGTCAATTACGCAATTCACATTTTTGGAGCTTAGCAATTTTATATTCTCCTCTAGTATTAATGCTTGATCGAATGACTACGACTTTAGAAATATTAGACCTCGAAAATTTAGGAGTACATTTCGATCCTTATCCAAATATTTCATCTTATTCTATAATTCATCCTAACCAACTTCCAAATTATTTTTTGATTACACATTTCTTATTTCACATCGTTATTTTAAATTTCTAAATATTTAATTATGGATATTTATACATTTTATTTTTTTCCTCAATTTTATAAAGAAAAGAAACCAAATATTTGTTTTTTTTTTTCCCTAATTTTCGAAATTACCACTTTAAATTGGGAAAATAACTCAATTTTTCTTCTATCACTATTTTATCATTTTGTATCTCCCAACTAAATTATTATTGGACAAAAAAATAAATAAAATTTTGATAATTTTATGTATTTTTTATTTTATGTCTTCCAAGTCTACAACTAAAAATCTTCCTACAAATCCCACTAACCCCTTAGTCAAACAAATGATTTTTAAATTTTCCTCTAAAACCTAGCTTTTGGCTTCATGTCCCTAATAAAGAAAGCTAGTTTTTTTTTTTACCCAAAACCCCTAATTATTCCCATTAACTATCATTAATCTCCCAAGCAAAAATCCTCTCTCTTCTCTCTAAACATTCTCCTACTTCTCTTCTTCATATCTTCAAACCTTCTTAATATCTTCAATCAATCTCCATATCTTCAAACACACATTCTTCAAATCTTCAAACAATCTTCATATCTTCAAAATACCCATTCTTCAAATCTTCAAACAATCTTCATATCTTCAAACATTTTTTCATATCTTCAAACACACTTTCTTCATATCTTCAAGAATACTTTCTTCATATATTCAAACACTTTCTTCTTTCTTCAAACACTTAACAAAAAAAAAAAAAAAAACTCTTCTTACTTCTTTATTTTGAAACTATCACTACTACAAGGTAAGAAATTTTCTTCTTCAATCCATTTTGATATTTCTAGCTCATCCTCTTCACTTCTTAACTTAAGTTTGATTTTTGGTTGAGGTACACTTAGAGGATAACTTGAAGATAATAGAGACTTGGAACCATCTTGACTAGACCTCAAGAAATTGTGAAAGAAATTGGACTATAAGGTAAGAAATGGGATTTTTACTACATTTTCTTCTTCTCTTCTATTTTCCAAAATTTTGATACTCCATTTTCATTTTTGGAGTTTTAGGGGCTGACCTTAAGAGTTATTTTAAGAGTGAGCAAAGAGACCTATTTTGAGACCTCTACTAGTCTCATTTCCTCTATTACACAAGGTAAGTGTAGCTTTACCAATTTTCTTCACCTCCTTCTTCTTTCCTTACATTTTTAACCTAACATCCTAACTCCTACATTGTTTTTGGTATTCCTTGACCTAGGGGCTGACCTAAGTCACTTCTCCTTGATGATTTATTTCATCTTTCACCAACAAGTTCATTTTTAAGGAAAAAATCCTTTCAACTTCTAGGTGTTTTACTTAAAAATGCATGTAGTATTTTGATTCTCGAGCACCTGAGATATATATTATATATTGAATGCTATTTTCTTGTATCAAGTTGGAAAAATTCTCAAGTGTTGCTAAAAATGCGATTTATCGAAAAATAGGGCATACATGCACACTTTAATGTTATACTTGATGAAATTTTGTATGAGAAGGATATGTATGTGTATGACTCTTGAAATATATGTTTTGAATGATTTATAACCTGGACAAGTCGAGCATAATTGATTAAATTTCAACTTTTGGACTTAAAATGCAAAAATAGAAATTGGTGGACGTAATTGCAAGAAAATAAAACTTAAGGGACCCCTCTGTAATTTTGATTTTTGGGACTGATCTCAGGTTCAAACAAATTATGTTTGACATTTTAATAAAGTTTTAAGATTTTTTAGATAAATAAAATCAACCCTTAAAAGCCCAAGGACTAGATTGTAAAATTTTAGAAGTTTAATGGCTATTTGGCAAATTTCAAAACTGCACTAAACCCTAATTTTAAAATTTGAAATTTTAACTCTTAAGGGACTGGAAATAACATATTTTAAGTGTATTCCAAAAATCCAAGTGTTTAGAGATTGGAAAGTAATTTTATAAAAATTGAGGGACCAAATTGTAAAAGATTAAACTTGAGGACCGAAATACAATTTTCAGGACTTATGCAGTCCATGCACCTGGAAATACTAATTTAACTATAACATAATTATATCTTGGACCCAAGGTTCAAATTTCATAACAATTGAACCCTAAAAGCCTTAAAGGCAATTATTTTAAAATGGGACAAAAATGAGATTTTCAAAAGTTAAGGGACCTATACTTGCTTCTTTTAAAAACTGCTTTTGTCCCAATATTCCACTGATCTTAGTGACATTTTACAACTGGAATCACATTAAAATCCCTTCCGGTTTGTGAGTTCCAATTATTTTAAACTTAGAGCCGAAATGGCAATTTTAACAAATTTGGGGCCAATGCGAGAATTTTATAAAAACTCGACCTCAAAACTTTAAAAAACCTAAATATCTGAACAATTTAGAGAATTTAGGAACTGACCTCATAATTTTTCAAGGTCGGGACATTATTTATTTAACTTTTAACCCCAAAAGTAGTGATTTTACAAAACGAGGCTAATTGTAAATTTTCTTATTAACAAGGACCTAACTCAGATTATTTTTCTTTTAAAGAAATAGCCCTGGACTCTTTGACTTTAATAATGAATTAAAAATGTTTTATTTTTTCAAAAAAATCCCTTGTCTTATCGGATCATCTTGACCGAATAATACACGATCGCGGGCGACTTCCTCGTCTTGCGATTTCAAATCTATAACGGGACTTATGTTCCACCTAATCTTTCAAGATATCGAAGATTGCTTATCCTTCCGATAATCATCTTCATCCAAATAACTCCACCAACGCCATAATTGCCTTGCACAAATTTTCGAAAACTTTTCTAAAATGCTTCCCTGAATCAATAATACTCGACTGCCTGGTTGACTACCTGAACGTGTACTTACTTTCCTGTCTGAGTCAACTTGGTGTGTCGAGCTCACAGTCGGAATGGATACGTCGGGGATGGAATCGGGCAGCTCGGCTGCTATTCCACTCTCTGGCCCCATCGCCCTAATCCATGGCGAGGGACGGAGTTTGTCAAGGAAGCGGGTATTAGTACTTGAGGTATAATCATGATTATGACAAATCCGAGCCTTGCTAGCTCCTTTGTGGATTTTGTCTTTGCCTATGGAGCGATAAGGTGACAAATCTTGGACCATCTTGCTCGGGAGTTACAAGGAAGAACGAAGGAATCGTTGTCTCCGATCCACACGATTCTCGAGTTAATCGGACCCGTTTGGTTGGCGATACAAATCCCGCACGCAACCGCTACTTGTATTGCATAGGTTGGCGCTACAAACCGTACGCAACCGCTACTTGTCTTGCATAGGATTATCGTTACAAATCCGCACGCAATCCTCCTATCTGCTTGGACCATAGTGCCCGCTTGACCACGGATCGTTTTTCTTAATTGTATAAGTATATTACTTAAATATATTTATCACGACGATTGTGGATCGTGTGTGAAATCATGCATCATCTCTCACGCGTTTTCATACAACCGTTTTCTTGCATTAACTATATACATCGCCACACTCTCACACGATCACCCCACCCATTGAGATTTCGGTCTCATCCCCTCCTGCATTTTCTAACCTTTAGATGAGAAGTATGTTGAAGACGTCGAACCTACCCAGGATCGAATCCCGTGCTCACTTTGTCGTATTAGTTCCTATAATCATTGATGTCGAGCGATATTTTCTTTTGCTTTTGTTATTGTTGAACTACTTCATTCATTCATTTTTAGTTTGGACTGTAAGTTTAAATTCGGATATTTCGATGGGTTGTATTTGGATATTGTCGGACCTTAAGATGTAATTTGTACTTGTGTTTATTTCTTTCATTTGCATTAGACTCTTTTCACTTGGAGATTTGTATCATTGGTTTAGATCGTTGATTTATCGACGTCGCGTCGCGTTTGGGGCGTGACACCAACAAATGTCAAAATTATTAAAGTAAATAAACAAAACAATGATATATATTTCCAACACAATTTTAGGGAGAATGAAATATTTTAAAAAAAAAACTATTTTAATTTTATATATAAACATATATTAAAAAAATTATCAAACATTCAAATTCATATCTAATTTCAAATGAAAAACTTTGAAACTTGAATATCAAACGTTGATAAATATAAAAATCATGTTAAGATGAAAAGATATGTTAATATATAAAAAATAAGTTTCTATGTATAAAATACCATTGTGAATATAAATTCATATGAAATAAATCTTTAATTTCCTCTTTACATATTTATATGTATTACTATTTATTGATATTTGTGATATGTAAAATTTGGATATACATATTTTGAGATATTTTCTTAAATTAAAATAAATATTTTTTTAATCAATTTAACAATAACCCAAATGTATAATTTTCAATGCCCATTAAAATTATAAAACAAAAGTAATAATTATTTATTATATTTTAGTTATTATGTTTTTTATTATTTCAATTTATATATGTAGTATAGGTATCAAATCAAGATCGTAAAAAAATAATTAATTTGATATATTATACATAAATAATAGATCAAAAATAAAAAAAAAAAAGTTATTAATTTTTTTAAAAAAAGATAAATACAATAATTAGTGAAATACACACACAAATTTGTGTATTTATGTTATCTATGTTTAAAAACATAGTGATTGCAAAAAGTTTAAATTTTAAAAAAATAATTAAAATATAAAGATAATTAATTTGAGAATAAATCATACGATTGCACCATAAAAAATTATTATAAGCTATATGAGAAATCTTTTTGAATAAGAAATATTTAGTTGTGTGAATATGAATTGTAACTATTTACGAACATATCTATATATAAGAAAGTAAAAATTTGAAAAACATTTTAGCTGTCCACTATTGAATTTTTTTACTATCCCAATGTTGAATATTTAATAAATTTTATTTTCAATGCAATCAATAATAAAATTATTTCAAATTCTGTTAGGAATTCTATTGTTTAGATTTTGATGAATGCCATGTAAAACTTAGAATAGAAAGTTGGCTCCCCAATTCTTGCTTTGAAATGTATTGTAACAATTAGAGTGGCTGCCGTGAGTTAAGTCGCCTACGCTCCAACTTGCAAGAAGACAACGAAGGCTTGAAGGAAAACTCTGTGTGAGACATTTGAGTACAACAAAGAAGAGTGACAGAACTCGATGAAGAAGCGGTGAGATGCGGTGAGTGGAACATCGGTCAAGTCAACTCAAGAGAAGCGAGTCTCAAGTGAAGTGTGTGAAGAGTCATCCGATGATTGGAAGGTCGACTCTAAGTCACCTGGGGAAAGCGAGGAAATGCGGTCAAGTCGAGATAATCGTAAAAGAACGCGTTGCGTAAATCAAGAGATTTACTTAAACAAGTAATATCTCCGCACTACCTTTCTTGGAGTGCTCGAGTCCCGAAGCGTGCAAAAGAAATGAACCAATGGGAAGCACTACACCGTGTCGAACTCGAAAAGGTGATAAAACATTTCATACGAGGAAATGGCAATTCCAAGAAGCGCACACCAACGATCGCAAAGTGATTTTCAAAAATGAGCCTATCTCTTCAACGGGCAAATTTTTGAAAGTTCACTATAAAAGGCCGAGGAGTTTGATTGAGAAGGAGGATCGTGAATGAATGACACACGTGAGATATACAAGCTTATCAATAACGAAATATTCTCAATCCTCAAGCCTACATCTCAAGTACATCAATCCAACACTTACCTGTGAAGGAAAGAGAACTTCAATCGGTTGAAGAGGAAAATATCGAAAACAAGGGGTCTACATTCCAAGAAGGATTGTAGAAAGGTTCAAGGTGAACAAGTCTTAAGCTTTTGGAGGGCTTCGTGATCAAATCCAAAGTGCTTGAGCAAGTGAGCTGTAGTAGCAAAGCAAGCCTTGCGCCTGTGAAGAAGGCCGAGTCGCACGAGAAGCCGGTGAGTGATCAAGGCGTCTCAGGCATCGAGTCCCAAAGGATCAAGTCATTTGTTGTGATCAAGACTTGTATCGGGATTACCACTTTGTAAACCGATCATTACTTAGTGGATTCCTCCGGAGTTGGAGAAGAGAGGAGTAGAAGAATTATCCCATCTTCGAACCTCTATAAAAACTTTCTTGTGTCATTTACATTTCAAAGCATTTAAATTTCGCACTTTTAATTGCTTATATCTGTGATAAATTTGCTATCCATTTGATAATCTATAAGTACTAAATCAAGTTGTAAAATCTTGCTTAATCAAACTTAAGGGTGTTAAGTCTTTTGAAAACAAAACCACGGTGAGTCAAATTATAGCCAACAAATTTGAGTTACTCTACTAATAAAACTCGGTGAGTCATGTTGAGAGATTAACTCTCTTGAGTGACTAATTCGATTGTCCATCAAGGACACCGGTGTGTAGAACTCAGTAGATTTAAAAGGCCTAAATCGAAAATTTGGTAAGGTTTATTCAACCCCCTTCTAAACCTTACACTTACACCCCTTGGGACCTACAAGTGGTATCGGAGCGGTTGGTTCATTGAACCCTCCGCACCAGTTCTTGAACTAGATCTCCAAACTTTTCAAAAGTCCGCTTTAGTACTTAAACTTTCAAAACTCTTTTCTATCATTAAAAGTTATTATCATGGAAGCAAATCTAACACGCATTCCTATGTTCACTATTGAAGAATTTGATGATTGGAAAATTCGCATGCGAGCTCACCTATCAAAGACATTACATGATGAGATGTGGATAGTGATAGAAGATGGGCCTCCGCAAATATTAAAGGTGAACACAAATTTGCACGAAGAGTTGCGGTTTGAAGGGGAAGAAGATCAAAGACCGGACTACGATCATGGTTGAAAAACCAAGAACCGAGTGGACAAATGATGATGAGAAAAAGATACAACCTGGACAATGTAGCCAAGGACATTCTTTACAAAACCTTGGATAAAGCCATGTTCAACAAAGTCAAATCTTGCAAAACGGCTAAGGAAATGCGGGACAAGTTGACTTTGATTTGTGAAGGTTGAGCAAATCAAAGAAAACAAATTATCGATGGTGGTCTGAAGTTTGAAAATTTCAAAATGATCTCGAGGAGAGAACTGGATCAACTAGACGCTCGATTCTGAGAAATCACAAATGAGTGTCTTCTACACTTGGAAAGGAGTATACACGAGGAAGAAATGTGTATGAAAATCCTAAAGAGTCTTCGGTGAATGGGAAATGAAGGTCATGGCATTGAGACACTCCATGGACCTATCAAAGACATCCAATCATGAGTTATTCTCGGACCTCAAAGCCTACGAGTTTGAGCCGAGAAGGAAAGACCGAGGAAGAGACAATTTGTACCCAAAACAATTTGCTCTAGTTGCCAAAGATGGAAGGAGAGGCGAGGTCAAAGAGGCAATTGATTTAAGAAAAATAGCCACGATGGTTAAAAGATTTAACAAGTTCTTTAACAAGAACTACAAGAGAGGAAAGGGTGAATCCTCCGAAGACACTCGGCTCCTCCAAATCAAGGGATGATAGGCCAACCAAGAGAACGGATCATCAACAAGTTGAGTATCAAAGGGATGACAACTCAAGAATAGAAAAGAGTGATCAAAAATTTGAATATCTATGTTGGAATTGTAGACAACCAGGTCACTATGCCATTGATTTGCTCATATCCTGTAGTCAACAAGTACGTAAACGAAGAAGAAAGAAAGGTCTTGAGAGAAAGAAGACAAGAGAAGAAAAAAGGCAATGATGGCCGCAGAGATCTGACGAAACCCAAGTCAAGAGAGACAACGGTGACTCGAGAGCGGTGGAAGCCGACTACTCAAGTGACTCACGAAGAAGAAGCCTTGATCCGCGCTTAATGGCCAAAGAACAAGATCAAGAAGATGAGGTACAATCTAACTCAACAAGCTCGGACACTAGTGATAGCGATGACACACACACTTCATCACCCACTCGATCTTTATGATTCATTAGGCAAAATGATGAAAGATTTTGAGCACATTAAAACCTCACACACACTATTGAATGAGGAAAACAGCCTACTCAAAAATCAAAACTCAAAGTCGACTAAGGAGCCGAGTACTCTAAGTCATATAGCCGATGAGAATAAAAGTTTAAAAGTGAAAATGCTAAATTAATAGCGAGAAATTGCCGCTATAGAAAAGGAGAATGACCTCAAAAATGTTATTGCCTCATTCACTAAGGCATCTAAATCATTGGATGATCTTATTATGAGTCAAAGAGAATGTGGAGACAAGACAGGCTTAGGATTTAATTCCTTTGTGCCATGTCAAACCCTCAAGAGTAATTTTGGGAAAAGGATCTTCAAGTCATGAAGAGTCCGAAAAATCCAAAACTCTAAATGATGCACACACTTTCAATCCAAAGCACAATACTAAGCAAACGGCCTTGGTTACAAAGGAAAAGGAAACTTGCCGAGTTGAGAGTCTTGAAAGGATACCGGTGAGAAGAGATTCACCGAGTCCCTCGGCCGAGACTCCAAACAAAAAATACTCTGTAAAGAAGAAGCGAGCTACCAAAAATCCCAGAAAACTCATAAAAGAAATACATATGATGGGAATGGTAGAAAATATCCAAGCCAAGATTGGAATAATGTGAACTATCGGCTAGACTTATGGAATACAAGCCCAAATGGCAAAGGCCTAGAACTCAACAAAGGCCATTCCAAAAGTATAAGAGCTTTCATCAACACACATATGCACCTAGGCACTACACTCAAAGACACCACAATTACCCAAGAAAGGCAATTGCTAAAACACATATGCAGGCATACGAGACAAAAGAGGCAGGTTGTATGAACCTAGACTCCCAAGCAATTTGCCTGGATTGATTATGATTATGGCATCGATAGATGGCAACCTCTTAGAGTCAAATCATTTGGCTATAGGTTGGTTGGATCATCTTATAATTCTAACCCCTCAGGACCCAGACAAGAATGGGTACCTAAAACCTAATTTTCTTGATTGCGGGTTCAAGCAAGTGAGTGCCAAGGAACCTGGTACATGGATAGTGGCTGTTCCGGACACATGACAGAAATAAGAGAAATCTGTCAAAATTCAAGGAAGTCAAAGGAGCAAAAGTCATATTTGGAGGAAATGAAGCTCCTGGTGAAATAAGAGGCATGGATCCATCAAAAGGAATGGTTTAGAAATCACGGATGTTGCATATGTTGAAGGACTAAACTTCAATTTACTAAGCATCGTCAACTCTGCGACAAAGGGCTACAATGTTGGATTCAACATGGGAATATGCCAAATCAAAAATGTTGAATCTAATGAAGTTGTCTTTTGCAAGGATGTAGACAGAAAAATATGTATGTAGTGGATTGGTCAACCGCAACACCCAAAGACTGTCTACTAGCAAAAGCACAATTTGAATCAAGTTGGTCCGTGGCACAAAAGCCGAGTCACCCGAACTTCAAAACAATTAATAAGCTAGCAAGAAGTCATCTTGTAGAAGGACTTCCGGACTCGATATACAAGAAGGAAAGTATATGTGATGCATGTCGGGAAGGAAAACAAATCAAGTCGTCATTCAAAGAAAAGACATGCCCATCCTCAACAAGAATATTGCATCGCTTCATATGGATCTATTTGGCCCAAAGTGGAACCAAAGCAAGCATAAGTGGAAAGAAATACACCTTGGTGGTAGTAGATGACTACTCAAGATACACATGGACAATATTCATGTGCAAGAAGAAAGAAACTCTACAAAAGCTACCCACGGTGATGAAGAGAATACAAAATGAGAAGAGTCAAACCATTATCAAAATAAGATCGGATAGAGGAACCGAGTTTGTCAATGGAATAATAACTCGATCTTGTATTGAGAATGGTATTGGTCATGAACTATCATTGCAAGGACTCCACAATGAGAATGGAGTTGCGAGAAAGAAGAACAGAACCCTCAAGGAAAGCAAGGACCATGTTAGGTGAGCGGGGTTACCAAAAGATTTTTGAAGCAAGCAATCAACACGACTGCTACACCCAAAACAGGATGTATGATAAATAGGCGGTGACAAAGACTCCTTATGAGATCCGGGTGGAAGAAAACCAAATGTTGCATATTTCAGGATATTTGGATGTAAATGCTTCATCCACAATAATGGCAAAGACAACAACTAAAGGCTTTTGATGCTAAAGTCGATGAGGGTATCTTCTTAGGATACTCGGTGAAAGCAAAGCCTGAGAATACTCAACAAAAGAACTATGGTTCTGAGAAGAATCCATTCATGTAGTATTCGATGAGCCAAACATAAATGGAAAAGACATTGAAGAGTCGGTGACAAGTCAAACATCCAACCTCACGAGAAGAATCCTTATCTTGAAGTCAGGCGGGATTATCAATTCGAGGAAGAAGATGAGATAGTGAATCTCAAAAAAGTGGAAAATCTGCAATGAGTGATCACGAGAGAGCGACCCGCAAAGAACACATTACCGCAAGTCGATCAATCCACCTAACTTACTTCAACCTGACGTAAGATGGGCGAGAGACCATCCACGAGATCTTGTCATTGGAGACATGAGAGAAGGTGTCAAGACAAGATCGAGAACTCAACAAGAAGCAATGTTCACATGCTTCATCTCGCAGAATAGAGCCCAAAGATGTGTCACAAGCATTGGATGACACACATTGGATTCAAGCTATGCAAGAAGAGTGAATCGGTTTGAGAGAAATAAAGTATGGGAATTAGTACAAAGACCATACATCAAAATGTTATTGGAACCAAATGGGTATTCGTAAATAAGATGAACGAGGAAGGTTACGTGGTAAGAAACAAAGCAAGACTGGTAGCCAAAGGATATTGCCAAGAAGAAGGAATAGATTTTGATGAAACATTTGCTCTGTAGCAAGATTGGAAGCTATAAGGATGTTTCTTGCCTATACGACTCACAAAAATTTCATTGTATATCAAATGGATGTAAAAAGTGCATTCCTAAATGGATTATTGGAAGAAGAAGTGTATGTTGAACAACCTCCAGGATTTGAGCGAGAAGACTCTTGGAGACAAAGTGTATAAACTCAAGAAAGCCTGTATGGATTGAAACAGGCACCCGAGCATGGTATGATACCTGTCACAATTCCTAATCGAAAATGGATTCACTAAAGGAAAAGTAGATAGAACATTTTTCAGAATTCAAGACAAGAAGAAGAGTATATCTTTGCTTGTTCAAATATATGTGGATGACATCATTTTTGGATCCACTAACAAAAGATTTGTGTGAAAAATTCTCAAACCTCATGCAAAGTAAATTTGAAATGAGCATGATGGGAGAGCCGACATTCTTCCTTGGACTTCAAGTGAAACTTGGTGAAGGATGGAACCTTCATAAGTCAAACAAAATACACCGAGATTTAATGAAGAAATTTGGTATGGAGGAGAAGTCTTCGTAAAAATACCAATGAACACATCATCAAAATGGACATGGATGCGGATGGCAAGCCTGTAGATCAAACAAGATACTGAGCACTTATTGGATCACTCGCTCTATCTCACGGCTAGCGGAGCCGGACATCACCTTTCTTTTGTAGGTGTATGTGCAAGATTTCAATGCTCCAAAAGAGAGCCATATGATAGCTGACTAAGAGAATATTGAGACACTTAAAAGGAAATCAAGAAGTAGGACTATGGTATCCAAAGGAAGGTGGATTCAAGCTAATTGGCTATTCGGACTCGACTATCTTTGGATGCAGAGTGGGACAGAAAAGTACTTGAGGCACATGTCAAATGCTTGGAAATAGATTAATTTCTGGTTTAGCAAGAAGCAAAACTCAATAGCCACTTCTACAAAGTGAGCGGGAATACATATCATGGGGCAAAATGTTGTGCCCAAGTCCTATGGATGAGACAAAGTGAGAGATTATGAAGTTGAAGAAAAAGAAATTCCAATCATGTGTGATAACACAAGTGCAATTGCAATCACTCAAAATCTGTGTTGCACTCAAGAACAAAACATATAGATGTCGATATCATTTCATAAGAGATCATGTTGAAAAGAAGGACATTATCTTGGAATATATCTCAAGCGATAAGCAACTAGCCGACATCTTCACAAAACCTTTATGTGAGTCAAGATTTGAAGAACTCAAACATGAGTTGGGGCTAATTGAGCTAAGCCGAGACATAGAAGAATCAAAGAAAAGAAATGGAACAGGAAAGAGAAGGTGAAAAAAGAGAAAACAAAAATTAGCTCAAGAATCACCAGATCGGAAAAGTCACTATACCAAGTCGGTGATAATTTGAGTCACTAAGAGAAATGTGAGAAGCGAGTTAAATCAGCTAAGAGATAAGTGAATAACTTATGAGCAAAGTGACAAAAACGCTTGATCGTTTTGACTAAGCGGGAATGTTTTAAGGAACACGTCAAAGCATAATGATGATGTGTACGGACATAAAGCCGCACACCAAGCTTATGATTGGATATAAATGTTGCCGCATTAAATACGAGACATGAACTGCTCAATATGCGTGCGAAATCCAAGCCGTTGATTTCGATCACGATTCAAAAACCGTCTGCACGTCCTTTCATAAACCATATTTAAACCATTTTTCGTCCGTTTCTCTCTCACACTTCTAAAAACTGTTCAATCTCTCTCTCTCAAAAAGCAAAGGCAAATACTCTCGAAACCCTATCAACCTTCAAATCAAATTTCTGAACTTTTCCTTGAAATTATTCTGAGAAATGGCACCAACGTATAACTTTACCAAGTTGGGAAAACAAATCCACACCGGTTCGACCGTGGATTTCGACGGAATGGTGAAGCAGGGGTCCGACGACACCCTGGTGAAGAAAATCGCGGAGAAGTTAGAAACGCGGATCGAAAACCGTTTCTAACACTGGAGTATCCTATGACCTATGTGGAGGAGGTCGCACAATTCTACGTGAATCGAGATTCACGATGAAGGAATCAAGTCATCTGTTCACGGAAGCGGTGACTATCAACGCCAAGGATTTGGTGAATATTGCTCACTACCCAGTGAAGGAGCAATCGAAATTAAGGAAGGCGATGTAAACTTGGCGACGCATGGAAAGAAATAGCCAAGTCCGAGCGTTGTCGACAAAATAATATACACACAAACAAGAGATCTGAAGGAGGATTATCACAAATTGTTGGATATTGTTGCCAAGTGTATCGACATCAAATTTGGCGACTTTGACAACTGTCAAAGGCAAAATTGATTGTGATGGCTGCAATAATCGAAGAAAAGAAGATAAACTGGCTGAGTTTATCTCAGCAGATTTCTGCCAACGAGGGAACAAGTCCTTCAAAGAAGATGGGTCATTTGGAGGATCCCGTGATATGGCCTAGTGATTGTCCGGCTATTGGAGGTGAAAGGAGTACCCCTTAGACATGGGAAGGCCTTCCATGTTAACAAGAGGATGTTGAGCTAATCTCTCGGTGCTCGAAGCATCGCGTACGCCAAGAGAGCGACACAGTGTGGGGAATCGGTGACCAAGACATGTGCTTCCTCTCCAACAAGAAGAAAGCGCCCCTGCGGTGCCAAGAAATCGCGCCCCGCAAAGAAAGAAAACCAAACATGCTCCGCCCCGCAGAGTCACCGCCCCTGCAGCAGAGTCACCGCCCAAGCCGGTGTGTCCTGCCCTGAACGGTCGAGAAGGACGCACAAATTCTTCTTCTCGATCGTCAAAAGAGGAGAATCGATGCAAGCCTAGACGGCCACCTCCTCGAAACAAACACAACACAAGCCCCCCCCGCCCAAGACTCGAGAGGACACCGCCTCTCGAACGAGTAAATCCCTCCGGTACAAACTAAGAGACGAAGAAGACTTGTAAAGCAATCCGAACAGGAGAAACCAGGTGAGTCGGCTACTCGGCCTAGCACAAATCGGAGACTCCGGAGAAGTAGAGTCTCCGGATGTAATTGATGAAACACCAAGTCTGCTGAAGGTGATCGCCAGAGGCAACCCGAAGACACAATTTGTAGCTCACACAGGTGAAACTCAAAAGAACCAGCCCAAGCGAGATAGTGATGTAATGATCCTATCTCCACCTTACCCGGACATCCAAAATCGTCTGCGTGAGTGGAGAAAATGGAAGCCGAGCAAGTCAAGGAACAGTTCAACGGCTGAATTCATAGAAGAAGAAGAGGAACTGCTAAATTTCCTTGGATTATCTCTTGTGCTCCCCGCTCTAGATGAAGACAATCGCATGAATATTCTCGCAGATCTACAAGGACAAGGAGAGAGAAAAGCAAGCAAAAGAAGCCGAAGCACGCGAAAAGGCAAGTATCCGCCCTATCTCCCGCACTACGTAACACTTCCATCCTCTCCTTGATGTCTTCTCCGAAAGTGACGAGAAACCAGGAGAATGTCACGCCGCGAGAAGAATTGCGAGATGCAGCAAGCATTGCATGAATCAAGAATCCTTCACGAGCAAAGATCGATGGAGGGACCAGGAGAGTCCTCGAACACACCGAAATCGATCCAATGGGAGTGGTTCCAAATAGCCACCGATGTTCTTGCTACCACTTCCTGAGCCTAACCTCGGAAGAAGGCAATAAGGAGATGGCGATGGCGGGCTAGTGGGGACCCCGGTCGAGCCAACCCCTATTGAAGGTGTGCCACCACCCCCTTAACGGTTGAACCATCAATTGCAACAGCCAATGGGAGTTTGGAGATGAGTAACCCCACTCCAAGTCACTCGGTGATGCGCCGAGGGGAAACTCCTCCACCGCAGCGGCGGCAAGGTCGGAGGATCTTTGCAGATGACTCCACAAAGAATGTAGGAGGCGAAGCAAAGAACACTCAAACACAAGAAGAAACAGCAAGTTGCCATCAACGAAGCTCAGGCGATTGAGACTGTCTCGGTGAGGTGCCAAATGACTCACGAAGGCTAATGACGGCTTCCGATGCGGTCGAGGCACGAGGAAGGAACAGAATGTACGGGAGTTAACACAGGCGATGAAAGCGCAATCCATGGGGTTGAGACTCCAATGGATGCCACCGTAGAAGACCCTAAGACAACCGACACCGTCGAAAGGGAAGACCAAGGCCTCGCAGCAGAGAGACTGTTGGAGGAAATGAAGGCCCGGGGAGGTTGAGACTTCCGGGGTAACTGGTAGTAGAGAACATCCCTCCCGCAACCATCGATCCATCCGAAAAGGAGATCGGCGCACTTCATGATTCCCAAGACACCCCCGATGTCACCTTTCTCGGGATCGAAGGCGAAGAAGAAGCCGAGTCAACCCCATGACAAATCCAAAAGACTCAGTGCGGATGTTCCAGGCACGAGCAAGTCGATCCCAAGACTACTCGTCGGACCTTTAATTTTGATGATGAGCCACCAATGGAAATCTCATCATCGTCCGATGACGCTTCCGATAAGACCGAGGACCGTCTACTCAAAAGGAGAAATGTTTGAGACCAACGAAGTTTGTTAAGGCATAAATTGAGGCTCGGCAAGCCGAGTCTACTGCACCACAAAACCCAGTGAACCAGCGACCACCTGCTCCGGCTCCTCAAGCTACAGCTGGATCAATTCCCAAAAGAACTTCACGCCCACCGCTTATCATCGAACAAATCCCGGATGGCGGTGATGAATCCTTTGTGGAATCTTTCCCTTTCTCCTTTGGAGATACGAACTACACGAAGAGTCGAGAAAATAAGCAAGCACGCTATCACTGACCTCCTCTGTTTTCACTCGGGCACCATTGTTCGGCCGATTTCGATTTCGATTTGTATGGCCATCACCGCAATGGAAGAATTTTTGAAACGAGAAGTGTTCAAGGCACTCTTTCTTTGAAGTTGAAAAGATGGAGAGGCATCAGGCCTCCTTGGATATGCGCCTGGACAACAGAGATGCCAACCTTACGGTGACTTAAGGGGCATCACGGTCAGGATAAGGGAATGGTGGCAACAAAGAAGAATCAATGCGTGTGGAGCAGGTGAGATACTTCAGACAATTATTCAACAAGCTGGTGTGGAGAGTTGAAAATGTTGATGCGAAAACAAAGCTGGGAACACATTGAACATATGCACGAAGGCGACATCGCCGAGATCAAGGCTGCTGCGTGAGCGAAATGCAAATGATATACGGCGTTTGGAAGAACACATGACAAGAAAATTCAGCCTTCTCATGGTGAGATGAAGTGATTTGTGAGAATCCAACGCTACTCGATCGAATTCCGTGCAAAGATACAACGCGGACTTGAAGCAAAATTCAACCATCGAAGACTCGACTTCATGCTTGCCAAAGCATGTTCCCTGGGGTTCCTCTATCCTTTGATGATGCCAAAAAGGGGGAAGAGGAATACCTTAAAGCAAACAAAATCAAGGTGAAAAGAAAGGAGGAAGCGGTGAGTGAAGGAAAATTTTGAGAAGGGAAAATCGGTGAGGAAATTTTGAAAAGTCAAGAAAGGAAAATCATTTGAGGGGGAAGGATCAAAGAATATGACCTTGATGATTGCACAAACCCCCAACGGTCTGTCACGGTGACATTATAAGCAAAGCAAACTCCCGGTGACTCGCCACTCCAACACTCCGTTGTATCTATGGCCGAGAAGAGAAAAGAAATTGAAGCAGGGATGAAGGAGGTGGAAGGAAGAATGGATGCCAGGGTGATGAACATTTTGAAAGAACACGGAGGCATTCCGGTTGCAGAGACACGTATGCCATTTTAGATGTCGGGACAGAGCAAGAATCGATTTGGCGAATTCAAAACGCTCGAATCAAGGTTATTTTGCAAATATGTCCTTGGCTCAAGCTTGGGACTGATCGGGAAAAGGGTCTCACATTATGTGAAGAAAGGCGACAGAATGATACAACCTAGTGATCCTCTGCTGGTCACTCCGCTGGGCACTGTTGGAAAGAAGAAGGCCCCAAGACAAAGATATCGCCCAGGTAGAGGAAGAAGCGGTGGAGGAAGAAGCTTGGACCAGGCCTCGCCCAAGAATATTGAATACGTAGATCCAGGAAAGAAAGGAGGGATCTCTTGGCCGGGCTGGGCTTGACCATGTGGCGAACTTGCAAGTGGCTAAAACCAACGCCGAGTATGCAAAAAGGATAGAAGAAGAAAACAAGAGACAAACTCAGCTATGGCGGGAGAGAGAGGGGAAAGAATAAGGAAAGATGAAGCCGCCAGGAAGGCATATGAGAAGAAAAAAAGAAGGCGGTGATGACGAGAAGAAGAGAAGAAGAGAAGAAGATCTTGATCAAGATGAAAGAAGGAGACAATGAAGGAGATGAAGTGTTGTTGTCCAACCCTTCGTGTATTTTATATGTAAATACATACAATGTAAGTCTTACGTAATAATGCTAAATTTTTTTACATACTCGATACACCTTGTAAACATTGTGTTAAGTACAAGAATGATATGATCAATAAAAAGATTGATTATGCGCATACATTCTATGTCAATACACTATCGTATGTATCTCGTGTTATTTGCATCTTTGTATGATTTAAGTTTTGGCATCATCAAAAAGGGGAAATTGTTAGGAATTCTATTGTTTAGATTTTGATGAATGTCATGTAAAACTTAGAATAGAAAGTTGGCTCCCCAATTCTTGCTTTGAAATGTATTGTAACAATTAGAGTGCGGCCAAGTTAAGTCGCCTACGCTCCAACTTGCAAGAAGACAAATGAAGGCTTGAAGGAAAATCTCTCACGTGAGACAGTGAGTACAACAAAAAGAAGAGATGACAGAACTCGATTGAAGGAGCAAATGTGAGATGCGGTGAGTGGAACATCGTCAAGTCAACTCAAGAGAAGCCAAGTCTCAGGTGAAGTGACGTGAAGAGTCATCCAATGATTGGAAGTCGACTCTAAGTCACCTGGGGGAAAGCGAGGAAATGCGGTCAAGTCGAGATAATCAGAAAAGAACCGTTACGTAAATCAAGAGATTTACTTAAACAAGTAATATCTCCGTACTACCTTTCTTGGAGTGCTCGGTCCCGAGCGTGCAAAAGAAATGAACCAATGGGAAGCACTACACCGTGTCGAACTACGAAAAGGTGATAAAACATTTCATACGAGGAAATGGCAATTCCAAGAATCGCACACCAACGATTGCAAAGTGATTTTCAAAAATGAGCCTATCTCTTCAACGGGCAAATTTTTGAAAGTTCACTATAAAAGGCCGAGGAGTTTGATTGAGAAGGAGGATGCGTGAATGAATGACACACGTGAGATATACAAGCTTATCAATAATCGAAATATTCTCAATCCTCAAGCCTACATCTCGAAGTACATCAATCCAACACTTACCCGTGAAGGAAAGAGAACTTCAATCGTTGAAGAGGAAAATATCGAAAACAAGGGGTCTACATTCCAAGAAGGATTGTAGAAAGGTTGGTGAACCAAGTCTTAAGCTTTTGGAGGGCTTCGTGATCAAATCCAAAGTGCTTGAGCAAGTGAGTGTAGTAGCAAGCGACCCTGTGAAGAAGGCGAGTCATTTACGAGAAGCCAACCGAGTGATCAAGGCGTCTCATCGAGTCCCAAAGGATCAAGTCGGCTGTTGTGATCAAGACTTGTATACGGATGTTACCACTTTGTAAACTGACCATTACTTAGTGGATTCCTCCAGGAGTTGGAGAAGAGAGGAGTAGAAGAATTACCCCATCTTGAACCTCTATAAAAACTTTCTTTGTGTCATTTACATTTCAAAGCATTTAAATTTACGCACTTTTAATTGCTTATATCTCTTTGATAAATTTGCTATCCATTTGATAATCTATAAGTACTAAATCAAGTTGTAAAATCTTGCTTAATCAAACTTAAGGGTGTTAAGTCTTCCGAAAACAAAACCACGGTGAGTCAAATTATAGCCAACGGTGAGTTACTCTACTAAATTTCACTCGGTGAGTCGTTGAGAGATTAACTCTGAGTGACTAATTTTGTCCATCAAGGACAATTGTGTAGAACTCGTAGATTTAAAAGGCCTAAATCGAAAATTTGGTAAGGTTTATTCAACCCCCTTCTAAACCTTACACTTACACCCCTTGGGACCTACAAATTCTAATATTCTTTGGGGTTTAGAAAGCTCCACAACTATCAAAATTATTAAAGAAATTAAACAAAAACTATGTTATATATTTTGCAACATAATTTTACGGGAAAATAAATATTTTCAAATGGACAAATTTGAAACTTGAATATCATAATACATCGATAAATAAAAATATTATGTTAGTATACATAAAAAATTCTATATATAAAATACCATTATGAATATATATTCATATTAAATAATCTTAAATTTCTTCTTACATATGTATATATAATGTTATTTTTGATATATGAGATATGTAAAATTTGCATACATATTTTAAGTTATTTTCTTCAATTAAAATAATTATTTTATAATTCAATTTAATCAATTTAAATATAATTCTATATAATTATTAAGAAATATGCTAAGCACAAATTACTACTATATATATATATCTCATAAATAGCCAAAAATACATGAATATACAAATTGAT
This sequence comes from Rehmannia glutinosa, assembly GCA_016081115.2. Classification (NCBI taxonomy): domain Eukaryota; kingdom Viridiplantae; phylum Streptophyta; class Magnoliopsida; order Lamiales; family Orobanchaceae; genus Rehmannia; species Rehmannia glutinosa. The sequence continues at coordinate 819,422 of JABTTQ020001909.1, forward strand.
GTCCAATAACACAAATGCATAATTTTCAATGTCCATTACATATTACAAAAAAAAAAATAATAAATATTTTTTATATTTTATTTGTTATGTTTTTTACTATTTTATACATGCAATAGGAGTATCAAACTAGAGATTATAAAAAAATGATTAATTTGATATTACATGTAAAAAATTGATCAAAAATAAAAAAACAAGTTATCAATTTTTTTAAAATAAGAAAAAGATAAATACAACATTTAATGCAGTGCGCACACAAGTTTGGAAAGCTAATTATTTATTATTTTTCATTTTTTATATAATTTTAGAAAGTTATTGTTTAAAGAAAGTCGATTTGCCAAAAATAATAAAATAGCAAATATTTATCATATATTATTTTTACACATATTTTTACTACTTTCTATAGTAAGTGTAAAAGAGCGGAATTTTTTTATCATACTATTTCAAAATGACTTCTCTTTATATATATATATATATATATATATATATATATATATATATAGATTCTCAATATGTATCACTTCATGAAGCACTTGCGGCGCTTTGTCTTTTTGAACCCAAAGAGCTTGAACTCGAGACTGTTATGTCACTTATGTGTGACTAAGCTAAACCGATTTTTATTACAACTTTTGTATTATTTTATATATATAGACAAACACACACACACACACATATATATTAGAATTATATTATATTTATATATGTATTAAAATTATATTATACACTATATATTTTAAAATTTGTATTATATAGAATATATTTTAAAAACCATATTATGATATATGTTAAAGAAATAACAAAATAAAAAATACAAAATATATAAAACAACATTATCAATTGATTAATTTCAATTTGTAAAAATAAAAAAACCTAAAAATATGAAATTATTATGTCAACAAATGAAACAATAAAATACAAAAATAATAAATAAGTAATGAAAAAGTTTCCGATAGAAACAGAGAATCTTAAGTAATTCCGACATTTTCAATTTTCTTTGGTTAACATTTTCTAAAAAAAAAAGTAAAAATAAAATAAAAAATTTCTTGATGAAATTAGTATCAGTCGAATAATATAATATTACCTACGGATTTTTCACAAGATACGACGGAATTAATGACATACGCAAAAATTAAACAAATAAAGAGACTTTATAAAAAGAAAACAAAAACTCAACAAAAATTAGTATATTACGTACATTTTCACCTATTTTGTGATATCTATTAATTAAATAAATCGATGCATTATTTAATGAATGCTATGTAATTTTGTATTGCCAAAATATAAAAAAAGTATAACACTTAATAAATATAGTGTTACCTATAGTATTGTTTGAATAAAGTGATACCTATTTGTGTTACGAAAAAAATGAAAAGAAAATGATACTTAAAAAAAGTGTTACTTATTTAAAATTGTTACATATAAGCGTTACATATTGATAAAGTCTTTGCAAAAGTGTTACATAAAATTTTAATGCAAAAAGTGTTACAAACACGTGTTTGTGTCTTATGTAAAAAGTACTATAATTTTGTGTTACACAAAATATCATAAATTTTAGTGATTTGACATGTCAATTTTTGCACAAAATCATAACATGAATTTTGGAAAACTCAATATTATGATATCATAACATGAATTATGGAAAATTAAGATATTTTTCATATAATTTAATTATACATGTAGTTATTATAAATATAAAATATTAACATACTTTTCCCCTAATTTTTATAAATCATTCCTTTTATTTGAAAATGTAAACTAATTTTATTTCATAGTTAATGAAATATATCTTTCTATATATTATATCAATAGTTGAGTTGAATTTAGTTTTGAAGTTTTAAAAAGTAAATTTATATTTATAAGTGTTCTGAATCTCTTAAATTATTTCATTTAAAAAACTAAATTCAAAATTTGAAAAAGGTGACTACCGAACCTCTTAGTGAGTCCATGTGGAGGACTAAGAAAATAATTTTGTATTTTTTTAAATTGTCACGTAAAACACCTTGCCAAGAAAAAGGAATGAAAAATAAGTTTTTGAAAAAACGTTTAGACATTAGCTAGTCGGTCACCATTACCTGCTACAAGCGGTAACGAGAATAAGTGTTTGGAACAAACTCATTTACTGGACCCCCATTTTTAAATTAAGAAAGCGAGGATCAAATCTCCGATTCAATTCACTTAGAGAACTAAGACAATAATTTTGTCAAAGTATATAGATAAAGATTAACGTGACGAGATGAAAGCACCATATATAGGTAGTCATGTTTGCTTCCCCTGTGTCCAAATCAATCAATCCTGAAATTGGTATCTACGTGAGGTCCGGTTACTAAATCCCTCCAAAGGGGAAAACTTCAAATTAGAACCAGGCTTGAATTAATCTATTTACTTATATCCAGACAAAACTTTAAGCTTCTTTCTTTCTTTCTTTCTTTTCCTTTTTCTTTTTCTTTTTTTCTTTCCCTTTTTAATGGAAAGGATCCAAATCTCATAGTTCCAAGAGAAATACCAAACAAAAATCCAATGATCCTTAACCAACGGGTCAATTTAAGGTAACTCTTGATCTCTTTTTGGAGAGGTTGAAGGTTCGATCCCCCAAGGCATGATGGTGAAACAATTAATATTGAGGGCTTCAAACGACAATGTGGGATGCTAAGACTCGGTGGGAACCTAAGGCAGACCGACATGGAGCAATCATTTGAGGGATGACTCATTGTGCGCGGTAGTTGAGGATATTAGGAACCTGAGAGCCATTGTGTATTTCTCTCGGTTTATATGGGAGCATTCTTGAGGGGCGAAATGCTTCCCGAGGACTAGACGTGGAATCTCGATATCGAAAGCAAGCAAAAGGTGAGATTCCAATTGGACGGCTTCAAGAGCCCATCCTATTGTATTTACATGCTCTAAAACAAATTTCGAACATATAAAAATCTTTATGAATGTCACACTAGCTAGAACACAAAACAGGACAATAAATGACATTATTGTTTTCCAAATCAAATATAATTATTCCTATTTAATTTCTCCCTATATAAGACAAATTAATAATACCTCGAAGATGCCTTTACTTTCACAAAAGCATTTTCTATATATTTCATATTTGCTACATTTCTATATAAACCATACATACTACACACACATTTGATCTCTTCAACATAACCAAATTAAGTTAAATTCGCAAACATGTCTAGGACTAACACAATGCCTATAATATTCACACTTCTTATGGGATTTGCATTTTGGTGTTATCTCAGCAATTTTTCCACCAATGTCTCGTTGGAGGTTACTAATTACGACCGAATAAACCTTTTTCTCCGATATTCATCCAAACGGGACGTTGATCGATGGACCGGCCGAGAAGTACCCTAGGAAATTACAAGGATGTCTCTGTAACTGTGCTTGCAATTGTGCTCCAAGACTTTGCCAATTTTGCTGTGGGGCTAAGTACAACAATGGAACCGTTTGATCGGTCTCATGCTATTTTGTTTCTTCATTTTGCTTGTTAATTACTTTAATTTTCTATATATGTATTCTCAAATAAAAGTTTTTTTTTTAGGAAATTCTCAAATAAAAGTTTGTTATGGATTTTGATTACAAATGGGTTACCTACATAAGGAATGCGAATGTTGATGAGATTGGACTAAAAATATCATTTACGTTATCTGAGTAGCAGCTTAAATAACATTTTAATTCGATTTTATCACCATTGTATCTCTCCACAGCAAATCATATAGATATAGGAAAATCGAAAATAAGTAATTTGACAATTTGACAAAAAAAAATCTAAACATTCATAATATTTTCAAGTCAAATGCATTTCATATATATATGACAATATTCAACCATTTTATTTTGGGAAACAATTCAAAAAATTGGACAATATAAAATTTCTTATTAATTGTCGGACTAAATTGATTTTTTGGATTCAAACATAACTAATTTGATACACCATTAGTTACAAGACTAATTTTGCATTTTCAACCCATTTAATTTTCTTGTTGGTCTTCTTGTCCCTTTTTCTAATTATCCATCCAACTATATATGCAGATTGCAGGCATAATTTTATATGTTATGCTTTAATGGTAAGATTGAAGCTTAACCAATTACTTGTTTAGTATTCTGAGCACACCCTAATTATGAACAAATTCTTCTATAAAGCGTTTCATCTCAAGTAGAAGTTTAACGCTATTATTGACATAGAACAATATTAATATTATTGCTTTTGTTGTGGTTTATTATGATCGACTTCACTTGATGATCATTGTCATAATTTCAACTAGATATATAATGTTGATATATTGAATTTTGTCAACACCTTTTCACATATTATATAAAATTCTTGTCATCGTGTATTACGATTTAAGATATATTGATGTAACACATAAGTACTTATATATACAAATAAATCTAATTACTTTACAGCTGAAAAATAATAATCGATTGCAATTCACTTCAATATTTCTGTAACAAACCGTAAAATATATCAACATATAAAATTCGTCTCCTTTATTTGTGAATAAGAGACACAATATATGGTTATATAGATTTTTATTGCAAGATTTAAATAAACAAGAAAAAAAACTCGTAAGATAAAAACGAAGATCATGCCTACACAGCGACATGCTATCTTGTTATTTATTTATCATAGTGTATATGAGTGAGTACTAGAGACTCAAATGGGTAAGGAAATCACTCATAATAGTTGAAAATACAATTAGATCCGCACCGAAAATCTTATAGTGGTGGCATTTTGAACCCTACCAAGTGTGCCCAAAACCACTGTTCCAACACCTCTAATCCCAGACACAAGGGCACCACCGGTGGTTGATAGTGCGGAAGAGCATCGCAAACATCAAGTGGAAGTTGCACGATGGCAACACATGGAACTATGGGCGAGACCAAGAAAAAGTCCTTGCATCTTTGTTGGAACCGTAATGTTAAAGAATCCATTGGCATTGGTCGTATTTTGGCCAATTGTTGTGGAAGCACCAAAAAAATCGACTACTGATTTAACTTGACAAATCGCCCTGACTATACCCTGGCCGGGCAATTTCCGGTGGATGTGCAACAAATTTGGCCATTTACGCTCAACCCATTGAGGTTGAAGAGGTTAAATATTTGTGCATTGGCTATTGGGGTTGCTTTTGCAAAGAGAACGATAATGAGGAAAAAGGCAAAGGCGTAATTGCAAGCCATTTAGAGATTTGGGGAATTAGAATTTGTTTATACCTTGTACTTTGCTTCTTTGTTTTGTCTAAAAATGTAAGGGAAAAACCGCAATTTATACATGTGTCTTTCCCTACTCCTCCAAGTAGCCTTTTTTATTTCAAATATTTTTTCAATCTATTCTTAACTACCATGTTTATTAAAGGTAAGGACGAAAGTTGGGTTGCTCTATATGTCAAGTTGAAGTTAGGGTTGCCAACCTTTTCTCAATATACATATGAAGGAGAATAGTTATGTAGGTGTAGACTTTTTCATTATATGATCATAACTTAGGTATAAAAACTATTAAATTTATTTAATATGTGCTGAATTTATCAATTGTTAATTTATGAGGATTTTCAATTTTTTTTGAGTACAATGGGGAGAACTTGGGGAGGGGACACCACGCACTCGAATGGAGTCGAATACGGGTCATTCACCCTTACAACACATGTTTATACTACTTGTAGAATAGTAATAAACATTTTCAAATTCTTCAAGAATATGTTGTTGGAATAAACTTTAGTGAATTAATAACTTTAATCCAGGAGCCTTCATATCGAATTATCAAGAATCAAAGTCTAGATTGCGGAAACGTACCTGATTTCATAGCAGTTGAATCCTGAGATTTAGCCTTTTGGGATTTGGCCTTCTAGATCTATATGTCTCGAAACGTTTGAGAACCCTTTAATTTTCTCCGTATGTTTCTTTCTAATGATGGGATAGCAGAATAGAATGTCGTAGACGTGTGACCTAGAGACCATAATCCTTATATAAATGTGTTATATTGGGTACCTTATTTTAGCCCATCATTAAAATAAGATTAACCCATTAAGTCTCTACACATTAAAGACCCACACCCTATTAGATACATTAAAGCCCAAATTCTTAAACCTTATTTGATCATTTATAAAATGGGCTTAACCTTAATTGACAATCTACAATACATAATTATTTCACATATAAACCCAACGTTGGATTAATGATCCAACAATCTCCTACTTGGGCTATATGTGTAACCTTATAAATATGTATTGTAAAAATTACCATATGAGCTCAACTTTCTTTGTCATAACCAAAATGTATCTGTAACCAATCCAGTCCATTAATCATACCAACATAGGATCAAATCGGCCTTCGTTACATTTATTGTAACTCGACCCATCAATAGTCACGTATGTCAATATAATGAAAGACATGGATCATGATGTGGATGTGTAGCAAGGAAATTTCATGCAATGTGATCTTAACATGTCTATTTCAAGCTGGTCCACATTACCTTAGTGAGATCAAACCATATGCGTAATCAAAGTTTGAATATACTGAAATTTTATCTCTGCAGAGTAAAACCTTAAACTGAAGTAACTGAAAATGTGTCTACATTAAAAGAACATTATAATTACAAACTCCCACCCGAACTGAATATCCTTTAAAACTGTATATCCTCAATTGATTTGACACTCATATGCGCAACAAGCTCACAAAACCTTTGCGTGAGAATTCTTAGTAAACGGATCCGTAATTATGGAGTTTGTACCAATATGTTTAATAGACACTTGTCCACTTTGACTTATTTCTTTAACAATCAAGAACTTGATCTCCTTATGTTTAGTCTTGGTCGAGTTTCGTTGTTTGGAATATAGTGTTCTTGACTCAATGTCACAAACTTAGTGGTATTTTAATACCATCGCATCACGTGAGCCCCGTGACAAACTTTCACAACTATAATCCATGATTTGGATGTCCCGTAAAATGCTATGAATTTTGCTTCCATGATAGAAGAGTCTATATAGAAGATCGTTTAGAACTCTTCCACAACTAGAAAAATACATAGGCCAACTTAGATATCATGTTATCTTGACATCCAATGAAATCGTAGTCGGTATACGGAATGATCTCAAACCGATCCAACCTCCGATATGTGAGCATGTAATCTTTCTTTATCCATACGTACCTTAGACTTGTTTGGCTGTTTTCAAATATTGTATATTCGACTTACTCATATATCCGCAAGCACTTTTTGTACAACGTACACAATATATGATTGCGTACATACTTGATCATACATCGACTCCTATTGCCGACGCGTAAGGAATCTTCTCGCATTTTATTTTCCTCAACTCATTCTTAGGGCATCGTTTTAGACTTAACTTGTCTCCCTTAGCCACGGGGTTATCATTTGGTTTACAATCCCGCATGCCATTTTGAAGGGCCTTTTCGATATAGCTCTTTTGTGATAATCCATAGTACGAGAGTGATCTCGTGTGTATCCTAACACAAGAGACATCACCAAAGTCTTTCATCTTATTCTTAATCGAAATCTTTTGTTGTTGTGCAATAAGCCCATATCGTTGATGGCAAGCAAAATGTCATCGATATACAAAACCAAAAATATATACTTTCTCCCACATAACCTATGATATATTCAATCATCAACCAAATTCATCTCAAAACCAAACGAGATGATCACTTGATGAGACTTTAAATACCATTGTCCATATATTTGCTTGAGTCCATAGATGGATCTCTTAAGTTTGCAAACTATATCCTTTGAGTCTTCGACACAAAGTTTTCTCGTTGCACCATATAATTTGTCTCGTCAATGTCACCATTCGAAATAGCGTCTTTACATCCATCTAATGTAACTCAAGATCAAAGTGTGCCACCAATGCCATTATAATCTTGAAAGAGTCTTTCAAAGAAAGCGCAAAGAAAGTCTCTTTATAATTGATGCCTTCTTTCTCGTGTAATGCCATTTGCGACAAGACGAGCTTTGTACCTCCTCATCATTGCCTCTTGAATCTTTCTTGGTATTAAATATCCATTTGCACCCAATGAGTTTCGCACCTTATGGCAATAGGATGCGTCATTGTCCCTCATGGACTTAATCTATTCATTCATGGGCATCCATCTACTTTTGAGAGTTGGAACTTTCCATGGCTTGATAGAAGTTGATTGAATCATCTTCCACCATTCCAATGCCAACCTCATTTTCTTTGAGAATCGCAATGTAATCATCCGGCATTGCGCTTTTTCTTTCTGTATTGGATCTCTACAATGGCATAAGTTCTTGAGGTTGTAGAGTTTGTTTATCTGGAATAATTTCTAAAATAGGAGGTTCTCCGACATTGTCTTGATTTGTGTCTTGAACAAGGTCGAGAAAAATTGTGATCAATGCCAACAACACTGTGGGAACATCAACATATTCCTCTTCAAAGACAAGGTCCTTAACTCTATCTCCCGCAAACTCAACATCCCCAAAGAACCGGACATTATCGACTCAAAAATAGTCTTAGTTGTGGGATCATAAAACTTGTACCCTTTGGACTTTTTGAGTATCCAACAAAATAACAACTAAGCGTCCCGAAGTCCATTATTCTCATTAGGCTTGTAAAGCCTTGCCTCGCCTAGACATTCCCAAATGTGCAAGTGCTTGACTAGGCGTCTTGCCCATCTAAAGTTCATAAGGATTCTATTAGTCGCTTTAGTTGGAAACCTTACTAAAGATATATCTTTATGACCTTAAGTGCTTCTTACTAGAGTGATTTTGGTAAGGTAGAATGACTAACCATACTCCTCACCATATCCTTAAGCATTCAATTTCATCCTTTAGAAACACTATTCATAATAGCAAATCCGACTTAGTGTACTACTAGACGGTATTACATTCCTCTAAGAATTAGCAAATGATCCTAGACGTTGTTCACCTGAACCATCATATTTGTCATTGCATACACCACCATGATCAGATGTGACGTTTTTAATCCTTTTATTGAGTTGATTCTCAACTTCAGTCTTATAAGATTTAAACACGTCTAGTGATTGTGATTTTTCATGAATGAGAACATGTAGCCATATCTAAGATATCGTCTATGAACGTTATTATATATTTTTGGCCATTCCAAGCAACCATAGGGAATGGTCCACAAATATCCGTATATAAGTTCTAAGACTCCGAAATCAATTGGCTCTTTTTGTGCAAAAGGCCCGTATCAATAATTATGATTTTACGTATGGACAATTCCTCAATATCTTGTTACAAATTTCTTTTATTGGTTTGTTTTTCAACTTAAAAATTATGTACTTAAAAGTAGGGACTTGTTGGATGATGCAATAGTGTCTGTCAAATAAAGGTCATTGTAAAGAACTGGAACTAACCAATTTTGAATCATGAGACAAGCTAAATTTTCAGTTTTTGAATGAACAAATAATCGAATTTGTCCAAGGCAGAAATAGAAGTCAAGTTCCAAATAAATGTCTCATCAAGATTCAATAAAATCCAGTACTTAACAATAATCTATATTTTCCTATTATTTCAACCATAATTGTCTTGCCTTTGCCTATTTTGATGTATCTTTCACCATCATTTAGCTTTTGGCAATAGAGACAACCGCTTACAAATACACTGGTGTGAGTTGATGAACTAAAATCTTTCCACCATGTGTGCAAAGATACTGAAGTTAAGTTAACCTCAAAACAAACTATAATTAAGCAGCATACCTTATCCTTCTATATTTTTAATTCCTTGCCTTTATTCTTGAAGTTAAAGCGCAATATTAGCCTTCTTCTTTGTCTCATATTGTTTGATCTTTTCTCTTTCTCGAGCACAAGGTATGAGATGAATCATTTAGAGATCGAATCCTTTTTAAATCGTCGACTCACCTTAAATCAAGCTAAGCGTGGCCGGAAGAGATATCATAAACTAAATGCACTAGCGGTCCTCGAAGCAATACGAGACATATCTATAATTCATTCTTGATTATTGCCTCTACTCTCATACCTTATTGAGATCATATTTGTCAAAAGTGTACTAAACTGAGCCTTTCGCTCTTGACAAATATTTTCTCAATATTCGCAAGGAATCCCTTAGCTATAGTGACATTTCTAGATGAAGTACCCTTTTAACATAAAAAACTGTATTAATGCTGACAGAAATATAAGCAGGAATATACAAAATTAAATTCAGAAATTAAACAATACACAAATCACGCTCACATAAATCTCGGAATCCTAATAATAAATTCAAATAATGGTAAATCTCATCTCAAGATACCGACACTCCATTAATATTTCATCTTTGGACAAAATATTAACTAGTAATTGATATATTGGTGCGGTAATCAAACGCTGATAATAAGAACATATCAAACAATAAATTTTCCTTTGGGCCGATTTGGTGTTCATATGTAAAACCGAATAATCATCACGCGTTTATTACCACAGGTGCACGCACAATTCAGATAAATATTCACCTTCTTTTTGGCCGGTTAATATTCACATAAGTTACACGCGCACAACCTTTATATTTCAAAACAAATTAATTTAAACAAGAGAGGTCACTTTGATGACATGTTGCTTCAATTAATTCATCTCAAAATATATAAATCCATACCACTATTCGAATTTAAAATTTAAAATTCCAAGATCAAATTTAATTTAGGGTTTTCCTTATTATTGAGGCCAATTAAAAATTGAACCTCAAAATTAAAACCTTTTATAATAAAATCCTAAATTTTCCATAAACAATAAATGTGCCGTCAAAATAAATTTTATTAGCAGATAAGCCCAAATAATATTTTAATAGGCAAAATAACTCAAAATCAAGGCTAATTTACAACAAAAATCCCAATTTTCTAAAAATTACAAGTCAGCCCCAAATCCCTAATTTTTGTTGCAATAAAGCCATCTTCTCCAACCCAACTCAAATCTTTCACCTTAACCCATCTCCTCCTAGCCAGCCCCCGCCGGCAACACCAAACTCCAAATCATGGATTGATTGGATTTCTCCCTCCCACGGCGAAAAGAAAAGTAGACCGATTTGGCAAAATCAAATTTCTCAAATTTATTCTCCAACTTTTTTTTAATTAACGAAAAAACAAAACTATAATCCAAACCTTACAAATCGGAAAGAAGTTTTACCAAAAGTCCCAATCTGAATCCAATAGCACCAACAAACTAGAATTGATTCTCTTAAAACTTTAACATCCCGAGAGGAACAATTATGTTATATGAAAATCAATATATATATATATAGTTTTTTTTATTGGCCAACAATTGAAACAACAGCAGAGCATCTTCAATTGGCAGGATTTCTATATTCTTTAATACTGAATCCAAGAACCGAAGCATCAAGATATTTGAAAGTTGAAACTGAATGCATAAACGAGAATTTCTCTCTACCGAAACCCAAACACAAATCCGAAAAATTCAACAATTGTGTACATAATTTTGAAATAAATTCAATTCTCAATAACCCAATACGAATTCTCTCGACGATACTACTTTTGGAATAAACTTTAGTGAATTAATCACTTTAATCAGGGAGCCTTCATATCGAATTATCAAGAATCAAAGACTAGATTGCGGAGCGTCACTCCGATTTCATAGCGAGTTGAATCGTGAGATTAGCCTTTTGGGATTTGATCTTCTAGATCTACATGTCTCGAAACTTTCGAGAGAACCCTTTAATTTTCTCCATATGTTTCTTTCTAACGATGGGATAGCAAAATAGAATGTCGTAGATGTGTGACCTAGGGACCATAACCCTTAAATAATCATGTTATATTGGGTACCCTATATTTTATCCTATCATTAAAATAAGATTAACCCAGTAAGTCTCTACACATTAAAGACCCACACCCTATTAGATACATTAAAGCCCAAATTCTTAAACCTTATTTGATCACTTATAAAATGGGCTTAACCTTAATTGACAATCCACAATACATAGTTATTTCACATACAAGCCGAACGTTGGATTCAGGATCCAACATATGCTTCAATTTCAACTTGAAGCATTTAGTTGCTTTATTTTTCCCATCCAATATATATATATATATATATATATATATATATATATAGGACGAGATCTCATGTGTGATCTCTTACCATGTGGCGGTGTGGATGATCCCATCCCTCCATCCTAAACAATCAATGGTTGATTAGCCCTAAAAACACCATTTTATATTTATTTTTAATGCCAAAAGGCGATTCAGTAATCTACAAAAAATGGGTAAATAAATACCATAATTAATCATCTAGGATCAAGGGATATATTGATTGCAATCTTGCCATAATGAAAAACGTTAATTTAGGAGCAAAACAAACGTAACTGTCATCTTCTTCATTCTACATTCATCGTAAAATCAGCAAAAGAGCAGATACTCCCCAAAAACACGAGAAAAACACCTTATCGTCAAAATTAAACAGCCCAAAAAGCGCACGACATGGGCGATGAGTGCACTGAATCACAACATGATGAAATGTTGGTGGACCTCGATGAAAGATGGGTTTCGGGGGCCTTTTTTCCTGGTATGAGTGTTTATGTTTGAAAATTAAGTAGATTATCCTTATTCATCTTGTTCATGTTTTTATTAGAAAATGTGGAATCATAATTGAGGTTTATCTTAGTGTATAGAAATGTACATAATTTTACACAAAGTATATATGAGGTTCGTGTACACATATCTATACTATTGTGCTCATATAAGCATGCAATATGTGGTGTGGGATGGCACGGTGATCTTTGAATCTTTTATGGGTAAATTTTGTATACACATATTGCTTTATTGTTGCCTCTGTAAAGCAAGTTTTCGTGTATAGATATTTATATTTTTGTGTCAATTTAACATGTGATATTACGTGTTTGGATGTTTATTTGAGACTAGACATTAACACTTATAGTGGTATACAAAAACCGACAAACTTGTATATTAGGAACATATTGTGGTGTATGTATACGAATACTTTGGTGATTTACAATGAGAACAAAAATGGTGTACAAATAATTCCATGTGATTATCATAAAATCTTATTTTGGTATACATTGGCTTGAATATTTGGTGATAAGTATAAACATTGATAGTACATTGTTAGATTTTTATTTAGAATATTGTACGCTAATATTGAAACTATTGTATATTTTGAAAATTATTTTGTGTATACGTTTCACTTATTTAGTGTACAAAAACTTTGCAGATGCTAGTGATGAAAAACAACCCAACGCGTAGAAATACGAGAGCACCTAGTAATATCACCCGGCTCCACCAAATATTAGATACGAAGTTAAACAAGATAAAATACCATGAGTAGACATACACTTTGGGAGTTTGGACAAGGGTGTGGAGGTTTATAGGGAATATGGTAAACTATGGGGCTTTGACATACGAATAATCACGTCGAGGAAAAGGCATTCGTGCAAGCACCAAACTAAAAGAGAAAGTGTGGCACGTGTGCCACAATTGCATCACACAACACCGTACATGTCCCGAGCAACCTCTGAGAATGACGAAACTTTTCCTGCATTTTCAAATTTTGTACACTCACAAAATCTGTTATCAAATTTTTGACTTATGTTATATGAATGTCATTTATATTATAATTGAATGTCATTTATATTATAATTGAATGCCATTTATATTCTAAATGTGCATAATTTTTGAGTCCCATATGACATAATTAATAAAAAAATAACTGTAGCATAAAAGCTCACGATATTATAATTGCTATCTGCGTCTTGCTATCTCATTGATAATACACAACGTTATAATATAAATTGACTTTTAAATTTTGGAAGGATTACATTGACTTTCAAAAGTAAAAATAATTATAGTACTTCAACACAATATCGAAAATATTGTATATTATGAGCATATTGTGGTGTATATATATGAATCCTTTGGTGGTTTACAATCAGGAAAATATGGTGTACTAATAATTCCATTACAGTATCATAGAATCTTATTTTGGTATACATTGGCTTGAACATTTGGTGATAAGTATAAACATTCAGTAGTACATTGTTACATTGACTTCCAAAAAGTAATAATAATTATAGTACTTCAACACAAAATGCTTATGAATTATGCATACACACGATTCGTTAACACCTTAAACTTAATAACAAAAAGACTACATTATGAACACATATATATATACCAAAACATAATAAACATATACCGAAAATGCTTTCAAAATGTGTCTTGTTTATACACTAACCATATAGCATAAAAAACTGACCGATCACAAAATAGAAAACATGTTTGCTTAAGATCGTTCACGAAATAAGTAACCCATAATGTTGTGAATTGCACGGGAAAAATATATTCTAGTCTAATATAATATTTAAAGTGTACATAGACGCTCCATCTAACAAAACGAACTCCTCAATCGATAACCAACTACTTTCCACTAACAAATTTTTGGCCAAACCAAGCACTGCCTTTCTCTTGGTTCAAGTTGTGCATCGAGTTACATGGCAATATAGAGTCCTCAATCGCGCGAACTCCGCATCGTCGGCCTTGTCAAGTCCACAGTCCCATTTCTTCAATGTTCCCCCATGTAGGTCTCCATATGACGCATGGCATAGACCCCACGATCGGTGTGTTTTGCTCCACCCTCCACGACTTGGCGAGTCTTGTTGGGTGATATTTTCTAACATTACGTGGTTGATAGTAGCACACACGTGCTTGGAGATATCGAGAGAAAGATTCAACTACAAAAAAAAAAAATGAAAACAAAAATGCCATCACAAAAAATCAATGTTACCATCAAACTAGTCATCCAAAAAAAGAAAAAAGGCTCGGTGTGAGACCCGAATTTTAACGTGAGATTCGGTGTTATGTAGTGATTATTTATTCGGCTATGTATCACAAACCTATTATTAATGAAACTCGACTCTATTTTTATTTATTTCTTCCCACGTCAATTACGCATTTCGCATTTTTAGAGCTTAGCAATTTTATATTCTTCCTCTAGTATTAATACTTGATCGAATGACTACTACTTTAGGAATATTAGACCTCCAACAATTTAGGAGTACATTCCAATCCTTATCCTAATATTTCATCTTATTCTATAATTCATCCCAACCAATTTCCCAATCAATTTTTTTTTAAAAAAAAAATTTTTTTTTTATATTTTTAAAAATTTCGAAAAATTACCATAAATGGGGAGGTTGTTTCATATTCTTTTCAAGACCTACAATTATATATGTATATATATATATTTACATATATATATTTTTTTCTCAACTTTTGGTCACATGCTTAAAGGATGGACAAACTTTTCTTTCCACCAAATTCTAATAAATAAAAATACCAACACCATGATTATTATTCCCTCCAACTTTTGGCTCCTTGTCTTAGGAGAATCAATCATTTTGTTATTTTTTTCTTTATCTACCAATATTATTCATTTCATAATTATCATAAAAACACAAGACTTGCTTCCATTTTCCTCTCTAAAGGATCAAATTCTTCAAGCATATGGTAAGAATGTCTTCATTTCTCCCAACTCTATTTTTCTTCTCCAATCCTCAACCTTATACCTTCACCATCTAATGATGTTGAATCCTTCTTGTTGAGGTACTCCTAGAGAAAATTCTTGAATAATTAGAGACCTAGATTTGACTACAAGCTTGAAGAGGAAATTCAAGATTACATATTATTAAGGTGAGAAAATTATGGTTTTAGTATTTTTCTCTTGACAACATGAAGAATTAATTTTTGACTCAAGAATATAAATTTTTGGAGTTTAGGGGCTGACCTACATTATCTCAAGTGAAGGTTAGAGGCTTGAAGGAAAATTTCCATTTTTGAGACTACTTGAAGATATTAAGGTGAGTAGTAACCATTTGGTACCAGTATATTTTCTTTAGACTTGAGACTTTAATTTTAACACCAAAATATGGTTTGGATACCATTTAGGGGCTGATCTTCAAGAGTTTTAGTCAAGAAGTTGATTCAAGGAAGAAGACCACATTTTAGATCAACCCGAGAAACTACTACGAGGTGGGTGGAAAAATTCTTTCAACTTCTAGGTGTTTTAATTTGAAAATATGCATGTAGTATTTTGTTATTGAGAACTTGAGATATATATTATGTATTGCATGCTATTTTCTTGTATCAAGTTGGAAAAATTCTCAAGTGTTGCTCAAAAATGTGATTTATCGAAAAATAGGGCATACATGCACATTTTATTGTTATACTTGATGAAATTTTGTATGAGAAGGATATGTATGTGTATGACTATTGAAATCTATGTTTTGAATGATTTATAACCTGGACAAGTCGAGCATAATTGATTAAATTTCAACTTTTGGACTTAAAATGCAAAAATGGAAAGTTGGTGGACTTAATTGCAAGAAAATAAAACTTAAGGGACCCCTCTGTAATTTTCGATTTTTGGGACTGAACTCAAGTTCAAAAATTATGCTTTGACATTTTAATAAAGTTTTAAGAGTTTTTAGATAAATAAAATCAACCCTTAAAAGCCCAAGGACTAGATTGTAAAATTCTAGAAGTTTAAGGGCTATTTTGCAATTTTGAAACTGTACCAGACCTAATTTTAAATTTTGAAATTTTAACTCTTAAGGGACTGGAAATAACATATTTTAAGTGTATTCCAAAAATCCAAGACATCGAACTCTCATGATTGAATCCCTATCGGTAATGAGGAGCGACATTTCCTTTTACTTTTATTTCTTGTTGGACTCCTTCATTTTATTTCGTTGTTGGATCGTAAGTTAATTCGGATAATCTTTTGGGTTGTTTTCGGATACCTTGGACTTTAAGATGTAATTTGTTCTCGTGTTTATTTTAATTCATTTGCATTAGACTATTTTACTTGGAGTTTTGTATCTTTGGTTTAGGATGTTGATTTATTTTGTTTAAGTGATTGATCGTTGTCGCGTCACATTTGGGCGTGATGAGTTATGGTATCGAGCTCGGTTAGTAAGATGGAAACTTACGAAAGCTGACCCGGATAGGTTCCTTCTCGACCTTGGATTAGGTACCACTACTAGTTGACCTAAGTTGAATTTTGGAGGAATATTTGAACTCTTTTGGGCAATTATAGTGTTAAGATATCCGGATATTCCTCTATTTGGACGTTAGGTGATTTAGAAAATCCATGATTTAGAAGTTATAATGCCTGATATGGTGAGACTCGAAGAATATGAGGATATCTCTTAATGAGTATATGATTTGGATGTGATATATTATGGGATCTAGACACCTAATGATATTATTTTGGGAAAATGATAGTAGGGGAATCACTAAGTATAATGATCAATGATAATACCCTTGTGTTATTCATTCTCAGTACTTTCATTCTCAGTACTTGCACAAGCTTAAGTAAGGGAATTTGACTTGTGATTTAGGTATCACGGATAAGATACATTAAGGATGTGACTATTATATGGTCTCGACTAGATGTTACCACTAAATATCTCCTCAGAGGATAGACGAATTTGATCAACTTCAAGGAGTGACGGTGTACTCGAAGTTTGATTTACAACAAGGATATTATCAATCAAGATCCATGAAGAAGACATTTCCAAAATGGCATTTCAAACCAGATATGGACACTACGAGTTTGTAGTGATGCATTTCGGTCTGACAAACGTACCAGTAGCATTTATGGATCTGATGCATCGAGTCTTTCAACCCTATTTGGATCAATTCGTAGTGATATTCATTGATGACATACTCATATACTCTAAGTCTAGAGAAGAGCATGAACGTCATCTGAAAATTATTTTGGAGACACTACGAGAGCACAAGTTGTATACCAAATTCAGCAAGTGCAAATTTTGGCTTAGTGAAGTCGCATTCTTGGGACACATAGTATCCAAGACCTTTGGGATCGCCGTAGATCCTTCGAAAGAGGCAGGTGGTTGAATGGAAACAACCCGAGTGCGTAGCGGAGATTAGAAGTTTCTTAGGACTAGCTGGATATTATCGAAGATTTATCCAAAATTTCTCCAAGATAGCCGGACCACTCACTCGACTAACCCAGAAGCAAGTCAAGTTTGAGTGGAATGACAAGTGTGAGGCTAGTTTCCATGAGTCAAGAAACGACTTACTACGACTCGGTCTTAGCCCTTCCAAAGGGGAGAAAACTTTGTCGTCTCTGAGTGACGCATCAAAGGAAGGACTAGGAGCGACTCATGCAAGAAGTAAAGGTCATTGCTTACGCATCACTAAAACTCAAGCCGTATTAAGCCAATTACCCAACGCATGACTTGGAATTGGCGCAGCAATAGTGTTCGCGTTAAAGAAATGGAGGCACTACCTCTATGGAGAAACATTCACGGTTTACACAGATCATAAGAGCCTAAAGTATCTATTCTCTCGAAGGAACTCAATTTGAGGCAACGGAGATGGATGGAGTTAATAGAATATTATCACTTTGATATTCAATACCATCCCGGAAAGCTAACGTAGTAGCCGACGCCTTGCGAAAAGGCGGGTTTAGCTAGACTAATGATTCGAGAGTGGAGATCATTAGAAGAATTGAGCACTTGGAATCCGCGAGAACCGTGACTCGAATTTCATGTGCTAATATTTGATTAAACCCGATCTCTCGAACGAGATCAAAGTAACACAGGGGATTGACGTGCAACTTCAAAAACTAAAAGAGAAGATACTCAAAAGGATAGAGATCAGAATTCTCGGTACAGGAAGATGGGATCATCAGATTTCAGAATAGAATTTGTGTACCGAGTGATGAGCAACTTAGGAAAGAATCCTCTCAGAAGCACACCGTTCGAAATACACTATACATCCGGAGGAAACAAGATGTATAAGGACTTGAAACAGCATTACTGGTGGGCAAACATGAAGAACCAGGTAGCAGAGTTCGTTGCGAGATGCTTGACTTGTCAACGAGTAAAAGCTGAACACCAACGACCATCTGGTTTATTACAACCGTTGAGAATTCCCGAGTAGAAATGGGAACACATAACGATGGACTTCGTGACGGATCTACCAAGGACTAGACGAGGCGATGATGCTATATGGGTAGTCGTAGACCGACTCACGAAATCTGCACACTTCCTACCCATGAAGAAAACCGACAGCTTGCAGAAACTTGCGCAAATTTATATCCGAGAGATCATTCGACTGCATGGAGTGCCAGTCGATATAGTGTCAGACAGAGACCCGAGATTTGTCTCCGGATTCTGGAAATGCTTACATGAGGAATGGGTACCTCACTAAGTTTCAAAGACAAAGAAGACATCCACAAAGCGATGGCCGATCCGAGCGAACAATTCAAACCCTGGAAGACATGTGCGAGCATGCACGTTGGACTTCCAAGGAAGTTGGGATTCGACTTACCATTGGCCGAGTTCGCCTATAATAACAGCCTATCAGGCCACAATTGGGATGGCACCTACAAAGCCTTGTACGGGCGAAAGTGTAGATCTCCACTACATCGGGAGATTGATGACCAATGGACTCCAAAAGAGAAACGAAAGTCGCCCTCGATTCCAAAGGTCGACTTAGTTCGGAGGCCATGGAGAAGGTCGAGTTGATTAAGGAACGGATCCGCATGCCTCGGAGCCGCCAAAAGAGTTACGCAGACAAGAGGAGAAAGGACTTGGAATTTGAAGTAGGAGATGAAGTATTCCTCGATCGTCTCACGGAAAGGATTGATCAATCCAAAGAAAGGAGGCAAGTTGAGTCCGAGATATGTTGGACCTTACAAGATTTTGCAGAGGATCGGGAAGTTATCCTACCGACTTGAGTTTAAGACAAGAGCGGGAATGCACGATGTATTCCATGTATCGAGATTGAAAAGGTATCAACCAGATCCTCGAGCACATCATCACTCGTGATGCTCCTCCTCTAATGGAAAATTTATCTTACACCGAGAAACCAATCGAATCATTGACCCGGTAGTGCGTCGGTTGCGAATGAGAGATTCCAATGGTTAAAGTTGTATGGCGGAATCACAACCGAGACGAAGACGCAACGTGGGAGATGGAAGAAGACATGAGGAATCAATATCCAGAATTGTTCTAAAGAGAATTTGGGGACCAAATTCTTTTAAGGAGGGTGAATGTGAGACCCCGAATTTTAACGTGAGATTCGGTGTTATGTAGTGATTATTTATTCGGCTATGTATCACAAACCTATTATTAATGAAACTCGACTCTATTTTTATTTATTTCTTCCCACGTCAATTACGCATTTCGCATTTTTAGAGCTTAGCAATTTTATATTCTTCCTCTAGTATTAATACTTGATCGAATGACTACTACTTTAGGAATATTAGACCTCCAACAATTTAGTAGTACATTCCAATCCTTATCCTAATATTTCATCTAATTATATAATTCATCCCAACCAATTTCCCACTCAATTTTTTTTTTTTTTTAAAAAAAAAATATTTTTTTATATTTTTAAAAATTTCGAAAATTACCATAAATGGGAGGTTATTTCATATTCTTTTCAAGACCTACAATTATATATGTATATATATATATATATATATATATATTTACATATATATATTTTTTTCTCAACTTTTGGTCACATGCTTAAAGGATGGACAAACTTTTCTTTCCACCAAATTCTAATAAATAAAAATACCAACACCATGATTATTATTCCCTCCAACTTTTGGCTCCTTGTCTTAGGGGAATCAATCATTTTGTTATTTTTTTCTTTATCTACCAATATTATTCATTTCATAATTATCATAAAAACACAAGACTTGCTTCCATTTTCCTCTCTAAAGGATCAAATTCTTCAAGCATATGGTAAGAATGTCTTCATTTCTCCCAACTCTATTTTTCTTCTCCAATCCTCAACCTTATACCTTCACCATCTAATGATGTTGAATCCTTCTTGTTGAGGTACTCTCTAGAGAAAATTCTTGAAGAATTAGAGACCTAGATTTGACTACAAGCTTGAAAAGGAAATTCAAGATTACATATTATTAAGGTGAGAAAATTATGGTTTTAGTATTTTTCTCTTGACAACATGAAGAATTAATTTTTGACTCAAAAATATAAATTTTTGGAGTTTAGGGGCTGACCTACATCCTCTCAAGTGGAGGTTAGAGGCTTGAAGGAAAATTTCCATTTTGAGACTACTTGAAGATATTAAGGTGAGTAGTAACCATTTGGTACCAGTATATTTTCTTTAGACTTGAGACTTTAATTTTAACACCAAAATATGGTTTGGATACCATTTAGGGGCTGATCTTCAAGAGTTTTAGTCAAGAAGTTGATTCAAGGAAGAAGACCACATTTTAGATCAACCCGAGAAACTACTACGAGGTGGGTGGAAAAATTCTTTCAACTTCTAGGTGTTTTAATTTGAAAATATGCATGTAGTATTTTGTTATTGAGCACTTGAGATATATATTATGTATTGCATGCTATTTTCTTGTATCAAGTTGGAAAAATTCTCAAGTGTTGCTCAAAAATGTGATTTATCGAAAAATAGGCATACATGCACATTTTATTGTTATACTTGATGAAATTTTGTATGAGAAGGATATGTATGTGTATGACTCTTGAAATCTATGTTTTGAATAATTTATAACCTGGACAAGTCGAGCATAATTGATTAAATTTCAACTTTTGGACTTAAAATGCAAAAATGGAAAGTTGGTGGACTTAATTGCAAGAAAATAAAACTTAAGGGGCCCCTCTGTAATTTTCGATTTTTCGTACTGAACTCAAGTTCAAAAATTATGCTTTGACATTTTAATAAAGTTTTAAGAGTTTTTAGATAAATAAAATCAACCCTTAAAAGCCCAAGGACTAGATTGTAAAATTCTAGAAGTTTAAGGGCTATTTTGCAATTTTGAAACTGTACCAGACCCTAATTTTAAATTTTGAAATTTTAACTCTTAAGGGACTGGAAATAACATATTTTAAGTGTATTCCAAAAATCCAAGTGTTTAGAGCTTGGAAAGTAATTTTATAAAATTTGAGGGACCAAATTGTAAAAGATTAAACTTGAGGACCAAAATACAATTTCCAGGACTTATGCAGTCCATGCACCTGGAAATACTAATTTATCTATAACATAATTATATCTTGGACCCAAGGTTCAAATTTCATAACAATTGGACCCTAAAAGCCTTAAAGGCAATTATTTCAAAACGGGACAAAAATGAGATTTTCAAAACTTAAGGGACCTAAACTTATTTCTTTTAAAACTGCTTTTGTCCCAATATCCCACTAACCATAGTGATATTTTTCAACTGGAATCGCATTAAAAGCCCTTCCGGTTTGTGAGTTCCAATTATTTTAAACTTAGAGCCGAAATGACAATTTTAACAAATTTGGGGCCAATATGAGAATTTTATAAAAACTCGACCTCAAAACTTCAAAAATCTGAATCTATGAACAATGTAAAGAATTTAGAAACTGACCTCATAATGTTTCAAGGTCGGGATATTTATTTATTCAATTTTTAACCCCAAAAGTATTGGTTTTTACAAAACGGGGCTAAATTGTAAATTTTCTTTTTATCAAGGACCTAACTCTAATTATTTTCCTTTTACTAAAACAGCCCTGGACCATCTGACTTCAATTTTTAATTAAAATATTTTATTTTCTCAAAAACCCCTTGACTTATCGGACCGCCTGGTTAATACCCGATCGCAGGCGACTTCCTCGTCTTGCGATTTCAATCT
This sequence comes from Rehmannia glutinosa, assembly GCA_016081115.2. Lineage (NCBI taxonomy): Eukaryota > Viridiplantae > Streptophyta > Magnoliopsida > Lamiales > Orobanchaceae > Rehmannia > Rehmannia glutinosa. The sequence continues at coordinate 842,057 of JABTTQ020001909.1, forward strand.
ATAATGGGACTCATGTTCCACCTAATATTTCAAGATATCGAAGATTGCTTATACTCCCGATAATCATCTTCATCCAAATAACTCCACCAACGCCATAATTACCTTACGCAAATGTTTGAAAACTTTCCATGAATCTGCTTCCCGAATCAATATACTCATTTTTGCACGGTTGACTACCCGAACGTGTATTTAATTTCTCGCTTGAGTCAACTTGGTGTGTCGAGCTCACAATCGGAGTGGATACGTCGGGGGATGGAACCGGGCAGCTCGGCTGCTATTCCACTCTTCCGGCCCATCGCCCTAATCCCCAATCGAGGGACGGAGTTTGTCCAAGGGAAGCGGGTCGTAGACTTGAGGTATAATCATGATTATGACGAATCCGAGCCTTGCTAGCTCCAACGTGGATTTTGTCTTTGCCTATGGAGCAATAAGGTGACAGGTCTTGGACCATCATGAACGGGAGTTACAAGGAAGAACGAAGGAATCATTGTCCCGATCCACACGATTCCGAGTTGAACGGAACGCTTGGTTGGCGCTACACTTCAAAGACGCAAACCGCTTACTTGTAATGCATGGGTTGGCGCTACACTTCAAGACGCGCAACCACTAATTGTCTTGCATGGGATTGGCGCTACACTTCGCACGCAATCCTCCCCGTCCGCTTGAATCATCGTGCTGTATGACCACGAACTATTTCTCAAACTATATAAATATATTACTTAATATATATTTATCACGATCTTTTATGGGCTATGTATGAAAACATGCATCATACCTCACGCGTTTTCATACAACCGTTTTCTCGCATTAACTATATATATTGCCACACTTGCACACGATCACCCCATCCACCGAGATTGTCTCACTCTCTCCCGTTTTCTAACCTTTAGATGAAGAGTTCGGCCAAGACATCGAACCTATCGCAGATTGAATCCCTATCAAGAATGAGGAGCGACATTTTCTTTTACTTTTATTTCTTGTTGGACTCCTTCATTTTATTTGTTGATTGTAAGTTAATTCGGATAATCTTTTGGGTTGTTTTTCGGATACCGCTTGGACTTTAAGATGTAATTTGTTCTCGTGTTTATTTTAATTCCATTGCATTAGACTCTATTTTACTTGGAGTTTTGTATCTTTGGTTTAGATCGTTGATTTATTTTGTTTAAGTGATTGATCGTTGTCGCGTCACGTTTGGGGCGTGACACCGCCTAGTGCATTTGTGTGTTATAATGAAAACTAATTGTATACCAAACAAAACCTAAATGTATACCAATCCATAGGTATGTTTTCATCAAATTAACATACACAATTAAAATACAAAATTAACTAACTATATACCAAGTATTTTCTACTTGTATACAAACTTACAGTTAATTTATCATCAGTTCATTCTCCACGTTTTAATAACTCAAAAAATACACAAAAAATGTGAGATATTTTACCATAATTAATCATCATGAATGGCAGATAAAACCAACTAAGAAATTGGGGGAAACCCTTTCCACAGGAATCTACAAACCAAAGAATTGAAAAATTGAAACAGGGGCTTACCTTTCAACAGTTTTACTGATGCGTTCTTGGAGATTTGATGTCCACAAAGTTCGGCCCGAACAAAGTAGTATCTCGGTGGCTCGATTTTTACAGAGAAAGAAAAAGTTGCAGACGTGTGTGAGTGGGGGAGGTGAAATAATGAAGACTCGATGAAGAAGGGATCTTTTTTTATTTTTGGTGAAAATAGCCTAGCAAAAAAGAGGAGAAGGGATTAATTGAAATCCCAAAAAAAAGGGAATTGGGGAAGTTACAAAATCGTTACCTATTGTGTACAATTTGTCTATTTTGTCCTCAAAAGGGCTGAGTTCAATTTTAAAACAAAATCGAATAAAATCGGGTCTTTGGATTAAACATGGTAAATGACTTAGATATGTCCACACTTTGCCACATGTTAAGGTCCTTGCCACATATGATCCTATACATACATATATATATTATACACACATACACATACGCATATCTATATATAGTCTATCAAAATAATAGCTCGAATTTCCCCTATTTTCGATTACTATAAAAAGCAATAAAAATCTGTGTAAAAATAGGAAGTTATGTAAAATTAGCTTTCCGGATCCGTGTGTGTATTGCATTAATTATTGTATTATTATCTTTTTCTTTTTCCTTTTATTTAAATTTTTCCTTTTTAATCTATTTTTACGTATAATATATCTAATTAGTTATTTTTTATGATATCCAGTTTGACACACATATTGCATATATACAATAAAAATATCATAATAAATAAAAAATATAACAAATATTTACTCATTATTTTGTAATGGACTTTAAAAATTATGCACTGCCAGACTCTTTGGACATCAATTTGTATATTCATGTATTTTGACTATTTTATGATATATGTAAAATTGTTATTTGCTTAGCCCATTTTTTAATAATTATAGAGAATTGTATCCAAATTGATTAAATTCAATTAAAATAATGCTTTTAATTGAAGAAAACATTTCAAAATATGTATCCTAGTATTATATATTACATATATATATCCATACATAATATTATATTTATTTATATAAGAAGAAAAGAATTATCTAATATGAAGTTGTATTCATAATAGTATTATATATATATATATATATTAACGTACTTTTCATGTTAATAGAAATTATGTTTTATATTTATCAACATATTTTGATATTCAAGTTTCAAAGTAGTACATTTGGAATTAGATATGACTTTGTCTATTTGATTTTTTTTTGATATATGTGCATAAACAAAAATAAAATAGTTTTTATGTTTCTGAAATATTTTATTTTCCCCTAAAATTGTGTTGCTAAATATAAAACATAGTTTTTGTTAATTCCTTTTATAATTTTGACAATTGTTAGCTTTATAAACCCTAAAAAGTATTAAAATTTGAAATGACTTTATTATTGATTGTATTGAAAATACAATATATTAAATATTCAACATTGCCCAATTAAAATGTTTTTCAAACTTTTAATTTACGATCGATAAACATGTTATAAATAAATACAATTTAATTCACATGACCAAATCTTTATATTTAAAGAGTTTTTTTATTTTTATATTTATAGTAATTTTTTATTGTTTAATCGTGTGAATTAAGATCAAAATAATTATCTTTATATTTTAATTATTATTGAATTTTTTTTTTTTTGCAATTACTAATTGTTTTCGAATACGATTCGTGCATAGTACGGTTTGTAAAATACCAAATGTGAGAACCAAATAGAACATGATAATTAAGATCCAAATAATACAATACAAATCCCGCACAAGAAAATTTCAAAAAATTAAATTTGACTTAACAATATGAATAAATAAAATACTTTGATTTAAGTCCGCAAAAATAAAAATACCTCCAACAAAATAAATCTAATAACATCACTAATGTGCCAATACTATATTTTGTTGTATCTTATTTCCTCAATTATATTATTTAGTTTTCCTATATACATGTGTTAATCTTTTGTTTATTGCACGATCTATTTTTGCAAAATATTCTTCCCTAACTTACACATACGAACAACTACTACAACTTTGAAAAAGGTATGACGACAATTTTTACACTTATTAAGATCGAATTGAAACATGACTAAAATGAAATGGGCGATGAAGTTGCGCCTTGTCCGGATATACGAAAATTCAATTTTAGAATATTGAACGCAAATACATAGTCTTGAATGTATTTTTCATGATTATGATGTATGATATTTTTTTTTTTTTTGACTTCGTCAATAAAATATTAAATAGTATTTCCCGCCTATTTTCTAATGCTACATTAAAATTATCACAATGCAAGAGATATAATTTATAAAACTATTAGAAAAATGTACACATCACAATATAAAATGGAGATCTTACAAATTTACACTTCGTACACCCCATGCATCGCACGGGTAAAAGACTAGTGTTCTAACTAATAATCGCACAAGGAAAAACATTTAATTAATTAGGTTTAAATGAAGATATATAATATCCTTTTCGGTATAGATGTGCCAAATATTAGTCAAATGTAAAGTTATAGCTAGTATCCTAACATGATACTTGGATCAAGTCACCGCGTCTACGAGTTGATTAAGAACTTTTGCCATGCAATTTGTTCATATAGGTTTATCAAGGTGGACACATAGATGATATAAGTCGCAAGATTAATTCTTAGGATAGTAACGTTGTCAAGAATGCTTGATATCAATTAAATAGTTACCAATTATTAAAATACTTTTATTTTAAAGACAAAGATAGGTGACCACCAGTCACCACCACTCCATTTGTGTATCCCTCATGTGATTCTTTAGAAGCTATAAAGTCTATGACAATTGTGGCTTGTGGATCCTTGGACCGACATTCCACAGGCTACATTAGACATCAAGAAGATACTCGAGCACGTGCTAAAAAAACAACTAACTATGCCATTCGAAAATCTTCTAGAAATAGACGCCCTTCGTTTAAATTGCATTTTTAAGTTATTTTTGTTGTTTCTTTTTTCTGAAGTTTAACATTATTTTTTTGCTATCTGGTCGGCTTGTGATCAGGACCTTTTCCTTTCTTTTATATATTTTCATTTATTTAAAAAAAATATTGTTTACGTTGTTTCCATACTATTTTTAATATTGTTCGGATGTTTCTTTATTGTTTTCACGTAGTTTTCGATGCATCAATATAGTTTTTACATATTTTTAAGCTCTTGGTGTTTTCTATATTGTTTTGGTTTGTTTCTATATGTTTCTTCGTTGTTTCCATGGTTTTTTATGTTATGCATTGGATCAAAAATTGAATTGTGTTTAAAATTTTTGTTGTTTCTATATTATTTTCAATTTGTTTGGTTTTAATATGTGTTGTTTAATGTATATAGTTCTTGATTTTTTATAAGATTTCGAGTATAAAATTAATTATTTAGCGGGGCAAAAATTATTTTTCACCGAAATTTTATTAGATGAAACATGTTTGAAACATGTTCAAAACAATCTTGGAACAACAACATGAAAAAATGCGAAAAATTTGATGGTAGTGTAAATTTCTCCAAAAAAAGGGGCGAGCGTAAAGTTGTCCACAAAATGCCCGAGAGAGTAAAAAGTTGTCTTTCTTTCCGGAATGTGGGGGCACATCTTTGTCCTTATCCCAAAGAAAAAGGGGAAAGGACATGAATACCCACCTTTCGGCCCAAATCCCCGAAAATACGCTCCATCTACTTTGTTCATTTTCAAAAATACCATTTTCCATTGATTTTTGACAAAAATATGCTTTTTCTCCTTTTTTGGACAAAAATACGCTCCGCCAAAATTTCCGTACATTTTTACGTTGGTTTCTTTGTTGTTTCAAACATGTTTGTTGTTTCTTTGTTGTTTCGCACTGTTTCATTTATGTTTCTTATATGTTTCACTTAGCAAACTTTTCGTTGAATTCCACACGGTTGCATGGAGAAAATCCCGGTTGTCGTATACCACAATGCATAATGGGGAGAAAATAGAGAGCATATGAACTTTGAGATAACATGAATACTCATTCCAATGGACTGCACATTCAACACACTAAAGGAAATCTTGGAACAACAAATTCAATACAAAAAATTTTAGCTTACTTATCCATCATCGGCTACGAGAAATGGACACGACTCCACCTGTCAGGACCAAAAATACTTTGTATTGACTTCCAACATCGTAGAATTATTGAATGCATCAATCAGAGCGGGAAAGACCTACTAGTAACAACTTTGCTAGAATACGTGAGATCTTTAGTTCAAGATAAGGCATGCGGACATCGAAATGAAGCAAGATGAACATTTAAAAGGATGACAAAAAAAAGTTGAAGAGTCTATGGGGAAAAACTACACTATTTCTCTAAATTTAAAAGCAATTTACTACAAACTCTTATCACATGATCCCTGCTTCACAATTGTTTCATACATGTTTCATTTATGTTGCGGGTGAAGAGATCAAATGATTTATCTTTAAAATCATAGAGGTGACAAAAACATTTGTTTTGGACCTTGAAAAAGGACTTGCACATGCAACAAGTTTCAAATTGATGAAATTCATTCCTCACATGCTATAGCAAAGTACTAAAAGAATTGAATGAAGATATGTATTATCTTGCTCGGATACTACATGAAGGAAACAATAGAAGCGACTTATCCGGAAATAGTATATTCAATCCCACATATTGTAAATCAAAATAGCCGATAACAATCCGGACCACTAGAAAGCTAATCAAATACAAATAGTTCCATACTACTAAAATACCAAACTTAAATATATTGTTCAACCTGATTACACCATCATTAAGATTTACATAACAACAATTCTCTAAAATCATTAGGAAGTTGAGGTAGAATCTCAATGTCGTTGTCATCATCATCACATTTTGACTTCAACTTAGCATGATTGTGAAGCGGATGACTGAGCCTTGCTTGTTCATTCTCTATCTCAAACGCTTCAACGTCCATAGCCTTTCCAACAATAAAGTGCTCGGCATAACAAGCATCAAAAATCCCACATTCACTACAAAGAAATAAAAAAAGATACACGGTCATATAGATAACACAACAAATAAAAAATAATAAAAAAAATAAATAAATGGAAAATACATAAAGAGAACAAAAGAAAACGAAAGAAACAACTTGAAACAACATCAAAACAAACGAAAAACTTCAAATCACAAAATAATAAAAGAACACAGAAAAATCATGCATCAGCAACACAAAATCAACAAATCATTCAAATTTGCATTCAACACAAAAAAAGAAGAAAGTTAGGAATCCAAATCGCTGAAGGAAAACATATTCATCCTGCCAGACAGACAAGAGAGAGAGAGAAAGAAGGAAAGTAAGGCGGGTTCGTGAAGCGGGACCCACTCAGCAACTTCGAGGAGATCTGCCCGCTGGGCGGCGCCAACACGGTGGTGGTCTTTACGACCTCACTCGGCGGCGTACGGCGGACGTACGAGGACTGCAACCCGTGAGGCCGCTGATGGAGACCACCAGGTGGTGTTCGACGAACGGGATGTGGCGTTGGACGGCAGGTTCTTGACGGAGCTGCGGGGGTTGCTCGGCGAAGGGGCGACGGTGCCGAGGGTTTTCGTAAAGGGTAGGTACATATGTGGGTATATTTGTCATGTTTATTGATCGGTTGGGCATATTTGGGATGAGGTGGTATTTTTGTCATTTTTTCAAAATAAAAGGTATTTTGTGTAATTTCCTCCAAAGAAAAAGGGGCCTTAAACAATAAATACAAGAAAATCATTCATTGGGCCAGGGCTCTTAGCTCATTCAACGATTGGGCCTCAGCCCATGCAAAACTTCTTAACACTGCTAAACCTCTTTCCAGAACTGAGTTCAGACGAGCCCAATTTTCACTCTTGTTATTTGGCCATTTCACGAAACATAAAAAAACAAAAAAAAAATACAAGATTATTCAAGGAATAAAATAAGGTTGAGTGTTAGAAAAAAAATAAAATAAAAAGTTGTTGAGTCAGATTACGTACTTCTCTGCTGTGTGTTACTAATGCATTTCCGATGCTAAGGTTGTGCTTGGTTGTGAATTTTTTCAAAATTTTAATTTTTGAGTGAAAATTTTGTTGGAAGTGTGATTGTTTGTGGATGAAATGAATTTTTTTAAAAAAATCTCATTTTTCTCCAAAATTAACTCATTTTCTCTTTCTCTATCACACTTCCCAACACGCACTTGTACTATTTATTTTTCTCTCCTCCCCTATATTCATATAAAGAATTCCAATAATTTCTTTAATTTATTATTTTCTCTTAATATTGATAACAAAAGGTATAAATAAAATCCATATTGCCTATTTTTGAATCAATTTTTCATTTTTATGCAATTTTATTACACTATATTTTACACTTTTTATTCCACAAATTTTTTCACAAACAATCAACATCCGTAAAGATTCTCCATCATATCAACACTATCATTACTTTTCTCTATACATCCAACTTTCACTTTTAAAAATATCTCACCACTATTCTATGAGAAAATGAAAGTGGATGGAATGAAAACATAACCAATCACAACTTAAATTTCTACGTTGGGGGCGATTTTAATTGGGTCATTAATGTGAACTATAGGTACCATACGATTGGCTTTCGGCTCCGACCTATCGGGGTCCATGGCAAAAGAAAAAAAGAAGAGGTCTTTATAAAAATTTAAAAATAAGAATATTACACAAACAATTTTTTATTTTTCATCCTCCAAAGTATTGAAACTTAAAAGAGTGCGGCGCCTACAAACATATAAGAAAAAATAAGCATCAAATAGTTATTTAAAAATCTAGATCTTCTAGAATTTTTAAAAGCAAAATCAATAAGGTTTTCAAAGAAAAGTTTTTCTCGTAATATCGGTATTTTTCAATTACTATTATTTAAATTATAATTTTATTTATCGATATTAATATTTATAATTGGTCATTATCTTTTTACAAATACTGATTTTTATTAAACCCTATTAAGATAGAATTTCACTCGTATTAGATTTAGAAAAAAATCGATTTTATCTTATCATTAACAAACCCTACTTATCTTCAAACTCCATAAAATCATCATATAGATACAAATTGTTTTTCATTACACTCTAATTTCATAATTTGGTGCGTAAATTTCAATTAGGGCTTCTAACCTTAAATTTTATCTAATCGATTTTTAATTTAAAAATCGAATTTATTATATTTAATTAGTCATCTATAATGAAATTTGATTATGGATTTGAAAAGTTCCTAGATTAATGATGGTAGATGAAAAGTCATCTTTTAATGAAAATTTCGAGTTATGAATTTAGAAGGGCTCAAATTTAATGAAAAGAAGATGAAAAGTGAAGGGTTATAATTTTTAATGTAGGAACTTAACTCTCAATAATTAATTCCAGAATTTAGCTCTATAAATTGAAAATTTTCCCTTACAAACTTCACCCCATTTCTCTACAAATCTAATTCAAGAATCGAGAATCAAGAGAATTAGAATAATCATTTTAGTTACTACGCGCGGATTAACAGAAATCAGTTGAGGTAGCTAGGGATTTTTAATTCTTGTCTTTATATAATGTTTCATGTGAGTATTTACATTTATAGGTATTGGATCATATGTGGCGGTGCGGACAGATCTAGACCACTAACATGTTTAATCTAAAGGCCTGATTTTTTTCCATTTTTATTAATAAAATCGAAACCAGCCCATTTAAGGGTAAATTAGGCAAATTACAAACGAGTGTGTAACGTTTAAAATGGTAATGCAAACATTTTTCCTATTTTTAAGGGATTCAATCACCAAATAATTCTCCGTTTTTTTTTTTGCCCGTTTTTTTCTCACAATATTCTCAAAGATTTCGCCCACCCCCACAAACCCCACTATCACACGTTTCACTTTGTTCATCTCTCTCAAAATTACTTCTCCCAAACCGCCGGCCATAACATTTCTTCTCGAAAAAATAGACCCACAAACCGCCGGCCACAACACTTCTTCTCTCAAAAAGCGACCCCAGGGCGTTATCGGTACTGCAGGCGCAATATTTTTGGGCATAAAACCTCCAAAAAGTTTCGCAAATCTACATCAAGGTATGTCCCGATTCCATTCTTTCGATTTATTTTGGGGGTGGACGAAGATGACGGTGCGAGGTTTTTTTCCCTACATCGACTACATGTTTTATACCAATTGAAGAGGTTTATTTATGGGTTTTCTTTAGTTTTTGTGTGACCTAGTTCTATTTCATATATATTTTTTTATTTTCTAGGGTTCTTGCAATCGATTTTTCTACACACGTCCTTTTTGCATTTTGGGTATGTGAAATTACAGCAATGAATGTATTTGGTTGCAATCCATATAGTATAAGTTTACGACAAAATGATATACACATAGATAACGAATTGTATAATCCATCCGTTAATTTGTGCTTTTTCATTCATATTTTTGGTGTAATCTTACGCAAGCATGACAATTTTCTTTGTGCTTTTGGTATATACATAACCAATTTGATGTGCATATTTTTGCATAATGTATGAAGTGTGTGTTTTTTCATTCATATTTTGGTGTTTTGTTTGTTAATTTTGGTGTGTATATACATAGGGTATTGTGGTTTTTGCACTAGTATGGTGAATTGTGCATAGGGTATTGTGGTTCAGGTACTATTGTGCATATTTTTGCACAATGTATGAAGTTTGTTTTTTTCATTCATATTTTGGTGTTTTGTTTGTTAATTTTGGTGTATATATACATAGGTATTGTGGTTTTTGCACTAGTATGGTGAACTGTGCATAGGGGTATTGTGGTTCAGGTACTATTGTGCATATTTTTGCACAATGTATGAAGTTTGTTTTTTTCATTCATATTTTGGTATTTTGTTTGTTAATTTTGGTGTATATATACATAGGTTATTGTGGTTTTTGCACTAGTATGATGAAGCGTGCATGGGGTATTGTGGTTAGTACTATTGTGCATATTTTTGTAGAATGCATGAAGTTTGTGTTTTTTCATTCATACTTTGGTGTTTTGTTTATTAATTTTGGTGTATATATACATAGGTTATTGTGTTTTTGCACTAGTATGGTGAACGGTACATAGGGTATTGTGTTTTTTTGTTTTTAACGGTGTTTTTGCACAATGTATGAATTTTGTGTTTTTGTGCCTGCTATTTTCTCCATTTTCGTATTATGTACATAATGTGATGTTATTTGTCTTTTCTAAATTACAGGTTAAATGGCAAGAGGTAATGGAAGAGACCGTCTTTCCCGAGTCCAAGCGAGGTCCGAGTGGCGTTAACCCCGGAGAAAGAGCGCAAAATCTGTGCTCAAAGCTTCGTTCCCAAACTCAGGACTAGATCCGTCCCCAATGTTATATTGGGCGCATTGGTTTGGCTCAATAATTACCAGACAAGAGTTGTTGTTGAAATGGGATTCGGGAGCTTGCCGGGATAAACATTGAAGAACATCCGGGAGATTTATCTATTGGTTCGTAGATAACTTCAACTCTCTCAGATGTGAGTTGATTCTGTCAGACGGAAGGTCAATGCATGTTGGTGAAAAGGATGTCGAGCTTGTTTTTCAGAGGTGGAATTAGAGTCCAGAAAAAAACAAAATCGAAACAAGCCAAGCATATGTTGAATGGCAGTCCCGATTTGAGCCTAACTGGATGATTCATATTCAATTACGGCGACGCGGTGTCCGAAAAAGATGTTGGAGGACGTGGAAGGTGGTATATGGTTCGGGAGGAACTTTATTGCGTTGGTGGATGCACAAATTATCGGGAATATGCGGGCGGATACGTAAACGCGCTTGTAATGAAAATCCTAGAGAATGTTGACGACATTCCGAAAATGAACAGTGCGAGCACACCTTGATGACATTGTTAGAGAGCAAAGAGAAATGGACGTCAACAAAGAAGAAGAGTTTTAACGACCCCCTTTTTTTTTTATTGTAAGTACATATCAATTATATTCGGCTTAATCAAAATCAACAAATAATTAACCTTTTTTTTTTTTTTTTTTTGTATCATAGGGTTTATACATGGACCGAGTTGTATTGGCCATTCGTGCCTTCCCAAGAGTGGTCCGTGTGTGTGTTTGCTTCCCACTGAAAATATTCGGGATAGGAATAACGACGAAATGAAGCGGATATGGCGGAATGGATTGATTGCCCAATTGATGAGGTACCCACTTGGTTCGCACAATACACAAAGACACGCCACCGTCAATTAATCCTGCTATTATGCGATCACCTGGGAGCAAAACATTCCCGGTGCGGCCCCGACATTCGATAAATTCTTTGGTGGTGTGCATGTGCCAATTCCTTTTTCAATTTTAGTTTTTTTTTCATTTTATACATGGAGAGGTAGGTTTATGGGACAAGTTATCATGAGTTTTTAATATTTAGAGTATTGTATGGTCTTGTTTGGTATAATATGACAAGAAATGTGCATAATATTAGTTATTAAATGGTATATTGATTAACTAATTAATTTTTGTTTTAGTTCATAAAATCTGTCATGATTTTTTGTTTTATAAATGGTATAAAAGTAGTGATAGATAGGTGTTCGAGATAGTTACATTTTGGCATCATATTAGTCTCCAATATCTTTGTTTGTAATAGGGAAGGCCACAAACAAACATAGTATGTGGTAGTTATGCGAACATGTTATTATGTTAGTTTTAATATTCGATTGTCTTTGTATCATTTTGTTTGGTATAACATGACAACAAAGGTGCATAATATTAGTTGTTAAATGGTATGTTGATTAACTAATTAATTTTTTGTTTTAGTTCATAAAAGTCATATTTTTGGTTTGAAAAATGGTATAAAAGTAGTGACGTACAAATGTTTAGATAGTTACAATTTGGCATCATATTAGTCCCAAATACATACCGTGCACAATTTTTTTGTCTTACATATTTTGATAGTTATTTTTAAGCTCAAAGATTCATTGAAATGAGTATGAAACAATTGACAAATACTTATGCTTTTTTGGTGCGGGGGTATTGTTGGGAGTGTTCTAGCCAAAGCCGAGATTTGTTGTGAAGTTATGGATATCCTTGCACAGCTTAACAATGCACCAAAGGAGTTGGCTTCGAACCCCGATTTTGGGAAAATCCAAGAACTGGCTAGGAAGTTCATATGTTTTCCCGGGGACAAGCCGGGGGAAGACACCGTAATCGGGGACACTATTGTCAGCGAATCGCAGCAGATGAACGCATTCTGGAGTAACCCAGAAAACATAGCCGCTCTTGAGAAGGTTGAAGAGGCTACACGTCGCCGAGAGGAGTTCGAAAGTATCTCGAGGATATGCCGAATTTGTATTGGGTTGACACAGGATCCCGATGTTGCGAATTAGACGGACATTTTTGAGACATCACGTCAATACTCGAGAGGAACACCGGTGGGATGGAGCCGCAGGAAGAGGGTGTAAGAATACTCATTTTTTAGTTTTTAATATTTAGGGTACTGTATCATTTTGTTTGGTATAACATGACAACAAAGGTGCATAATATTAGCTATTAAATGGTATATTGATTAACTTATTAATTTTTTGTTTTAGTTCATAAAAGCTGTCATGATTTTTTTGTTTGCAAAATGGTATAAAAGTAGTGAAAGATAAATGTTCAGATAGTTACAATTTGGCATCTTTTGTATTGGTTACATGTGTGTGGTAGATTTGACACTTTTTTTATTTTTCACGGGTTTTGTCGGGCATATTGGCGTGGGGCTAGGTGTTGAAGGTCGGGAGGATGTGATTGGGGTTGGCACGTGTGACGATGTCGTGGGGCCGAGGAGCGGTGGAAGGAGATGCGGCCGAGCGGACGCCGCAACTACTCAAATGCGTAAGAGCACTAGGAAGCGAGCATAAAACAGTCAAGTTGTCTTCTCCATTTCGTTTGAGACGGGTTGACTTCGCCCGAGGAAGATGAATAAGATCAACAATGTTGTGTCGAAGTGGGTTTTTGACAACGTTGGCGCTACAAGGTTAAGCATTTCTTTAATATGTGGTTTTCAACAAGATTTCTCTATAATCTTTGGTTATTATTAATTTTGTTTATTTTTTTGTTCAATGTACACAGAACCGATGTTTTATTTAGGATGGGAGACAATGTCTTGACGAGAGAAGATTTGGAGACCCCGAGGCCTAGGAGTACATTTCTAGAAACGTCCGGCCAAAATGTTGAACGAAATGGAGGAATCAAGGGATGCCAATCCCCCGAGGTTTTTTGATTTAATTTGGTGGCGGTATGACCCATCTTTTTTAATTATGGTGTTGAACACCATGACGCCTATTTATTTACATTACCACGCATAATTAATCTAGGGTGTTTTGAATAATGATTCGGATTTTTTTGGTATGAAGTTACCTATATCATGGTATGCGGTTACTTATAATGTTGTAGTAATACTAGATGTGTTCTTGAATATTTGACATTGAGTTTAGTGGGGACTAGTCATTGCCATTCAATTTTTATTAATGTGAAGCTAATTTATTACATTTTGGCATAGTAAAATTATGGAATGTGGTAATATTTTTAAGCATTGATGTAAATGCGTGTCTTAGCGTGGAATTTGTTAAAATTATTTTTTAACGACATACAATTATACTTTATTGCGTCTTGCACAAGAATTGCAGGAAGAAAGGAGGTGGGCGTTATTTTCGGAAGTTTTTGACCGGGAGATTGTGGACCCAACTCGGTGAATCTCAGAGGCTATTGAGATGGTATAACCTTTGTAGAATATATACGTCGTGTTTGTTGTACCTATCTAAATTTTAACGAGTATACATTTTCTGAATGCTACCTAGTTCTTCTTCCCTATTATAAACGGATGGCACTTGATCATGATATGCGTCAACATAAAGAAGAAATCTTGTCACATTTTGGACATGACTCTTGAGATGGTGGTACCGGTTGCGAAGCAAGTACTCAAGGATGACGCAAAAATTGGTAAAACACATTACATTTTTAATTTTCTGTATAGTTTTTGTTCTTACACATGGATAATATATGGTGATAAAATACCATTAACTTTGTATACAAATAGAACTTACTTGATATATGGTTAGTTTAAATTTTACATGTTTTAAATTGGCATGTTATTTTGATGAAAACATAGATATGAATTGGTGTACACATACGTTTTGTGTGGTATACAATTAGTAGTAGTCTAACATACGGACGGACATGATTGAAACCTTTTTGTTATTTATTTTGGTTGTCTTAGTTGATGGTAAGATTTATTGTTTTGGTGATTTCATTTTTTTTTTTTCATTTTTCATCTTGTAGTTGGAGTTGTTTTCTAGATACCTCCAAGCACGTGGGTGCCACCGATCGGTTGTAAATGTTGAAAAATATCGCCAATAAGACTCGCCATGCCGTGGAGGGTGGCGGAAAACACAATCGACTGTGGGATCTATGCCATGCGTCACATGGAGACCTACATGGGGGGCCATTGCAGAAATGGAACTGTGGATTTGACAAGGCCAACGCCTCGGAGTTTGCACGTTTGAGGACCCTGTACTGCCACGAAATCCTGATGCATGACTTGAACCAAGAGAAGAACAAGGTGCTTGGTTTGGCCAAAAAGTTTGTTAGGGGAAAGTAGTTGGTTTATCGATTGAGGAGTTCATTTAGACGGAGCTTCTAAGTACACTTTATTTATTACTTCAGACTAGAACCTTTTTGTTACCCCGTGCATTTCTATTAACATTATGTGTTACTTATTTATGAACAATATTCAAGCAAACATGTTTCCGTGTGTTATGCGTATTGTTAGTGTGTAAAAAGTGCACATTTCGTCAATATGCAAAATATGTTCCTTCTTGCTTTGGTATATGTACGTTCATATGCAAAATCTTTGGTTTTTTTTCAGTTTTTGAAGATGTTTTTAACGAATCACGTGTATGCACAATACCCAAGCAGTTTGTGTTCAGGTACTAGTATTGCTTTTTATTTTTTGGAACTTCATGTAAGAAATGTATTCTTGAATGTTACACTAATCACTTAAACGACAGGCAAATGTATACCAAAAATAATAGATGAAGATACTAAAGTATAATTATTTACACATCATTATATACCGAGTACAAACCACCAAAGTAATGATATATATACACCACAATAATCCCCAAATTCACTATATTTTTCGATTTTTTGTTGAAGTACTACAATTATTTTTACTCATTCAAGTCATTTTAATCCTTTGAAAAGTTGTATAGGTTTGGTTACGGGGGCATTTTTTTAGTCAATAGCAATTATAACATATAAGTGTTTAGGTTACCGTAATTTTTTTAAGTAATATTCGAATGACTAAAAACGATGTAAGATTACAATACAAATGGCATTCGGTTATAATGCAAATGACATTCAATTATAATATAAATGACGTTTAATTTAACAAAAACCAACATTCAGACAACCGCATTGTGACTGTGCGAATTTTGGAAATGAATGAGAAAGTGTAGTTGAATTATGTAGGTTGATCGGGACATGTTCGGCTATTGTGAGATGCAATTTTTTCACATGTGCCACACTTCCTCTTGATTTTGTGCTTGCACGGATTGCCTTCTCCATTTGGCTTTGTAGCTGCTTTTAATCCGGCCATGCGCTTTGTTACGAGCTTGTTGCGGTGGCAATCGAGATCTCCAATTGAGAAGTAGAGCCGCAATAATTCTCACATAGTTCTTCAACGCCCCGTCAAGCTGTTTGTCTTTTTCGTGGCCTAACTTGTTCTTATGTTCAGACAATAAGCGTGCTAAGTCAGCCAATTTTTCCACTTTACCATTTGCGAAGTCGTATGCGTTGTGGAAGGTGGACCACAATTCATTTAGGGTTGTAGCCGCTTCTTGGCCGCCGTTGAATTAAATGCAGTTGGCCTCTTGTTGTTGACGGATGTATGGATGATAGCCTCATCCATCGACAGCACGTATTTCCTAGGAATATGATCGAGGTCCTGAATACAACGAAAATGTGTTGACACAAAATACCGTGCATTTCGAACATTTTGCAACTGCACAT
The DNA here is from genome assembly GCA_016081115.2 of Rehmannia glutinosa. Lineage (NCBI taxonomy): Eukaryota > Viridiplantae > Streptophyta > Magnoliopsida > Lamiales > Orobanchaceae > Rehmannia > Rehmannia glutinosa. The sequence goes on from JABTTQ020001909.1 coordinate 858,577, forward strand.
TGCAACTGTCTCTTCCTTGCAGTAATGTACTTTGAATTCATCATCAAATTCGTCCTTTATTGAGTAGGAACATGTACTACCATCGACCAGGGCCACCATGCCTTTGAACATTTGTACACGCATTTGCAATCTCCATGCTTATTTCTTGAAAAAGCAGGCGTGTACAATGTTGAAGCATGTTTCTCAATCCCCAATGGTGTTTGGAAATGAGGAACAAGAGTGTCACTGTCGTTGTTTAGTTTGTGTACGGCGTGTCGTTGCGACTCCATTGCGCTATCAAAGTGCATGAAGAACTCGACCAAATTTACTTGTGGATTCGTAAAACCGCCAAACCAACTATTTGTGCTCAGGCAGACCGTGATGGAGTACGCATCAAACCTCCCATGGGAACATCCCAAAAATAAGCGGGATCCGGCTCTCTCGGATTTCAAACATTTTAGTAAACCACGGATGATTTTCTAGTTCAAAATCTTTCATAACGAGAATGCCATAAATTTTCAAACTCATCGGGTTCATGTTTTTTCATCCCAAACCGTTGCGTTAAGAGGCGCAAGAAATCCTCATTCTTGAACAATGCGTGCCCCACTTTTGTGCTAACCTTTTCCATTATGTGCCACATGCATAAGCGGTGTCTTGCGGTCTTAAAACTACACTCAAACGCGTTCTTCATTGCGGATCGACCGGTCACATTGTAGTACGATTCCTTGCCCATGGTATCCAAAAATTGTCCGAATAACCACACATATGATTCCTCATCCTCCTTCAATAGCAATCCACAATCAAATGTTACACACCGCTTATGGTTGTCAATGCCCGTGAATGGCGCAAACACCATTTTGTACTGTGCGAGAATGTTTTTGTAGATACATCATTATTGCATTAAATGTACATCATGTAATGCATCAATAACTACCAAAAGTATTATATGTGTATACTACAATCATTAAATTGAGTACATTCTTTCAAACAGGTTTAAGCGAGAAAGTTAATTAATAAATTCACAATTACTACTCTATTTGAACACATACATATTTATATATTTATACCACAATCGTACTATTTCTTTCCTTATTATAAGAATACATTCGTCCATACATGCCAAATGCATACCAAAAAAGCTAACTTGTTCGTGTTGTAAGTAAGCACCGAATGATACAATGTCACCGAACATTGTGTAATTTTTCTTTGAAATAGGGTCCGCCCGAAAAGTCTTGTTAATTGGTCTTGTTCGTCAACGCATAATCAAGGCCATTCTTGGACATGTCTACTTTTTTTTTCAAGTACCGGTCCATTATTAATCGTAAGGCCCGCACCTTGTATGTATGCCTTTAAATCTCTCTTGAAATTCTTGAAATCGATTGGCAACGCCCCCCGCTTGAGAAAAACCACCAACCATTTCTGTCACGGTGGTGTATCTTTGAACCGCCGATGTTGGCCTTCGAACAATTTAAGATGAATTGTTTGTGCCTAAAATTCAAATTCGATTCACCTTAAGAAAATGTCCGCAAGATTCTCGAATTGAATAAATGTGTGTGGCGCTCTTGAAATTTTTATAGATATGCACCGTTCGTCGTGTATTCTAGTATGCGATGGGCATTGCATCCACAATGATTCGACACTCTTGTTTGTCATTTGGTGTGTGAATTTCTTGCTTCGACACCTACCATAGACGATGTTTGTTTGTGACCTTCCCTATTTACAAACAATATATTGAGACGGGTCTCTTTGTTCCTAAATTTCCTTGACGTGCTTATTCGTATGTCAAAGCCGCATTGTTTACCATACTCCCTATAAAACTCCACACCCTTGTCCAAACTCCTAAAATGCATGCCCACCCGTGGTATTTTATCCTGTTCAACTTCGTGTATCCAATATTTGGTGTTCTTAGGGTGATATTACCAGACGCTCTCGTATTTCGACGTCTTTGGATTGCTTCATCACTACTATCTCCGCAAAGCACATGTACACAAAAAATAAGTGATACGGATGCACAATAATATATTTCAAATTGAACAATAATACATCTATAAGCATACAATTTTCTCAAATAAAGATTCGACATCACACTCGTATGTGTTTTAATTATCACACCACTTTTAGAGCAAATGTACACGAGAATAAAATGTTTTTCCACTTTAATTGAACTATTTGAACACCTTTATTTGTTCTCAAACTAAATCACCTAAGTATTCATATATACACACCATAATATGTTGCAAATACTCAAGGTTGTCGAATGCTGTATACAACTATTTGTGTTAATGTATACCTTCAAATAAGCATTCAAACACATAATATCACATTTTAAATTAACACAAAAATATACTTATCTATACACCAAAAATTGCTATTTTGGCACATATATTGCAATATGCGTATACAAGGTTTGCATATAAAACATTCATCATCACCCCAGATACAATCCAGCATATAATGCATGCTTACATGTACGCAATATTTAATATATTTGTACACCAACCTAATGTATAATGTATACGTTTCTGTACATTTCTTTACAATAATATAAACATCAATTATGCTTCCACATTTCATAACAAAAAACACCATCAGGATGAACAGGTACAAAATGGATATTGCGCGATTTTCTGGAAAAAAACACACATACCAGGGAAAAAAGCGCCTGATGCACAATTTTCATCATGTTTGTCCGCCAACACTTCATCATGTTGTGATTCGTTGCACTCATCACCCATTTTGCAAAGTTTTTGTGATTGTTTTTCCCGCAAGTAGTTGTGTTTTTTTGTGTTTTTGGGATGTCAAAGTAGGGTTTTGCTGAAGAATTATGGCCGGATGAAGAATGAAGAAGATGACAGGGGAAACGTGTGTTTTTGGTTTGCTAAATTAAAGATTTTTCTGTTATGGTAAGATTCTAATCAATAAGATCCCTTAATTTTAGGTTGTTAATTATGGTATTAAATTAGCCGGTTTTAGTGTTTTACGTAAATGCCCTTTTCGAATTAAAAATAATGTAAAAATGGTGTTTTGTAAGAGCAAGTTTAGACCATTGATTGTTTGGGATATAGGAATGGGATCTGCCCACACCGCCACATGGTAAGTAGTCGCCACATGAGATCCTTTCCCTACATTTATATATGATATGCGAGAGGAACTAGTTAGGGACCGTAAATAGGTCCGGGATCGAATTGATCTTGGGTTAAGCCACCGTACTAAATTTATTAAGCGCCATCAGAGGAAAATTACAAAGGAAAATTACATGTTATACTATATTTGATTATGCTTGTATGTTATATTATGTATTGACAAAAGTTGGTCCCGCATGAGCGAGTTGAAAGCTCACCCCATATTTATTAACACTTTTCAGGTTGAGGAGCCCGAGTGATGATTGGAGGCGGTGGATGTGAAATAAATTTTAGTTAATTTGATTTTTAGAAATATTTTATTATTGTCAATGCTTTTGAATTTTCTATTGAATAATAGTATTTTATTTTTAAAAGTGTTGTTTGGAATCAAAGTACTTTGTTTATTTGAATCCAAATTTTAATTTAAGGCTATGTTTCATAAAATACTTTCTTTTATTGAATTACATGAGATTTTAGAAATTTTGAGTCATTGTTACAAGTTCTTTGTTAATTTTTGTAATTAGACTATATTTTGTAAAATTAGAGTGGCGCAGTGGAAGTGTGATGGATTATTTAGGTTATTAATAAGATTGTTCTGCATTTACTTTTGAGATGTGTCTTACTCGCTCGCTTTGAAATGTGCTTTCTTATTAAATTAAGTTACTCGATATATTTTGAAAATCGGGGGCGTTACATTTTCCAATGTATAATTTTCAATGCATAAAATTACTAACACATTCCATCTTTCTTGGTACATATATAGTTGAACGTAAGCATGACTATCAATTTTAGTTTTGAAAAACTTATTTTTGTTGATGCTACAAAGAAGGTATGGTTAACAAAAATCTATACGAAATAGAAACATTAGGAAAACAATGTAAAGCTTTAATAAACTCAAGAACATTTTTTAATTCTAGAAATTTGAGAAGATATTGAACGATCTTCCTACTTTTCTTTTGATTTTTCGGAAATTAAATTTTTTCCAAATAAATATTATATGGGCCTCAATCTAAGCAATTTTTTTGTGGTCCATTTAATATTTTCTTTTACAATATTTACAAACATAACATGTTATATATAAATTTGGGCATCTCGAATTAGGGGCCCATCGCCCACCAAGCCCTTCTTTAGGGTCGGCCATGGTACCATATCTCATATTCTACTTGCTTAGATGAATGACATATGACTATATGATAAGCATGTGATGTTGATTGTTTAATTGCATTTGCACGTGCTAGGCTAGCTATTCATCTAAGCAAGTAGAATATGAAGTGGAATAACAACTCTCAACCCCTGAACTATATGCTTAATTTGACCGATGTTCAACTTTATATCATCAAAATAAAATAAAATATATAAGAATATATATTTCTTCTCCTTTATTTATGAAAGAGGTCCATTATAATTACATTCATTACTCTTGCTAAATGTAATAGGCAAGAGCAAACAAGCATTGGAAACAAAAAACGTAAATCATGCATGCATTCGCTTTCTTAATTGTCTCTTAGTTATTCATAGTAGTATAAGTACTTGGAGAAGAATAATCAACAGCATTAGGCAATTGGATCTGCACAGGAAATCCTGTAGTTATGGCAATCTGAATCCTACCAAGTGTGCTTGAAATCGCCGTGTCGACACCTCTGACGGCAGAAGTAAGAACGCCAGTGGTGGTGGAAAGTGCAAGGCACACCGACACCGTAGTATTCGAGTGGAAGTTGAACAGTGGCAACACATGGAACTCTGGTCAACCCAAGGATAAGCCCTCGTGTTCTAGGAATAGTAATGCTAAAGAATCCAATGTCATCACTCGTATTCTGACCTAGTGTGGTGGAAATGCCGAGAATGGGTCTGCAGTCAAGTTTGACAACTGTTCCAACTAGGGATTGGCCAAGATAATTGCCGGTGGATGGGCAACTAAGTTGGCCAGTTACACGCAAGCTGTTGATCCCAAGTAGCTGCATAGGCTAATGGGGTCGCGACTGCAAATATGACAATGAGGAAAAGAGCGATGATGTGATTGCAAGCCATTTAGAGGATTGAGAAATTGGGATTTATGCGGAATACTTTTGCTCTTTCCTTCTTTGTCTTGTTCAAAATGAAAGGAATTAAGGAACCCCAATTTATACACGAGTTTTTCCCTCTATGTTCTTCCAAGTTGACTTTTTTTTTTTGTTTTATTTTCTAGTTTTTATTTTCAATGTTTAAAAAGATGCATTTAATTTGGTCTTACCATGTTAATTTGAAGAAGGAAATAGAGTACGTAGGATTGCTCTATTATATATTCCCATTAATTGTACAAGTCAAGTTAAAATTAATTACTTTTGTCCACTTTTTCTCAATATCAACTCTAATTGTCTTCGTGTGACTTTTTTTGTGCAAGCATAATTATGTGATGTTGAAAAACATGCTCCATATATGGTCTGAAACTACAACGCATTTTCCCTTATTATTAAGTCAATATTCTCTTAAATATGTTAATAGAGCTCTCCAGTGTATGAAAGTCATACAAACTATTATCTATAATATGGGCTGAACAATTAATTTCATCAAAATTGTTAATCAAACAGTTTTTATGGGGAATAATAACGTTTTCATCTTTTTTCATGAATATACAAAAACTTGATCAATTAACTAGTTCCTCATTAATGTCGAATCCAATATATTTAATTGTTAATTACTTGTAGAAAGTCTGAATATATATTTGTTGAAAAATTTCTGGTGTTTATTTTTGTAAACTTGATTACAAGGAACTCGTAACAAACTATTACAAAGAAATCGAAAATTGCGAGAATAGCCGAGGCGAGTAAAAACTCTATCCGCAAGATAAACACGTCATGTATAAGTCTTTAATGCACGTGTTATCCCCAAAGATCTGTGACTTCGTCCTTGTAATAACAAAGATCGCAAATTACAAGGCGCCTTCCCAATTGAAATGGGCAAAATCGAGTACACTATGCAAGTACAAGAAAGAAAATGAGTATGAAAATGTGTAATATGAACAACAACAATGCTCCTATTTATAGGACTTCCAACCAGTCTTGGGTCTCTTTTACCGCAGGGCGGTAGAACTTGAGAGATAACGGGTCAGAACCTCCAGGTAGTGGACACTCCTTCAATTGCCACTATGTCAGAACTTCCAATTAGTGGACAGAGTGGCATTTGTTCCATTATAAAAGCCGCAATTCCAGCTTTTTAAATTATAACTTTATTTATTTTTATTCTCTAAAAATAAAAAAACAAATGTTTTTCAGGCAAAACTAGGCCCGATCCCATCGGGACACGGACACTGCAGGCACGAGGCACGGGCACGGCACGAGGCACGAGCTCGCTCGGCTCGGCCCCGCGCCGCGCCGGGGGCGGGCGGGCGGCGCGCGTGTGGCCTTGCCCACCACACCTCACATGTGTATAGTTATTCATCTTACACACTCTTATACACCCACTTACTTATATATTGAATAAATTTAACATTTTATTCCCATGTGGGATGGTGTCTTTTCACCTTCCCATCATCCATTATCCCATTTCAAAGTGACTATCTTGTGGATTTTATTTCTCACTCACCACTAAATGGTTTTGAGAAGTTAAATATACCACACTCATCTACTCAAACGTAGAATTTTATTTTAATATTTAATTCCTCGAAAATTAAATAATTAGTTACTAAAAATTGATCAAAGTTAGGCATCAACCATTACTTCTCAAACCAATTTCCGACAATCCCCACATGAGTGGAAATCAAATGCACATGAAAATGCAGACTCTTGTACTCAGTTTAATCGAAACCATATTGTATCGGGACATGTAGTTTGTGACTTTGAACCTTCCTTTGTAAATATTATCGGATATACCGGCGGCCTAGTGGACGAATGCCTTGAACTATTCCTCCTTCGTGTACACCTAGTCAATGACATTTACACAATATGACTTGTCACATTTCGTTCTTGATTGTGTCCTTTTTGCCATGGACAACATCTTTGGATTCATAAGTGTTACATTGAAGCGACCCTCACTTCTCACTTATATAGGTGATCTCTCTTGACCGAGTCAATTTGTCATTAAAAGTACTTATGACTTAACCTTACCACAACCAACAAGTTTATTGCACTTGTTTTGCCTTCTAGGGATGGGTTAAACTGATTTACAAGTGCTTAATGAACTTTTAAAGCCTAGTTTTCCCATTGAACCAAGTTCTTGGGATCTCCAAATACCAAGGTTGGGTTACCACTTTTATCATTCTTTAAATTGTGGATTTTAATCCCATTCCCCTCTAGCAATTTACTCAATTGATCTCCGTTAAGCCCTTTCGTGAGCGGATCCGCTATGTTATCCTTTGACTTTATATAGCCAATTGATATAACACCATTAGAGACCAATTGTCTTACGGTATTATGTCTATGACGGATGCATCTAGACTCATCATTGTTATACATATTACTTTGTGCTCTCCTATAGTAGCTTGACTATCACGGTGAATCATCACAGAGGCAGACTTTGGCTTTTTCGACATGGAATATCTTCTAAGAAATTACGAAGCCACTCGGCTTCTTTCCTGCCTTTATCAAAAGCTATAAACTCGTATTCCATGGTGGATCTAGCTATACAAGTATGCTTAGTGGATTTCCATGATGATCTTGCTCCTCCTCCAATAGTAAATATATATCCACTAGTGGAGTAGAGTCCTTTGAATCTAAAATCCAAATTAGCATCACTATACCCTTCAAGTATCTTGGAGGGTATTTTGAGTAGTATATTCCATAACTCAGGTGTATTTTAGATATCTTAGTACCCTAGTTAGTGCTTTCCAATGCTCTTGGCTTGGATTGCTTGTATACCTACTCAACTTGTTTACAAGATAGGCAAGATCTAGACGTGTACAGTTTGGAATGTACATCAAACTTCCTATCACCGTCGAGTATTCCAACCGAGCTCTTGGTTTGACTTTATTTACTACCGCATTTATGCTCAAATCAATGGGCGTTTTGCATTGTGGGCCATCAAAGGCATTGAACTTCTTGAGCACTTTCTCCACATAGTGGGATTGTGTCAAGCTAATTCCTTGAGGATGTTTTGCCAATTTTGATTCCGAGAATCATATCAAGAATTCCCATGTCTTTCATGTCAAAATTTCTTTTTAACATTTTCTTAGTATCCATGATTATATCATGACTACTACCCATTATTAACATATCGTCTACGTATAGACAAACTATGACAAATGCATTTGATGTGCCTTTAACATAAACACATTTGTCACATTCATTGATTTTAAAGCCATTTGACAACATTGTTGTGTCAAATTTAAGATGCCATTGTTTCGGGCTTGTTTAAGTCCATATAGCGATCTTATTAATTTGCACACCTTTTTCTCTTGACCAGGTGCTACAAATTCTTCAGTCGTTCCATATATATTTCTTCTTCCAATTCACCATTTAAAAACGCAGGTTTTTACATCCAATTGGTGAATCTCGAGATTGTGCAAAGCAACAATCGCAATAAGCACTTGAATGGATGCAATTCTTGTTACGGGTGAATATGTATCAAAGAAATCATTTCCTTCTTTTTGTTTTTGAAGCCTTTAGCCACTAACCTGGCTTTATATTTATCAATAGTTCCATCACCTTTATATTTCTTTTTTAATATCCATTTACACCCTAAAGGTTTACTACCTGCAGGAGATCAACCAACTCCGGGTATGATTTTGTAAAATGGATTCTATTTCACTATTGATGGCTTCTTTCCGAGCGGAGCATCCGGACTACATGAGCCTCTTTAACGTACTTGGCTCACCGTCTAACAAGTAAGTGACAAAATCGGGACCAAATGATGTAGCATTTTTAGTCCTTTTACTTCGTCTTGGTTCTTCATTCTCTTGTGAAGAACTACTTAATTTCTCATAAGTTCTTTTGTTAGAACTTATTCCAACCCTTTCTTTACAAGGATATACATTTTCAAGAAATATTACATTTCTTGATTCAATTATGGTACCTTTAAATTTCGGATTTTTCGATTTGTGTACCAAGAACCGATATGCACATGTTGTATGCATATCCTATAAAAATACAATCAACCGTCTTTGGGCCAATTTTGACTTGTTTTGGTTCGTATTGCTACCTTAGCAAACACCCCCACATTTTAAGGTATTTATAAGATGGCTTATGATTTTTCCACAATTCATAAGGTGTCTTATTTTTCCCTTTAAGTGGGATTTTATTTAAAATGTGGTTTGTTAAAAAAGCCTTCCCCCACATGTTCTCGAGGTAGTCCAAATAATCAACATGACATTCATCATTTCTTTTAAATTTTGATTTTTACGTTCAACAATGCTATTAGATTATGGTGAATATGGTGCGAGAGTTTGATGAATTATTCCCCATTGGTTACATAATTCTTCAAAAGGTGCAACATATTCTCCACCTCTATCACTCCGAATTATTTTAATCCGGCTCCCAAGCCGATTTTCAACCTCATTTTTATAATTTTTGAAGGCTTAACGCTTCATCTTTGCTTCTTAATAAATATAAGTAGCAAAATCTTGTGCAATCATCAATAAAAGTGATGAAACATTTTTTACCACCTCTAGTTTGCACAAATTTCGGATCACATATATCAAGTATGTATCAATTCTAGAGGTCTTGTATTTCTTTCCACTGAATGAAAAGTTAACTTAGCCATTTTAGCTTCAATACTGATTTCACATCTCTTTTGCGAATCAATTTTTGAAGTTGGAAGTAATTCCAAGTTCATTAATCTTTTTATAGCATTTAGATTAACATGCCCTAATCTAACATGCCACAAATTAGAATACTCAAACATATAAATGTAAGTAGGCTCAATTTTATTCTTTGCTTGAATCGGTTACACGGCGAACTCCCATTACATTCATTTTGAAAATTGTCCGTTATACGAGATAATTTTTTCCTAGGAACTGCCCAAACTTAGTTAAAATAAACTTTTGAGACTCAAACATAAGTCTAAAACCATGGTTTACAAGAAGAGATCCCGACACTAGATTCTTAGGATTCTGGGACATGAAGAACATCCTTCGAGAAGCGGCTCTTTTTCAGAAGTGAGCTTGTAACCACGTTTCCAAAACCCGCAACATCGAAGAGGAAGAATTACCCATATTAAGTTTTCTACCCGTACAAGGGGTGTAGGTAGAGAACGCATCATCGTCGAACGGACATGCCGAGTGGCCCCGTGTCAATACACCACTCCCTTGGATTATCCACAAGGTTTGCCTCAAAAACCACCGCAGATAGATCCATATCGTCAGTTCTTGGATCATACCCATCGTGCTCAACCACATTAGCATTAGTTGTCTATATTTTGGTTTTTTAGGAAGCCGACAGTCCTTAGCCATGTGGTTGGGCTTTCCACAATTGTGACAATTTCTCGTAAACGGCTTTTTGTTTACAGTGCTTCTTTCCTTGTAGTTGTTGTTGTTATTGTCACGTTTCCTTTTTTGATGTTACTAGAATCGCCATGTTCTAGCAAATTCGCTTTGCATCAAAGACACCCTTTTCAAACCTTGAATCTAATTTGCGATTACCTTCCTCAATTTGTAAACGCATAATTAGATCTTCAAGATTTATTTCTTTTTCGCTTGTGCTTCAAATAATTTTTGAAGTCTTTCCATCCAAGTGGCAACATTTCAATCATGCACGCCACTTGAAAGTTTCATCCAATTGCATTCCTTCCGCACTAATATCGTGCATAATTAGCCGCAATTCTTGAGCTTGATCCATGACGGTTCTAGAATCCAACATTTTGAAATCTAGAGACCGCAACCACGAATTTCTTGGAACCGGTGCCCTCGGTTCGGTACTTCTTTTCCAAAGAATCCCGAGCTCTGGAAGAATTCACTTCACTATACACATTGTATAGCGAGTCGACGATCCATTTAGGACGTAGTTGCGCACAGAAGTCACCTGGCCCCAAGCATCAAAGGCATCACGTTTTTCATTGTTGGTTTCATTTTCTTCTACCTTTGGTGGATCCTCCTTCGGAACATAGCGAGGCTTAGCGTAGTCGGAAAACAAGATCTTGGATTGCCATCTTTCGAAATTAGCACTTAAAAATTTTTCGGCTTCTCAGCTTCTCAAACGGGAGCGAGAGAACATTTACCCTTGAAGTAGACGCCATCGTTTACAGAAACAAAAAATTGTTTATCTTGCGTTGTTGAAAAATTTCGGTGTTTTATTTCTGTAAACTGGATTACAAGGAACTGTAACAAACTATTACAAAGAAATCGAAAATTACTGAGAATAGCCGAAAGGCGAGTAAAAACTCTATCCGCAAGATAAACACGTCATGTATAAGTGTTGCCGGAACAGACGTGTTATCTCAAGATACAACGGCCTTCGTCCTTGTAATAACAACACTGCAAATTACAAGGCACCTTTCGAACTGAAATGTGCAAAACTGAGTACACTATGCAAATACAAGAAAGAAAATGAGTATGAAAGTGTGTAATATGAACAACAACAATGCTCCTATTTATAGGACTTCCAACCAGTCTTGGGGTCTCTTTTCGCAGGCAAGAACTCAGGATAATGGGTTGTAACCTCCCCTAGTGGGCACTCCTTCAATGGCCACTATGATGTAACTTCCAAGAAGTGGGGCGAGTGGTCTTTTTCCATTATAAAAGCCGCATTTCAGCTTTTAAGTTGTAACTTTATTTGTTTTTATTCTATAAAAATAAAAAACAAATGTTTTCGTGAAAACTTGGCCCAAGATCTGATCGTGACACGCACACGGGCACGGGCTCACTCGGCCCACGGCCCCGCCCTGGCGCGGGCCGGGCGCGCGCGCACGCGTGCACGTGTGGCCTTGCCCACCACACCTCACATGTGTATAGTTATTTCATCTTGCACACTCTTATACACCCACTTACTTATATATTGAATAAAATTAACATTTTATTCCCATGTGGGATGGTGTCTTTTCACCTTCCCATCATCCATTATCCCATTTCAAAGTGACTATCTTGTGGATTTTATATCTCCTCACCACTAAATGGTTTTGAGAAGTTAAATACACCACACTCATCTACTCGAAACGTAGAATTTTATTTTAATATTTAATTACTCCAAAATTAAATAATTAGTCACTAAAAAATTGGTCAAAGTTAGGTATCAACCATTACTTCTCAAACCAATTTCCAACAATATTTAATTAAGATTTAATAAATATAATTTTTCATATTGTTAGGGAAAAAATGGCCTTTAATAATTAATATATATAATTTGATTTATATATTGGAATAATATTGATTGCTCAATGGGATATTAATGGAATAACACTACAAGAAAATAATCAAATTCCAACAAAAGAATTCCAACGAAAATAGAAAACCGTTGGAATTTTTATAATTCCAACATAAATTCCAATGCTACATTATACCGTTGGAAAATTCCCATGAAAATCCAGCGATAAACAAAACTACCGTTGGAATTCTCATTGGAATTTAGAATTTCAATGGAAATTCCAACACCACAACAAATCGTTGGAAAATTACAACAGAAATTCCATCGCTAATGTTTACCATTGAAAAATTCCAATAAAAATTCCAATGGTAAGAAAAATGTTGGAATTAATCTTTGAAATTTCCGTTAGATTTTTTAAAATTTCAATGGAAATTCCAACGCAACAACAAAGTTCTTCGAAAATTCCAATACCGTTGGAAAATTTCAACAAGGTTAAAAGATTTGATAATATTATTGATATCAATAAAATATATCTTTTTCTCGAGTCAATCATATTAAAACTACATAGTTAAATATACTTGACTTGGGACAAATTGATGATGAGTGACCTCTTTGGAAAGTTAAAGATATTAGATAATGAGATAAAATGATTGAATATTCCCATGGATATATACCATTGGAATTACCATTGGACTAAATCCCAATGGTGTAACTCCATTGTAATAACCGTTGGAGTTTTTTCCAACGATTATATATATAGGGGAGAATCCAATGAGACCACATGTTATAGTGAGACAATGTTGACTAATCTCAACCCTCTTTTATCTATATCAATGGCTAAGATAAATAGGGGTTAAAATTACATTAAACATTTAATTAAGGCAAAATGAGGGTATAATTGTCAAATTAACCAAGTGGGGGACCATCCAAATATGGAATCGTTATTAGAGAGAGAAAATCACGTGGGGGAGAGAGAAAATCGCTACTGAGAGAGAGAAAATCACGCATGTGCTCCGCCATGCAGATGTATGTTGTACACTTATCATATATTTGTTGTATACTTAATACTATTTTCTTGTATGTTTAACATAATTTTACTACATATTAAAATGGTCAAACAAAAACAGTGGGGATCTGTGAATCAAGGAATCGAGTTATAGAGAGAGAGAGAATCACGCTCATTAACATGTGAGGATGTGGATTAAGTAAAATCAGTTATAGAGAGAGAAAATCACGCTCATTATTGTATCGTATATTTAACATATATTTCTGATATATTTAACACTATTATGCTATATATTTAACATATTTGTACTTGCATATTACAATTTCCAAACAAAAACATGTGGGGACCGTGAATTAAGGAATCAATTAACAAGATTATTCTCGTGCGGACCAATAATTAAGGTATACCAAATAACAATATTTAAAAGATCAACAACTAATAAACACAAATCAATTAACTAAATTATTATACAAGAAACTATGTCTAACAATAGAATAAAATTAGGCTATGATTAGGAAGCCAAGAGATCCGTGCAAGAGAGCTATAATTCATTATGTGGGACAGAAAGTATACATTAAACTATGTCTAATTGTACAACAAATTAGACTTCCTATACAAAGAAACTATGTCTAACTATACACTAAAATCGACTACCTATATAGTAAACTAAGTCTAACTATACATTAAAATCAGACTATGTATACAATCGCCCGACGCTACTGTTCACGTAGCCTTGATTAACAAAACAACAATCCTAGCACAAAAAACAAAAACAAAAAGTGTCGGTCAAAATATATAAAAAAACATACGGTAGAAATTAACTAAATAAGCATTAAAACACATACAAGTATACAACGAAATCTCCTAAATAAGAATCGAAACACATATAAATACATACATCAAATATTAACTAATTACACAAAGAAAACACATCTAAGTATACATTTACCTATACAAAAATAAAAGTATACATCAAACCTACAAAAATTACTTTGTCTTCTTCAACTAGAAAAAAACCTAGAACCTCCATTAACAAAAGCTTAACCATCATCACGGAAAAATAAAAATCAACGTGATCTCACTCCCGAACCCTAAAAAATAATTAATATTTTAATTCATTTTTTGATATATTTTAAATATAATCCAAAATCAACCTAAAACCAAACACTAATTCGACCCGATATCCCGAATTACCACCCCTATTAAAAACTAATTAATTATCTTTTCCCTAAAACATACATGCAACACAAGAAGCAGATACGTCGAGATTCCCGAGAATAATCCACCGCCGAAATGAGGCGGCGGAGTTCCAACGTTGGAGCAAAATCGCCGTAATCATCCACCGTGCCGTCGACTCCGCCTCCACAAAAAGTACTCCCTCGGCGTTGCAATCGATCTCAATCCGGCATCTTCATCCCGCTTCAATCTCCCCGCCATGGGGTAGAACGGCACTGTGGTGCGGCCGAGCACGGCTTGAGCACGACGACGTGGGAGCCATTCGAATCGCCTCTTCTCCTAAATCCTCTTCTCTCTCAAGCCATTCGAACTTCTCCTAAATCCTCCGGTTCCCTCTCTCTTGTTTGATAAATGGTTTTATCATGATTTTGATGATTTTATTTTTATACCAAAACAATGGTCTTAAAGGTTGTCCAAATACTCCTAAATGATTTAAAATGGTTTTAATATTTTTCAAGTATTTCTTCAAGTTTTATTTTAGATACAATTGGACAACACTTTTAATGAATTTGTGTTAATGTGTTTTTATATCAAAACAATATTTCTAAATGTTGTCCTAATACTCCCGATCGGTCTAAAATGTTTTTACTATTTTTTTGGAGTATTTATTGAAGTTTATTTTCAACACAAATTGGACAACTCCTCTGTTTTGAGGTCAACCGTCGCCCTAGAGGGCAACCCGTACTGAAAGTTGTGCAAAATAGAAAACTTCATGTTTGCGAGAAAATGGTGAGGTGACCGGTCACCCTATAGGGCGACCGGTGACGTCGGCCGATCGACCTATAGGGCGACCGTGCACTGAAGGTTTGTTCAAAATTGCAAACTTCTGTGTATTGGTTTTTAAAGAGGGCAACCGGTTGGACCCTAGGGCGACAGGTGGGACCCCGTCGACCGGTCTCCTGTGTAAGTTTTGTGTAAAATTCATTTCAAACTTATCCCTGCTTGTGACCGGTCGCACACTCCTTTTTGATAGCAAACTATCCGTTAAGTTTGCGATGCCTTTTCCTTAAATTGTGGGATTGATTTCTAACAGCTATAATCTTGATTTTAATTGCAATTATTTTGTAGATATCAGATTCCAAGAGGAGCCTATCAAGGATCAATCATCTCCTATAAATAGAGGAAGAATTGAAGCACAACAATAAGAGAGAATACTACAACACAACAAGATACACTCAAGCAAACATATTTGTTTTTCATTGTTATTACTCTTGTTGTAATAGCCTAAGGTCTTTTACTTTCACATCGTTAGGTCTAGGCTTATTTCTTGGTTACACTTGCACTCATAATTGTATTATTCATTATCGAGTTGTAATCTTGATTTTGAGTTATCATTCAACACAAGATATCCTTGTGAGTGTTCTTGTGGTAAGAACACACTTGGATGATCTAGGTGATAGGTGCAAGATGATTGTGGTGATCTTCTTATTGAGGTGTTGAATAATTTGGTATTCTTCAAGGTTGAAGATTGTGGTGATATTCACAAGGTGCGGTTGGAGATTGTGGTAATCTTCAAGAGAGATTGTGGTAATCTCAAATGTGATGTTGTAGAAGAGTGTGGTGCTCTTCAAGGTGATGTTGTAAGGTGTTGTATTAATTTTGGTAATTAATAAAATCTTTTTTCTTTTTGAAATTCATCCCGGATATCTTGGGGTGGTAGAGGATTAGGCCCTAGGTGGGTTGAACCTCTATAAATCGACGTGTGTTGTTTACATTCCGCACCTTCTATATTGTCTTAGCTTGTTTCATTCGAAAAAGAGGATAAAATCGAAAAGATGGAGATAATCTATTCACCCTCCTCTAGATTATCGTAGCCGCTTGGACTTACATCTCTCTCTCTCTCTCTTCTCTCTCTCTCTCTCTCTCTCTCTCTCTCTCTCTCTATAATTTAACAAAATTAAATGAAAATGTGTAATTATACAATTACACTATTGCCCTTCTGATTTAAAATAAATTAAAAAAGGCTATTAAATTGAGTAAATCTCAACCATCTAAAATTACTGATTTGTGGCCAGGATTAGTCCACATTTGTAGGTCCCAAGGGGTGTAAGTGTAAGGTTTAGAAGGGGGGTTGAATAAACCTTACCAAATTTTCGATTTAGTCCTTTTAAATCTCTGAGTTCTACACAATTTGTGTCCTTGATGGACAGTCGAATTAGTCACTCAAGAGAGTTAATCTCTCAATGACTCGGTGGAACATTAATAGAGTAACTCATTTGTTGGCTATAATTTGACTCAATTTGTGGTTTTGTTTTTCAAGGAAGACTTAACACCCTTAAGTTTGATTAAGCAAGTTTTTACAACTTGATTTAGTACTTTATAAATTATCAAATGGATAGCAAATTTATCGTGAGATATAAGCAATTTAAAAGTGCGTAAATTTAAATGCTTGAAATGTAAATGACACAAGAAAGTTTTTATAGAGGTTCGAAGATGGGGTAATTCTTCTACTCCTCTCTTCTCCAACTCCTGGAGGAATCCACTAAGTAATGATCAGTTTACAAAGTGGTATGATCCAGATACAAGTCTTGATCACAACGGACCCGACTTGATCCTTTGGGACTCGCCGGGAGACGCCTTGATCACTCGGTGGCTTCTCGACGACTCAGCCTTTCTTCACAGGCGTGCGCTGCTACTACTACTCACTTGCTTAAGCACTTTGGATTTGATCACGAAGCCCTCCAAGAGCTTAAGACTTGGTTCACTTGAACCTTTCTACAATCCTTCTGGAATGTAGACCCCTTGTTTTCAAAGGTTTCATCTTCAATTGGTTGAAGTTCTCTTTCCTTCACGGGTAAGTGTTGGATTGATGTACTTGAAATGTAGGCTTGAGGATTGAGATTGTTTAAGTTTTTACGATGTGCTTGTATATCTCACGTATGTGTCATTCATGCATACTTCTCAAACAAATTCCTCGGCCTTTTATAGTGAACTTTCAAAAATTTGCCCGTTGAAGAGATAGGCTCATTTTTGAAAGTCACTTTGCAAAATCGTTGGCTTGCGAGTTCTTGGAATTGCCATTTCCTCGTATGAATTGTTTTATCACCTTTTTGAGTTCGACACGGTGTAGTGCTTCCCATCGTTCATTCCTTTTGCACGCTTCGGGATCGAGCACTCCAAGAAAGGTGGTATGGAGATATTACTTGTTTAAGTAAGTCTCTTGATTTACGGCAACGGTTCTTTTACGATTATCTCGACTTGATCGCATTTCCTTGCTTTCCCAGGTGACTTAGAGTCGACTTCCAATCATTGGATGACTCTTTCGTCACTTGACTTGAGACTTGGCTTCTCTTGAGTTGACTTGATCGATGTTCCACTACCGCATCTCACCGCTTCTTCGAGTTCTCGTCTCTTTTCTTTGTGACTGTTTGTCTCTCGCCAGAGTTTTCCTTCAAGCCTTGATTGTCTTCTTGCATGTTGGGCGTAGGCCGACTTAACTCAGCTTGGCACTCTAATTGTTACAATACATTTTGAAGAATTGGGGAGCCAACTTTCTATTCTAAGTTTTACATGGCATTCATCAAAATCTAAACAATAAAATTCCTAACAATTTCCCCTTTTTGATGATGCCAAAACTTAAATCATACAAAGATGCAAATAACAAAGATACATACGAGATAGTGTATTGACATAGAATGTATGTGAGAATCAATCTTTTTATTGATCATATCATTCTTGTACTTAACACAATCAAGTTTACAAGGTGTATCAGTATGTAATTGTCTTCACAAAAAAATAGAAAATTTATAGCTTTATTACGGAAGACTTACATTGTATGTATTTACATATAAAATACACGAAGGGTTGGACAAAGAACACTTCATCTCCTTCATTTGTCTCCTTCTTTCATCTTGATCGCATCTTCTTCTCTTCTTCTCTTCTTCTCGTCGTACACCGCTGCCTTCTTTTTCTTCTCATATGCCTTCCTCGGACTTCATCTTTCCTTGTTCTTTCCTGTCTCTCCGCCATAGCCGAGTTTGTCTTTTGTTTTCTTCTTCTATTCTCTTTACATACTCGGCGTTGGTTTTAGCTCGCAAGTTCGCCACTTGGTCAAGCCCACCGAAAAGAGATCCCTCATTTCTTTCCCGGATCTACGTATTCAATATTCTTGGCGGAGGCCTGGAGTCAAGCTTCTTCCTCCACTTCGCCGCTTCTTCCTCTACTCTGGGGCGATATCAGATCGGGGCCTTCTTCTTTCCGGTGAGTGCCCGGAGTGGCAGCAGAGTGATCGGTTGTGTTGTCCTGTCCCGCTTCTTCACATAATGTGAGACCCTTTTCCCAAGACAGTCCCAAGCTTGAGCCATGGACATATTTGCAAAATATCCTTTAGATTCGAGCGTTTTGAATTCGTCAACTGATCTTGGCTCGCCCCGACATCCGAAATGGCATACGTGTCTCTGTCAACCGGAATGCCTCCGTGTTCTTTCAAGATGTTCATCACCCGGCATCCATTCTTCCTTCCACCTCCTTCATCCCTCGCTTCAATTGCTTTTCTCTTCTCACCATAGATACAACAGAGTGTTGGAGTGGCGAGTCACGGGGAGTTCTGCCGCTTATAATGTCATTTGTGTGACAGACCTGTTGGGGGTTTGTGCAATCATCAAGGTCATATCTTTTGATCCTTCCCCCTCAGCCAGATTTTCCTTTCTTGATTTCAAAATTTCCTCGATGATTTTCCCTTCTCAAATTTGCTCCTTGTCACCGCTCCTTTCTTTTCGACTTGATTTTTTCGCTTTAAGGTATTCCTCTTCCCCCTTTTTGGCATCATCAAAGGATAGAGGAACCCAGTGGAACATCTTTCAAGCATGAAGTCGAAGTCTTCGATGGTTGAATTTTGCTTCAAATCTGCTGCGTTGTATCGCCGCACGGAATTGACCGAGTAGCGTTGGATTCTGCTTTGAAATCGCTTCATCTCGGCCATGAGAAGGTGAATTTTCTTGTCATGTGTTCTTCCAAACGCTGTATATCATTTGCATTTCGCTCACGCAGCAGCCTTGATCTCGGCAAAGTGTGAGCTTCATGCATATGTTCAATGTGTTCCTCGGCCGTTTCGCATCAACATTTTGACTCTCCACACCAAAGAACTTGTTGAATAAGGTTTCAAGTATCTCAATTGCTCCACACGCATTGATTCTTCTTTGTTGCCACCATTCCCTTATCCTCGATTTGTGATGCCTCTCAAGTCACCGTAGGTTGGCATCTGTTGTCCGGCGCATGTCCAAAGAGGCTCGATGCCTCTCCATTCGTTCAACTTCAAGAAAGAGTGCCTTGAACACTTCTCGAACTTGGTGATTCTTCATTGCGGTGATGGCCATACTGATGTCGAAATCAAAATCTACTGAACAATGGTGCCCGAGTGAAAAACAGGAGGTGGTGCGTGATAGCGTGCTTGCTCATTTTCGACTCTTCGGAGTTCGGTATCTCCAAAGTGAGAAAGGGGAAAGATTCCACAAAAGATTCATCACCGCCAACCGGGATTTGTTCGATGATAAGCGGTGCGCGTGAAGTTCTTTTGGGAATCGATCCACCATTTAGCGTGAGGAGCGGAGCAATGGTTTCTCGGTTCATTGGGTTTGGTTGTGAAGTAGACCCGCTTGTCGAGCCTCATTTGTCTTAATGACTTCGTTGGTCTCGGTGATTTTTCCATTTGAAGACTTGTCCTCGGCCTTATCAGCGGCGTCATCGGACGATGATGAGATTTCTAGTGGTGGCTCATCATCAAAGTTAAAAAGTTTGACGAGTAGTCTTGGGATCGACTTGCTCGTGCTTGGAACATCCGCGGTGAGTCTCTTGGATTTGTCATGGGGTTGACTCGGCCTTCTTCTTCCTTCGATCCCGAGGAAAAGTGACATCGTGGTTGTCTCCGGGAATCATGGAGTGCGATCTCTTTCTCGGATGGGTCGATGATTGCAGGAGGGATGTTCTCTACTTGAGCCTCTTTACCCCGGGAAGTCTCAACCTCCCGTGGGCCTTCATTTCCTCCAAAGGTCTCTCTCTTTGCGAGGCTGGTCCTCCCTTTCGACGATGTCACTGCCTTAGGGTCTTTACAAATGGCATCCATTGGAGTCTCAACCCCATGGATTGCACTTTCATCGCCCCAGTGTTAACTCCCGTGGTACATTCCTTCCTCGTGCCTCGATTGCATCGAGCCGTCATTAGCCTTTGAGCGCTTGGCACCTCGAGACAGATCTCAATCGCCTCGAGCTTCGTTGATGGCAACTTGCTGTTCTTCTTGTGATTGTAATTTCTCTTCTTCGCCTCCTTGCTTCTTTGTGGAGTCATCGCAGCATCCTCCGACCTTGCCGCAGGTGGGGAGTTCCCCCGCCCCGGCGCACCGGTGAGTGACTTGGAGTGGGGTCACTCGTCTCGGACTCCTCTTTGTTGCAATTGATGGTTCAGCCCAGTTGGGGGGGTGGTAGAACACCTTCAATAGGGGTTGGCTCGTTGGGGTCCCCACTAGCCTAGTTTCATCGCCATCTCCCTTATCGCTTCTTCTTCCGAGTGAGTTGGGGAAGTGGTAAAGAACAACGTGGCTATTTCTTTGAACCACTCCCATTGGATCAATTTCGGTGTGTTTTGGAGGACTCTCCTGGTCCCTCCATTAATCTTTGCTCGTGAAGGATTCTTGATTCGGCAATGCTTTGCATTTGCAACTCTTCCGTGGCAAAGAAAGCATTCTCTCGGTTCCTCGTCACTTTCGAGAGGACATCAAGGAGAGGATGGAAGTGTTACGTGGTGCGGGAGATAGGGCAAATACTTGCCTTTCTCACGTGCTTCAGCCTTCTTCTTGCTTTTGCTTTGCTCTCTCCCCGTCCTTGTAGATTTGGCAGGATGTCTAAGCAGTTGTCCTCATCAAGTCTTGCCGGGAGCGATGTAGATAGTCCAGGAAATTTAGCAGCCTTCTTCTTCTTCTATGAACCAGCCGTTGGAACTGTTCCCTCGACTTGCTCAACTTCCATTTTCTCCACTCACGCAGCATTGACGATTTTGGATGTCTGGGTAAGGTGGAGATAGGATCATTACATCGCTATCCGCTTGGGCTGGTTCTTCTTGAGTTTCACTTTGTGTGAGCTACGTGTGTCTTGAGTTGCCTCGCTGATTGCCTTCCAGACTTGGTCAAGCTGTTTCATCAACTACATCTGGAGACTCTACTTACTCCCAAAGAGTCACCGAGTATTTGTGCTAGCCGAGTAATCGACTCACTGGTTTCTTCTTTCTGGATCGCTTTGACGAGTCTTCTCTTCGTCTCTGGTTTGTACCGGGGAATTTCAGTTTGAGGCGGTGTCCTCTAAGTCTTGGGCGGCAGGGGGCGGGTCTTTGGTGTTTGTTTCTCGAGGAGGGCCGTCAGGCTTGTCAGCTTCTCCTTTTGACGATCGGAGAAGGTATTTGGGAGTCCTTCTCGACCGCAGGCAGGTGACATGGCCGGGGCGGTGTGACTCTTCTCGAGTATGTTTGGTTTTCTTTCTTTGCATGGGCGTGATCTTCTTAGCGTACCGCAGGGCGACTTTCTTCTTGGTTGGAGAGGAGGCAAACCGTGTGTCTTCGGGTCGGTGATTCCCCCTCACCGTGTCCGCTCTCTTGGCGTAAGCTCGCTCGCCGAGCACCGGAGAGGTTAGCTCAACATCCTCTTGTTAACATGGAATGCTTTCCCATGTCCGAGAGGACTCTTTCACCTCCAATAGTCGGCCAATCACTAGGCCATATCCCGAGGATCCTCCAAATGACCCATCTTCTTTGAAGGACTTGTTCCCCACGTTCGCGCAGAAGTCTGCTTTGTAGATAAACTCAGCCCACTTGATCTTCTTTTCTTCGATGATTGCAGCCATCACAATCGGCTTTGCCTTTTTGACAACAGTCAAAGTCGCCAAATTTGATGTCGATACATTTGGCAACTATGTCCAACAATTTGTGATAATCCTCCTTTAGCGAGTCTCTTGTTTGTTGTGTATATAATTTTATCGGAAGGTCGAACTTGGCTATTTCTTTCCATGCGTCGCCCAAGTTTACATCAGCCTTTCCTTAATCTCGGTTGCTCCTTCGCGGTAGTGAGCAATATTCAGCCAAATCCTGGCGAGTGATAGTCACCGCTTCCCCCGTGAACAGATGACTTGATTCCTTCGTCGTGAATCTCAAAGATTCACGTAGAATTGTGCGACCTCCTCCACATAGGTCATAGGATATTCCAGCGTTAGAAACGGTTTTGACCCTGGACGTTTCCAACTTCTCCGCGATTTTCTTCACGGGTGTCGTCGGACCCCCGCTTCACCATTCCGTCGAAATCCACTACGAACCGGTGTGGATTTGTTTTCCCAACTTGGTAAAGTCATAAGTTGGTGCCATTTCTCTAATAATTTCAAGAAAATTCAGAAATTGATTTGAAGGTTGATAGGGTTTCGAGAGTATTTGCCTTTGCCTTTTGAGAGAGAGAGATTGGGGTTTTAGAAGTGTGAGAGAGAAACGGACGAAAAATGGTTTAAATATGGTTTATGAAAGGACGTGCAGACGGTTTTTGAATCGTGATCGAAATCAACGGCTTGGATTTCGCACGCATATTGAGCAGTTCATGTCTCGTATTTAATGCGGCAGCATTTATATCCAATCATAGGCTTGGTGTGCAGCTTTATGTCTGTACACATCATCATTATGCTGACGTGTCTCTTAAAACATTCCCGCTAAGTCAAAACGACTGCGTTTTTGTCACTTTGCTCATAAGTAATTCAACTTATCTCTTAGCTGATTAAACTCTGCTTCTCACATTTCTCTTAGTGATTCAGCTATCACCGACTTGGTATAGCCGACTTTCCGATCTGGTGATTTATTGAGCCGATTTTTGTTTTCAGTTCTTTTTCACCTCCTTTCCTGCTCCATTTCTTTTCTTTGATTCTTCTGTGTCTCAGCTTAGTTCAATTAGCCCCAACTCATGTTTGAGTTCTTCAAATCTTGACTCACATAATGGTTTTGTGAAGATGTCACTAGTTGTTTGTCGGTTGAGATATATTCCAAGATAATGTCCTTTTTTTCAACATGATCTCTTATGAAATGATATCGACATCTATATGTTTTGTTCTTGAGTGCAACACAAGATTTTGAGTGATTGCAATTGCACTTGTGTTATCACACATGATTGGAATTTCTTTTTCTTCAACTTCATAGTCTCTCACTTCTTTGTCTCATCCATAGGACTTGGGCACAACAGCTGTTTTGCCAGCCTATGTATTCTCGCCTCGATTGTAGAGGTGGCTATTGAGTTTTGCTTTGCTAAACCAGGAAATTAGTCTGTTTCCAAGCATTTGACATGTGCTCAAGTGCTCTTTCTGTCCACTCGCATCCAAAGATAGT
The DNA here is from genome assembly GCA_016081115.2 of Rehmannia glutinosa. Taxonomy (NCBI): domain Eukaryota; kingdom Viridiplantae; phylum Streptophyta; class Magnoliopsida; order Lamiales; family Orobanchaceae; genus Rehmannia; species Rehmannia glutinosa. Next base: position 882,465 of record JABTTQ020001909.1, read on the forward strand.
CGAGTCCGAATAGCCAATTAGCTTGAATCCACCTTCCTTTGGATACCATAGGCCTACTCTTCGCTTCCTTTCAAGTATCTCAATATTCTCTTAGCTCTTTGTCATATGGCTCTCTTTTGGAGCAGATTGAAATCTTGCACATACACATACAACAAAGGTGATGTCCGGCCTCGCTTCTTTTGTGAGATAGAGCAATGATCCAATAAGTGCTCAGATCTTGTTTGATCTACGAGGCTTGCCATCCGCATCCATGTCCATTTTGACCGATGTGTTCATTGGTATTTTTACGAAGACTTCTCCTCCATACCAAATTTCTTCATTAAATCTCGGTGTATTTTGTTTGACTTATGAAGGTTCCATCCTTCAATTGTTTCACTTGAAGTCCAAGGAAGAATGTCAGCTCTCCCATCATGCTCATTTCAAATTTACTTTGCATGAGTTTTGAGAATTTTTCACACAACTCTTTGTTAGTGGATCCAAAGATGATGTCATCAACATATATTTGAACAAGCAAGATACTCTTCTTGTCTTGAATTCTAGAAAAGTGTTCTATCTACTTTTCCTTTTGTGAATCCATTTTCGATTAGGAATCGTGACAGGTATCATACCATGCTCGGGTGCCTGTTTCAACTGCACAGGCTTTCTTGAGTTTGTATACCTTGTCTCCAAGAGTCTTCTGCTCAAATCCTGGAGGTTGTTCAACATACACTTCTTCTTCCAATAAACCATTCAGAATGCACTCTTTACATCCATTTGATATACAATGAAATTCTTGTGAGTCGCATAGGCAAGAAACATCCTTATAGCTTCCAATCTTGCTACAGAGCAAATGTTTCATCAAAATCTATTCCTTCTTCTTGGCAATATCCTTTGGCTACCAATCTTGCTTTGTTTCTTACCACGTAACCTTCCTCGTTCATCTTATTTCTCGAATACCCATTTGGTTCCAATAACATTTTGATGTATGGGTCTTTGTACTAATTCCCATACTTTATTTCTCTCAAACCGATTGACTCTTCTTGCATAGCTTGAATCCAATGTGTGTCGCTCCAATGCTTGTGACACATCTTTGGGCTCTATTTTGCGAGATGAAGCATGTGAACATTGCTTCTTGTTGGGTTCTCGATCTTGTCTTGACACCTCTCTTATATCTCCAATGACAAGTTCTCGTGGATGGTCTCTCAGCCATCTTACGTCAAAGTTGAAGTAAGTTAGCCGGATTTCGACTTGTACCGCATTATTGCGGGTCGGCTCTCTCGTGATCACTCACCGCAGATTTTCCATTTGCTTTTGAGATTCAGCTATCTCATCTTCTTTCGAATTGATAATCCCCGCCTTGACCAAAGATAGGGACTCTTCTCGTAAGGTTGGATGATTCACTTATCGGTGACTCTTCAATGTCTTCCCCATTTACATTTCGCTCATCGAATACTACATGAATGGATTCTTTCGTAACCATAGTTCTTTTGTTGAGTATTCTCAGTAGGCTTTGCTTTCATTTGAGTATCCTAAGAAGATACCTCATCGCCTTTAGCATCAAAAGCCTTTAGGTTGTCTTTGCCATTGTTGTGGATGAAGCATTTACATCCAAATATCCCGAAATATGCAACATTTGGTTTTCTTCGTCCGGATCTCATAGGGAGTCTTTGTCACCGTCTATTTATCATACATCTGTTTTGGGTGTAGCAAGTCGTGTTGATTGCTTGACCCAAAATCTTTTTGTAACCTTGCTTCACTAACATGGTCCTTGCCGCTTCTTTGAGGGTTCTATTTCCTCTTTCTCGCAACTCCATTCTCTTTGTGGAGTCCTTGTCACGACAGTTCATGACCAATACCATTCTCAATACAATATGAGTTATTATTCCATTGACAAACTCAGTTCCTCTATCCGATCTTATTTTGATAATGGTTTGACTCTTCTCATTTTGAATCCTCTTCATCATTTGTGGTAGTTTTTGTAGAGTTTCTTTCTTCTTGCACATGAATATTGTCCATGTATATCTTGAGTAGTCATCTACTACCACCAAGGTGTATTTCTTTCCACTTATGCTTTATTTTGGTTCCACTGGGCCAAATAGATCCATATGAAGCGAGATACAATATTCTAGTTGAGGATGGGCATGTCTTTTCTTTGAACGATGACTTGATTTGTTTTCCTTCTCGACATGCGTCACATATACTCTCCTTCTTGTATATCGAGTCCGGAAGTCCTTCCACAAGATGACTTCTTGCAAGTTTGTTGATCGTTTTGAAATTCAGGATGACTCGGCTTTTTTGTGCCACGACCAACTTGATTCAATTTGTGCTCTTTGCAAGAGAGACAGCCGGGTGTAGCAATTGACCAATCTACTACATACATATTTTTCTGTCTACATCCTTGCAAAGACCACTTCATTTGATTCAATGTCTTTGATTTGGCATATGCCCATGTTGAATCCAACATTGTAGCCCTTGTCACGAGTTGGATGATGCTTAGTAAATTGAAGTTTAGTCCTTCAACATATGCAACATCTCGTGATTTCTAATCCATTCCTCTTGATGGATCCAATGCCTCTTATTTCACCAGGAGCTTCATTTCCTCCAAATATGACTTTGGCTCCTTTGACTTCCTTGAATTTTGACAGATTTCTCATATTTCTGTCATATGTCCGGAATGACCACTATCCATGTACCAGGTTCCTTGGCACTCATTTGTTCCTTGAACCCGCAATCAAGGAAATTAAGTTTTAGGTACCCATACTTGTCCGGGTCCCGAGGGGTTAGAATTGTAAGATGATCCAACCAACCTATAGCCAAATGATTTGACTCTAAGAGGTTGCCATCTATCGTGCCATAATCATAATTAATCCTGGCAAATTGCTTGGGATTCTAGGTTCATACAGTGTCTCTTTTGTCGTATGCCTGCGTGTATGTTTTAGCAATTGCCTTTCTTGGGTAATGGTGGTGTCTTTGAGTGTAGTGCCTAGGTGCATATGTGTCTTTGATGAAAGCTCTTATGCTTTTGGAATGGCCTTTGTTGAGTTCTAGGCCTTTGCCATTTGGGCTTGTATTCCATAAGTCTAGGTTGATAGTTCACATTATTCCAAATACTTGGCTTGGATATTTTCTACCATTCCCATCATATGTATTTCTTTTATGAGTTTTCTGGGATTTTTGGTAGCTCGCTTCTTCTTTACAGAGTATTTTTGTTTGGAGTCTATTTGAGGACTCGGTGAATCTCTTCTCACGGTATCCTTTCAAAGACTCTCAATCGGCTATTTTCCTTTTCCTTTGTAACCAAGGCCGCTTTGCTTAGTATTGTGCTTTGGATTGAAAGTGTGTGCAACATTTAGAGTTTTGGATTTTTCGGACTCTTCATGACTTGAAGATCCTTTTTCCAAAATTACTCTTGAGGTTTGACATGGCACAAAGGAATTAAATCCTAAGCCTGTCTTGTCTCCACATTCTCTTTGACTCATAATAAGATCATCCAATGATTTAGATGCCTTAGTGAATGAGGCAATAACATTTTGAGGTCATTCTCCATCTTTTCTATAGCAGCAATTTCTCGCTATTAATTTAGCATTTTCACCTTTAAACTTTTATTCTCATCAACTCTTTGACTTAGAGTACTCAAACCTCCTTAGTCGCCTTTGAGTTTTGACTTTTGAGTAGGTGTTTTCCTCATTCAATAGTGTGTGTGAGGTTTTAATGTGCTCAAAATCTTTCATCATTTTGCCTAATGAATCATAAAGATCAGTGGGTGATGAAGTGTGTGTGTCACGATCACTATCACTAGTGTCCGAGCTTGTTGAGTTAGATTGTACCTCATCTTCTTGATCTTGTTCTTTGGCCATTAAGCGAGATCAAGGGCTTCTTCTTAGTCACTTGAGTAGTCACCTTCGCTGCTCTCGAGTCATTGTCTCTCTTGACTTTATCTCGGCCGATCTCAGCCTCTCGCAGCCATCATTGCCTTTTTCTTCTCTTGTCTTTTTCTCTCGAAGACCTTTCTTTCTTCTTCGTTCTGCACTTGTTGACTACAGGATATGAGCAATCAATGGCATAGTGACCTGGTTGTCTACAATTCCAACATAGATATTCACCTTTTGATCAGTTCTTTCTATTCTTGAGTTGTCACCCTTTGATACTCAACTTGTTGATGATCCTGTTCTCTTGGTTGGCCTATCATCCCTTGATTTGGAGGGAGCCGAGAGTCTTCGGAGGATTCACCCTTTCCTCTCTTGTAGTTCTTGTTAAAGAACTTGTTAAATCTTTTAACCATCGGGCTATTTCTTTCCGGGTCAATTGCCTCTTTGACCTCGGCTCTCCTTCCATCTTTGACAATTAGACCAATTGTTTTGGGTACAAATTGTCTCTTCCTGGTCTTTCCTTCTCACTCAAACTCATAGGCTTTGAGGTCCGAGAATAACTCATGATTGGATGTCTTTGATAGGTCCATTGAGTGTCTCAATGCCATGACCTTCATTTCCCATTCAGTGGAAGACTTTTTAGGATCTTCATACACATTTCCTTCTGTATATTCCTTTCCAAGTGTAGACAGCTCATTTGTGATTTCGTAAACCGAGCATCCAGTTGATCCAGGTTTTCTCCGAGGTCATTTTAAAGTTCTCAAATTTTTGTCATGACCCACCGATAGTTTGTTTTCTTTGATTTGCTCGAGCCTTCGCAAATCAATGTTAGTTTGTCCTGCATTTCCTTAGCCGTTTTGCAAGATTTCACTTTATTGAACATGGCTTTGTCCAAGGTTTTGTAAAGAATGTCCTTGGCTACATTGTCTAGGTTGTATCTTTTTCTGTCATCATTTGTCCACTCGGTTCTTGGTTTTTCAACCATGGTCGGTGGTGTCTTTTTTGATCTTCTTCCCCTTCAAATTTGCAACTCTTCGTGACATTTGTGTTCACCTTTAATATTTGCAAACTTATCCCCGTGTAAGTTTTGTGTAAAATTCATTTCAAACTTATCCCTGCTTGTGACCGGCCGCACACCCTTTTGATAGCAAACTATCCGTTAAGTTTGCGCACAGCTTTTCCTTAAATTGTGGGATTGATTTTAACAGCTATAATCTTGATTTTAATTGCAATTATTTTGTAGATATCAGATTCAAGAGGAGCCTATCAAGGATCAATCATCTCCTATAAATAGAGGAAGAATTGAAGCACAACAATAAGAGAGAATACTACAACACAACAAGATACACTCAAGCAAACATATTTGTTCTTCATTGTTATTACTCTTGTTGTAATAATAGCCTAAGGTCTTTTACTTTCACATCGTTAGGTCTAGGCTTATTTCTTGGTTACACTTGCACTCATAATTGTATTATTCATTATCGAGTTGTAATCTTGATTTTGAGTTATCATTCAACACAAGATATCCTTGTGAGTGTTCTTGTGGTAAAAACACACTTGGATGATCTAGGTGATAGGTGCAAGATGATTGTGGTGATCTTCTTATTGAGGTGTTGAATAATTTGGTATTCTTCAAGGTTGAAGATTGTGGTGATATTCACAAGGTGCGGTTGGAGATTGTGGTAATCTTCAAGAGAGATTGTGGTAATCTCAAATGTGATGTTGTAGAAGAGTGTGGTGCTCTTCAAGGTGATGTTGTAAGGTGTTGTATTAATTTTGGTAATTAATAAAATATTTTTTTCTTTTTGAAATTCATCCAGGATATCTTGGGGTGGTAGAGGATTAGGCCCTAGGTGGGTTGAACCTCTATAAATCGACGTGTGTTGTTTACATTCCGCACCTTCTATATTGTCTTAGCTTGTTTCATTCGAAAAAGAGGATAAAATCGAAAAGATGGAGATAATCTATTCACACCCTCCTCTAGATTATCGTAGCCGCTTGACTTACATCTCTCTCTCTCTCTCTCTCTCTCTCTCTCTCTCTCTCTCTCTATAATTTAACAAAATTAATGAAAATGTGTAATTATACAATTACACTATTGCCTTTACTGATTTAAAATAAATTAAAAAAGGCTATTAAATTGAGTAAATCTCAACCATCTAAAATTACGATTTGTGGCCGTGGATTAGTCCACATTTGTAGGTCCCAAGGGTGTAAGTGTAAGGTTTAGAAGGGGGTTGAATAAACCTTACCAAATTTTCGATTTAGTCCTTTTAAATCTCTGAGTTCTACACATGTTTGTGTCCTGATGGACAATCGAATTAATCACTCAAGTAGAGTTAATCTCTCTCAATGACATCGGTGAAATTTGTTAATAGAGTAACTGTTTGTTGGCTATAATTTGACTCAATCGTGGTTTTGTTTTCAGGAAGACTTAACACCCTTAAGTTTGATTAAGCAAGTTTTTGACTTGATTTAGTACTTTATAAATTATCAAATGGATAGCAAATTTATCAAACAGATATAAGCAATTTAAAAGTGCGAGTAAATTTAAATGTTGAAATGTAAATGACACAAGAAAGTTTTTATAGAGGTTCAAGATGGGGTAATTCTTCTACTCCTCTCTTCTCCAACTCCCGGAGGAATCCACTAAGTAATGATCGTTTACAAAGTGGTAATGATCCAGATACAAGTCTTGATCACAACGGCCGACTTGATCCTTTGGGACTCGATCTGAGACGCCTTGATCACTCACCGGCTTCTCGACGACTCAGCTTTTTCACAGGTGCACTGCCTTGCTACTACAACTCACTTGCTTAAGCACTTTGGATTTGATCACGAAGCCCTCCAAGAGCTTAAGACTTGGTTCGACCTTGAACCTTTCTACAATCCTTCCTGGAATGTAGACCCCTTGTTTTCAAAGGTTTCCTCTTCAATTGGTTGAAGTTCTCTTCCTTCACAGGTAAGTGTTGGATTGATGTACTTCAAATGTAGGCTTGAGGATTGAGATTGTTTAAGTTTTTCGATGTGCTTGTATATCTCACGTATGTGTCATTCATGCATACTTCTCAAACAAATTCCTCGGCCTTTTATAGTGAACTTTCAAAAATTTGCCCGTTGAAGAGATAGGCTCATTTTTTGAAAGTCACTTTGCGATCGTTGGCTTTTGCGTTCTTGGAATTGCCATTTCCTCGTATGAATTGTTTTATCACCTTTTCGGAGTTCGACACGTGTAGTGCTTCCCATTGGTTCATTCCTTTTGCACGCTTCTCGGGATCGAGCACTCCAAGAAAGGTGGTATGGAGATATTACTTGTTTAAGTAAGTCTCTTGATTTCGGCAACGGTTCTTTTACGATTATCTCGACTTGACTGCATTTCCTTGCTTTCCCAGGTGACTTAGAGTCGCCTTCCAATCATTGGATGACTCTTGTCACTTGACTTGAGACTTGGCTTCTCTTGAGTTGACTTGACTGATGTTCCACTCACCGCATCTCACCGCTGCTTCTTCAGTCGAGTTCCCTGCTCTTCTTTCTTTGTCACTCAAATTGCCTCTCTCAGATTTTCCTTCAAGCCGCCGCTTGTTGTCTTCTTGCATGTTGGGCGTAGGCCGACTTAACTCAGCTTGGCCGGCTCTAATTGTTACAATACATTTTCAGCAAGAATTGGGGAGCCAACTTTCTATTCTAAGTTTTACATGGCATTCATCAAAATCTAAACAATAAAATTCCTAACAACATTGTCTCTCTCTAATTATCTGGTCTCATTTGATCCAATCCATATATATATATATATATATATATATATATTATAATGGATATAGTGTTGGAATAAATTCCAATGGTATAACTTCATTGGAATTAGTGTTGGAAAACTGTTGGAGTTTTTTTTTCCAACGGTTGTATATTCCAATTGGTAAATATTATTGGAAGTACCGTTGGAATATTTTTCCATTGGAATTTGCCATTCCAATGGCCATTTTACCGATGCATTTTCTGTTAGAATTTTCGTTTGAAGCGATAATTCCAACGAAAATTGGACAATTTCCAACAAATTTTTCTATTGGAATTTTCATGTTTTCTTGTAGTGTAATCCACATTCCAAAAGGAGTCCGAGACCGACCACGAGACCACTTTGTCTTACACAACCCACAAGTGCTCATTACTCAGGTGTATAAAGGTCCATCCTTTTTATTTGTAAGCTAATTATTGTTGGATCATTAATCCAACGTTGGGCTTATATGTGAAATTATTATGTATTGCGGATGTCAATTAAGAGTTAAGCCCATTTTATAAGTGATCAAATAAACTTTTACTAATTGGGCTTTAATGTATCTAATAGGATGTGAGCCTTTAATGTGTAGAGACTTAATGGGTTATTCCTATTTTAATTATGTGGCTAAAATAGGGTACCCAATATAACACAATTTAAAGGGTTATGGTCCCTAGGTCACAAGTCTACGACATTCTATTCTCGCTTATCCTATCGTCAGGGAAAGAAACCTACGGAGAAAACTAAAGGGTACTCGAAAAGCTTCGAGACGTGTAAATCTAGAAGACCAAATCCCAAGAAGGTTAATCTCGTGGATTCAATGTTATGGAATCAAGTACGCTCGAAATCTAGTCATTGATTCTTGATAATTCGATATGAACGCTCCTGGATTAAAGTGATTAATTCACTAAAGTTTATTCCAACAAGTGGTATCGAGTCAATTCATATTGGGTTATTGAGGATCTAATCAATTAATTTTTCGATGCAATATAATCGATTTGTGCATATATGGATGAATTTGTATTTGCTTCGGCTTTCATATTCAATTTATGCCTTTGATATTGTTGAATCAAAGCATGTGAATTTGGTTTCTCAAATTTCGGTTCCATTACAATTATTGCTTCTTAATTTAGAAATTTTGGATTTGTTGATTAACCAAACCTGAATCCAATTTCGATTGTTGACGGAATTTCTTTTTCATTTAATATGGTATTATGGTTATAAAAAATAAAAAACGAAATCGAGAAAGTTTGAAACCAGGATTGGCTTTCCCTCTCTGCCGACAAACCACCATAGCCAAACCATCGGCAAGAGCGCGCAAAGATACTCTTGAAAATTCATGGGAGATCAATTGGCGAACGCGAGATGTTTTCGCCATTTCTCGTGGCGACATGCGAGCCAAATTGGTGGTCGGAGATGTGGTGTTTGTGCTAGAGGAATAGTGGTAGACGGTGGAATTTGGTTATGGCCGACGGAGTGGAGGGAAGGAGATGGGTTGAGGTGATGATTTGAGTTGGGTTGGAGAAGATGGCCTTATTGCAACAAAAATTAGGGATTTGGGTTGTGCGTGTGCAACTTATGTGAATATTAACCGCCCAAAGGAAGGTTAATATTTATCAATTGCGAGTGCACCGTGGTAATAAATGCGTGATAATTATTTAGTTTTACAAATAAACACTAAATCGCCCAAAGAAAGGTTTATTGTTTGATATGTTCTTATTATCGGTGTTTGATTATCGCACCAAGATATCAATTAAGTTAATATTTTGTCCAAAGATGAAATATTAATGAAGCGCCTGTGTCTTGAGATGGGATTTACCATTATTTGAATTTATTATTAGGATGCCGAGATTTATGTGAGCATGATTTGTATATTGTTCATTTTCTCGGATTTAAGTTCGTATATTCCTACTTATACTTCTCAAAGATCAATATAGCTTTTATGTTAAAAGGCCACTTTATCTAGAAAGGTCATCAGCGAAGGAATTTCTTGCGGATATTGAGAAAATATTTATTGAGAATGAAAGGCTCAAATTAGTACGTTTCGCAAATACAATCTCAATACGGTATGAGAGTAAAGGCAATATCAAGAATTAATTATAAATATGTCTCGTATTGCTTATGAGGACTTGCTAGTGCATTTAGTTTTTGATATCTCTTTCGACACGTTTAGTCGGTTTAAGGTGAGTCGACGATTAAAAGGAGTTTTACTCTCTAAATGAGTCATCTCATACTACGCTCGTAAAGAGAAAAGGTTAACAAAATATGAGACAAAAGGGGCTAATATTGCCTTAATTTCAAAGAATAAAAGACAAGGTATTAAAAATATAGAAGGATAAGGTCGTTTGCTCGGTTATGGTTTGTTTTGAGGATAACTTAACTTCGGTTTCTGGCACACATGGTGGAAAGATTTTAGTTCATCAACTCACACCAACAGATCGTGAGGGGTCGTCTATATTGCCAAAAAAGTTAAATGATGATGAAAGATACATCAAAATAGGCAAAGGCAAGACAACTATGGTTGAAATAATAGGAAATATAGATCATTGTAAGTACTCGATTTTATTTGAATCTTGATGAGACTTTTATTCGGGAACTTGACTTCTATTTCTCGCTTTGGACAAATTCGGTTATTCATGTTCATTCAGAATTGAAAATTTAGCTTGTCTCATGATTCAAAATTGGTTAGTTCTAGTTCCTTACGATGACCTTTATTTGACAGATACTATTGCATCATCCAACAAGTCCCTACTTTTAAGTACATGATGTATAAGTAGAAAAATAAACCTATAAAAGAGATTTGTAGCCAATTGGATTTCAGGGCGTCTTAGAACTTATATATACAGATATTTGTAGACCATTCTTTATGGTTACTTGGAATTGTCAACAATATATAATAACGTTCATAGGCGATATTTTAGATATGGCTACAAGTTCTCATTTATGAAAAGTCATAATCATTAGACATGTTTAAATCCTATAAGGATGAAGTTGAGAATTAACTCAACAAAAGGATTAAAAACATCACATCGATCGTGGTGGTGTATGCAACGATAGATATGATGGTTCGTGAACAACGTCAGGATTGTTTGCTAATTTCTAGAGGAATGCGAGATCGCCCCATAGTACACTAAATCGGGTTTGCCATTATGAATAGTGTTACTAAAAGACGAAAGCAGTAATGCTTAAGGATATAGTTAGGAGTATGATTAGTCATTCTATCTTACCGAGAATCACTCTAGGAAGAAGCACTTAAGGTCGCAACATATATCTTTAGTAAGGTTTCCAACTAAAGCGACTAACATAATCCCTTATGAACTTTAGATGGGCAAGAAACATAATCAAACACTTTCACGTTTGGGAATGTCATTTGAGGCAAGGCTTTACAAGCCTAATGAAAAGCGGACTTAAGGACGGTTAGTTGTTATTTTGTTGGATACTCCGAAAAGTCCAAAGGGTACAAGTTTTATGATCCCACAACCAAGGTTATTTCTAAGTCAATAAATGTAAGTTCTTTGAGGATGTTGAGTTTGCGGGGGAGATAGAGTTAAGGACTTTGTCTTTGAAGAGGAATACATCGATATTCCCATAGGTGTTGTTGGCATTGATCGAATTTCATTCCGACCTTGTTCAAGACACGAATCAAGACAATGTCGGAGAACCTCTGTTTTAAATTATTCCGGATGAACAAACTCTACAACTTCAAGAACTCATGCCATTAAGGAGATCCACTACGGAAAAAGAAGTGCAATGCCGATGATTACATTGTATTTCGCAAGAAAATGAGGTTGACATTTGAATGATGGAAGATGATTTAATCAACTTCTATCAAGCCATGGAAAGTTCAACTCTCATTAAGTGGATGGATGCCCATGAATGAATAGATTAAGTCCATGAGGAAAATGACGAGAACTTTTCCCCTCGCTTAAGGTGTGAAACTCATTGGTTGCAAATGGATATTTAATACCAAGAAAGATTCAAGAGGCAATGAGGAAGATACAAAGCTCGTCTTGTCGCAAATGGCTTTACACAGAAAAGAAGGCATCAACTATAAAGAGACTTTCTCTTCATTTCTTTGAAAGACTCTTTCAGGATTAAAATGGCATTGGTGGCACACTTTGATCTTGAGTTACATTAGATGGAAATAAAGACGTCGTTTCTCGGTGGTGACATTGATGAGGCGATTTATATGGTGCACCGAGAAAACTTTGTGTCGGAAGACTCAAAGGATATGGTTTGCAAACTTAGGAAATCCATCTATGGACTCAAGCAAACATCCGGACAATGGTATTTAAAGTTTCATCAAGTGATCATCTCGTTTCGTTTTGAGATGAATTTGGTTGATGATTAAATATATCATAGGTTATGTGGGAGCAAGTATATATTTCGATCTTGTATGTCGATGACATTTTGCTTGCCATCAACGATACTGAGGCTTATTGCACAACACCAAGAGATTTCGATTAAGAATCTTGAGATGAAAATTTTGGTGATGTCTCTTTTGTGTTAGGATATAAATACAATGAGATTATTCTCAGTACTACGGATTATCACAAAAGAGCTATATCGAAAAGGTCCTTCAAATGGCATGCATGATTGTAAACCAAATCATAACCCTATGGCTAAGGGAGACAAGATCGAGTCTCAATTGGTGCCCTAAGAATGATTTAAGAAAAATAAAATGCGAGAAGATTCCGTCAGCGTCGGACAGAATATGAAGTCCGATGTATGATCGGTATGTCTAGTGATTGGACATTGTGTACATTGTAGGGATGCTTGGCGAGATATATAATTAAGTCGGGAATATACAATATTTGAAAAACATCCAAACAAGTCTAAGGTGTTTATGGATAAATAAAAGTTACATGCTCACATATCGAGGCCGGATCGGTTTGAGATTATTGGGTATTCCGACTACGATTTTATTGGATGTCAAGATAACATGGTATTTAAGTTGGACTATGTATTTCGCTAGTTGTGGAAGAGTTCTAAACAAATGGGTCTACAATACGTACTATACCATGGTAGGAAAATTCATAGTGTGTTATGGGACATCCAAATCATGGATTATAGTTGCGGAATTTTGTCACATGGTTGCGTGTGTAGACGGTATTAAAATACCACTAAGATTGTGACATTGAGTCAAGAACACTATATTCCAAACAACAGGAACTCGACGAAGACCAAACATAAGGAGGTCAAGTTCTTGATTGATAAAGAAATAAGTCAAAGGGATGGTGTCTATAGAACATATTGCTACAAACTCCTAATTGCGGATCCATTTACTAAGGGATTGCCACCGAAAGGGTTTCATGAACTTGTCGTTCATATGGGTGTCAAATTAGTTCAAGATATATAGTTTTAAGGATATTCAGTTCTAGTGGGAGTTTGTAATTATAATGTTCTTTTAATGTAGACACATTTTGAGTCACTTGATTAAGAATATATTAAGGTTTTACTCTACTGAGAGATAAAGTTTCAAGATATATTCATCATTTGATTCTCGCATATAGTTTGATCTCACTAAGGTAAGGTGGATCGGTTGGAAATAGGCATGTTAAGATCACATTGCATGAAATTTCCATGCTACACATCCACATCATGATCCGTGTCTTTAATTATGTTGGCATATGTGACCATTGATGGTTGATTACGATAAACGTAACGAAGGCGCTTTGATCCTATGTTAGTACGATTATTGGATAGGATTGGTTACGAGATACATTTGTTTATGTGACAAAAGTTGAGCTCATATGGTTATTATTGTACAATACATATATATTTACAAAGTCACACATATAGCCCAGTGGGAGATTGTTGGATCATTAATCCAACGTTGGGCTTATATGTGAAATTATTATGTATTGTTGATCAATTAAGGTTAAACCCAATTTATAAGTGATCAAATAAAGTTTTAAGGAATTGGGCTTTAATGTATCTAATAGGATGTGGGCCTTTAATGTGTAGAGACTTAATGGATTATTCTATTTTAATGATGGGCTAAAATAAGGTATCCAATATAACACAATTATATAAGGGTTATGGTCCCTGGTCACAAGTCTAAGTCTACGACATTCTATTCTCGCTATCCCATCGTAAGAAAGAAACCTACGGAGAAAACTAAAGGGTTCTCTCGAAAAGCTTCGAGACGTGTAGATCTAGAAGGCCAAATCCCAAGAAGGTTAATCCCGGATTCAACGTTATGGAATCGAGGTATGCTTCCGCAATCTAGTCTTTGATTCTTGATAATTCGATATGAACGCTCTTGGATTAAAGTGATTAATTCACTAAAGTTTATTCCAACAATTATCTCATAATCACTCTTAAGCATTATTCAAAAGTATTCAATTATTGTCTTATATTCTCTCTCGATCACTATGCTAACTTGAGAGCGGAGGCGCCTCCCGGATAACCCCGAGGGCCGTCTAACATCCCGAGAAGATTTCGGCTCAGGAGAATAAGACTTCCACTTGAGAAGAAGAAGACTTAAACTTATTGTAAACCTTGACTTGGAGTGATATGTCCTAAAAGCACCGTCACATATTTATATAGATGTCTTGAATATGAGTAATTAAGCGTAAAAAAGTTAGACTAGGTAATGTGCGAATATGAGTATATAAACTTTAAAGTTATAGCTAAGTTCCTTGTTTCCCAATATGAAACTTGGGGCCTGACAAAAGTCTAATATCATTAAATTGTAATGTTATCGCTAGGACGTAATGTGCCAAATATGAGAAATTAAGTTGTGAAGTTATATATAGCTAAGTTCCTAGTTAATTCCTAATATGATACTTTTTTTGAGTGGACTAATATGATACTTGAGTCACCACAATAGTATAACAATGACACAATAGTCTAACAATGAAATTGTCTTTTATAGCTTGAAGTCAAGAACAATTAATTAACTAAGATTTTTTTTTTTCCATGCATTCTTCTCAAAGACAAGAAGGCATAGGATATGAAATACAAATAGATGAAGATGGTCATATCTTAGCTTAGGATAGTATAAGATTTTCAAGAATCCTTGGCATAGAATATCTACTATATTATCAAAAGATATTATTCTTGAAGAGATAAATTTAAAATTGATTTCTTGAGTATATAAAAAGTAATTAAAGGAAAATAAAACTCATTTTTTTAACTAAATTCAATCACTTTTTCTACAAAGTTTTGGAAATGATTCTATAACTCATGTTTTACCACGCACCATGCTTAATAATTGAGAGAGATAATTCGCTCGAGTTACCTTAAGAATTACGACCTTCTAACTTTTCAAAAATTAGGCTAAATCGTGTTGGAAAAAATTGTATCCCACGTACATTCATCTCCTAGGGACAAGTAGAAATAACCGAGAAATAAAATAAAAATAACAACATCAATCCACAACATAAGAATTTACGTGAAAATACCGGAGAAACATCACGGCCCATAGAGAAAGAAATTTCACTATGTGAAACATTTTACAATCACATAGATATTATCTCTCCCGATCATGGTACATCACACTCTTACAAACATTTGATTAACTCACACCTCTCTCCCAACTCTACATACTAGAGAATACAAAAATAGAATTTAATTAAAGTCAAACCACAAAGATCAAAGTGTATTTGACTAGTGCACTTGAAAACATACCACATGAGTTCCTTAAATAAATTTTTAAGGTTCCATCACTTTTGTTCTCCAACCAACGTGGGATAAAAATCCACTTCTTTTATTCGACACAAAAAACCAATAAACTCCACCTTGGCAAAATAAAATAAGCTCCATTATCTTCACCGGCAACATGACTCTCAAACCAGAGAATCATCATTCTCAAGCCAAAGAACTCTACTCCACAATATGAGTAAACCACTTAGAATAAACCATTTTAAGAATTTTCTTTGGCACATGTCGAAGAAACCCGCATAAATTTATGGTTCAACTTCCGACTTTTGGCTCTCGTGGAAGTCCTTCAACCATCGACATAACACACACCTTGCATCCATGCCAAACCAACACCCATGTGTAAATTCCACCAGACGACCTGCATCCATGTCAAACTAATGCCCCGTGTGAAATTCCACCACACGCGGCGCATCCATGATAAGTCAATGCCCGTGTGCAAATTCCTTGACCCGCTAACATAACCACATCCTCTTTCATGGCAATTGTTGACATGCCAAAAGGACATACATTTTTTCATCAGAGAAAATCCTTATCTGTCACAATGTTAGCTCGGATTAGGAGCTATTTGCCATATCAACTACTCCACCTCCACCTTGATAGTTCACCTTCAAAGCCTTGTGTTACCTGGATTGTACTAATACATACTTGACTTATACTTCCCATAAGCCAAACTTGAATCTTTCATCAAATTTCTCCACTTGTTTGAACCACCCTAGCTTGATGAAAAACCGCCTCCAAATGCGAATTTAACCAACTCAAGAAATATTTTCTGTGTAGAAGGTCAAACATTTGCGACCACGAGTTTACTAAGAATTTCAAGAGACCCGACCCGGGCTTTGTTACCACTTGTTGGAAAAAAATTGGATCCTACATTCATCTCCTAGGGACAAGTTGAAATAAAATATAAAAATAACAACGGTCCACAACACACTAATTTACGTGGAAACTCCAAAACCAGAGAAAAAACAAGGCCCACTGTTCGCCTATATTTTTAGCTTCACCGCAAGTGTGCGATTATACGTTATCGAATAGGGTAGCAAGGTCGTATCCACAGAGACTAATAAATTAATATGCTAAGTATTTAACCAAAATAGTCTTATTTTTATTTAGACGATCGAAATTTGATGATTGTTGTTTTGAGATTAAGACAATTTAAATCACTAAAACACAAGAATAAGATAGCACAAATGAAAGAAGTATCAAGATGATGTAATGGATTTCGAGTTAAGGTTTCGATTAATAGTCCTCTTATTGTCGGTTTAATCAAGCCATGTTATTATCAATATTCCTATAACACGATCACAAAACTATTTTATCCTCCCTCTCGAGATGTATATAAAATGTAGATTGAAATACTTATGCTAGCATCTCTACTCAACATAAAGCTTTCAACTCCCAAAAGCACAAAAGATCAAATATCCTCACAAATATTTACAAACCTCTCGATTCATGCAAATATTTGTGTCAAGTATTCAAGATCTAATATTGAAACTCATCTCTCAAATTATGAATCAATATATCAAACAAGTTAAATCATTGATCAAGTGATAAAACAAGAATAAGCTCAAAATACTCAAATAGGCTTCAAGATAATAACTTCAACTAAGATTAAAATATCCAACAAGAGTTCATTAATCTACTTCCAAAACCCGAAATCACAAGAGTTTAGCTACACATGATTAAACAACTTATACACAAAGTGTTCAAAGTCCTTACAATTGAAAATAAAAGATTGAAACTAAAAGAGAAACAAGAAAACTTAGGAGCGTCGACAATCTCTCGATATATCTCCATTCTTCAAGCTTGATGCAACCCGATTGTCTCCTTGATGTCTCATTCCGAGAGTTGACTCTTGTCTTGTGTTGTAGATCCCAAAAATGCCAGAATCTCCTTGTGTGCGCCCTAAAAAAGCCTTTTTATACCCCCCATCAAGTTTAGGGCTTAATCTTTGCAGATTATGGGATTCAGTAGAGACACGCACGGGTGGTGCGCCACGCACGGGTTACCCGTGTGCCACCTCTTTGGAATAACCCAACTCTCTGTAGGGGCGCACGGGTGGTGCGTAGGAGCACGGCCTACCCGTGCGCCACTCCGGTGAGATAATTCGATCCTTTGTAGGACGCACGGAGGTGCGCCCATGCATGGGCTACCCGTGCGCCATCCGCAGCCTCCAATAATCCTTATACGAGGGTGCACGGGTGGTGTCTTGAGGCACGCCCAACCCGTGTGCCCCTGCCTCTTTAAAAGAACGCTTAACTTTCGCTCTTTTAGGCTTCACTTTTCGTATATCCACTCAATTCTCCGTGTTTCCACTTTGCTTTCCTCGTATTCGTATTCAATTAGCTTCAAATATCATGAAATTCCTACAAAATAAGCAAAGTGTAATATCTTTTCCACAAGGAGTGAATATGTACATTTAACACGAGTATATGCATGTTTACTCATCATTAAAGCTCAAAATACGCCTCAAAAATACATGCAAAACCCACGCCTATCAAAATCCCCCAAACTTAAATCTGTTGACCGCCCCGATCAACAATATTTAGAACACGATAAAGCACAACAGGAGATAAAGATAAGCGCACAAGAGAATCCACAAGAAAATCCATATTGTTCGTCATGAATGCCGAGTACAACTCAATCAAGCCTCAAATATCTAATCAAAGAACACGCCTCAAATAAAACAAAGTGAAATGCTCAATTCCAACTCTCGAAGTTAAGTGTATACTCTCATCTCACGAGGATATAGGACGTGTTTACGCTCAAATCAATTCGATGTCGCAAAATTGCCATAGGCTTGCAATTCGTCTCATATCTCCGCCACTAAAGTGTATGCAATTTGTGAATCATAAAGGACTTTCTCATTTGGTTGTAATGAAGGCTCTTTGGTTTGGGTAGGAAATTTTGGATAAAGTGACTCAAACTCAGTATATACACCTATGAGCATATCAATCATTTTCATTACAATCCCATATGCTCTCCAATCATCCCTCATTTTTGTCAACTTCATTTATCTCCATTTCCTTTCTTTCTTTTGAGAATCGCCTTCATTTCACAATCCTTCGCCCCCAAGTTTATCAACTTCATATTTTTTTTTTATTTAACCAAGTACGCCCAAGTATCTTATTTTCCAATTTCCACTCATTCAACCTCATTCATTCCTCTTTTACTCAACGTTATACACTCGAGTTTAAAGTGATGGATATATATTAAGATCAATGGTTAAATTTTGTGGTTATCAAAGAAATAGGCTATAGGCCCAACTTGGCTAACTAGGAGTTTTCAACATTTTTAGGTAGGCAAAAGGTTTGAAAGGCTAGCAAATATGGCCTTTAATCACATTCACAATTCACATACACACGTGGCCTTGACAGAGATACCCAAGCAAGTTCTAGAATTTTAATCAACATGAATGATACACTCAAATTACAACAAAGACTGCACAAGATATAAGTAGTAAAGGCTCAAAGCTCACGAGCTTGTCAAAATGTAATTCAAAGCATCACACCAAGTTTTCATATTAACATGCTCAAAGTTATCTATTCAAGGCTCAATCCACTCATAACCAACATCCAATCCCAACAATATGAATTCTCAATCAACACACAACAACAAGTTGCAACATGCTTGGTCAACTCACTCTCTAACCACTACGAAAGCAATAGACGTGCTAAAAGCTATAAACATGCTCTAATGCAAATGCAACCTACGAGTGCTCTAATGCAACTATATGAAAACATGAAATGCATGACTAATTTTTTTTTTTGTATCCACACTTTTCATGTATTAAAATGCTATCTCTCCCCCAAACTTGAATGAAATTATAGTGTCCTAAGGGGAAAAATAGAATTTCAATAACAAAAAGTGGGGATATACTCGAATCGGCGGGCGGTGGTGGGAAGTGGCCTTGAGAAATATGCCACATTTGTAGCTGTTGGAGCACTTGCCACGTCTCCTCATAACGTAGCTCAGATTGCTCATTTGAACGCGAGAAAATCAGCCCTATGTTGCTCCTCAAATCCTCTCCTTGCCGCCTCAACTCTTCTTCTTGCCGCCTCAAGTTCTCCCAAACGCATAAAACATGTCTTGAAAATCGGTGCCGCTGGGGTCCTCCATTTGTGAGAAGGACCGGGCGATCCCCGCTTTGGGAATGTTGGGGGTAATCGCCTCCGTGTGAGGACTCGGGTATATCATACCCAATTTGGGGGTGATGAGGTTCCATCCCCATTTCTCGGCCATGAATCGCATCCTCCTCCGCCACCATATCCTCTTCATCCAAGAAACCTTCAACTCTACGCCTCTTTCGTGCCTCTATAGCCTCGATTCGGTTATGTGCGTCGAGTTCATTAGGAAGTTGGTGGTGTCCGTTAATGTATCGCGGTGGTGTAAGACGGGTTAGGCAAGCGGAAATGCAAGACCTTTCTTTTGTAGAAGCACCAATCTGTTGTCTTCGTTGGCTATGAACTTCATGTGGTGCAACGATGCCAAATTAACCAGTGCTGCCGGGATAGGCTCCAAGCCTTGGAAATCGACATTGAAATGCGGGCAATAGGGGTAATGAGGCCCCTATCGAAATTGTACCCCCTTCCCGCCTAGCTAACTATTCGATTTGCTCGGCAAAATTGACGGCGGTGTTGTAGGGGTGTTTGTGACCATACACCAGAGGAGATAGAGTTCCTTAGTCATCATCCCTCCAATGTTTTCTCGGGCGAACACGGAGGATGCAACGCGTTGAATATACCGGAAAAGCGGATTCCGGATCAATGAGGCTTTGGCGGTCGCGCGGCATACAACATCGGCCCCGTTTGTGGTGTTTCCACAAGCATTCTCAGTCGTATTGATCATAATGAGGCATCGGCGGGTACGGCGTTTGTTGGGACCTCGAAAATGGTGCTCAATTGGGTCATGACGTTGTCTCTGAGACATTCCCCAATGAAACTTTATCATATACGGTTCAAAGGTCCCGCCTTGTTTGAGTACTTCCACGGTACTCAAGAACTCCAATGTATACTTTTTAAATGTCGGCCACCTTCGGCTCATGAAGTTCATCCATCCTACCTTGGTGAAAAGACGCCACACGTCCTCATGTATCCCCAAATTTTGGGTACAATCATCATCGGCGTAGCGAGATGGAGATATTTGGCGACCGATCAAGCGATTCCATCGCTCAAGATCATCGGCATTTGTCAAGTTGACCCCATATGCCTCTGGACTGTTTTGGTCGACCTCCGGGCGGTGCCCGCCGGCGTTGTGCCCCGCGTGCACGTCTCCTTCCACCCGGGGTTTCTTCGCTCGCCATGAAGAGTTTGTACTGAAATACATTTCATTAGCATCCCAATATCATCAATGGCAACAACAAAATAGGGGATTAAAGCTAACATATTGGGTGATGCAAATTCACTTGCCCACGTTACTTTTGATCGATCAACTACCCCAAGCAAGCAAAAATTATGGCCATTCTAGACAAGTATTAGCTTAAACAATCATTGGCCATGCCTTACTCATCAACAATTCATCCTAAATCTCCTCAATTACACAAGCCCGCAAGGTGTTTGATAATTTGCCTCAAAGAATAATCCACATAATTCATAGCAAAAATATCAAAATAAACACCTACCATGCTCCCTAATACATAATTGACAACGAATTGACAAGGAGAGACGGTGTTCTTTAGGAATTCTCTAAGTTAAACTCGGAGTGGATGATTTGAACCCTAGGTGCTTGTGCTCACAATTCTTCAAGTAAATTTGAATTCGATGTAAAGTGAAGTCTAATTGTGGTGGGGAGGGGTTATGTGGACGAATTTGAGTGAAAACTTGGAGAAATTTCGAAAACAATGGAGGATTAGGGCGTGCGCGCGAGTTGGAGGGTTTTGAATAAGAAGAACAGGTTTAAAACTGTCCAATTTATCCCTCTTCTGCATGGCGCACGGGTGGTGCGTCGAAGCACGGGCTACCCGTGCGCCACCCCGTAAACTTCCTCAACTCTCTGCAGGCGCACGGGTGGTGTGCCAACCCACGAGCTACCCGTGCGCACTTTGTCAACAGTGATTGAGAAATGTTTTTTTTTAATAAAACACACAAAAATTGAAACGAAAACACACAAATCACACTCATTAATAAAAACACGCATGTCAAATCACTTCAATCACACAAATTTGAAACTAAACACACACAAAAATGAAAGTCTATATGAAAACCGTTGGGTTGCCTCCCAACAAGCGCTATATTTAACGTCTTTAGCTTGACGCCTTTTAATTCGATTATGATCTTTGCGAAATGAGGCTTGTCACCTCATCGTGCGTTTTCCATGCCAATCCCACTCACTTGGATTTACACCTCCCTTGATCATTGCTAAAGGAGGTTTTTCATGTTTGTCAACTATTCATGCGTTCTCCTCCTCATCGTGTGAATGGTACGTGCACGCTCTTGGTTCCACATTAGGCTTTTTATGCCTTTCCTTCTTCTTCATTGATAATCCCCTGCATATTATCTTTAGAATGCACACAATTATTCAAACTATTAGCTTGAGTACGGGAATTAGCAATTTTTGTTGTTTTACAACCATTAAAACCATCATGTCTTTTCACATTCGAAAAATGGAAAATGAAATATGCTCATCATCAACTTGTAATGTAAGCTCCCTTTCTTCACATCTATTAGTGCTTCGCGGTTGCCAAAAATGGACGTCCGAGTATAAGAGGGGTGTCAACATCCTCATTCATATCTAGCACTAGAAAATCTACGGGAATATGAATTTATCGACTTTTATGAGCACATCTTCTAGTATCCCGTTGGATGTACGAGTGATCTATCCGCGAGTTGTAGGGTGACCGTGGATGGTCTCACTTCTACGAGTCCAAGCTTCCCGAGAACGGACAAAGCGGCATCAAATTGATACTAGATCCTAGATCACAAAGTACATTATCAAAGAAAATATCGCCTATTTGCGGTATTTTCCTTTGTATGAGTGCGCTACATTCTTCCGTCAAGTTGACAATCCCATTCTCCGCCCATTTGTTCTTGTTGGACATCGCTTCCCCTAAAAACTTCGCATAATTTGGCATATGTTTCATTGCTTCTGCAAAAGGAACGTTAATGTGCAATTTTTAAACATGCCCACAAATTTAGCAAATTGACTATTTGATTAGTCTTGTGAAACAATCGGAAAAGGGAAGAGGAATATTATATTTCAACAAATTAGAGTTAGGATACGATTCACGTTTCTTGGCTCTTTTTTGTTTATCTATTTGTTGCTCGGTTCCTCCTTTAACTTTCATATTGCCTTGGGCGTCGTTTCTGTCATTTCCCTGAATTTGAATGGTAGGTTCGGCAACACACACGACCTGGTCGTGCATTGATACACGAGTCGTGCGTGATTCTGACGTCACACCAATATCAACATTTTCAGACTCTTCATTCTCTTTTCCACCCCACACATGGATAGCATTGCAATGTTCCCGGGTTGGCCGACGTCCGTGTTGCTTTGAAATTGACCCTTTTGATGTTGACTGACTCCCACAATTGCAGCCAATTGACCCATTTGAGTTTCAGATTCTTTATTGAGCTTGTCACTTGTTGTTCTAATTTATCCATCCTAAGGTCTTGGTTAGCGATGTGGCTCCTCGTTTCATTCATGAATGCATTAGATTGATTTATGAATGATGTGAGTGTATCTTCCAACGACGATTTGCCTTCCCATTTCCGCCTCCACTTGAAGCATTGAATCCGGTGGAGGTTGTAACACATTCTTGGTATTTGCGCACGAAAATTTTTCATGATTTCTCAACCCTGGATGGTAGTGCGTTGGGTTTGAATTATTCAGGAAATTGTTGAAATTCCGGTTATCCATATAATTTACCTCTTCCATCGGATATAGAAGAGCTTCACTACCCGTGCTCGTGCCTGCTTCTGGCCCCTTCGTAAATACACTCAATTGAGTTGTCAAAGCCGCTACTTGTGCCGTCAATGTTTTAGTTGGGTCCGAATCCGAGATTTCGGCTACTCGTTGTACATTGGATCTTTCAGATGGCCACTGGTAACTGTTCATGGCCATCTCCTCAAGAAGATTTAATGCATCTTGTGGAAACCTTGCCAACAATGCTCCTCCCGCTGCGGCATCTACAAATGCCCTCGTTTGTCCCATTAAACCATTGTAGAAGAAGCATAATCTGTTGATCTTCCTCGGAAACCCATGTTGTGGACATCTTCGTAACAGATCCGGAACCTTTCTCAAGCCTCATACAAAGGCTCGAGTCGAACTATCGAATTGAGTAATCTCGCTTTTGAACGCAAAGTTTTGCTCGGTGGAAAGAATTTAAACAAGAACTTTTGGCTCGATTCGTCCCATGTGCTTACACTGCCTTGCGTCAAAGTACCCAACCAATTTCTCGCCTTATGCCTTAAAGAGAATGGGAATAGGCAGCGATCTTATGGCGTCATCCGAGACTCGTTCATTTTAATCGTATTGCATATTTGGATAAAATGTGCAAGGTGAGAGTTAGGATCTTGATTTGCAAACCCCAAACTAATTCTGTTGCACCATATTGATTAGTGCCGGTTTGAGCTCGAAGTTGTTGGCATTGATAGGAATATGGGCAATACCACCGTAATTACGATTCGTTTGTGGTCGAAAGTAATCACGAATGGCTTCTTTGTTGAACCGGTATCGGTAACTCGTTTCCACCATTTTTGGCGGTATTGGTAACTCATTCAAATCCCCATTATCGGATTGTGTTGTCTTTCACCCCGTCTAGTGGTAGATCGATTCTCCTCGCGAAAGCCTCAACTTCCGGTATGAGCGGTATTAAGTCCCCCGCCTAGAGCGCGTGTTCATACACTATCCGGACCAAACTAGAAGAAACAAGTCAAATAATGTGGAATTAAAATCACACCAAAACAAAATAAATAATAAAAAAATTTCTAAATTAAGAATAATTCTATCTATCGCAATATTAGCACCATTAATTGTATTAGTCCCGACAACGGCGCCAAAAACTTGTTCGCCTATATTTTTAGCTTCACCGCAAGTGTACGGTGTACGTTATCGAATAGGGTAGCAAGGTCGTATCCACGGAGACTAATAAATAAATATGCTAAGTATTTAACCAAGATAGTCTTATTTTTATTTAGACGATCGAAATTTGATGATTGTTGTTTTGAGATTAAGACAATTTAAATCACTAAAACACAAGAATAAGATAGCACAAATGAAAGAAGTATCAAGATGATGTAATGGATTTCGAGTTAAGGTTTCGATTAATAGTCCTCTTGTTGTCCGGTTTAATCAAGCCACGTTATTATCAATATTCCTATAAGACGATCACAAAGCTATTTTATCCTCCCTCTCGAGATGTATATAAAATGTAGATTGAAATACTTATGCTAGCATCTCTACTCAACATAAAGCTTTCAACCGCCAAAAGCACAAAAGATCAAATATCCTCACAAATATTTACAAACCTCTCGATTCATGCAAATATTTGTGTCGAGTATTAAAGATCTAATATTGAAACTCATCTCTCGAATTATGAATCAATATATCAAACAAGTTAAATCATTGATCAAGTGATAAAACAAGAATAAGCTCAAAATACTCAAATAGGCTTCAAGATAATAACTTTAACTAAGATTAAAATATCCAACAAGAGTTCATTAATCTACTTCCAAAACCCGGAAATCACAAGAGTTTAGCTACACATGATTAAACAACTTATACACAAAGTGTTCAAAGTCATTACAATTGAAAATAAAAGATTGAAACTAAAAGAGAAACAAGAAAACTTAGGAGCGTCGACAAACTCTCGATATATCTCCGTTCTTCAAGCTCCGATGCAACCCGATTGTCTCCTTGATGTCTCCTTCCAAGAGTTGACTCTTGTCTTGTGTTGTAGATCCCAAAAATGCCAGAATCTCCTTGTGTGCGCCCCGTAGAAAGCCTTTTTATACCCCCATCAAGTTTAGGGCTTAATGTCAGTTATGGGATTCAATAGCAGAAGACGGGTGGTGCGCCACGCACGGGTTACCCATGCGCCACCCTACCGGAATAACCGAACTCTCGTAGGGCGCACGGGTGGTGCGTAGGAGCACGCCTACCCGTGCGCCACTCCGGTGAGATAATTCGATCCTCTCAGGGGACGCACGGGTAGTGCGCCCATGCATGGGCTACCCGTGCGCCATGTTGCAGCTCAATAATCCTTATACAGGGGTGCACGGGTGGTGTCTTGAGGCACGCCCAACCCGTGTGCCCCTGTCTTTTCCGTAAACGCTCAACTTTCGCTCTTTTAGGCTTCACTTTTCGTATATCCACTCAATTCTCCGTGTTTCCACTTTGCTTTCCTCGTATTCGTATTCAATTGGCTTCAAATATCATGAAATTCCTACAAAATAAGCAAAGTGTAATATCTTTTCCACAAGGAGTGAATATGTACATTTAACACGCAGTATATGCATGTTTACTCATCATTAAAGCTCAAAATACGCCTCAAAATACATGCAAAACTCACGCCTATCACCCACAAAGAAAGAAATTCCACTATGTGAAATATTTTTACAATCGCATAGACATTATCTTTCCTACACTCTTACAAACATTTGACTAACTCATTACCCCACACTCTTACAAACCTTTGACTAACTCACGCCTCTCTCCCAACTCTATATACTAGAGAATACAATAAAGAATTTTAATTAGAGTCAAACAACAACAACAACAAACTAAGCCTTAATCCCACTATATGGGGTCGGCTATACGGATCATATCACACCAATGCTTACGGTCAAAAACCATATTTTTATTTATTTCTAGATATGCCACATCTTTTTAATAGTTTCTTTCCAAGTCTTCTTAGGTATTTCTCTACCTCTTTTTGATTTGGGTGAGTGATTCCCGCCTTCTACGCATTGTACAAGTGCATCTAAAGGTCTCCTATAAACATGTCAAAACTATCTTAATCGTGTTTCTCTAAATTTCTCATCTATTTGTGCTACTCCCACTTTGTTTCTAATGTGTTCATTTCTTATTCTATCTAATTTAGTGTGTCCGCATATCCACATTAATATTTTCATCTCTACTATCTTAGTCCAAGTTGCGACGATAATCTAGAGAGTGGGTGAATAGATTATGCCGATTTTCCATTTTATGCCCTCTTTTTCAAATGTGAAGATGATAACAAAAATGTAAGTGCGGAAAATAAACAACACTCGATGATTTATAGTAGTTCAACCCACCTAGGGCCTAATCTACTACCACCCCGACATTGGTATATCCAAAGTGGATTTCAAAAAGAAAAAGAATTTTATTAATAGTTACCAAAACTATTACACCACCACCCTCGAAGATTACCACAATCTTCTTACAACACCTTCAAGTAGATTACCACAATCTTCCTTCACCTATGAAGAGTACCACACTCTTCAACACCTAAGATCGCCCAGTGTGTTCTTACCACAAGAACACTAACAAGGATATCTTGTTTTGGATGATAGAAAATTCAAGATTACAACTAAATCGAAGTATACAAACTTTAAGTGCAAGTGTAATCAAGAATAAAAAGCCTAGACCTCAACATGTGCAAGTGCAAGAACTTAGGTTATTACAACAAGAATGTAAAATATGAAAGCTTGGAGAATTTGCAGATTTTTCTTGTTGTGTGTTTGCTTGTGTTGTTGTGTTTGTTGCTACAAATTTTCTTCTATTTATAGGAAAGTCTTCACAAACATAGGCTCCTCCATATCCACTTTTGTCTACAAAAAGAAGATCACAAAATGTAGAAATATTGTACAAAATTGTTAAAGTGAATCTTGCAGATAATGGATGTCCAACGGTTTGAATTTTGCTATCAAAAACATAGATCGACCAGTTGCTATGTAGAAATTTTGAACGTTATAAAGTAGATCGTGAGATGCGGACACCAGATTAGGAGGGTCGACCGGTCGGGGGTGGTCGACCAGGTCGGCCATTGTTTGGACCGGTCCCCCTCCCCAATTTTTCAAGCTGGAGTGTTCTGTTTCATTTTGCATTCTTTTCAAGTACCGGTCGACCTCTTGTTCGATCGGTCGACCACCGATAGTTTTTCAAACTTCTCATTTCTATTTCAAAAATCATCTTGATCACGGGATGCACTATAGTACACCGGTTGGCCTTAAAATAGAAGTGTTGTCCATTTTTGGCAAAAATAAACTTCAAGAAATACTCCAAAAAATTAGTAAAAATATTTTAAATCATTTGGGAGTATTTGGATAATATTTGAAAACATTGTTTTGGTGTAAAAACACATTTAAACAAAATCATCAAAAATCTTGATAAAAATATTTATCTAACAAACTCCCCTTTTGTTGATTACAAACCAAAACAATTTTACGAGATTGATTTATGATCGCAGAATTCTTACCGCAAACGTATGGTGTCAAGTTTTAGTATAGGTTTTGGAAGTAGGGTTATCGTCTCCAAAAGAATTATTATCAAATTTTATACTAAGTACTATAATTAAAATAGCTTAATTCTTTCTAGGAATCGAAAAGAGATGGATTATTGTTAACCTAAAAATAAAACTAAAAATAAGCAAACAATTGGTTCGACAATTAATCAAACACTTAAGATATGAATTCTAGAGGGTTGATTTCACCTAGTTATCCCCTATGTTCTCAATCCATTTTATTAATCACAAATTATCAATCTATAAGTCAATATTCCTACCAGTTATCACTTCCTCTCTCGAGTGCCAAGTGATTCTAGGTTCTAATTACGATTCCGATATCTCTATAAAAATCATAAATTAAACCCTAATACGCTCAATGAATATTCTTTTATAGGCTTCAAAAGACTCATAAATCTCTCGGTTCTATGAAACCCACAGGTTGTCCTATTCTATGGCCAGGCATTCAATTACCTCTCTCGGCGTCAAATCAAACACGCCAAACAATCTAAACTATTGATCGGATAATCTAGATGCAATCAAATCAAATAGCACAAATAGATTAATAATATGCGAATTTCATAAACGAAATCAAAACATAGGTTCAAACGTAAGTAACATCAATCCCTAGAAATATGGGTTTAGCTTATAATGGATGTACAAAAACTCATAAAGAAATAATTATACATCTCAAAAAATCGACAAAGAAAAGCAAAGAAAGAATTGAGAAGAAAAGAGAAGGAGTTCTCTCTCGTGTCCCAAACGAGAAGTGCCTCCATTCCGTCCCGAACCCTAGCTCGTGTCTCTTGCCTTGCGTTGTGCTTAAAATAATATCTCGACCCCTTTTACTTTCATGACTTCTCGTATTTATAGCTTGAAACCCTCAAAAATCCGTCCGAAAAGGCCCAAAATTAGGTCATCCACGTTCAGGCTCAGATCGCGCGCCGCCCCCAATCACGCGCGCTCATCGTGCGCCTACTCGTCGTCTTCGCTGGTCGTTGGAGCCGGCGCTATGACCAGCCAGCCCTTGGGCGTTGCGGTGCCCAAGCTTTTCTCATGTTGATGTTGTCGATCTCGTCTTTGCAATGCTGCGAATGGCGCGTTGCAAAGACGCCGCCGCATCACACCTCACGCTCAGGGTGTATATTCGGGCATTGCAGCCCTTGCTTTGGGCACCGCAGCACCCCTCCTTCCCCTGCGCGCCTTTGTTCGATTTTCGACCCCCGCACTACGGCGGGGGTTTTGGCGCTCGACGCTTCGTCTCTCGCGATATTTTTCCATTTTTTCGCTTCTAAAATGCGATCTTCACCTCCCAAACACATTTTTCATCGTTTTTGATCAATTTCGGCTTCCAAGATTAGTCCCGACTCTCAAACGACACTAATTATATAAATTTGACTCAAACGACACTAAAAATACTTGAAAACAACACAAAATTCTAGTTTAGAATACTCAATACATTGGTATAAAACCAACTTAACAAATACCCCAAACTTAGACGTTTGCTTGTCCTCAAGCAATTACTGGACTCTAAAAATCGACAAACATGAAGGAAACAAAAATAAAGACGATCGACTCAATGGACTAATCGCACAACTTCACAACCAAACTCATTCGTCAAATTTCGTTTCACTATCAATCAAGCATGTATTTTCACAATGTTATCCGAGGTGGAATGTTCATGCCAACTCCGTTTTCATTATCCAGATAGATTCACGAAATCAAGTGTTTTCAAAATGATCCATTTTTTGAATATAGAGATGAGATGCTTACCGGACTCAATAGGCTTGTCTTTCACACTAATCTCCACTAATGTAGGCTAATGTAACACAAGGATCAATAGGACTTTTAAAGCTTGTAATGTGGGCTTAGGGTAAGGTAGAAAAATATGGGATTAAGTGGCTCAAATCACCCAAACACACAATTATTACTTCAAATCATCAATAGACAACCACCCTTCACCTTTTTGACATCCCCAATGTTTATGAACCTTCAATCCCGCTGATTGTTTCTCATTTTTTTCATTTTTTCATATTTTTTTTTTTTATTTTTCAGACCCCAAACTTATTCTTTTACATTGGCTTTCATATTTTCTTTTCTCGGGCAACTTCATTCAATTAAATACATACTCTTTCTCATTATACCCTCCTCAACCTTCAACATTTTTCTATACTTTGTGTGTATGAGTGATGGGTAATTAGAATATTCATATTTAGGCTGTGGATATTAGATTGGTTGCCAAAGAAATGGGTTTATACGGCTCAAAGGGGGACACTAGGGAAAACATAATACAAAGGTGGGCATTTTAGGCTCTGGCTTGTTCAAAGATGGCATAAATCACTTCCTTAATGTTACTTCACCTAGGATTTCGCCTCGACTAGTGATTAGACAAGTTCTAGAATCCGTGGGATCATAAAAGAAACACTCAATCGCATAAACCATCCCCAAATAAATCAACAGAATTAAGCACATAGATGGAATCGATGGAAAGAAGAATAGATCACGGTTCAAACACATGCTCATTTGACCGTTCAACTCATATTCAACAAATTCACTTAGTAATGCGGTTTCACAGTTTACATACGCCCGACTCGACTTCAGACTTTTTTTTTTGTTTTTGTTTTGACTCAATACTTGACTCGAAGAATAAAAAAAAGAAACAGATCGCACCCTCCCAAACTTAAAACGACATTGTCCCCAATGGAGAGGTGGGAAAAAGGACTTTCTGGTAACCGAGGAGCGAAGGCTCCTTAAGTCATGTGGTACTACTATGTGTATGAGGTGTCTCGTATAAGCTCACGGTGCATCCTAGCGCACAAGCCCATGGATGTTGGATACTCCGAGGTGTGGTCTTGTTCTTCCCCTTCCCTCGCCTTGGCCCGGTCCTTTTTGGTTTTGCATCGTGTAACCTCGCAAGGTAAACAAGAAAACAAAACTCGTGGAACCAAGGAACTCGGTTATGGGTGAGAAATCGAAAATCAAAGCATATTTATAATGCACCCAAGCAAAAAAATATAATGCCATGTCAAGAAGATAAACAAAGATAAACATAGAGGTGCAAGATGGCACTAGACAATGTGAAAGCTGTCATTGTGGCATTTCATCAAACACCTCATATGCATGAATTTGGGAAAAGATGTTAAATGCAATGGATAGCTCAATTCAATCCCAAAAATCAACACCAAACCAAAGTCTAGCATGAGCAACCAATCCACAATCCACAAATCAACAACAATTATTCTAGCACTACTACAATCCAGTCACACCAAAAATCACAAGATGGGAAAACATGGGGTGGGGTTTGGAAGTGCAAACTTACGAAATAATGAGTGCATGAGATGAAGATGGTGTGTGTGGTGTTATAATGCTCCTTTGTGAAGATGGAGTGGGATAAGTGGGATTTGCACAAATAAGAGGGGTGGGATGTGATGCAACTTACTACTCCTAAGAATGCAAAAACTTAAAAATAAAAACAACTACTAAACTAAATTAAAACTAAGAAAGCAATAAAAGGGGCTTGGGTTGCCTCCCAAGAAGCGCTAAGTTTGATCTTGACCGGACTTTGTCGATTCTCCTCAAGTTGGGGCTCCAATAGGCATGTTATCCACATTTCCTTAGAAACTCCCCAACCTCCAATGTCTTGACTATATTCCCAACCATCCGCTTTACCATCTTTTAATTCAAATTTTAGCATGTTGGTTGGATGGATGGTGAATACAACTTTCTCCCGATTTACCTACAAAGTGAGCTCCTCTGTTTCTACATCGGTCATAGCCCGTGATGTGGCTAAAAATGGTTGCCCAAAGATGATAGGTATTTTTTGTCCTCATTCGCATCCAACACTACAAAATCCATAGGAAAAACAAATTTATTAATTTTTACCAATACATCTTCAATGATTCCCCACCGATAGGCGATGGATCGATCAAAGAACCGCAAAGTGATATTGGACGGCTTCACCTCCCCGAGCCCAAACTTCATCACACCGAGAAAGAGATATAAGATTCACACTAGACTCAAGATCACAAAGTGGTTTCTCAAAGAAAACTCCTCCAATAGTACAAGGAATAGTAAAAATCCCCTGGATCCCTCATTTTCTCGGGCGTTTACTATGGACTATTGCACTACATTCCTCTCTCAACTAGACAGTTGTTAAGTTGGTTTGTTACCAATATATTGAGTGCGCTAGACTAGGATTTTGCGTTGTTTTCGGGTATTTTAGTGTCGTTTGAGTCGAATTCATGTAGTTAGTTGTTGTTCGTGAGTCGGGACTAATCTTGGAAGTCGAAATTGGGTAAAAACGATGAAAAACGTGTTTGGACGATGAAGATCGCATTTTAGAAATGGAAAAATGAAAAATTATCGTAAGTGACGATGCGCCAGCACGGGGTCAAAAAGGGTACAGCGGAGCAGGCGGTGCGCGCTACAAAGACGCGAACGAACAGTGGATGATGATAATTGGGCGCCGCAAAGACTAGACCAAGCGGGCTGCAGCGCGCTACTGCCAAACAACAACAACGAGATTTACAGGCGCTTGTTGCACCGCGTGCATATACAAAGCCCAGCAGAGACATTCAGAGCGCCGGTGCAAGTCGGTAAGAGAAAGCAGTAATGACGTCCCAAAGCGCGAAAGCAGCGTGCGACTTTAGTGCCGCAGCCAGCGCGACACGGGCCTAAACGTGAGGTATTTTTGGGCCTTTTGACGGTTTTTCAAGTGCTTCGACTTATAAATACACCTCGAAATCGTGCGGGAAGGGGGTCGAGCATTATTTTAAGCACAACACAAGGCAAGAGACTCGAGCTAGGGTTCGGGACGGCAATTGGAGGCACTTCTCGTCCCGGATACTGAGAGAGAATTCTTCTCTTTTCTTCTCAATTCTTTCTTTGCTTTTCTTTGTCGATTTTTGAGATGTATAATTATTTCTTTATGAGTTTTTATACATCCATTATGAGCTAAACCCATCTTTCTAGGGGAATGATGTAACTTACGTTTGAACCTATGTTTTGATTCCAGTTTATAAAATTCGCATATTATTTAATCTATTTGTGCTATTTGATTTGATTGCATCCGGATTATCTAATCAATAGTTTTGATTGTTTGGCGTGTTTAATTTGACACTCGAGAGAGGTAATTGAATGTCCGGCCGTAGAATAGCACAACCTAGGGTTTCATAGAATCGAGATATTTACGAATCTTTTGAAGCCTGTGATGGAATATTTATTGAGCGTATTAGGGTTTAATTTATGATTTTTATAGAGATATCGAAATCAGAAATTGGAACCTAGAATCACTTGGCACTCGAGAGAGGAAGTGATAAACGATAGGAATATTGGCTTATAGATTAATAACTTGTGACTAATGAATGGATTGAAAACATAGGGGATAACTAGGTGAAATCAACCCTCTAGAATTCATCTTCTACGTGTTTGATAAATTGTCGAACCAATTATTAGTTTTATTTTTAGTTTTATTTTTAGTTTAATAAATCTTCATCTCTTTCCGATTTCTAGATAGAATTAAGCTATTTTAATTATAGTACTTAGGATAAAATTCAATAACAATCCCTGTGGAGACGATAACCCTACTTTCAAAACCTATACTAAAACTTGACACCGTACGCTATGTAATAATTTCGCGATCAAGTTTTTGGCGCCATTGCCAGGGGATTGATTTATCCAATTTTAAACTAATACTATTACAACATAGTGTTAATACTAATCTAGACTAGTTTAGGAATATTAATTTCGTTGTTCTCATTTGACTTGTCTGTTTATACGAGATTCCAAAGATATTAATTTGCTTCCTTTTGATCCAGAGATTTAAAGGACACTTCGAGCAATCCGAGTAGCAAAGCAAGCAGAGAATCGAGCAATGGCGGAAGGCGGGGAATATGAGAACACCGAAATGGGTCGTGAATGTGCCACCACAGCCTGAGGCACTAGAAATGGCAATGGGATTACTTTTACGCGGCCGTGAACCATAATTACCCGCATTGTTCGCCAGCCCATTAATGCGAATAATTTTGAATTGAAACCGGGCCTCATAATCATGGTTGTCAGAATCGGTTGGGGGAGTCCAGTGGATGATCCGAATACACATCCGCCACATTCTTGAAATTTGCGACACCATCAAGATGAATGGTTTGACTTATGAGGCCATTAGATTGAGGCTTTTCCCTTTTTCACTCTAGGGATAAGGCCAGGCGGTGGTTCTGGGGCGTTCGCCCCGGGAGTATTACGAAATGGGATGATCTTACTCAAAAATTATTAGCAAAATGTTTCCCCCAAAGCCAAGACACTCCAACTAAAGAGCGAGATAGTCCAGTTCCAACAGATTGATTTTGAGTCGTTATACAAAGCTTGGGAGCGATTTAAAGATCTGTTGAGGAGATGCCCACAACATGGTTATGCAGATGGCGAGAGGGTTGAGTATTTCTACAATGGGCTGAATGGGCATACGTGAACGATACTAGATGTGGCATCGGGAGGTACATTGATGGCTAAAACACCGATCGAGGCCTTACTTCTACTTGAAGAAATGGCCACAAACAACTATCAATGGCCCTCCGAGAGATCGGCCGGCCGATTCTTGCCGGTGTTCTTGAGTGGATATAATGTCGGCTTTGGCGGCTCAAATCTCGAGTATGACAAAGCAATTAGCAATCATCAATAACGGCACACCATAGCAAGCCGCACTTCCACCCGCAGTTAGATTCACACGGCCGCCACTCACGAGGCCGAGCAAGTCAATTATGTGAATAACAGGGATTTTAATAAAAGAGGTAATTCATTACCAACTCACTATCACCCCGAACTTCGCAATCATGAGAATCTCTCTTATAGAAACAACAAGAACGTATTGAATCCACCTCCGAGTTATCCAAACCATCCGGTTCAATGCACTCGAGAGGTGAAAAAAGCGATCACTTGAAGAGATGCTCGGGTCATTCATTAGAGAGACCAAATCGAATTAATAGGAGTGAGACGCAGATTGATGGTTTGAATACTCGGATGAGCACAACGGAGAAGCATATTAGGTCGATCGAGACACAAATGGGTCGATTGGCTACGGTAGTGAATTCATTGCAGTAGAAGGAAAGTTTCCAAGTGACACGAGAGGTTAATCAGAGAGCATCGTAATGCGGTTTACGTGAAAAAGGAAGCAAAAATTCACTGCTCCCAAAGAATAGCCTATTTATGTGAAACCAAAGTGGAATTAAAGAAAATGAAGTTGGAAGAGTTTGACACCTGTCTATTTGTGAGAGGAATGCGGTCTGCAAAAGTTCGAGTAAACTACCTCGAAAATGAAGGATCCGGGGAGTTTTAGTATTCTTTGTACTATTGGAGGAGTTTCCTTTGAAAAGCCACTTTGTGATCTTGGGTCCAGTGTGAATCTTATATATCTCCATGATGTGACGAAGCTTGGGCTCGGGGAGGTGAAGCCGTCTATATCACTTTGCAGATTGTTGATCGATCCATCGCCTATCCGTGGGAAATCATTGAAGACGTGTTGGTAAGAATTAATAAATTTGTTTTTCTGTGGATTTTGTAGTATTGGACGCGAATGAGGAGAAAAAAATACCTATCATCTTTGGCGACGGTTTTTAGCTACAAAGACGAGCTTTGATCGATGTAGAAATGTGGTAGCTAACTCGGGTAAATCAAGAGAAAGTTGTATTCACCATTCATCCAACCAACATGCTAAAATTTGAATCAAATGATGGTAAGCGGATGGTTGGGAATATAGTCAAGACATTGGAGGTTGGGAAGTTTCTAAGGGCAATGTGGATAACATGCCCATTGGAGCCCCAACTTGAGGATGATCGACATAGTCCGGTCAAGATCAGAACTTAACGCTCTTGGGAGGCAACCCAAGCCCCTTTTATTGCATTCTTAGTTTTAATTTAGTTTAGTAGTTGTTTTTGTTTTTTCGAGTTTTTGCATTCTTAGGAATAGTAAGTTGCATCACATCCCACCCCTCTTATTTGTGCAAATCCCATATATCCCACTCCATCTTCACAAAAGAGCACTCTAACACCACACACACCATCTTCATCTCATTCACTCATTATTTGGTGAGTTTGCAACTTCCAAAACCACACCCCATGTTTTTCCCCATCTCGTGATTTTTGTGTGATTGGATTGTTGAAGTCTAGGATAATTGTTGTTGATTTGTGAATTGTGGATTGGTTGCTCATGCTAGACTTAGGCTTGGTGTTGATTTTGGGATTGAATTGAGTTATCCATTGCACTCACTATCTTTGCCCAAATTCATGCATATGAGGTGTTTGATAAAATGCCCCAATGACAATTTCACATTGTTTAGTGCTATCTTGCATATCTATACTTATCTTTTTGACATGGCACTATATTTTCTACTTGGGTGCATTATGTATGTACTTTGATTTTTGATTTCTCACCCATAACCGAGTTCATTGGTTCCACGAGTTTTATTTTCTTATTTACCTTGCTAGGTTGCAAGGATGCGAAGCAAAAAAGGGTCGGGCCAAGGCGAATGGGACGAACAAGACCACACCATCGGAGGCATACAACACCCATGAGCTTGTGCACCAGGATGCATTGTGATCTTATACGAGACACTTCCTACACGTAGTAGTACCACATGACTTAAGGAGCCTTCGCTCCTCGGCTACCAGGAAATTCGTTTTAAGTTTGGGGGCGTAGTCTGTTTTTATTCATCGAGTTGGGTCTTGAGTCCAAAAAAATTAAAATAAAAATGAAAAAAAGAGTCTAGAGTCGAGTCCGGGCATTTGTAAAATCGTGAAACCGCATGACTAAGTGAATTTGTTGAATATGAGTTGAACGGTCAAGAGAGCATGTGTTAAAGCGTGATTTAATCTTATTTCCATTAATTTCATCGATGTGCTTAACTATTGATTTATTTGGGGATGATTTATGCAATTGAGTGGTTCCTTTATGATCCCCCGGATACTAGAACTTGTCGATCACTAGTCGAGGCGAAATCCTAGGTGAAGTAACATTAAGGAAGTGATTTAGGCCATCTTTGAACAAGCCGAGCCTAAAATGCATACCTTTGCATTATAGTTTCCCTAGTGTCCCACTTTGAGCCTTATAAACTCGTTTCTTTGGCAACCAATCGAATACCCGTGAGCCTAAATGTGAAATACTAATTACCCATCACTCATACACACAAAGTATAGAAAAATGTTGAAGGTTGAGCAGGGTATGATGAGAAGGGTATGTATTTAATTGAATGAAGTTGACCGAGAAAAGAAAATATGAAACCCCATGTACTAGTTCGATCAATATTGTCGAATCTAATATATTTGTTAATTACTTGTAGGAAGTCAGAATATATATTTAATTAGGATTTAATAAATATAATTTTTCATATTTATACA
Source organism: Rehmannia glutinosa (assembly GCA_016081115.2). Taxonomy (NCBI): domain Eukaryota; kingdom Viridiplantae; phylum Streptophyta; class Magnoliopsida; order Lamiales; family Orobanchaceae; genus Rehmannia; species Rehmannia glutinosa. Next base: position 919,548 of record JABTTQ020001909.1, read on the forward strand.
TATAGATGTCTTGAAAATGAGTAAACTGTAATGTTGGACTAGGTTATAATGTGCCGAATATGAGTAACTAGCTTTAAAGTTTTAGGAAAGTTCCTTGTTTCCTAATATGAAACTTGGGGCCACAACAAAAGTCTAATATTAGTTGTTAATTTATATATCGCTAGGTAATGTGCTAAATATGTGAAATTAAATTGTGAAGTTATAGCTAAGCTAAGTTCCTAGTTAATTCCTAAATATGATACTTCGAGCCACCATAAAAGTCTAACAATGGAATTGCCTTTTATAGCTTGAAGTTAATAACCATTAATCAACTAAGAATTTTTTTATCCATGCATTCTTCTCAAAGACAAGAAGGGATAGGATATGAAGTACAAATAGATGAAGATGGTCATATCTTAGGTTATATAGTATAAGATTTTCAAGAATCCTTTTATGTAGAATATCTACTATATATATTATCAAAAAAAAAACCCGTTTTTTTTTTTTTTTTTTATCTTTTTAACTATATCGTTCAACCACTTTGTGCACAAAATCTTGGAAGTGATAAACTATAGTTATATATCCAAATCTCCCAAAAACAAGATAAAAATATCCTCAAAAGTGGGACAAAAAGGATTATATTGTTAATAAACTATTGCTTATAATTTACATCTACCTATATGTAAATTCGGATATGGCCACAACTAATATACACTAAATGTACATATAACCAAAGGATGAAATGGTCTCTTGAAATCAATACCCCACATATCAAACAATTCAACTTCAATTATATTAGTTAAGGGCATCTCATGTCTTCTAGAATCAGTTTCTATTCTTTAGCATATATCGCACTGATGCACTAATTTGAAGCAATCATTCAATATTGATGGCCAATAGAAACCCATTTGTAATATATTTGTTGTTGTGCGAGTTGCTTCGAAATAGTCTCCACTTGGTGATGGATGACACTGGATTAAAATGATTTTTCATTCTCTTGCAAAAGACATATCTTCTAACAATGGAATCGGCACATCTCTTAAACAATAAGATACCATCTCACATATAATAACGCACATCATGAAGGAATTTTTATCCATTGGTGATATGTTAAATCCATAAAAGTACCCATTTCACTAGCTAGTTCACAAGATCGCATACCATGGACAACCTACTTTAATTGACAAGACTAATTCGATTCTTTTTCCTTCTTGTATTTTAACTTGGACAGATGGTCCGAAACCACTTTCTCGCTTCTATTTGTCTTTTATTTCGATGTTGAATTCTTTCAAAAGGAGAATCCATCGAATTAGTCTAGGCTTGGTTTCTTTCTTCGTAAACAAATATTTAATTATTGTGTATCGTGTGCACTTCCGTGTTTGTTCCAATCAAATAAGAACGAGTTTTTTGAAGGTGAATACCACTACTAGAAATTTTTTCTATGTTGTGTAATTTTGTTGAGCTAGCTAGGTCAAGAATTTGGCTAACATAGTAAAAACATCGAAAAGCTTATACCATTTTTGCCCCAATGCCACACCCTCATCGAAATCACTTGCATCACACATTAACTCGAACAACCGATTCCAATCTAGGGCTTTCAATATTAGCTCACTTACCAAAGCCTGCTTTAATAACTCAAATGTCCGCAAATAATCGAGAGATGAAAGCAAACGACACATTTTTTTCTAATAAATGAGACAAATGCTATGAAATTTTTGAAATGTCTCATGGAATGAACCTCCTATAAAATCCAAAGATGCTAGAAAACTTGAATTACTTTTTCATTTGTTGGTGGAGGTAACTTCTCAATTGCTGCGACTTTTGTATGATGCACTTCCAAACCCGCAGAAGAACACGACAACCAAGAACAATGACATCATTTACCATTAAATGACATTTCTTCCAATTTAAAACCAAATTGGTTTTCTTACATCTCTGCAAAATCAAGATTAGATTATGCAAATAGTGTCAAAAGTATTACCAAAAATATAGAAAAATCATTCATGAACACCTCCATACGGTTTCTACTATGACATGAAAAATAAACATCATGCATCGCGAGAAAAGTGCATGTGCATTACACAATCCAAAGGGTAATCAATTATTCTTTATGGACATGTAAAATCAGTTTTCTCTTGATTCTCTAGTGCGTTAAAATTTGATTATATCCATAGTATCCATTAAGGAAGCAATAAATTCTTAACCTATTAATTGATCTAACATTTGATCCATGAAAATGAGAGAAAAGTGTTATTTACGAGTGGTAAAATTTAATTTACCTTAGCCAATACAACTTCGTCATCTTGTAACTACCCTAGTTGCAATTGTTTTATTTTTTTACACTTTAATGTTGTGATCCCCTTTTTGGATACAACTTGTATCGAACTAATCTAACTATTATCATAAATAGCAAAAATAATCTCATTATCTATTCATTTAAGAACTTCTTTCTTCCCTTCAAAAGAAAAAATAACTTCTTTCTTAATTGTTTCTTACATGATTGGATTTAGTCTATGTTGATGTTGCACAGATGGCTTACAATCATCTTCTAATAAAATTTTGTGTATGCGAGATAGATGGACTATTAATACCTTTTAAATTAGAAATTACCCAACCTACAACAGATTTATGCTCTTCCAACACTCTTAATAATTTTTCTAATTGAGTTGAGCAAGAGAAAAAAATGATTATCGGATAGGTCTCATTTGCACCCAAACATGCATATTAAATATGGTCATGAATCAATTTGCGTTCAAGAGAATCAGGCAGGGTCTCAGCTGACCCTGCCAACCGTGTGGCATTACACACGGTTTGGCCGTGTGGGGCCACATGGTCTGGACCAGTCGTGTGGCTCTTTTTATTTTCTTCATGCAACTCGACTTTTATCTCGTCTGTCAATTTTTCCTATGTTGCATCCGAAGCATATACATAATCCAAAAGGTCTTCATCATTGAAATTAATAAATTTTCCTTGTGACTCATGTGACTGCATTACACATACCTCTAATGCATCTTTATTCACTATCCGCTCGAACTGGTCATTTACACATTGTTTAATTGTATCCACCATACTCCACTGCTCCCTTTGATCATGAAACTTCATAGCTTTGTAAATCGAAAAGATAACATGCTCGTCATTAACTCTTAGGCTCCATTTAGATGGAATAATTTGAGCTATGGATTTCAAATCCGTAATAACAAATTAATTGAAGTTGTTTGGATGGAATCATTCTATAATAGATTTCAAATCCTTCCTATTTGGACTCATTTGAAATCCTTCTCTAAATTTTCTTCCCAAATCTAAATCATTCCATCCATATGCAACCTTAGTGTAATATTTTTTTAATATCAATTACAGCCCTCCCCATAGCCATAAAAGGTCAGCCTAAGATTAACGACACATTATATCTTCCTCCATATCTAAGAAAATAAAGTCTACCGGAAATACAAAATTTATCAATTTAACAAGCCCATCCTCAATGATTTCCTTAGCTTTTCCTAATCCCATCTTCTTGAAAATCGAAAGGCATCAAATTAATGTTTGCTCTCAAATCAATTTGCTATGTGAGATAACAATCGGAATGCCCAAAATATTTGAGATTTGTTGTGCAATTGACATATTGTATTTGGGTTGAAACTAGCTCTTTTCTAAAAGACCTCGTCTAGCTCGATTAGTCCCCACCCAGCGCTAGGCCTCCTTGTCCACCTACGTTATTTTTCTAATTAGATCCCGCTTAATCCCGCCAGGTCCGCCTAACCCCGCCGGTGCTCGCTTAGGCGCTAGGCCCCGATCTACGCTTGACTAGCGCTAGCGATTTTTAGAACTTTGGTTGAAAAAACTCTAGATTTGTCGAAATTTATCCTCTATCCCGATGCTCTCTCAAATAGGTTTATGGCAAATTTTAGGTGTTGGGCTTCCTCCACAATAGCATTTCCGTATAATAAGGTGTCATCTGCGAACAAGAGGTGCAAAACACTCGAGGCTTGTTTGCTTATCCGGATTCCATGAATTCCTCATGAAACTTGTAAGTCTGCAAGATTAAAGAGACTACCTCGACGCATAATATAAAAAATACGGTGTGTGGGGTCACCTGTCAAATGCCACATTGAGGAATAATCGAGCCAAACGGGAACCATTCAAGTAAAAAAATGAAGGAATGCATATTTGAATTAAGTCAAATTACAACGAAGTGGGAGCCAACATCAAAGGAGAAGATTCCTTAGTGACATGGAGGTAAACCCGAATCAGCAAAGTGTAAAACCATTCGTCTTAGGAGTGGTACCGAGTATAAGAGTCCAAAGATGCCGAAGAAGAATTACGAGAAAGAGATGGACAAACCTGCTGATAGTTGAAGAAAGGGAAACTGAGGGAGATGAGCAAAAGAAGACCGAAAAGCCTAAATCCACTCTTATTCATGAGATTTCGAGAGATGAAGTGCCTTGACCATTCAAAGATTTGGAAGAAAAAGTTAGACGCCTAGTTCACAAAGAAAATTCATATCAATATACCTTTCGTGGATGCTCTTGAGCAAACGCCGAATTATGCTAAATTTCCTAAAAATGTTATGTCAAAGAAAACAAAAATGGAAAAATATAAGACATCGAGCTTGGATCAAGAATGCAAAGTGCTCTTACTAGGAGAAAGTTGCCTCAAAAACTTAAAGATCTAGAGAATTTCACTATTCCTTTTCCCATTTGGAGGTTCATGTTTTAATAAAGCATTGTGATATCTTGGATTACCATCCATAAATGCGAAAAATAAATGTGAGGTATTCACATCAATTCAAGATCTTGTGTGGAAACAAATTCAAGGATATGAAAACAAAAAAACTCTATCTCAAGCCTATCAGGAGATTTTAATCAAATCAATGTTTCAATCAATCCCAACATATGCCATGTCATGTTTCCAATTTCCTAATACTATTCTTGAAAAAAATCTAATCTATGGTTGTTAGTTACTTTTGGGGTGGCACAACAAGGAGGAAAATGCACTAGATTTCATGGAAGAAACTTGCGCAAGATAAAACACATGGGGGACTGGGTTTTAAGCACCCCCGGGCGTCAACCTTATACATCTTGCAAAACAGACGTGGAAACTTCTAACTCAACATTCATTACTGCTTTCACAGCTTCTCTGAGCCAAATATTACCCAGGCTGGAATTTTCTCCATGCTCAGTTTGGGGCTAAACCATCATGGAACTGGGGTAGTATCTTTGAAAGTCACACTGTCATTTTGTTAGGAGCTTTTGGGCTGAACCGTGGCTCCATCAAAGCTCAGATATTTTTGCCCACCAGTTGGAGGATTCTCCTGATTTAAATCAATGTGAACAAACTTGTTGATAAAGATAGTTCCTGCTGGAAAGAAGATCTTTTGCACACTTTTTCCCTCTTTGGACGCATCCCTTACCCTGACCATGCCAGTTGGAGGTTGTGATCTTGATGATTTATGGTGTTGGCATCATAATAAATACAAAACATTCTTAGTTAAGTTGGCCTACCATGTCACTCTTGCGTCTAATACCACTTGTTCAGACATTGAAATAGCTCTTCCATCAAGCTCTTCCCCAATGGAAGAAAATTTGGAAATTTCACGTCCCACCTTATTTCTAGATATTTGCATGGCCATGTTGTTCAGCGGCTATTCCTACGATTGGGGTGAAAGTAGGCCAGGCACCTGACAGGGCCCGACCTTGCCTACTTTGGGCCGACCTGGCCTAGCCTATTTATTAAATTGGCAGACACTACAACATAAATGACATTAGACAACACTCAAAAAATGTTACCTAATGGTCATAAAATGTTACTATAGACAATAGGTAGCACTTTTATGGCGTTGCACTTGCCCGTGCTACCTATAGCCTAAGGTATCACTTTTATTACCTTTTAATAACATTTAATTTTTTCTAAGTGTTACATAAGTTTTCTATTGGTAACACTTTGAAACAATATTTCTAAAGTGTTACATAGGAATCTTATATAACACTTTTTGTAACACTTTTTATATTTGTAACACTTTAAAAAAATACTTCTAAAGTGTTACATATGAATCTTATGTAACACTTTTTTGTAGCACTTCGTAGAAATACTATTTTTGCCACCAAGTAGATTCGAACCCACGACCTGTTATGTATGGAAGTTGCAATTTGCCACTAAGCTAAGTTGATTCTTATTACAACTTTTGCTTTGTTTTATATATACACATACACACACACGTATATATATATATATATTATATGTATGTATAATATATTTTATATAATAAAGATTATATTTTATAATATATGTATTAAATTGTATTATACATGTATATATCAAATTTTATATTGTATAGTATATAGTTTGAAAATTATATTATATTATATAGTAAAGGACATAACAAATTAAAAATATCAAAAATATATAAAATAAATTTATCGACTGATAAATATTCAATCGGTAAAAATAAAAAATATATAAAAATATAAAATTAATTTACCGACAGATAAAAAAGTTCTAACAGTAAAAAAAATAATAAAGAAAATAACGAAAAATAATTTACCGATGGAAAAAATTCCTAAGTAATTACCGACAACATCAATTTTCATTGGTAATTTTTTTTAAAAAAGTAAAAAAAATATAAAAAAAAGGTTAACGATGAAATTGGTTTCCGTTAGTAAAAATTAAAAAAATATAATAATAAAATATATACATGTCCATTTTCCGTCGGTATTAAGACGGAATTAATTGCCTTCATAAAGAATAAAAAAATAAAAGCAAAACTAAAATAATTTGTAAAAAGAAAACAAATATTCAGTTAAAAAAATAGAGTACATGATGTCTACAATTTTTAGATTTGGTGACATCAATTAATTAAATAAATCTTTAACATGATTTAATGATAGTTATATAATTTTGTGTTACTAAAATATAGCTTAAAAAATGTTACAATCAATAAAATATAGTGTTGCCAAGAGTGCTTCTTAAATAAAGTGATACTTATTTGCGTTACAAAAGAAATAGCAAAAGCAAAGTGATACTTAAAAAGTGTTACTTATATAAAAGTGTTACATGTAAGCGTTACATATTGATAAAAGTGTTACCTATTTGTGTTACAAAAGAAATAACAAAAAAAAGTGATACTTAAAAAGTGTTACTTATATAAAAGTGTTACATATAAGTCTTACATATTGATAAAGTGCTACAAAAGTGTTACATAAATATTGTAATGTAAAAAAGTGTTACAAACATGTGTTACATATGCACCTTATGTAAAAGTGCTACAAAATTTGTGTTACCTAATGTCATTTATGTTGTAGTGAGATCTAGGCCTTTTAGCAAGCCTACTTAGGTACAATCTTCCAAGCCTAATAGTCCAACATATTTATAGCTTACATATATAAACACCACAATATATACTATATATTTTATTAATCTTACTATTTTTATATAATTATTTAACTATTGTAATAGATAAAATATGTATTAAAATAAAATATATACAGTTTTGTAGGCCTTAATTTAATGGGCTTGTAATAAATAGGCCCAACTTAGGCTGGAAAAAAACATATTATGTACAACCGGTCAGGCTTAGGCCGAACATACGTAAACCAGGCCCAAGCCGTCCGATGAAAAGTCTAGCGAGGCGCCCTATTTCTACCCCTACCTATGATAGAGCATTTGGTTAGACATCATCTATTAGTTTCGGTCTCTTGTCCTTTTTTTCTACTCAAAATTGTGAGGCTACCCACATTTGTTTCCTATGTCACTGTTTGGCATCTCATAGGCTTAAAAGAAGTGGTTCTCCGGTTTTTACAGTCGTGATTCTCCTTGTGGTACCAGAAAATTCTTATTCATGCTCCTATAGATGTCAAAAATCTCTTCATCATCGCATCAAATTTAATCTGGTTCCATTGAAATAGAAGTAAATTTTGATACTGCTAAGTCTGATCTAATTGCTATTTCCATGTCTGCAAATGTTATTCTCCATTCAAACGTGTGGAATGCGAACCAAAATCTCTCCAGATTCAATCACACTGGTGTTGCCCGTATACAACACTGCATGTAACACTTAACCAAAGTTGAATAATTTTACCAAAATGTCAAATTCTAATATTAACACATCGTACGATTCATCTAAGCAAGTAGAATATGAAGTGGAATAACAAATCTCAACCCCTGAAATATATGCTTAATTTGATCGATGTTCAACTTTATATCATCAAAAATAAAATAAAATATATAAGAATATATATTTCTTCTCCTTTATTTATGAAATATTATTACATTCATTACTCTTGCTAAATGTAATAGACAAGAGCAAACAAGCATTGGAAACAAAAAAAACGTGAAGCATGCATGCATGTTCTTAATTGTCCCTTAGTTATTCATAGTAGTATAAGTACTTGGAGAAGAATCATCAGCAGAATTAGGCAATTAGACCAGCACAGAAAATCCTGTAGTTATGGCAATCTGAATCCTACCAAGTGTGCTTGAAATCGCCGTGCCGACACCTCTGACGGCAGAAGTAAGAATGCCAGTGGTGGTGGAAAGTGCAGGGCAGACCGTAGCGTTCGGTGGAAGTTGAACAATGGCAACGCATGGAACTCTGGTCAACCCAAGGATAAGCCCTCGTGGTCTAGGAATAGTAATGCTAAAGAATCCATTGACATCGGTCGTGTTCTGGCCAAGTGTGGTGGAAACGCCGAGAATAGGTCTGCGAGTCAAGTCGACAACTGTTCCGACCAAGGGTTGGCCAGGACAATTGCCGGTGGATGTGCAACAAAGTTGGCCCGTTACTTGCAAGCCGTTGATCCCAAGTATGGTTGCATGGGCTAATGGGGTCGCGGTTGCAAATACAACGATAATAAGGAAAAGAGCGATGATGTGATTGCAAGCCATTGAGAGGATTGAGAAATTGGATTTATGTGGAATAGTACTTTTGCTCTTTCCTTCTTTATCGTGTTCAAAATGTAAGGAAGGAGCCCCAATTTATACGCAATTTTTTCCCCTATGTTCGTCCAAGTTGACAATTTTTTGTTTTATTTTCTATTTTCACTTTCAATGGTTAATAAGACGCATTTAATTTGTTCATACCATGTTAATTTCAAGAAGGAAATAGAATACGAAGGATTGCTCTATTATTCTCATTAATTGTACATGTCAAGTTGCAAATTGGAATTACTTTTATTCACTTCTCAATATCAACTCTAATTGTCTTCATGTAAGCTTTTTGTGCATGCATAATTATTTAATGTTGAAAAACAAGCTCTATGGTTTGAAATTACAATGCAACTTTCCTATTAATTATTAAGTCAATATTATCTTAAATATGTTTATATGGAACTCTTCAGTCTTCAGTGTATGAAAGTCATACAAACTATTATCTATAAGATGGGCTGAACTTTAATCAAATTCTTAATTAATCAAAGAGTTTTTATGGGGAATAATATAGGATAACGTTTTCATCTTTTTTTTTTCATGAATATGCAAAAACTTGAATTAACTAGTTCCTCATTAATTATTGTCGCATCTAATATATTTGTTAATTGCTTGTAGAAAATCTGAATATTTAATAAGGATTTAATAAATATGATTTTTCATATTTATATATAGATGTCTTGAATATGAGTAAACTGTAAAGATAGACCAGGTAATGTGCCGAATATGAGCATATAAACTTTAATGTTATGGCTAACTTCCTTGTTTCCTAATATGAAACTATCGGTAGGTAATGTGCCAAATATATATGAGAAATTAAGTTGTGAAGTTATAGCTAAGTTCCTAGTTCCTAGTTCCTAATATGATATTCGGGCCACCACAAAAGTCAAACAATGGAATTGCCTTTTATAGCTTGAAGTTAATAACAATTAATCAACTAAGAATTTTTTTCCATATATGCAATCTTCTCAACGATAACAGGGGTAGGATATGAAGTCAAATAGATGAAAGATGGCCATATCTTAGGATAGAGAGATTATTGATGCAGAATATCTACTGTAGTATTATCAAAAGATTTTTTAAGAGATATATAGTTTCTCAAGAAGTAATTAAAAATGGAATTTGATTTTCTTTAGTGAAAGGAAAAGAAAAAGAAAAATTCTTCTTCTTTTTTTTTTTTTTTAACTATATCGTTCAATCACTTTTCTACAAAATCTTGCAACTGGTTAACTATAGTTATATCCAAATCTCCGATAACCAAGACAAAAAAATCCAAAAAAGTGGGGCAAAAAAGGATATAATGTTAACAAACTGCTGCATTTAATTTACAATATCACCCTATTTGTAAATTCGGATATGGCCACAACTAATACACACTCAATGTACATATAATCAAAGAACACAAAAACTCCTCTCAGATTTGTCTAAATGGTCCCGACTTGAAGACATTTCGACCCCGGGTTTCGGTGGTTTTCCGTAATATTAATAGTGGTGTTTGTAGTTTTCAGGGACAATCGGTATTAACAGTTCTTCGAAATGTATCGGCCGTCCTTCTAAAAAGTATTAGCATTCTTCTTAAATGTATTAGTAGTTCCATGGAGAGTATTTATATATTTCTTCTAAATATACTCCTCGAAATGTATTAGCAAATCCCTCAAAAAGTATTAGTAGTTCCTCGAAAAAGTATTATTAGTTCCTCGAAGAGTATTTTAGTAGTTTCACTTGAATATAATTAAATTGTTCCGGAAATGTATTAGATGTCCTCAAAAAAGTATTAGTAGTTTCTCTAAAAAGTATTAGTAATTTCTAGAGAGTATTTTAGTACGTAGTGCTCCCAAAGTATTAGTTTTTCTTATAAAATGTATTAGTATTTCTCCATAAAAGTATTATTGATACTTATACTTGTATCATGAAAAGTATTAGCAATCAATCTCAAAAGTATTAGTAGTTATTGTCCAAGGCCTGGATGTTAGTCTTCTTATATCGATACTCAGTCTTTTGTTAAACCAATAACATATGAAAATACATGTCATTAAAACTAAATGTGAAAGAATGGAGATCAAAGAATCATAAATGTACGTGCGTTTTGCATAAATTGATGAATTTTTGTCAAGTCGGACACACAAGAATTCAAAGTCCCAATTTTAATTAAGGCTCCACGTTTTCTACTTGATTTCCATGAAAGAGATGTCATGTTTCTCAAATAAAGATTTTGATCTCTCCGAAAATCTTTATCGCATATCTCACAAACGAATTTATTTCTGACCAAAAGGGTTTTAGGAGATAATGTATCACATCGCATCCGGATTTGCATATATTAACAAAAATATTCTATGTCGTAGTTTGATTAATTTATGAAGTTTGATGAGCAACATTTTTTTCCTTTTAAATTTACATTGATTTCTGGAAGTGTGTTGCTTTTTTTTTTTTTTTGGGGGGTTTCTATGGCTGTTGAGCCTCATTAAATAAATTATGCTAGCATCTTCAAATACCGGCTGAAATGTAAATCACCGCATGACACCCATATGCATAGGATGGGTTATGGTTGGAGATCCGTCTAACAGAATAGATCCGTTAGACGGTCGACATGAGACCTACTCATGATGGAAATGGTCTCACATATGAAATCGATCCACCACATATCAAATAATTCAACTTCAATAATGTTAGTTACGGGCATCTCCTGTCGTCTCGAAACAGTTTATATTCTTTAGCATATATATGGCACTGTTGCACTAATTAACTTGAAGCAATCTTTGAATATAGACAGCCAGTAGAAACCATTTGTAATATTTTTATTGTTGTGCAAGTTGTTCTGAAATGGCCTCCACTCAGTGATGAATGACACTGGATTAAAATGATTTCGCATTTTTTTGCAGTACACATCTTCTAACAACGGTATGGACACATCTCTTAAGCAATAAGGGATCATCCCACATATAACAACGGACATCATGAAGGAATTTTTTTTCCTTTGATGATGTGTTAAATACGATGGGAGTACCTCTTTCACTAGGGGATCCGCATACCATGCATAACCTACCTTAATTGACAAGACTAATTCGTCGGGAAAAGTCCCTCTAATGGGTGTTAATTCCAATTCTACCTCCTTGTATTCTAACCTGGACGGGTGGTCTGGATCCACTTTCTTGCTTCCCCTTTTGTTTCATATTTCGATATCAAATTCTTGCAAAAGGATAATCCATCGAATTAGTTTGGTCTTAGCGTCTTTCTTCATAATAAATATTTAATTATTGCATCATTGCATGGTCAATGTGCACTACTGTCTTCGTTCCAATCAAATAAGAACAAAATTTGTCGAAGGTGAACAAGACTACTAGCCATTTTTTCTATGTTGTTGTGTAATTTTGTTGAGTTGGGTCAAAAGTTCGGCTAGCATAGTAAAAACCTCTGAAAAGTTGATATCCTTTTTGACCCAATGCTTAAATGACAGTTCTTCCAATTTAAAACCAAACTGATTTCCTCACATCTCTGCGAAACCAAGATTAGATTTGCAAATAATGGTAAAAAATGTTCTTGATTAAAGTGATACCTATTTGTATTACAATGAAATAATAATAAATAAATCTTAAAAAGTGTTACTTATTAAAGTTATTATATATAAGCATTACATATTGATAAAACTCTGCGAAAGTGTTACCTAAAATTGTGTTATAACAAATGTTATAAACACGTGTTACATAATGTGTCTTAATGCAAAAGTGGTACAATTTTGTGTTACCCAAAGTATCATAAATTTTGGTGATTTGACATATTAATGTTTGCACAAAATCACCAAAATTCCTAACTTTTTTACATAAAAATATTATATTTGAAAAACTCAATATTATGATATAATAACATGAATTTTGGAAAATTAAGATATTTTTCAAATAATTTAATTATACATGTAATTATTATAAATATAAATTTTTAACATTCTTTTTTTCCTAATTTTTATAAATCATTCATTTTTTATTTAAAAATGTAAACTAATTTTATTTCATAGTTAAATTAAATATATCTTTCCATATATTATATTAATAGTTGAATTGAATTTAGTTTTGAAGTTTTAAAAAGTAAATTTATATTTACAAGTGTTCTGAATCTCTTAAATTATTTCATTTAAAGAACTAAATTCAAAATTTGAAAAAAGTGACTATGAATCTCTTAGTGAGTCTCATTATGGAATTGATTAATAATATTGCCAAAGTCCATGAGGGTGTATCCGTATTTGGCGAGAGTGGGTGAACGTATTCGTGAAGAAAATGATCTTTACATGGAAATGAAAGAATCTGAGTGATTAATGAAGAGTTAAGTTAGCCTAACATCTAGCTTAAGAAAGAGGTGCGTATGCCAAAGCGAGCTACTCATGAAAAGGCGGAGCAATATTTTTTAAGAAGGGGGCGAAGAGATCCACAACTTTCATAGTGAAAGGAGCCGACCTTAGTGATCCGACGGTGCCGATTGGAAGGGTCGTCGCTCAACGGATAAAATTTACTCTAAGAATAACAGCCGATCTTCCCAAGAGCTCAACTATAGGCTAATATCTTTGGATACTTTTGGTAGGGAATGAGCTTATGATCTTTGGTTTTCCAAATCACCAATTGTCCGAAAAATGATAAATGACTCTCGGGCTTGCTCGAGGAGCTATTTCAAATATCTACTTCTCAATTGGTTTATGAGCGGAACCAAAATACTTTGATTGCTTATATTTTTGTTTTGCAACCAAGATCATACCTTACCCATATCAAACCTACCGATTTGAATTAATTTATGAATATTCAAATTTCCATTTAATTTATATAATTGATACTATTTATTCAACAAGTTGGATTTTGGAGGATTAAGAAAATAATTTTGTATTTTTTAAATTGTCATGTAAGACACCCTGTCATTAAAAAAGGAATGAAAAATAAGTTTTTGAAAAAAATTACACATTAGCTAGTCGGTCACCATTACCGCTACGAGCGGTGATAGGACTAAATGTATGAAGAAAACTCATTTACTAGACCAATTTTTAAATTTAAAAAAGCGAGAACCAAATCTCCGAGTCAGTCCACTTAGAGGACTAAAACAATAATTTTGTCAAAATATATATAGCGAAAAATTAACGTAACAAGATGAAAGCACCATATATATACAGGTACGTACTCATGTTTGCTTCCCTGTGTCCAAATCAATCCTGAAATTGGTATCTACATGAGGTCCGGTTACCTAAATACCTCCAAAGGGGAAAACTTCAAATTAGAACCAGGCTTGAATTAATTATGTACTTATATGAGTATATCCAAACAAATCTTTAAGCTTCTTTCTTTCTTTCTTTTTTTTTTTTTCTTTCCCTTTTTAATGAAAAGGATCCAAATCTCAATTTAGTTCCAAGAAGATATACCAAGCAAAAATCCAATGACCCTTGACCAACGGATCAATGTGGTGTAACTCTTGATCTCACTACAAGAAAACTGGCGATAGACACCACCAAAAAGACACCGGTTTTATGACTTTACTGGTGTCTTTTCCTTTTTAACACCGGTTTTGTAAGAAACCGGTGTCTTATTAGTGCTGTCGTTTGATAAACAACACCGGTTTCCTAGAACCGTGTGTCTATTGCAAAACAATTCCCAAATAGACACCGGTTTTCGTGATCGGATTTCCAAACCGGTGTTTATATGTAAAAATTATTTTAGATTTGACACCATATCTTTCGACACGGTTATAGAACCGTGTCGTTATTTTTAACACCATAATATTTAACACCGGTTGTAAAACCGGTGTGGTTAGGAGGCTTTGGACCCTTAGTAATTAGGGTTATTATCAAGCAAAAAAGAAAAAAACAATGTCCGCGCCTCTCTCGTCCTCTCACCCCGCGCTCTCGCTCTCTAAAGCTCCTGCCGCCTCCCACCCCTCTCGCGGTCGCCAACCGCTCCCGTAAGCCCGTGGCTATTTTCTTTCGCGCTCCGTCCGCCTCTCTCACCTCTCCCCTACGCCGTGCCCGTCGCGGTTGCCTCCTCCTCCGCCCGTCACTTCTCTTTCCAAATATCAAAAATTCTGCAAATAACCTACTTCCAAGTACTTCAAGTATCACTTCTCTTTCCTTTGAGAATTTGGCGGTTTGCTTATTTTCAGGTTGTACGCGGTTTTGGGGGATATTTGTCTCCAGATCTGCTTTCTTATTTATATTGGGAAGTCGGTTGATCATCCCCACATTTAGGGTCAGGAAGAAGCAGGCGTTGGGTAGCTTATTTGGGGCTTGAGATTCACCTTCAATAGTAGCCCTTGTTTTCTTCATGGTTCAGACACAAAATCTACTGGTTTTGTCAGGTATTCGTTGGAAGGTAAGGATTTAATGGTTTAATCCAAAGTTTGTAGAAATGTGAAAATGGTGATGATAGTTTCGCTCATTGCTTTGTCATTTCCCTAGTGTTTCGTGGATGTTAGTTGATGATACTAAACAACTTACGCTAGGATCTTGTTTGTAATAGCTTGGGAGCCAAAAATGCAACCTACAGTTGGTGCACCTAATGTGTTTGATGAATTGTCTAAACCATTTGAGATTCTAAATATTGTTTAGAAAGAGAGGTCCTAACTTGCACTCATTTATATGGACAAGATTGATATATCTGCTCTCTTCTGAAGTAATTTTGTTGAAATAGTTAGACAATTATGGACAAGGTTTTATGTTTGAACATTTGTCTTCATGTTAGGGGTCAGCTGAGGCCCATAAACATTGGTAGTATTGATTGTTGCTGTACTAAACAAACACTGCAGCTTGGGTCATTCTTGAGGTTATTTTCCATGTATATTTGACAAAAAACTTGTCATTTTCAAGTTATTGCTCTAGTAATTAGTCTCCCTATTGTTGTTTCTCTGTGCAGTAGAAACAGAGTTGTGATTTTCAACTTCGGCCACTCGAATTCGGACACCGATGGCCTCACCGCCGGACTCGGATTGGAAACCGGATATCCCTACGGCCGTGCATTTTTCCGACGACTGATGGGCAGAGCAAGTGATGGACGACTAGTCATCGTTTTTCGTTGTAAGTTCTGTGTTCGATAATATACATTTTAACCAAATACTTCCTTTTTAGATTTTTTTGTTGTTGATGTTTTCAATCACAACCATCATAATTCAAATTAAAAAAAAAACATGTATAATAGTTGCTTCCATTTATAAATTGGATGTTGGAGCTTGTTGCATCTTATCCTATTAGCTTTTCCTTGATAGAATTTTCTTTTTGTGCAAAAAAGAAAAAAATGGCAGACTCATTGTAAAGTTCTGACTTCAGACTCTCAAACATAAAGTGAAATTGGTTTTTGCACATGTCATAGCTTTGAGTTGATAGGACTCTTAATATTTTTTTCCATGTCCTTTGCAATGTTATTTAGCTTTGAATCTCCAATTTTTTATGGCAGCTTTTAGATGCTTGTACTCAACTTTAATGTATCTGTCATGCCTTGTACAAATATTTTTTCTTATTGTTTTTTTCTTCTTTGATGATTTGAGATTTTTTTTCCTGTGGCAGATGGATTAGCAGTATTGGCTCTCGCAGTCAGACATGGACGGATATATGATATGGAGTGAGCCACCTAGAGAGGTCAAAAGGCTGGTAGTCTTGCTTTTGTGCAAGCATGTTATCTCTGTGCATTTACTTTTCAGTGTTGTTTAAAAGTTGTTACACGCCTCATTCACGTAAATCATTTAGAACTCAATGATGTTCTTAAATTAGCTTTTGATTCTTGGTGTGAACTAGCTTTGTCTTTTTTCCCTTCTTCAAGAAGTTAGAATTTAAGAAGTTTTGTTCTCTTGGAGCACTCTGAAATCTGAATTATATAAGCACTCTGTTTATTCTTGTTAGTCTCTTGTTGTGCTTATATTGGTATGTTTTTTGATTTAAGTATACACTTATGAATCCCTTCAAGATGGACCATGAATCCCTTCAAGATGGACCAAAAAAATCTCTCATAACAAAAATGGGAGGCCAAGGTCTCCACAAGGCTAGAACAAGCTAGGCCCGAACAAATATGGCCTCTTTTCGAAGTGGGGTTAAAGCTTATGGTGAACAAGATGGAGGCTGCGGTTTTTCAGTCTTGTGAAATTGTGAAAGAAAATTGATTGTGGGAAAAATTATGGGGTTAAAATGAAATTTCAATAAATTTTGCTGTACTTTTGCTAGCTTCTTATATAGCCCCATCACTATATATTTGTGAACTTTGTTTTTTTATATTTTGTTTCTTGTTTTATTTTCTGTGGTAAAAAAAAAAGTATACACGTATGAAAGTTAAGTTTCTTGGATTTCTCATTAAATGAACAAGTTGAGTTATTGCAGTTACCTCTGTCTTAAAATGTTTTTGCAACTTTACTCTTTAGTAGTTACTATTGGATTACAATGCTTTTGGACTTCATTCTATGTCATTTGTGTTGAGAATTGAAATCCAACATATATCGTGCTTAATTGTATTAAATGCAATAAGTATAATCTAACCTTGTAATGACCTGAGGAAAAATACTATTAATCTCTCTGCACATACATACCTGAGGAACGCTTACTTGAAAGACAAGAACTTAGCCGAAAAGTTTTCATAAATCAGCCAATGCTTGGTATATAGTATGGATTCTCATTATTTTTTTATTAATTCTATTGCTTATAATACAAGTCCAACTTGTGTATCAGTGTATGATTTCTTCATCTCACATTTTTATATCAGTGCATGTCTTTAGCATTTGAACATTCTGTTTTTCATCTTTTTGTATTGTGATTGATATTTTGTTCCTTTGTGGCTTTTTTTTGTTTATATCGCTTTTTATTGTGGGTTTTTTGTTTCCATGAAATGTGAAGTGGCTGAATGATGAGTTAGAAATAGTTCATTTTGTTTTTTTTTTTTGTGTTTCCTTAATTATGCATTTGTATAGATAATAACATGTTAAGTTTCTGGTAAATAAGTTCCTTAATCGTTTGTTGCATTCGCCACGATTGTGAGTTTCTGGTAAATAAGTTCATCTTGGAAGGTTGTGAGAATTGCTGGAAGTTGTTTCTCTGTGTAGATTGAGGATTTGATCATATGATATCGCCTTGGGCTATGCCTGTTTGAATGGAAAATCAAGACTTTCAGGCATTAAGAGTGGAAGTGAATGCATGTGGTTTTTAAATTTTGCGAATACGTAGAAAAGAAAAAAATGTGGAGTCGTTGGTAGGGACTGGAATGGTTGGCATTTCTGATCAAGAATAAATCATGGGCCGATTCGTAATGCTGTAATGTGGTGGTGTTGAAAACTTGAAATGATTCATCAAGGTAACTTCTGAGTAACCAGTTGTTTTATATAATTTGATTAGTTTTTGGAGTTAGTAACCTCTGTTCAACTATGAAGAGATGAGGAAAAGCTCATCAAACTTTATTTGGGCATAAAATTTGATATCAACATTTTTGTGGCAACATGTTGTCGCAAAAGTATTATTTATGACAAAGAAGCTTTTTGCGATTTAAAAATTGTTGTCACAAAACGTGCTTTTCTAGCAATGAAATATTATTTTTATTTTTGCTTATTTATTTATTTTCATGTGAATGGGTGGATATGATGGAGTTTGTGATTAGCTGGGTTTTGGTGTAGGTATTCTTATGTTACAAGTACCTCAGTGGTTGGCATCAAGTACAAAGATTGCATTCTGTTGGCTGCCGATATCAGAGGTTTGATTCTGAAATATGCATCTTATTCTGCTTTCAAGATCATTTAATTGTTAAAGAAATTTAAGTATTGTCGACATCTTATTTTGTTTCTTTTTCATTTTTGCTACCCTTTTTGATTGTTATATGTAATATTGTGCAGGGAAGTTGTTGGAAATGGCATGTACGATGCTTGGAGCAGTTGGAAAATCGTAGGCTTAATAATCAAGTATAGGATCAAAAGGGTATAATTATTGTTTCTTATTCTTGTTGTAGTGATAGGAGCTGGAATGACAGGAGCAATATTGATCATGCATTTAGTTGAATGTATATAGCCTTTTGTTGGCCGATAGAATGGGTTATGAATTTGTAGTTGCTTTATCGAAAGGAAACTTCGCGACAAGTACTTTTTGTTGGATTATGGATCTTTCTGATTTTAGTATTAATGCATTTTTTATTGATTGGTGGAATTGAATTTCATAATGAATTGCTTATTAATATGGAATTTTTGCTGCTTTAATTTGTATTATATCGAGAGCTTACAAATTTTATTTCATACAAAAGACACCGGTGTGTAAAACCGATGTGTATTCCTTCAAAGACAGTGGTTCTAAACCGGTGTCAAACTAACATCAGGGCCTTAGAAAACGGATATTTTATACCTACGACACCGGTTTAAAACCGGTGTCGTTGAAGAAAAAGACACCGGTTTAAAACCGTGTCAAAAAGTTCAGACTTTTAACACGGTGGCTTTAACACCGGTTATTTTTACTAATAGACACCGGTTTAAAACCGTGTCGTTGAAGGAAAAGACACCGGTTTTTAAACCGTGTCAAAAAGTCGACTTTTTAACACCAGCCGCTTTAACACCGGTTGGTTTTACTAATAGACACCGGTTTAAAACCGTGTCTATCGCCTTTTTGTAGTAGTGTCTCTTTTTGGAGATGTCAAGAGTTCGAGTGCCCTGTGGCACGATGGTAGAACAATTAATATTGAGGGCTTCAGACGGCAATATTGTGGGATGCTAAGACTCGGTGGGAACTCGCTACCGGATAGAGAGGATGCCGACATGGAGCAATCACTGGGACGACTCCTTGTGTTCGGGACTTGAGGATATTAGGAACCAAGAGCCACCGTACATTTCTCGCGGTTTATATGGGGTAGTTTCGAGGGGCCGAGATCTGCTTAAAAACTAGTCACGTGGGAACGTGGAATCTCGATATAAAAATAAATAAATAAATAAATAGCAAGCAAAAGGTGAGATTCCAATTGGACGGCTTCAACAGCCCATCCTATTGTATTTACATGATGTAAAACAAATTTCGAACATATAAAAATCTTTAAGAATGTCACACTAGCTAGAATACAAAATAGGACAATAATGACATTATTGTTTCAAAATCAAATATAATTATTCCTATTTAGTTTCTCCATATATAAGACAAATTAATAATACCTAAAAGATGCCTTTACTTTAACTAAAGCATTTTCTATATATTTCATTTTGCTACAACTCTATATAAACCCATACATAATACGCACACATTTGATCTCTTCAACATAACCAGATTAAGTTAAATTCGCAAACATGTCTAGGACTAACACAATGTTGGAAATTGGTTTGAGAAGTAATGGTTGATACCTAACTTTGACCAATTTTTTAGTGAATAATTATTTAATTTTGGAGGAATTAAATATTAAAATAAAATTCTACGTTTCGAGTAGATGAGTGTGGTATATTTAACTTCTCAAAACCATTTAGTGGTGAGTGAGAAATAAAATCCACAAGATAGTCACTTTGAAATGGGATAATGGATGATGGGAAGGTGAAAATACACCATCCACATGGGAATAAAATATTAATTTTATTCAATATATAAGTAAGTGGGTGTATAAGAGTGTGCAAGATGAAATAACTATACACATGTGAGGTGTGGTGGGCAAGGCCACACGGCGCTACATACCGCCGCCCGCCCGACGCCGGCCGGGCCGAGCCCGTGCCCGTGTCCCGACCTGGGATCGGGCCTAGTTTTTCACGTAAAACATTTGTTTTTTATTTTTTAGAGAATAAAAACAAATAAAGTTGCAACTTAAAAGTCTGAAATCGCAGCTTTTATAATGGAACAAAGACCACTCAAACCCCACTACTTGAATTTACAAAGATAGTGGTCATTGAAGGAGTGCCCACTACCTGGAGGTTACTGACCCATTATCTCGAGTTACCGCCTGCAAAGAAAGAGACCCCAAGACCTGGTTGGAAGTCCTATATATAGGAGCATTGTTGTTGTTCGATTACACACTTTCATACTCATTTTCTTACTTGTACTTGCATAGTGTACTCGATTTTGCACATTTCGGTTTGGAAGGTGCCTTGTAATTTGTAGTCTTTGCTATTACAAGGACGAAGCCGTTGTATCTTTGGGGATAACACGTCCTGTCTGGTCAAAGACTTATACGGGACGTGTTTATCTTGCGGATTGAGTTTTTACTCGCTTTCGGCTATTCTCGCAATTTTGATTTCTTTGTAATAGTTTGTTACAGTTCATTGTAATCCGGTTTACGTAAATAAAACACCGAAATTTTTCAACAACGCAAGATAAACAACTTTTTTTTTGTTTCTCAGTAAACGATGGCGTCTACTTCAAGGGTGAATGTTCCTATCGCTCCGCCGCCGAGAAGCGTAAAAATTTTCTGGTGCTGATTTCAAAAGATGGCAATCCAAGATGCTTTGTTTTATCTGACTACGCTGAGCCTCGCTAAGTTCCTGAAGGAGGATCCACCAGTGGTGGAAGAAAATGAAACCAACAATGAAAAACGTGCTCCCTTTGATGCTTGGGGCCAGGGTGACTTCTGTGCCGCAACTACGTCCTAAATGGGTTCGACTCGCTATACAATGTGTATAGTGAAGTGAAATCTTCCAAAGAGCTCGGGATTCTTTGGAAAAGAAGTACCGAATCGAGGATGCTTTGGTTCCAAGAAGTTCGTGGTTGGCGTGTTTCTAGATTTCAAAATGGTGGATTCTAGAATTGTCATGGATCAAGCTCAAGAATTGCAGTTAATTATGCACGATATTCGTGCAGAAGGAATGCAATTGGATGAAGCTTTCCAAGTGGCGTGCATGATTGAAAAGTTGCCACCTGGATGGAAAGACTTCAAAAATTATTTGAAGCACAAGCGTTTAAAAGAGATAAATCTTGAAGATCTAATTATGCGTTTACTTAATTGAGGAAGGTAATCGAAAATTAGATTCAAGGTTTGAAAAGGGTCTTTGTTGATGCAAAGGCGAATTTGCTAGAACATGGCGCTTCTAGTAACAACAAAGAAAAGGAAACGTGACAATAGCAACAACAACTACAAGGAAAGAAGCCCGTAAACAAAAAGCCGTTTATGTGAAATTGTCACAATTGTGGAAAGCCCAACCACATGGCTAAGGACCGCGGCTTCCTAAAAACCAAAATATAGACAGCCTAATGCTAATGTGGTTGAGCATGGTATGATCCAAGAGTCGACGATATGGATCTATCTGCAGTGGTTTTTGAGGCAAACCTTGTGGATAATCCAAGGAGTGGTATATTGACACGGGGCCACTCGGCATGCCCGTTTCGACAAGGATGCGTTCTCTACCTACACCCTTGTACAGTAGAAAACTTAATATGGGTAATTCTTCCTCTTCGATGTTGCAGGTTTTGGCAACGTGGTTCTCAAGCTCACTGAAAAGAGCCGTCAAGGATGTTCTTCATGTCCCGTAAATCCGGGAAGAATCTAAAGTGTCGATCTCTTCTTGTAAACCATGGTTTTAGACTTATGTTTGAGTCCGAAAAGTTTATTTTAACTAAGTTTGGACAGTTCCTAGAAAAGGTTATCCGTATAACGGACTGTTCAAAATGAATGTAATGGCAGTTCCGTGTAACCGATTCAAGCAAAGAATAAAATTGAGCCTACTTATGTTTATATGCTTGAGTATTTCGATTTGTGGCATGTTAGATTAGGGCATGTTAATCTAAATGCTAAAAAGATTAATGAACTTGGAATTACTTCCAACTTCAAAAATTGATTCTCAAAAGAGACGTGAAATCAGATTGAAGCTAAAATGGCTAAGTTACCTTTTTATTCGTGGAAAGAAATAAGACTCTAGAATTGATACATCGATATATGTGATCCAAATTTGTGCAAACTAGAGGTGGTAAAAAATACTTCATCACTTTTATTGATGATTGCACAAGATTTTGCTACTTATATTTATTAAGAAGCAAAAGATGAAGCGTTGGAAGCTTTCAAAAATTATAAAAATGAGGTTGAAAATCAACTTGGGAGCCGGTTTAAAATAATTCGGAGTGATAGGGGTGGAGAATATGTTGCACCTTTTGAAGAATTATGTAACCAAGTGGGGAATAATTCATCAAACTATCGCACCATATTCACCACAATCTAATGTCATTGTTGAACGTAAAAATCGAACTTTAAAAGAAATGATGAATGCCATGTTGATTAGTTCTCGACTACCTCGTAACATGTGGGGGAAGCTATTTTGACAAAGAAACCACATTTTAAATAAAATCCCACTTAAAGGAAAAAATAAGACACCTTATGAATTGTGGAAAATCATAAGCTATCTTATAAATACCTTAAAGTGTGGGGGTGTTTGGCTAAGGTAGCAATACCGAACCTAAACATGTCAAAATTGGCCCTAAGACTACTGATTGTATTTTTATAGGATATGCGTACAACAAGAGTGCATATCGGTTCTTGGTACACAAGTCGAAAAATCCGTAAATTTCAAGGTACATAATTGAATCAAGAAATGCAATATTTCTTGAAAATGTATATCCTTGTAAAGAAAGGGTTGGAATAAGTTCTAACAAAAGAACTTATGAGAAAGTAAGTAGCTCTTCACAAGAGAATGAAGAACCAAGACGAAGTAAAAGGACTAAAATCGCTACATCATTTGGTCCCGATTTTGTCACTTACTTATTAGACGGTGAGCCAAGCATCGTTAAAGAGGTTTCTGTCTAGTCCAGATGCTCCGCCTCGGAAAGAAGCCATCAATAGTGAAATAGAATCCATTTTACAAAATCATACCCGGGAGTTGGTTGATCTCCCGGCAGTAGTAAACCTTTAGGGTGTAAATGGATATTAAAAAAAAGAAATAAGGTCGATGGAACTATTGATAAATATAAAGCCAGGTTAGTGGCTAAAGGCTTCAAACAAAAAGAAGGAAGTGATTTCTTTGATACATATTCACCGTAACAAGAATTGCATCCATTCGAGTGCTTATTGCGATTCCGCTTGCACAATCTCGAGATTCACCAAATGGATGTAAAAACTGCGCTTTTAAATGGTGAATTGGAAGAAGAAATATATATGGAACAGCCTAAAGGATTTGTAGCACTGGTCAAGAGAAAAAGGTGTGCAAATTGATAAGATCGCTGTATGGACTTAAACAAGCTCCAAAACAAAGTGGCATCTTAAATTTGACACAACGATGTTGTTAAATGGCTTTAAAATCAACGAATGTGACAAATGTGTTTATGTTAAAGGCATGTCAAATGCATTTGTCATAGTTTGTCTATACGTAGACGATATGTTAATAATGGGTAGTAGTCATGATATAATCATGGACACTAAGAAAATGTTAAAAAGAAATTTTGACATGAAAGACATGGGAATTGCTGATATGATTCTCGGAATCAAAATTGGCAAAACATCTCAAGGAATTAGCTTGACACAATCCCACTATGTGGAGAAAGTGCTCAAGAAGTTCAATGCTTTTGATGGTCCACCATGCAAAACGCCCATTGATTTGAGCATAACCGGTAGTAAATAAAGTGAACCAAAGAGCTCGGTTGGAATACTCAAGGTGATAGGAAGTTTGATGTACATTACAAATCGTACACGCCCGGATCTTGCCTATCCTCAGAAACAAGTTGAGTAGGTATACAAGCAATCCAAGCCAAGAGCATTGGAAAACACTAACTAGGTACTAAGATATCTAAAATACACCGGAGTTATGGAATACACTACTCAAATACCCTCCAAGACTTGAAGGGTATAGTGATGCTAGCCGGATTTGATTCAAAGGACTCCTACTCCACTAGTGGATATATATTTACTATTGGAGGAGGAGCAAGATCATGGAAATCCACTCAAGGAGACTTGTATAGCTAGATCCACCATGGAATTCGAGTTTATAGCTTTTGATAAAGGTGGGGAAGAAGCCGAGTGGCTTCGTAATTTCTTAGAAGATATTCCGTCTTTTTGGAAAAAGCCAAAGCTCTGCCTCCTGTGATGATTCACTTTGATAGTCAAGCTACTATAGGAGAGCACAAAGTAATATGTATAACGGTAAGTCTAGACACATCCGTCGTAGAAACTCAGGATAACATAGCGGATCCGTGTCCCGATCGGATCGGGCCTAGTTTTGCAAAGAAAACATTTGTTTTTAATTTTTAGAGAATAAAAACATATATTTGCAACTTAAAAGTCAAACCGCAACTTTTATAATGGAACAACACCACTCACCCCACTACTTGAAGTTACAAAAAGATAGTGGTCATTGAAGGAGTGCCCACTACCCGGAGGTTACTGACCCATTATCCTGGAGTTACCGCCCTGCAAAGAAAGAGACCCCAAGACCTGGTTGGAAGTCCTATATATAGGAGCATTGTTGTTGTTCGATTACACACTTTCATACTCATTTTCTTACTTGTACTTGCATAGTGTACTCGGTTTTGCACATTTCATTGAAAGGTGCCTTGTAATTTGCGTCTTTGCTATTACAAGGACGTCGTTGTATCTTTGGGGATAACACGCCTGTTCACAAGACTTATACGGGACGTGTTTATCTTGCGGATAGAGTTTTTACTCGCCTCCTATTCGCAATTTTTGATTTCTTTGTAATAGTTTGTTACGATTCATTGTAATCCGTTTTACGTAAATAAAACACCAGAAATTTTTCAACACACAATGCCTTTAATATTCACACTTCTGATGGGATTTGCATTTTGGTGTTATCTCAGCAATTTTTCCTCCAATATCTCAGCAATTTTTCCTCCAATATTCACCCTAGGAAATTACAAGGATGTCTCTGTACTTGCGCTTGCAATTGTGCTCCAAGACTTTGTCAATTTTGCTGTGGGGCTAAGTACAGCAATGGAACCGTTTGATCGGTCTCATGCTATTTTAATGTTTCATGCTATTTTGTTCTTCATTTTGCCTGTTAATTACTTTTTCTATATATGTATTCTCAAATAAAAGTTTGTTATGCTAATGTTGTGGTTTTTTATTACAAATGGGTTACCTACATAAGGAATGCGAATGTTGACGAGATTGGACTAAAAATATCATTTATGTTATCTGAGCGACAACTTAAGTGACATTTTAATTCGATTTTATTAGCATTCTATCTCCCCACAACAAATCATGTTAATATAGGAAAATCGAAAAAAAGAAATTTGACAATTTGACAAAAAACAAATCTAAACATTCATAATATTTTCAAGTCAAATGCATTTCATATATATGACACTATTCAGCCAGTTAAATTTTTTTTTGGGAAAAAAAATCAAAAAATTGGACAATATAAAATTTTTATTAATTATGGGACTCGATTGATTTTTTGGATTCAAACATGACTAATTTGATACATTCATTAGTTAGAAGACTAATTTTGCATTTTCAACCCATTTAATTGTCTTGTTGGTCTTCTTGTCCCTTTTTCTAATTATCCATCCAACTATATGCAGGCATAATTTTATATGTTATGCTCTAGTGGTAAGGTTGAAGCTTAATTAATTACCCGTTTAAAATTCTTAGCACACCCTAATTATGAACAAATTCTTCTACAAAGCATTTCATCTCAAGGAGAAGTTTAATGCTCTGGATTTTCACACAGAAGCTTGATTGCAATCAATAATAAAGCTATTTTGACATGAAAATCATAATTGTAAAACTTGACATAGAACAGTATTGTACATTACTATGTATTGATCATCTGATTTCCTATTATTTTAATTTATGATAATCATAATTTCAACTAGATAAGATATATTGAATTTTGCCAACACCTTTTCACACATTATATGAAATTGTTGTCATCGTGTATTAAAGTATTGAGATATATTAAAATTTGATTATTCTTGATGTGATATATATGCAACAAACACGTACCTATATATAAACAAATTAATAAACCTGACTTTACAATGCAATTCAGTTCATCAATATTTTTGTAACAAAAGTAAAATATATCAATATATAGAAATCTTCTCCATTATTAATTGTGAATAAGAGACAATATACGGTTACATAGATTTTTATTGCGGAATTCAAATAAACAAGAAAAAAAATCTATTAAGATAAAAACGAAGAACCATGCCTACCCACCAACATGCTATCTTGTTCTTTAGTTATCATAGTGTATATAATTGAGTACTAGAGACTCAAATGGGTACGGAAATCATTCATAATAGTTGAAAATGCAATTAGATCCGCACCGAAAATCTTATAGTGGTGGCATTTTGAACCCTACCGAGTGTACCCAAAACCACTATTCCAACACCTCTAATACCGACCCAAGGGCACCACCGGTGGTTGATAGTGCAGAGCATCGCAAAGATCAAGTGGAAGTTGAACAAGAATAACACATGGAACAATGGGCTAGCCAAGGAGAAGTCCTTGTACTCGGCATCAGAATGTTAAAGAATCCATTGGCATTGGTTGTATTTTTGGCCAATTGTCGTGGGAAACACCAAAAAATCGACTACGTTCAACCTCCGACAACCGCCGACCTATACCCTGGCGCGGGCAATTTCCGTGGATGTGCAACAAATTTGGCCATTTACGCTCAACCCATTTAGGTTGAAGAGGTTAAATATTTGTCCATTGGCTATTGGGGTTGCTGTTGCAAAGAGAACGACAATGAGGAAAAAGGTGAAGGCGTAATTGCAAGCCATTTAGAGGTTTGGGGAATTAGAATTTGTTTATACTTTGTACTTTGCTTTTTTGTTTTGTCCAAAAATGTAAGGAAAAACCGCAATTTATACATGTTTCTTTCCCTACTCCTCCAAGTAGCCTTTTTCATTTCAAATATTTTTCCAATCTATCCTTAATTACCATGTTTATTAAAGGTAAGGACGAAAGTTGGGTTGCTCTATATGTCAAGTTGAAGTTAGGGTTGCCAACCTTTTTCAATATACATATAAAGGAGAATAGTTATGTAGGTGTGGGTTGACCAAACTCGAGCGTTGAATTATTTTTTAAACGATCTAAATTAAATAATTTTTATCATTTTTAATGGTTAATTTATTGGACAAAAGGACTTTTTGGTAAATCCATCTTATATCGCTTATTAGGAAAGAAATTATATTTGGTAGTGGCCACAATTAAGGGATAAGTTTCAACCGTGATTCTCTTCCAAATCTCCCCATTTTATAACTAAAAAGCTCAAAGTCTTCTCACTCAAAAACTTCATCTCGGTCGAAAATCGAAAGAAGGTCAGTCTTCAATTGGTCCGAACGGCACCATCTCCAATTGGTCTTCGACATCCGAACGGCACCATCTCCGATGTCACCATCTCTTTTGACTCTTCTTCGTTTCGTGTCGATACCCGCATTTGTGGAAACATATTTTTTTGTTTTCTTCTTCATTTGGAATTTTTTTCGAGAATTTTTAGGTTAAGCCTTTTGTGGTTTTTGTTTTCATTGTGATTTCTATGATAGATTATCATAATCCATACATGGCTAAAAATTCAAAGAGGTAATCATAATCCATACATTCAGTTTTCATTGTGAATTTTAAGAGAATTTTTTATTTGTGTGATATTAGATGTCGCAAGCACATCTAATATTGCTTAGATACATTTTGAATTCACATCTAATTTTTGAAATTGTGATTATCTTTTTGAATTCACATCTAATTTGTTGACATCTAATATCACACAAATTCACATTTACATTGTGATTACCTCACCGTGATTAAAAAAATTCGAAATTGTGATTACCTCTTTGAATGACCGAATGATGTGCTTGCTTATTGATATTCGAATATTGCTTATCTATGTTTTTCTCAACGCTTAGGTTGGCTATGTTTACCATTTTTAAGTTAATAGAGTTTTTAATTGAAAAATAAATTGGGGAAATATGGATTAATTTGGAGTATTTTGTTTTATTAGAAAAAACAAAGCGAGAAAATATGTTAGGATTGCTATGTTTTTTATGTATTGGAAATCGCTTATTGAGGATTTTAGCAATGCTTATTCAAGTTTGTTTAATCGCCTATGTATGCTTTATATTCTCGCTTAAAATAATTGGTGAAACATATGTTAAATATGCTTGCTCTTTCTCTTATATTCACTACCTATATATGGTTGTTTTACCGCTTATGTATGCTTTATATTCTACTTATATTAATTGGTGAAAATATGGTTAAACTTGGATTGGTCTTTTTTTCACATTTTAGACATGTTTTTTGACTACTCATTGATGATTTTAATTATGCTTATATATGCTTGTTTTAATGCTCATGTATGCTTTATATTCGCTTATTTTTTCATATAGTTGATCGGTGCTTTTTTTTTTTTTTTTTTATTTATAGATTTTGGTTTGAAAATGGCAAAAGATA
This sequence comes from Rehmannia glutinosa, assembly GCA_016081115.2. NCBI lineage: Eukaryota > Viridiplantae > Streptophyta > Magnoliopsida > Lamiales > Orobanchaceae > Rehmannia > Rehmannia glutinosa. The sequence goes on from JABTTQ020001909.1 coordinate 948,719, forward strand.
GTAGGAAAAGGAAGGTCGTAAGGAAATATGGAAATGCAATTTGTTTATGTGAGGCCCCAAAATTTAACAACGTGAGATACGGTGTTGTAGTGATTATTTATTCGGCTATGTATCACAAACCCATTATTAATGAACCGCGACCGACTTTTATTTATTTCTTTCAACATCAATTACGTCTTTCTCGTTTTTCGAGCCTAACGATTTTATATTCTTTCTCTAGTATTAATACTTGATCGAATGACTACGACTTTAGTAATATTAGACCTTCAACAATTTAGGAGTACATTCCAACTGTATCCTAATATTTCATCTTATTCTATAATTCATCCCAACCAATTTCCCAATCAATTTTTTTAAAAAAAAAAATTTATATTTTTTATATTTTAAAAAACAAATTCGAAAAATTACCATAAATGGGGAGGTTGTTTCATATTCTTTTCAAGACCTACAATTATATATATATATATATATATATATATATATATATATTTACATATATATATTATTTTTCCTCAACTTTTGGTCACATGCTTAAAGGATGGACAAACCTTTCTTGCCACCAAATTCTAATAAATAAAAATAACAACACTATGATTATTATTCCCTCCAACTTTTGGCTCCTTGTCTTAAGGGAATCAATCACTTTTGTTATTTTGTTTCTTTATCAACCAATAATCTTCATTTCATAATTATCATAAAAACACAAGACTTGCTCCCATTTTCCTCTCTAAAGGATCAAATTCTTCAAGCTTAAGGTAAGAAAATTTTCATTTCTCCCAACTCTATTTTTCTTCTCCAATCCTCAACATTATACCTTCACCATCTAATAATGATGAATCCTTCTTGTTGAGGTACTCCTAGAGAAATTTCTTGAAGAATTAGAGACCTAGATTTTACTACAAGCTTGAAGAGGAAATTCAAGACTACACATTATTAAGGTGAGAAAATTATGGTTTTAGTATTTTCTCTTGACAACATGAAGAATTAATTTTTGACTCAAGAATATGAATTTTTGGAGCTTAGGGGCTGACCTATATCATCTCAGGTTGAGGTTAGAGGCTTGAAGGAAAATTTCCATTTTTGAGACTACTTGAAGACATTAAGGTGAGTAGTAACCATTTGGTCCTAGTATATTTTCTTTAGACTTGAGACTTTAATTTTAACACCAAAATATGGTTTGGATACCATTTAGGGGCTGATCTACAAGAGTTTGAGTCAAGAAGTTGATTCAAGAAAGAAGACTACATTTTTAAATCAACCCGAGAAACTACTACGAGGTGGGTGGAAAAATCCTTTCAACTTCTAGGTGTTTTAAATTGAAAATATGCATGTAGTATTTTGTTATTGAGCACTTGGGATATATATTATGTATTTCATGCTATTTTCTTGTATCAAATTGGAAACAATTCTCAAGTGTTGCTCAAAAATGCGATTTATCGAAAAATAGGGCATACATGCACACTTTCTTGTTTTACTTGATGAAATTTTGTATGAAAAGGATATGTATGTATGACTCTTGAAATTTATGTTTTGAATGATTTATAATCTGGACAAGTCGAGCATAATTGATTAAATTTCAACTTTTGGATTTAAAATACAAAAATGGAAAGTTGGTGTACTTAATTGCAAGAAAATAAAACTTAAGGGACCTCTCTGTAATTTTCGATTTTTGGGACTGAACTCAGGTTCAAAAATTATGTTTTGACATTTTAATAAAGTTTTAAGAGTTTTTAGATAAATAAAGTCAACCCTTAAAAGCCCAAGTACTAGATTGTAAAATTTGAGAAGCTTAAGGGCTATTTTGCAAATTTTGAAATTATACAGACCCTAATTTTAAAATTCGAAATTTTAACTCTTAAGGGACTGGCAATAATATATTTTAAGTGTATTCCAAAAAATCCAAGTGTTTAGACCTTGGAAAGTAATTTTATAAAAATTGAGGGACCAAATTGTAAAAGATTAAACTTGAGGACCAAAATACAATTTCCAGGACTTATGCAGTCCATGCACCTGAAAATACTAATTTAACTATAACATAATTATATCTCGACCCAAGGTTCAAATTTCATAACACTTGGACCCCTAAAAGCCTTAAAGGCAATTATTTCAAAATGGGACAAAATGAGATTTTCAAAAGTTAAGGGACCTATACTTACTTCTTTTGAAAACTGCTTTTGTCCCAATATCCCACTGACCTTAGTGACATTTTACAACTGAATCACATTAAAATCCCTTTCGGTTTGTGAGTTCCAATTATTTTAAACTTAGAGCCCGAAATGACAATTTTAACAAATTTGGGGCCAATGTGAGAATTTTATAAAAACTCGACCTCAAAACTTTAAAATCCTGAATATCTGAACAATTTAGAGATTTTAGGAACTGATCTCATAATTTTTCAAGGTCGGGATATTTATTTATTCAATTTTTAACCTCAAAAGAATTGGTTTTTACAAAACGGCGCTAATTGAAAATTTTCCTTTTACAAGGACCTAACTCAATTATTTTTATTTTAAAGAGACAACACTGGACCCCCTGACTTTACTTATTGATTAAAATATTTTATTTTCTCAAAAATCCCTTGATTTATCGGATCATCTCGACCGATTAATATGCGATCGTGGGGGACTACTTCGCCTTGCGATTTCGAATCTATAACGGACTTATGTTCCACCTAATTTTTCAAGATATCGAAGATTGCTTATCCTCCCGATAATCATCTTCATCTAAACAACTCCACCAATGCCATAATTACCTTACGCAAATTTTGGAAAACTTTTCACGAATCGCTTTCCGAATCAATAATACTCGCCTGCCTGGTTGACTACCTCAACTTGTGTTTACTTTCCCGCTGAGTCAACTTGGTGTGTCGAGCTCACACGTACCGGAATGGATACGTCGGGGATGGAACCGGGCAGCTCGATCGCTATTCCACTCTTCCGCCCCATCATCCTAATCCCCAACCGAGGGACGGAGTTTGTCCAAGGGAAGCGGGTCGTAGTACTTGAGGTATAATCATGATTGTGACAAATCCGAGCCTTGCTAGCTCCATTGTGGATTTTGTCTTTGCCTATGGAGCGATAAGGTGACAAGGTCTTGACCATTTTACTCGGGAGTTACAAGTAAGAACGAAGGAAATTGCTCCGATCCACACGATTCTCGAGTTAATCGACCCGTTTTGTTGGCACTACAAATCGACGCAACCGCTTACTTGTATTGCATAGGTTGGCGCTACAAACGTAAGCAACCGCTACTTGTCTTGCATAGGATTGGCGTTACAAAACTGTAAGCAATCCTCCCGATCGCTTAAATCATAGTGCATGCGTGACACGAATCGTTTTCTTAAATCAGTATAAGTATATTACTTAAATATATTTATCACGACGCTTGTGGATCGTATGCGTGAAATCATGCATCATCTCTCACGCGTTTCCATACAACTAAATTTCTCGCATTAACTATATATATCGCCACACTTGCACACGATCACCCCATCCACCGAGATTTATGTCTCACCCCTCTTGTTTTCTAACCTTAGAAGATGACTTTGTCGAAAAGTTGAACCCGCTTGATTGAATTCTTGTGCTCCGCCTGTTGGTCTTATTTCCTATTGATATCTATGTTGTTGACCGCTTTCTTTTGTTTTTCTACTTGTTGGACTCTTTTATTTTCTTTTGACATTCCATCGTAATTTAAGGGCGTAGGACCCTTTCACACTTATCTTTGGTGATATGATGTGTACTTTATTTCCTAGTTCGACTCGTAAGCTATTTGGTTGTTGGGATGTATTTGTAATCGTGTTGTACTTGTAGTTTTCCACGCTTTAGACCTTGTTTCACTTGGGATTGTTACATCATTTTCTAGAATGTTAGATTTATTTCTATTTAAGTGATTTATCGCCGTTGCGTCACGTTTGGGGTGTGACAGTTTGGATGATATGAATGAGTACAAGGAGTTGAATTTGGGAGAGGCGAAGGAGTTTCTGGAACGACGTGGGATCATAGCGAAACAATTATGATTTTTTTTTATCAATCGGTTGAATATTGTAGTATTTTTTTAATTTATATTTATGGTTAGTTTTGAGTACTTGACGACATGCTTAATTTGCTATAGGAATGTTTTGAGTTAGGTGCATATTTTCTTTGACGAATGTTCGCTTTTTTGGTATAATATACGCTAATTTATTCATAGTTGAGTACATGGACAACTTTTTTTTGTTTGGTATCATGACAAATTTGATCAAAAAGCAATAAAACAAGCATATATAAGCAATACTTAATACGTCAATAAGCAAGAAACATATGGATTAAATAAGCAATTTGCTTGGTTCTTGAACAATTTGCTCAAAAAAAGTAAAACAAGCTTACATAAGCAAAAAGATCTAATGCGTTAATAAGCAATAAAATATGTGGACTAAAATAAGTAATTTGTTTGGTTCTGAACAATTTGCTAAAAAAGCATTAAATAAAGACACATAAGCGACTTAATACGTCAATAAGCGGCCCACAAATTGTTCTCCCTTAAATCCGGACACACATTAGTGGTGTTCCAAATTCAACAATTACTCGTTTGACAAGCATTATGAGTATATTATATAAGCATATTATTTTTTTGCATAACATCACATTTTCTATATAGCGAACTATATTTAATGTAAGAACGCAAAATACAAGAAATAAATAAGCAATATTTTCCATATTCACAAGCAATTGTTTATGCACAACTAAGCAACATTCTAAACAATCGCGGGTAATCGCTCCTATTGTGGGTAATTGCTCCTATTTTTATGAGATTTAATTGATTTATCAAGATTAATATCATGATCCGTAAGGTAAAATAAAACCAATTATAGGTAATCGCTCTTATTTTCATGGGATTACTAGATTTAGTCAACCCCTATATTTTTTACATGGACTAATTTACCCATTTCGATTTTATTAAATATTTTATAAACATTAAATGATTTTAATACTAGGTAGATCGTGATCTAGATTTGGTCCTATGTACTCATATAATACTTGGGTCCGATATAACCCTCCCCATATATATATATATATATATATATATATATATATATATATATATATATATAAGTCTTCCAAAATAGTAGCTCGAATTTCCCCTTATTTTCAGTTACTATAAAAAGTAATACAAATCTGTCTAAAAATAAGAAGTAATAAATATTTTGATTTCATTGTTTCTTGGTAATCAACTTTCTTTAGATAAATCATTTTTTAAAATGGTTTAAACTTATCATTCCAAATCTGTGTGTATATTACATTAATTATTATATTATCTTTATCTTTTTCCTTTTTAAAATTTAATATTTTTCTTTTTTGATCCATTTTGACGTATAATATATCTAATTAGTCATTTTTATGATGTTCAATTTGACACCCATATTGCATATATACAATAATAAAAATATAACAAATATTTACTCATTATTTTGTAATGGGCTTTAAAAATTATGCATTCAAGACTCTTTGGACATCAAATTTGTATATTCATGTATTTTGGTTATTTTATGATATATGTATAATTGTTATTTGCGTAGCCCATTTCTTAATAATTACAGAGAATTGTATTTAAATTGATTGAATCCAATTAAAATAAAATTATTAATTGAAGAAAATATTTCAAAATATGTACCCAAGTATTATATATTACATATATCCATACATAGTATTATATATATTTATATAAGAAGAAAAGATTTACCTAATATGAAATTATATTCATAATAGTATTACACACACACACACACACACACACACACATATATATATATATATATATATTAACATACTTTTTTATGTTAATAGAAATTATTTTTTATATTTATCAACATATTTTGATATTCAAGTTTCAAAGTTGTACATTTGGAATTAGATATGACTTTGTCTATTTGATACTTTTTGATATATGTGTATAAATAAAAATAAAATAGTTTTTATTTTTTTGAAATATTTATTTTCCCTAAAATTGTGTTGCTAAAATAAAATATGGCTTTTGTTTAATTTCTAAACCTTAAAAAGTATTGAAATTTGAAATGCTTTTATTATTGATTGTATTGAAAATACAATATATTAAATATTCAAGATTGAGCAGATTAAAACTTTTTTCAAACTTTTAATTTGTTATTAATAAACATGTTCGTAAATAGATATAATTTAATTTACACGACCAAATGTTTGTATTTAAGAGTAGTTTTTTTATAGTTTAACGTAACTTTTTATTTTTTAATCGTGTGAATTAAGATCAAAAGATTTATCTTTATATATTAATTATTTATTGAAATTTTATTAGTTTTTTGCAATTACTATTTTTTTTTTTTCAAAATACAAAGTTCGTGCATAGTATGGTTTGGAAAATACCAAAAGTGAGAACCAAATAGAACATAATAATTAAAAGATCCAAATAATACAATACAAATCCCCACCGCAAAAATTCAAAAAATTAAAAATTTACTTAACAATGTGAATAAATAAAATACTTGTCAAAGCCCGCAAAAATAAAAATATCTCCAACAAAATAAATCTAATAAAATCAACAATGTTGTCAACACTATGTTTTGTTGTTTCTTATCTCCTCAACCATGTATTTAGTTTTCTTATATACATGTGTTAATCTTTTATTTATTGCACGATAAATTTTTGCAAAAATTTCTCTTCCTAACTTAGACATATGAACAACTTTGTAATGAAAATTTTTATACGAATTTACTATTACAACTTTGAAAAAAGTATGACACCAATTTCACACTTATTAAGAATTGAAACCGACTAAAATGAAATGAACGATGAAGTTGCGTCTTGCCCGGATATATGAAAAATCAGTTTTTGAATATTGAACACAAATGCATAGTCTTGAATGTATTTTTTTATGATTATGAGGTATAATATTTTTCTCTTTTGACTTCATCAATAAAAATATTAAATGGTATTTTCGCCTATTGTCTAATGCTACATTAAAATTATCACAATGCATGAGATATAATTCATAAAGCTATTAGAAAAGTATATATCACAATATAAAATGGAGACCTTACAAATTTACACTCCGTGCACCCCATGTATCGCACGGGCAAAAGACTAATGTTTTAACTAATGAACGCACAAGGACAAACATTTAATTAGGTTTAAATGAAGATATATAATTTCCTTTTCGGTATAGATGTGCCAAATATTAGTCAAACGTAAAGCTATAGCTAGTATCCTAACATGATACTTGGACCCGCGTCTACGAGTTGATTAAGAACTTTTGCCATGCAATTTGTTCATAGCTAGGTTTATCAAGGTGGACACATCACACAGAGATGAAATAAGTCGCAAGATTAATTCTTAGGATAGTAACGTTGTCAAGAATGCTTGATATCAAAAACTTATAACTATATTAATAAAATACTTTTATTCTTGAAGAGATAAACATAAATACAAATGCAGTATTTCTTTAAAGTTGATTTCATTTACTCAAACCGTAAAAAAGAAATTCTAAATCATCAAAAGTCGGTCAGAATAATTATAATCGTGACATCAATAAGGTCGAATTAGCTTAGACGCAACTATAAGTTTAGTCTACCTTTTTAAAGCTTAGAGCCTCGATGATACCGGAAAGCAGTTTGGATGTATGTGCATACGTGGCAATTCAAGACTGGCCGACGTGGACCGACCGGTGGCCATTACCAAGAAGAATGTCGTAGACCGGAGGCCAACCAAGAAAACATTTTAAGGCTACTCATCCCGAAAGTCAATGATGACCAACGAGAAATCCCGAGTGTGCATCCCCGCAACCTGGCAAGACAATAGCAAGACAACTCAACAAACACTATTTGACACATGCATGGCAATCATGCAACTCATACACAACAAGAGAAAGATAAGTGTTCCACTCACATTGTAGCTATAATGATTGCTAGTCTATTCAATCTAGTAGTATAAATAGAACTCATTTATGAGGAAAAAGACAACATAAAATCCTTATATGAAAAACCTTGTATTTAAAAGTCACAAGTCGAGACCGTCTAGAATTCTTGCTCAGTTATTCAATAAAAATACGCTTTGTTCCACATTTCTTATTTTTCAATGAGTATTTAGGCCTTTAATTCATTGTTCAAATAAATCGAGCATCAACAAATTGACGCTAGAAAGAGGGGCCCATTGGTCCGATTACATTACTTTTCAAGAATCCCAACTAACTATCTCTTTCCCGTGTTTGTGAAATTCCATCATGAGTCAAGAAAATAATACAAGAAACCTTCAAAGGTATGATCCTCCGCGGACAACACCAACCCTCCCCCAACCGAGGCCGGGCCGCTAGGGGCGTGACATTGGTCCCTATTCAACAACTCTTTACCGATCCGGACTTCCAGCAGAGGATGGCCTAATTGGTAACACAAGCTTTGGGGGCTCCCAACCCTAGATTCGGCTCTTGCTCCCCGCCAATATAGTTCAAAATGTTCAAGCTCCGGCTCCACAAAATCAAGAGACGATTTCCCTTTAACATACGCAATGATAATAGGCGTGAAAGAAGAAGAATGGTTGACAATGATGGGGGCGCCAACCGAGTAGAAGAGTCATCACCTCCGATCTTGCGTGTTCGGGCGGGTGCAATCTGTCTTTGGTTGCGTGGGGGTGGAGCCAATCTAGATCAATTCATTCTACGATTCAAGACCGGGAACCACGTTCCCATAATTAAGCACAGACCCCATTCCTCCGAACGAACGAGAAGATAAAATACTTCGCTTAAGATGTCGACTAAATGAGTTAGAAACTACACCGAGGAGCTCGCCTACAGGTCAGTCAGCCCGGCGATTGACATCGTATCACCTTTCGCTCCCGTATTTTGGCAACTCCACTCCCTCCCAAATATAAGGTACCCCGGATCGGTTTGTACGACGGAGAGACCGAACCCAACCACCCATATTCATAAGTATCTTGCTTGGACCGAGCTCTAAAATCCCAGCGATGCCATACTATGCAGAGCGTTTCCTTTGACTCACGGGAGACCGAGCTCACCGATGGTTTCGCACCGCACCACTTCGACAATTACCGCCGTTGGAACGATTTCTCGCCAAAGATTCACTACCCATTTCTTGGCTTCTCGGGTGCTAGTTGCTCCAAAAGACTCTCTTGTTTCTATCGAACAAAACAAAGATAAACCACTCAAAATATACATTGAAAGATTCAATAAACAAGTTCATGAGATGGAACATGTGTCGATGATGCCATGCTCATGGACGCGATCTCGTGACTATCTCTGTGATCTCATTTTCATTGGGCCATCCACGAACAATAAGTCAACACCTTCCAGGAGTTCTTGATCCATGTAGAAAGACATATTTATGGTGAAGAGGTAATGACAGCCCCACGGCCGAATTTAAAACAACAAGCTCTAAAGAAATATTTTAAGAAAGACTCCACATTGGGGTCGGTTTAAGTTTTAAGTGTTTTTCCGATAGCTCAAGCCTATTTTCAAAGTGAATCTATCCAACACTCGGTGAAGGAAGAAAATATTCAACATGTTAAAGAGGAAAAAATATTTTCAAGAACAAAGGGGTCCGCATATCCACGAAGTGAATGAAGTGCGAGTGAGGTTCAAGTTAGAAACTACTTTGAATCATGTCTTTTTGCTCAAAAAGGCACTTTTACAAAGAAACAGGTGCATCTTTTCAAAGATTTTGCATCGACGATGACTGGCGCACGCCCCGTAAGGCTGCGTGCTCGTGCTTGAATGTGAAGCACTTCACCTGGTAATCCATTAATTAATTATTAATTTTAAAGGTTTTTGGTCCAAAAGAATAAGGGCCTTGAAGCCCAAGCCCGCGAACCTCGACCACGACCCGACCCGGACTGGGTCGAGGCCAAGCCGGGCGGGCAAGCGGTGGCATGCGCTCGTGCTTTGAACCAAACCCACAAGAATGTAGGTCCTCACCCTTTAAAAACTTGGGTGCCCCAAGGACCAAACCAATAAGTCTAACTTGGGATATATCAAGTCGCAAACTTTCCCTCCTTTTCGTATGTGGGATGGAGCATTTCTCCTTCCCATTTTTTTATTTTCCATACTATTTTCTAGTATTAATTGGCCAACTTCTAGCATTAATTTTTCATTCACCGGAATCGGTTTTGAGAAATTCCAAATGTTATTCTCATCTACTCTCTTTCGTATAATTTTTACAAATAATTTAATTCCATTGTTCACTAATAGAAACCACTTAATTATTTGGTCAAAATTGGGTGAACACCCATTTTGCAACCAAAATTCCAACAATCCCCCACATAAATGAAATTAATGCATGCGTGTATGCGGATTTGTTTGAAAGTCTCGCGAACTAATATTGCATCGGGATACCCAAACTTGTGGCTTTGAATCTTCCTTAGTAAAGTACTATCGGATTTACTATCCGCTTAGTAATGTGATGTCTTAAACTACTTAGTAGTTTGTGTTAACCGAGACAACATTACTTACACAATAACAATTCTAATACTTGGTGTTCTCACGTTGTGTCCATTTCGCCATGGACCATATCTTAGATTCATAAGTGTTTCTGAATTGGCCATTACTTCTCACTTATATAGATGATCTCCTATTAAAGAGTATCTTGCCATACGCCACCTTTCGGTATATGAATCATTAAAAGTCTTAAACTTAACCTCACCACATTCAACAAGGTTTTCATTCACTTGGATGTTTCGAGAATGAGCTAACAAATTTTCCAAGTATTCAGTTGAACATTCATAACTTAGTTGTCCCATTGAACCAAGGTCTTGGGATCTCCAATTCACAAGGTTGGGTTACCGCTATGAACATTCTTTAGTTTGTCGATTTTAAACCCATTTCCCTTAAGAGTTTATACAATTGATCTCGATTTATGCCTTCGTAGCGGATCCACAATATTTTCCTTTGACTTCACATAGCCAACCAAAATAACCCTATTTGAAATCAATGTTTTATTGGTATTATGTCTTTGGCATATATGTCAAGACCTACCTTTTTCCTTTGCAAGAGGAGACACCTTTTATAAATACAACATTTCTTGATTTAATGATCGCACCATCATTTATATCAAGAATGTTGAATTTACTTTCTTGGATGCTTTTACTTTAGCCAAAGCACCCCCACACTTCGTAACCTCATTTATGTGGTTTGCTAAAAGTAAAGCTCTCTTACAATTTCTCGATATCCTTGTTCAACACAAGATTACCAAGAACTTCTATGGCTCTCAACCACTTTTCCTTTTATCATGTTAGAACATTGTCTCCGATGATGTAGTTAGAATCTCGTTCTAACATATTTCGGACCTTAGTTCCAACAACTCCATTAACACATTTTACAAGGTGTGCAACCTTTAATGTTATCACATCTTTAGAACACCTCGGATTTCACTTGATAGTGTGTCTACCTCTAGTGTTACAACACTTTGGGTAACACTTCATGCGCTTGTGGTTTTGGTCCCACAACACTTTTTGCAACACCTTGTGTTAACAAAAACTACACCGGTGTTCCATAAAGTGTGGTCACACTCCTAGATTTGCCGATTTCTATTTGTAATCTCGGTTGTCTTCATCAATCCAAAGTCAAACTATCAAATCCTCAAGCCCCATTTCCTTGCGCTTGTGCTTAAGGTAATTTTTAAAATCTTTTCACGATGGTGGAATGTTTTTGATAATCGCAGCCCACTTGGAATGACTTATTCAAAATCATCCCTTCACACACTAAGTCGTGAAGTATGATTTGAATTTCTTGCACTTGGCGATCACTGTCTTGGAGTCAACCATCTTATATTCTAGAAATTTACCGACAACAAATTTTTTTGTGTCAAGATCTTCTATTTTATACTTTTTCTCCAATGACCCACAACTCTTTGGATATTTTGAACAAACTATAAACGTTGTGGAGGATGTCATCTAGCCCGTCCAAATCATAGTTCTAACAGAGAAAATCGTTGTTATGCCAAGCATCCATAGCGTTTTTCCATTAGTTGTCGGATTCTTCATCGCCAACAAGAGGGGTTCTTCCTTCGTAAAACGGGACAGACCCAAAGTCGTAAGGTAGAAGAACATCTTTTGTTGCCAACGTTTGAAGTCAACAACGGAGAACTTGGGCGGTGTTTTGACGTGACCAGGAGCAACAACCATCGAGTGAACGAAATCAAGCTATCGTCTTGACTAGTGTTAGGTAAAATTAGGAAGGTTTCTATTTAAAAAAATGACTAGTGTTTAAATATATATAGCTAGTCAAGGCTTGAATTACATTCATCTCCGCAAGACAAAAACGCCCGCATACAAAGTGCTTACGGTTTTAGCGCTCGTCCCTAAGATACAATGACTTTACTCTTTCGAGTTTAGAATTTGCAAACTCGAAACCACAAATAACAATAGGGTGTTTGAAACTTTCAAGCTTTAGAACAGGGGGAAAAACAATATGCTCGAATGCAATGACCATTTTTTAATATGATGTTTTTGTGTGTTAATCCATCTGCAGGGGTGTAATATATAGGCATCGATTGCCCGTATGGAAAGATAATGTCTTTTGGCTCGAAAAGACATGTTTACAGCGAATAGGTGCATCTGTTTCAAACTTACGTTAGCTGACGCACGACAAGAAAAATGGGTCTTGTTTATGTTGTTTTTGCAAAGACTCTCTTTTGTTTCTTGTCGTTTTTTCATTTCTATTTTGATCTAGGTCTTGAATCTTAGTTCTTGCCTTTTTTCATTTCGTTTGTTAGGGTCCATTCAGGTTTTCTTCCTGTTTTTTCCTTTGTCTGCTTTTTTTTTCTTTCTTTTCCCATTTGGGGTAGATCTAGTTGCTTTCCTTCACAAACCCCAACGGGTTCATAGTTTTTTGATCGGTCTAATTATTTATGTCTATTTTCTTCTTAGGTAGCTTGTGGCGCTTCTATCTATATCGATGACACCGCTTGACCGGGAACATCACCGCCTTATGGAGGAGTTAACGAGAAAAAGAAGGGGAAATATTAGACTTGGACGCATCTGGATGTATGGAGGAAGGGTCTAAGGCAGATATTTCTTGGTGTCTTGTCGGAAAATTATACTCCAACAAATCGTGGAAAGCATATTACCTAATCGAGGTAATGAAGAAATCGTGGAAGCCTAAAGCGGGAGTGATTGCGCAGTGAATGGGGTTGGGACCTCATTCTGCTCCATTTTGAGAATGAAGAGGATCGAGATTGGGTTTTATCTAACCAACCGTAGCACTATGATGGAGGCCTTTTGCTATCCGTAAACCGGAAGAGAATGAACAACCATCCATGGCTCGTGTCACTACGGTGGCTTTCTCGGATTCGAGCGTATGATGTCCCCTGGTTGCTTCCATGAACTCCTCAATAGCCAACATGCATGCAAAGCAAATAGGGAAAATTGAGCACATGGATATCTCAAACTAAGGCCTGTTTGGTAAATTTTTAGATTCAAAATTATGATTGACATTACCAAACCACTTTTACGAGTTTTAACCGTGAGGATTCAAGGAAAGCGAGCTTGATGTTACCTTTGAAGTATGAGTCCCTCCCCATGTACTTTTTGTTGTGGTATCATAGGCTACTTTCTTGGAATTGCTATGAATATGACCAAAACGAGTGTCTAGATACTTCTAAGATGAAATATGCCCTGGCTTAAGGCATCCCGGTGTATTAATCGAGAATGGAGAAATGTCGGGACAACCACGATTCAATATGGCTCGCAAACTTTTCGATCAAAGCTCCTCCTCACATTCGACATCCATCCTGTCACAAACCCAACTCGCCAACCTCAACCACACACAAATAGAAAACACCTAAACCAAGCCCTAACCAAATATAAACAACCCTCTCTCTCCAAACAATGAAGGTGATGAAATTGAATCACCACTAAACACCAAAATATACCACAACCTTGAATCTCTCTCTATAATCGCATCCCCAACAAAAATGGCGTGTCCGGTCAACCAAACTCGGCTATAAAATCCCCCCCCACAAAATCCCAAACCAATTTGCCTAAAACCCACCAAAAGCAAGCCACCTTTGTTGGGAAATTATTTTTAGATTTTGATGAATGTCATGTAAAGCTTAGAATAGAAAGTTGGCACCCCATTTTTTTTGTTGTAAATTGTATTGTAATAGATAGGGCTAGTCGAGCTGAGTTGAGTCAGCTATGCCTGAACATGCAAGAAGTCAACTAGAGACAAGAAGGAAGACTCCACCGTGAGGCAAAATGAGTGTGGCAAAGAAGAGAAGACAGAACTCGATGAAGGTGCAGTTGAGAAACGGTGAGTGAAGTATCAGTCAAGTCAACTCAAGATAGTCAAGTCTCAAGATTGAAGTGACAGGAAGAGTCATCCAATGATTGGAAGTCGACTCGAACTCACCGGGGAAGTAAAGGAAACGCAATCAAGTGTAGATAACTAAAAGAGATCCGTTGCCGTAAGTCAAGAGAATTACTAAAACAAGTAATACCTCCATATCGCTTTTCTTAAAGTGCTCGGTCCCGAAGCGTGCAAAAGGAATAAACAATGGGAAGCACCGCACTGTGTCGTAACTCGAAAAAAGTCAAGAATCATTCATACGAGGAAATGTCAATTCCAAGGATCGCAATAAGACAAGCCAACGACCACAAGTGTCTTTTGAAAATAAGCCTATCTCTTCAACGGGCAAATTTTCAAAAGAACACTATAAAAGGCTGAGGAATCTATTTGAGAAAAAGTTGGTTACCTTGACAATCGAAATAAAATATGAGCAAGAAAAGCAATATATGTAACCAAAAAATATTCTCAAGTCATTCAAGTTCAATCCTCAAGCCTACATTACGAAGGAAATCAATCCAACACTCACCGTGAAGGAAAGAGGACTTCAATCAGTTGAAGAGGAAACATTTGAAGAATCAAGGGGTCTACATTCCACGGAGGATTGTAGAAAGGTTCAAGGTCGAACCGGTCTCAAGTTTTGGAGGGCTTCGTGATCAAATCCAAGAAGCTTGAGCAAGTGGGTTATATTAGCGAGGCAGTGCCCCTGTGAAGAAGCCGAGTCGCACGAGAAGCCACAATTTGTGTGACCAAGGCATCTCGATCGAGTCCCAAAGGATCAAGTCATTTGTGTGATCAAGACTTGTATCGGACTGTTAACCACTTTGTATATTGATCAATACTTAGTGGATTCCTCCAGGAGTTGGAGAAGAGAGGAGTAGAAGAATTACCCCATCTTCGAACCTCTATAAAAACTTATTGTGTCATTTACATTTCAACACTTTAATTTTCGCATATTACTTTAATATCTCATTTGATAAATTTGCTATCCAATTGATAATCTACAAAGTGCTAAAACCAAGTATTAAAACAAACTTAACCAAATTCAAGGGTGCTAAGTCTTCCAATAAAACATATCACAATCGAGTTAAGTCTTTAGTCAAAACAATTTGAGTTATTCTATCAACGGCTCAATGAGTGCGTTGAGTGACTAACTCACGATTAACTAACTTAGTTGTCCATCAAGGACTCATTTGTGAAGTATTAATTCTAAACGTTTTAAAAGGACTAAATTGAAAAGTTGGTAAGGTTTATTCAACCCCCTTCTAAACCTTACACTCACACCCCTTGGGACCTACAAGTGGTATCGAGCGGTTGGTTCATTGAGCCGTCCGCACTAGTTCTCGAACTAGATCTCCAAATTTTTGAAAGCTTGCTTTAGCACTTGATCTTTCAAAACTCTTTTTATTCAAGCAAAGTTATTATCATGGAAGCAAATTTGACAATCATCCCTATGTTCACAATTGAGGAATTTGATTATTGGAAAATTCATATGCGAGGCTCATCTATCAAAGATTACACGATGAAATGTGGATAGTGATAGAAGATGGGCCACTCCAAATCTTAAAAGTGAACACAATCGCAAAGAAGAGTCTGCTGCGGTGAAGGAGAAGAGATGATCTTTGCTCCCCAAACCGATGGTTGAAAAGCCAAGAGTGAATGGATAAATGATGTCGGAAAAGATATAACTTGGACAATGTGGCCAAGGACATTATTTACAAAACTTTGGACAAAGCCATGTTCAACAAAGTCAAATCATGCAAAACGACAAAAGAAATCTGGGGGAAGCTAACATTGATTTGTGAAGGCTCGTGAGCAAATCAAGGAAAATAAACTATATGTTGTTGTACAAAAATTTGAAAACTTTAAGATGCTTGCAGGAGAAACCTTGGATCAACTGGATGCTCGGTTCGTAAATTACCAATGAGCTATCTCGCACTTGGAAAAGAATATACACAAAAGGAAATGTGTATGAAGATTCTAAGAAGTCTCCCAACCGAGTGGGATATGAAGGTCATGGCCATCGACACTCCATGGACCTATCAAAGACATCCAACCATGAGTTATTCTCAAATCTCAAAGCCTACGAATTTGAGCCGAGAAGAAAAGACCAAGAGGAGACAGATGTGCCCAAAACAACCGCTTTAATAGTTAAGGATGGTAAAAGAGCCGAGGTCAAAGAAGTCATCGACCAAGAGGAGATTGCCCCGATGGTTAAAAGGTTTAACAAGTTCTTCAATAAGAATTACAAAAGAGGCAAAGGTGAATCCTCCGTAAGACACTCGGCTCCTCCAAGTCAAGGGAAGATAGACCACCCAAGAGAGCAGAGCATCTAGAAGTGGAATATCAAAGAGCCGACAATCCAAGAATGGAAAAACTGATCAAAAAGTTGAAAATCTTTCTGAACTGCAGCAACCTGGTCACTATGCCATTGAATGCCCATATCCTCGTAGTCAACAAATACAGGAATGAAGAGGAAATAAAAGTCTTTAGAGAAAGAAGACAAGAGAAGAAAAAGGCAATGTTGGCCGCAGAGACTGTTGAGACAATCAAGTCAAAAGACACAAGCAGATTCGGAGAGTAGTGAAGCCGACTACTCAAGTGACTCTGAAGAAGAAGCCTTTGATCCGTCTAATGGCCAAAGAACAAGGCCAACTCGACCAAGAAGATGAGGTACACTCTAACTCATGACACTCAAATTCAAAGTGATAGTGATTGTGACACACACACCTCATCACCCACTAATCTTTATGATTCATTAGGCAAAATGATGAAAGACTTTGAACACATTAAATCCTCACACACTACTAATCGAGGAAAACAACCTACTCAACAGCCAAAACTCATGGTGACTAAGGAGCCGAGTACTCTAAGTCACATAGCCGATGAGAATAAAAGTCTAAAGGCCGAAAATGCTAAAATAGTAGCAGAGATAGTCGCTATAAAAAAGAGGTAGAATGACCTCAAAAATGTGATTGCCTCATTCACTAAGGCATCTAAATCCTTGGATGATCTTATTATGAGTCAAAGAGAATGCGGAGATAAGACAGCTTAGGATTTAATTCCTCGTACTATGTCAAGCTCCAAAAGTGATTTTGGAAAAAGGATCTTCAAGTAATGAAGTATCTCTAAAATCAAAACTCCAAATGGTGCACACACATTTATTCCAAAGCACAATCACAAGCAACTGGCCTTGGTTATAAACGAAAAGGAAAAAATCGAGTTGAGTATCTTTGAGAGGACGGTGAGAAGAAATCCACCCGAGTTCCCCAAAAACTCCAAACAAGAAATACTCAGAAAAGAAGAAACAGAGCTACCAAGAGCCCCCTTAAGTTCTATAAAAGGAACACATATGATGGGAATGGTAGAAAATACCCAAGCCTAGCTGATTGGAATAATGTGAACTATCAAACAAAGACCTATGGAATATAAGCCTAAGTGGCAAAGACCTAGAACTCACCAAAGGCCATTCCAAATGCATAAGAGCTATCATCCGCACTCATATGCACCCAAGTACTACACTCGGAGATATCACAACTACCTAAGGAAGGCAATTGCTAAAACACATGCACATGTATACGACAAAAGAGACAGCTTGTATGAACCTAAAACCCCAAGCAATTTGCCAAAGTTAACTATGATTATGGCATCGATAGATGGCAACCTCTTAGAGTCAAATCATGTGGCTATAGGTTGGTTGGATCATCTCACAATACTAACCCCTCAGACCCAGGCAAGTATGGGTACCTAAAACCTAATTTCCTTGATTGCGGGTTCAAGGAGCGGTGAGTGCCAAGGAACCTGGTACATGGATAGTGGTTGTTCAGGACATATATGACAGAAACAAGAAAAATCTGTCAAAAGTCAAGGAGGTTAGAGGTGCAAAAGTCATATTTGGAGGAAATGAAGCTCGGGAGAAATAAGAGGCATTGGATCCATCAAGAAAAATGGATTAGAGATCACAGATGTTGCATATGTTGAAGGCCTCAATTTCAACTTATCGAGCATTAGTAAACTTTGTGACAAGGGCTACAATGTTGGATTCAATATGGGAGTGTGTCAAATCAAGAACATCGAATCCAATGAAGTAGTGTTGCAAGGATGGACAAAAGAACATGTATGTGATAGATTGGTCAATCGCAACACCAAGCACTTGTCTCGCTAGCAAAGAGCACAGGTAAATAAAGTTGGTTGTGGCACAAGAAGTCGAAAGTCACTGAACTTCAAAACAATTAACAAGCTTGCAAGGAGCAACCTGGTGGAAGGACTTCCGGACAAGATATACAAGAAGGAGAGTATATGTGATGCATGCCGGATGGGAAAACAAATCAAATCATCATTCAAAGAAAAGATATGCTGTAGGTCCCAAGGGGTGTAAGTGTAAGGTTTAGAAGGGGGTTGAATAAACCTTACCAAATTTTCGATTTAGTCTTTTTAAATCTCAGAGTTTTACACATTTGTGTCCTTGATGGACGGTCGAATTAGTCACTCAAGAGAGTTAATCTCTTAATGACTCAAATTGAAAGCCGTTGATGGAGTAACTCACTGTTGGCTATAATTTGACTCAATCGTGGTTTTGTTTTCAGGAAGACTTAACACCCTTAAGTTTGATTAAGCAAGATTTTAGATCTTGATTTAGTACTTATAAATTATCAAATGGATAGCAAATTCATCGAGATATAAGCGATTAAAAGTGCAGAATTTAAATGTCAGTAAAGTAAATGACACAATAAAATTTTTATAGAGGTTCGAAGATGGGGTAATTCTTCTACTCCTCTCTTCTCCAACTCCCTGGAGGAATCCACTAGGTAATGATCATTTTACAAAGTGGTAACAGTCCAGACAAGTCTTGATCACAACAAGCCGACTTGATCCTTTGGGACTCGCCTGAGACGCTTGATCACTCACCGGCTTCTCGTGCACGACTCGGCTTCTTCACAGGGCAACCGCCTTGCTACTACGACTCACTTGCTCAAGCTCTTTGGATTTGATCACGAAGCCCTCCAAAAGCTTAAGACTTGGTTCAAACTTGAACCTTTCTACAATCCTTCCTGGAATGTAGACCCCTTGTTTTCAAAAGTTTCCTCTTCAACCGGTTGAAGTTCTCTTTCCTTCACAGTGAGTGTTGGATTGATGTACTTCGTAATGTAGGCTTGAGGATTGAGAATGCTTGATTTTTCTAATATGCTTGTTTATCTCACATGTGTGTCATCCCTTCTTCTCAAACAAACTCCTCGGCCTTTTATAGTGAACTTTCAAATATTTGCCCGTTGAAGAGATAGGCTTATTTTTGAAAGTCACTTTGCGTCGTTGGCTTGCGTTCTTGGAATTGCCATTTCCTCGTATGAATTGTTCTTTCACCTTTTCGGAGTTCGACACGGTGTAGTGCTTCCCATTGGTTCATTCCTTTTGCACGCTTCGGGATCGAGCACTCCGAGAAAGGTGGTATGGAGATATTACTTGTTTAAGTAAATCTCTTGATTTCGGCAACGGTTTTTTGATTATCTCGACTTGATGCATTTCCTTGCTTTCCCAGGTGACTTAGAGTCGCTTCCAATCATTGGATGACTCTTCCGTCACTTCAACTTGAGACTTGGCTTTTCTTGAGTTGACTTGACTGATGCTTCACTCACCGCATCTCACCGCTTCTTCATCGAGTTCGTCATGCTCTTCTTTTTGCCATACTCATTTGTCTCTCACAGAGTTTTCCTTCAAGTCTTCAATTGTCTTCTTGCATGTTAGGGCGTAGGCGACTTAATTCAGCTTGGCCACTCTAATTGTTACAATACATTTTACAACAAGAATTGGGGTGCCAACTTTCTATTCTAAGTTTTACATGGCATTCATCAAAATCTAAACAATAAAATTCCTAACAATTTCCCCCTTTTTGATGATGCCAAAACTTAAATCATTCAAAGATGCAAACAAAGAAAGATACATACAGATAGTGTATTGACATAGAATGTATGCGCATAATAGATCATTTATTGATCATATCATTCTGTTCTTTTACACTGTTTGTTTACAAGGTGTATCGTGAGCACATATTTGTCTATACCGAAAATAAAGAATTTATAACTTTATTACGTAAGACTTACATTGTATTTATTTACATGATAAAATACACGAAGGGGTGGACAACAACACTTCATCTTCTTCATTGCTCTCTTCTTTCGTCTTGATCAAAGATCTTCTCTCTTCTTCTCTTCTTCGTCATCACCGCCTTCTTTTTCTTCTCATATGCCTTCCCGGGAGCCTTCATCTCTTCTTAATCTTTCTGTCTCTCTCCTCCCATAGCCGAGTTTGTCTTTTGTTCTCTTCTTCTATTCTTTTTGCATACTCGGCGTTAGTTTTCGCCACTTTCAAATTTGCCACTTGGTCAAGCCCCCCAAAGAGATCCCTCCTTTCTTTCCCCGGATCTACGTATTCAATATTCTTGGGTAGAGGCCTAGGTCCAAGCTTCTTCCTCCATCGCCGCTTCTTCCTCTACTGGGCGTATCTTTGATTGGGGTCTTCTTCTTTCCACTGAGTGACCAGCAGAGCGACCGCCGGTTGTCTGGCACGTCGTCGCCTTCTTCACATAATGTGAGACCTTTTCCCAAGACAGTCCCAAGCTTGAGCCATAGACATATTTGCAAAGTATCCCCGATTCAAGCGTTTTAAATTCATCGACCGATCGTGGCTCTGTCCCGACATCCGAGATGGCATAGGTGTCTCTCGTCTCACCGGAATGCCTCCGTGTTCTTTCCAGATGTTCATCACCCTGGCATCCATTCTTCCTTCCACTTCCTTCATCCCCGCTTCAATTGATTTTCTCTTTTTGACCATAGATACAAAGCAGTGTTGGAGTGGCGAGTCATGGGAGTTTGTCGCTTATAATGTCACCGTGACAGACCTTGTTGGGGGTTTGTGCAATCATCAATGTCACATCCGTTGATCCTTCCCCTCAACAAGCTTTCCTTTCTTCTCGCTTTCAAGACCTCCTCACCTGATTTTCCTTCTCACCGCTTTTCTTTCTTTTCAGATTTTGTCGCTTTAAGGTATTCCTCTTCCCCTTTTTGGCATCATCAAAGGATAGAGGAACCCCAGTGGAACATTTGGCAAGCATGAAGTCGAGTCTTCGATGGTTGAGTTCTCGCTTCAAGTCTTGCGTTGTATGCAAAGACGGAATTGGATCGGGTAGCGTTGGATTCTCACGAAATCGCTTCATCTCAGCCATGAGAAGGCTGAATTTTCTTGTCATGTGTTCTTCCAAACGTCGTAGATCATTTGTATTTTTCTCACGCAGCCAGCCTTGATCTCGCAGTGTGAGCTTCATGCATATGCTCAATGTG
This sequence comes from Rehmannia glutinosa, assembly GCA_016081115.2. Lineage (NCBI taxonomy): Eukaryota > Viridiplantae > Streptophyta > Magnoliopsida > Lamiales > Orobanchaceae > Rehmannia > Rehmannia glutinosa. The sequence continues at coordinate 970,348 of JABTTQ020001909.1, forward strand.
TTTCTCTCAAACTTCATTTTTGCATCAAGCATTTTCACTCTCCACACCCAGACTTGTTGAACAATTGTCCGAAGTATCTCACTGTTCCACACGCATTGTTTTTCTTGTTGCCACCATTCCCTTATCCGAACTATTATGCCTCTTAGATCAATTTTGTAAGGGTGGCATCTCCGTTGTCCGATCGCATGTCCAAAGAGGCCTGATGCCTCTCCATCCTTTCAACCTCGCCGAAGAGAGCTTTGAACACTTCTCGAACTTCAGCCGATTCTTACCATTCTTCGGTGATGGCCATACAACATCGAAGTCATAATCAGTGGAACAATGGTGTCGATGGAAGAACAGGAGCCGGGTCCAGCGTGATAGCGCGTGCTGTTCGTTTTCTTATTCTTCGTGGAGTTCTCGTATCTCGGTGAAAAAGGGAAAGATTCTACAAAGATTCATCACCGCCAACCGGATCTGCTCGATGATGAGCGGTGCGCGTGAAGTTCTTTTGGGAATCGATCTCGCTGCTTGACTTGAGGAGCTGTCGTGCAGTAGTCTCGTTGGTCACCGGGTTCTCATTGTGGAGTAGACCCGCTTGCCGAGCCTCACTGCCTTAATGCCTTTGTTGGTCTCGGTGATTTTTCCATTTCAAAGAGATGGGTCCTCGGCCTTATCGGAGCGTCATCGGACGATGATGAGATTTCCATTGGTGGCTCATCATCAAAATTAAAGGTTTGACGAGTAGTCTTGGGATCGGACTTGCTCGTGCTTGGAACATCCGGTGAAGTCTTTTGGATTTGTCATGGGGATGACTCGCCTTCTTCTTCGCCTTCCGATCCCGGAAAAGTGACATCGTGGTTGTCCGGGAATCATGAAGTGCGCCGATCTCCTTCTCGGATGGGTCGATGATAGCAGGAGGGATGTTCTCTACTCAGAACTTCTTTACCCGGGAAGTCTCAACCTCCCGTGGGCCTTCATTACCTCCGGCAGTCTCTCTGCCGCAAGGCCTAGTCCACCCTTTCGTGATGTCGGTGTCTTAGGGTCTTCTACGATGGCATCCATTGGAGTCTCAACCCCATAGATTGCACTTTCATCGCCAGAGTGTTAACTCCAGTACATTCCTTCCTCGTGTCTCGACCGCATCGGCAAAGGTGTCATTAGCCTTCAAAGCGGTGGCACTCGGTGAGACATCTCAATCGCCCGAGCTTCGTTGATGGCAACTTGTCTTTCCTCTTGTGTTTGTAATTTCTCTCCTTCGCCTCCTTGCTCGTTGTAGAGTCACCGCAAAGATCCTCCGACCTTGCTGCAGTGGAGGGAGCTTCCCCTCACCGGGCGCTCCACCGAGTGACTTGGAATGGGGTCACTCGTCTCCAAACTCCCGGCTGTTTCTTTTGAATGTTCACCGTTGGGGCAGGTGGTAACACACCTTCAATAGGGGTTGGCTCTCTTCGGGGTCCCCATTATCCGGTTTCATCGCCAAGTCCCTTATTGCTTTCTTCTTCCGAGTGAGTCTGGGAAGTGGTGGCAAGAACAACATTGGCTATTTTCTTTGAACCACTCCCATTGGATCGATTTCGGTGTGTTCGGGAGGACTCTCCTGGTCCCTCCATCGTCTTTGCTCGTGAAGGATTCGGGATTCGTGCAATGCTTGCTGCATTTGCAATTCTTCACGCGGGCGTGACATTCTCCCCGATCCTCATCACCGTCAGAAAAGACATCAAGGAGAGGATGTGTGTGTTACGTAGGGTGTGGAGATAGGGGCGATGCTTGCCTTCTCTCGTGCTTCCGGCTTCTTGACTTGCTTTTCTCTCTCCTTGTCCTTGTATATCTGCAGGATGTCCGTGCGCTTGTCTTCATCCCAGAGCGGGAGCACGATGAGTTAATCCAAGGAAATTTTAGATTCCTCCTCTTCTTCTATGAACTCAAAGCCGTTGGAACTGTTCCCTTGACTTGCTCAACTTCCATTTCCTCCACTCACGAGACGATTTTGGATGTCCGGGTAAGGTGGGGATAGGATCATCACATCACTATCCGCCGCGGAGTTCTTCTTGTGTTTCACTTGTGTGAGCTTCATTGTGTCTTGAGTTGCCTCTGTGATCGCCTTGACAGACTTGGTCTGTTTCATCAATTACATCCGGAGACTCTACCTCTCCAAGAGTCTCCGTATTTGTGCTAGCCGAGTAATCGACTCACCGGGTGGTTTCCTGTTCGGACTACTTGACAAGTCTTCTTCGTCTCCTAGTTTGTACCGTGAGGGATTTCTCGGGTTCAAAGACGGTGTCCTCTCGAGTCTTGGGCGATCGGGGCCGGTCTTTGGTGTTTGTTTCGAGGAGCTAGCCATCTTGGCTTGTCAGCTTCTCCTCCTTTTGACGATCGGAGAAGGAATTTGTGAGCCCTTCTCGACCCCGGCTGCCGCAGGGCGGGGGACACGGCTGCTGGGGCAGTGGTGACTCGCAGGGGCGGAGCATGTTTGGTTTTCTTTCTTTGCAGGGGGGCTAGCTTCTTTCGCGTACCGCAGGGCAGCTTTTTCTTGGCCGGAGAGGAAATAGTCAGATCTTCGGGTGGTGATTCCCCTCATCAGTGTCGCTCTCTTGGCGTAAGCTCTCTTCGAGCGCCAGAGAGGTTTGCTCTGAACATCCTCTTGTTAACATGGAATGCTTTCCCATGTCTAAGAGGGACTCCTTTCAACTCCAATAGCCGGCCAATCACTAGGCCATATCCAAGGGATCCTCCAAATGACCCATCTTCTTTGAAGGACTTGTTCCCACGTTCGGGCAGAGTCTGCGTAGATAAACTCGTGTTGATTTATCTTCTTTTCTTCGATGATTGCAGCCATTACCATCACTTTGCCTTTTGATTAGTCAAAAGTCGCCAAATTTGATGTCGATACATTTGGCAACTATGTCCAATAGCTTGTGATAATCCTCCTTGCCAGATCTTTTATTTATTTGTGGTACACTATTTTATCAAAGATAGTCGGACTTGGCTATTTCCTTCCAAGCATCACCAAGTTGACATCAGCCTTCTTTAATCTCGGATGCTCCTTTTGCGGTAGTGAGCAATGTTCACCAAATCCTTGGCGTGATAGTCATTTCTTTCCGTGAAGCAGATGACTTGATTCCTTCATCGTGAATCTCAAAGCATTCACGTAGAATTGTGCGACCTCCTCCACATAGGTCATCGGATATTCTAACGTTAGAAACGGTTTTAGCCCGGACGTTTCCAACTTCTCGATTTTCTTCACTAGGGTGTCGTCGGACCCTGTTTCATCATTCCGTCAAAATCCACCGTCGAACGGTGTGGATTTGCTTTCCTAACTTGGTAAAGTCATAAGTTGGTGCCATTTCTAATTATTTCAAGGAAAACTTAAAATGATTTGAAGATCGATAGGGTTTCGAGAGTATTTTGCCTTTGCTTTTGAGAGAAAGAGATGAACAGTTTTTAGAAGTGTGAGAGAGAAACGGACGAAAATGGTTTAAATATGGTTTATGAAAAGACGTGCGGTTTTTTGAATTGTGATCGAAATCAACGGCTTGATTTCGCACGCCTATTGATTCATGTCTCGTATTTAATGCGGCAACATTTATATCCAATCATAGGCTTGGTGTGCGCTTTATGTCCGTACACATCATCATTATCCGACGTGTTCCTTAAAACATTCCCGCTTAGTCAAACGATTGCGTTTTTGTCACTTTGCTCATAAGTTATTCAAATTTTATCTCTTAGCCGATTTAACTCTACTTCTACTCACGATTCTCTTAGCGACTCAAACCTATCACCGACTCGGTGTAGTCAGTTTTTCCGACATACTGATTCTTCGAAATGATTTTGCTCACTCTTTTTCACCCCTTTTTCTTCCATTTCTCTTTTTTTTTTTGATTCGCCTCGAGTGTCACCACCATTCAATTAGCCCCAACTCATGTTTGAGTTCTTCAAATCTTGACTCACATAATGGTTTTGTGAAGATGTCCTAGTTGTTTATCGTTGAGATATATTCCAGGATGATGTCCTTCTTTTCAACATGGTCTCTTATGAAGTGATATCTCGACATCAATATGTTTTGTTCTTGAGTGTAACACAGATTTTGAGTGATTGCAATTGCACTTGTGTTATCACACATGATTGGAATTTCTTTTTCTTCAACTTCATAGTCTCTCATTGCTTTGTCTCATCCAAAGGACTTGGGCACAACAATAACCGCCCAGCCTATGTATTTCGCCACCAGAGGTGGCTATTGAGTTTTGCTTCTTGCTAAACCAGAAATCACTGCTTCCTAGCATTTGACATGTGCCTCAAGTGCTCTTTCGTCCACTCGCATCCAAAGATAGTCGAATCAATAGCCAATTAGCTTGAATCTATCTTCCTTTGGATACCATAGGCCTACTTCTTGGCTTCCTTTAAGTATCTCAATATTCTCTTAGTTTGTCATATGGCTCTCTTTTGGAGCAGATTGAAATCTTGCACATACACCTACAAAGAAAGGTGATGCCTGGCCCGCTTTCGTGAGATAGAGCAATGATCCAATAAGTGTTCTCAGATCTTGTTTGATCTACGACTTACCATCCGCATCCATGTCCATTTTGACCGATGTGTTCATTGGTATTTTTACGAATACTTCTCCTCCATACCAAACTTCTTCATTAAATCTCGGTGTATTTTGTTTGACTTATGAAGGTTCCATCCTTCAAATTTGTTTCACTTGGAGTCCAAGGAAGAATGTCACTCTCCCATCATGCTCATTTCGAATTTACTTTGCATGAGGTTTGAAAATTTTTCACACACTCTTTGTTAGTGGATCCAAAGATGATGTCATCAACATATATTTGAACAAGCAAGGTATACTCTTCTTGTCTTGAATTCTCAAAAGTGTTCTATCTACTTTTCCTTTTGTTAATCCATTTTCGAGTTAGGAATTGTGACAGGTATCATACCATGCTGGGTGCCTGCTTCAATCCATACAGGCTTTCTTGAGTTTGTATACCTTATCTCCAAGAGTCTTTCGCTCAAATCCTCGGAGGTTGTTCAACATACAATTCTTCTTCCAATAAGCCATTTAGGAATGCACTCTTTACATCCATCCGATATACAATGAAATTCTTGTGAGCCGTGATAGGCAAGAAACGCCCTTATAGCTTCCAATCTTGCTACAGGGCAAATGTTTCATCAAAATCTATCCCTTCTTCTTGGCAATATCCTTTGGCCACTAGTCTTGCTTTGTTTCTTACCACGTAACCTTTCTCGTTCATCTTATTTCGAACACCCATTTGGTTCCAATAACATTTTGATGTATGGGTCTTTGTACTAATTCCCATACTTTATTTCTCTCAAACCGATTGACTCTTCTTGCATAGCCTGAATCCAATGTGTGTCATCCAATGCTTGTGACACATCTTTGGGCTCAATTTGTGAGATGAAGCATGTGAACATGACTTCTTGTTGAGTTCGATCTTGTTTTGACACTTCCTCTCTTATATCTCCAATGACAAGTTCGTGGATGGTCTCTCGGCCATCTTACATCAAAGTTGGAGTAAGTTAGCCGGATTGATCGACTTGTACCGTGTTGCCGTGGTCGCTCTCTCGTAGTCATTTAATTTGCAAATTTTCCATTGCTTTTTGAGATTCACTATCTCATCTTCTTCGAATTGATAATTCCCCGGCTTCAAAGATAGGGACTCTTCTCGTATGGTTGGATGATTCAAACCTTATCGGTGACTCTTCAATGTCTTCTCCATTTATATTTGGCTCATCAAATACTACATGAATGGATTCCTCGTAACCATAGTTCTTTTGTTGAGTATCCCGTAGGCTTTGCTTTTCACCGAGTATCCTAACAAGATACCTTCATCAGCCTTTAGCATCAAAAGCCTTTAGATTGTCTTTGCCATTGTTGTGGATGAAGCATTTGCATCCAAATATTTTGAAATATGCAACATTTGGTTTTCTTCCGATCCATTTCATAGGGAGTCTTTGTCATTGTCTATTTATCATACATCTGTTTTGAGTGTAGCAAAAGTGTGTTGATTGCTTCCACCCCAAAATCTTTTTGGTAACTCTACTTGACTAACATGGTCCTTCACGCTTCTTTGAGGGTTCTGTTCCTTCTTTCTTCAGAACTCCATTCTCACTTTGTGGAGTCCTTTCAGCCGATAGTTCATGACCAATACCATTCTCAATACAATCGAGTTATTATTCCATTGACAAACTCGATTCCTCTATCCGATCTTATTTTGATAATGGTTTGACTCTTCTCATTTTGAATCCTTTTCATCATTTGTGGTAGTTTTTGTAGAGTTTTTCTTTCTTCTTACACATGAATATTGTCCATGTATATCTTGAGTAGTCATCTACTACCACCAAGGTGTATTTCTTTCCACTTATCTTTGGCTGGTTCCACTTGGCCAAATAGATCCATATGAAGCGAGATGCAATATTCTTGTTGAGGATGGGCATGTCTTCTCTTTGAATGACATGCATCACATATACTCTCCTTCTTGTATATCGAGTCCGGAAGTCCTTCCACAAGATCACTTCTTGCAAGTTTATTGATCGTTTTGAAATTCGGATGACTCGGCTTTTTTGTGCCACACCAACTTGATTCAAATTGTGCTCTTTGCTAGTAGACAAAAAGCGAGTCGGGTGTTGCAAATTGACCAATCCACTACATACATATTTTTCTGTCTACATCCTTGCAAAGACCACTTCATTTGATTCAATATCTTTGATTTGGCATATGCCCATGTTGAATCCAACATTGTAGCCCTTGTCACAAAGTTGATCGATGCTTAGTAAATTGAAGTTTAGTCCTTCAACATATGCAACATCGTGATCTCTAATCCATTCCTCTTGATGGATCCAATGCCTCTTATTTCACCCGGAGCTTCATTTCCTCCATATATGACTTTTGCTCCTTTAACTTCCTTGAATTTTGACAGATTTTTCTTATTTCTCGTCATATGTCCGGAAATGACCACTATCCATGTACCAGGTTCCTTGGCACTCTGCTGTTCCTTGAACCCGCAATCAAGGAAATTAAGTTTTAGGTACCCATACTTGTGCTGGGTCTGAGGGGTTAGAATTATAAGATGATCCAACCAACCTATAGCCAAATGATTTGACTCTAAGGGGTTGCCATCTATCGGTGCCATAATCATAATTAATCCTGGCAAATTGCTTGGGGATTCTAGGTTCATACAACTGTCTCTTTTGTGTCGTATGCCTGCATATGTGTTTTAGCAATTGCCTTCCTTGGGTAATTGTGGTGTCTTTGAGTGTAGTGCCTAGGTGCATATGTGTCTTTGATGAAAGCTCTTATACTTTTGGAATGGCCTTTGCCGAGTACTAGGCCTTTGCCATCCTGGGGCTTATATTCCATAAGTCCGTGGCCGACAATTCACATTATTCCAATCAGCTTGGCTTGGATATTTTCTACCATTCCCATCGTATGTATTTCTTTTATGGATTTTCGGGTTTTTGGTAGCTCGCTTCTTCTTTACAGTATTTTCTGTTTGGAGTTTCTTTGAGGACTGGTGAATCTCTTCTCGGTATGCCCTTTCAAAGACACTCAATCATTGTTTTCCTTTTCCTTTATAACCAAGGCCATTTGCTTATTATTGTGCTTTGGAGCGAATGTGTGTGCAACATTTAGAGTTTTGGATTTTTCGGACTCTTCATGACTTGAAGATCCTTTTTCCAAAATTACTCTTGAGGTTTGACATAGCATAGAGGAATTAAATCCTAAGCCCTGTCTTGTCTCCACATTCTCTTTGACTCATAATAAGATCATCCAATGATTTAGATGCCTTAGTGAATGAGGCAATAACATTCTTGAGGTCATTCTCCTCTTTTCTATAGCAAAGCAATTTCTCGCTTTATTAATTTAGCATTTTCAGCCTTTAAACTTTTATTCTCATCACCTATTTGACTTAGAGTACTCGGCTCCTTAGTCAACTTTGAGTTTTGACTTTTGAGTAGGTTGTTTTCCTCATTTAATAGTGTGTGTGAGGATTTAATGTGTTCAAAATCTTTCATCATTTTGCCTAATGAATCATAAAGATCAATGGGTGATGAAGTGTGTGTGTCGCGTCACTATCACTAGTGTCCGAGTTTGTTGAGTTAGATTGTACCTCATCTTCTTGATCTTGTTCTTTGGTCATCAAACAAATCGGGGCTTCTTCTTCGAGTCACTTGAGTAGTCGGCTTCATCGCTGCTCTCTCGAGTCACTGTCTCTCTTGACTTGTCCGTCTCGGTGATCTCTGCGCACCCATCATTGCCTTTTTTTTTCTTGTCTTCTTTCTCTCAAGACTTTCCTTTCTTCTTCATCCTGTACTTGTTGACTACAGGATATGAGCGATCAATTACATAGTGACCTGTTGTTTGTCAGTTCCAACATAGATATTGACTTTTTGATCGACTCTTTCCATTCTTGAGTTGTCGCCCTTTGATACTCAACTTTTTGATGATCATTCTCTTGGTTGGCCTGTCTTCCCTTGATTTTTGAGCCGAGTGTCTTCGGAAGATTCACCCTTTCTCTCTTGTAGTTCTTATTGAAGAACTTGTTGAATCTTTTAACCATTAGGGCTATTTTTCCGGGTCAATGACTTCTTTGACCTCGGCTCTCTTCCCAACTCATAGGCTTTGAGGTCCGAGAATAACTCATGGTTGGATGTCTTTGATAGGTCCATGGAATGTCTCGATTGCCATGACCTTCATTTCCCATCAATTTGGAAGACTTTTTAGGATCTTCATACACATTTCCTTCTGTGTATATTCATTTCCAAGTGTAGATGTGACTCATTTGTGATTTTCGTAAACCGAGCATCTAGTTGATCCAGGTTTTCCCGAGATCATTTTGAAGTTCTCAAATTTCAGTGACCCACGATAGTTTGTTTTCTTTGATTTGCTCACGAGCCTTCACAAATCAATGTCGCTTGTCCTGCATTTCCTTAGCCGTTTTGCATGATTTGACTTTATTGAACATGGCTTTGTCTAAGGTTTTGTAAAGAATGTCCTTGGCTACATTGTCCAGGTTGTATCTTTTTGTCATCATTTGTCCACTCGAGTTCTTGGTTTTTCAACCATGGTAGTGGGAGCAAAGATCATCTTCTTCTCCTTCACCGCAATTCTTAAATGACAATTGTGTTCACCTTTAATATTTGTAGAGGCCCATCTTCTATCACTATCCACATCTCATCATGTAATGCCGATAGATGAGCACGCATACGAATTTTCCAATCATCAAATTCTTCAATAGTGAACATAGGAATGCGTGTTAGATTTGCTTCCATGATAATAACTTTTAATGATAGAAAAAAGTTTTGAAAGTTTAAGTACTAAAGCGGACTTTGAAAAGTTTGGAGATCTAGTTCAAGAACTGGTGCGGAGGGTTCAATGAACCAACCGCTCCGATACCACTTGTAGGTCCCAAGGGGTGTAAGTGTAAGGTTTAGAAGGGGGGGTTGAATAAACCTTACCAAATTTTCGATTTAGTCTTTTTAAATCTCTGAGTTCTACACAATTTGTGTCCTTGATGGACAAATCGAATTAGTCACTCAAGAGAGTTAATCTCTTAATGACTGTTGAGTTGTTGATGGAGTAACTTTGTTGGCTATAATTTGACTTTGTGGTTTTGTTTTATTGGAAGACTTAACACCCTTAAGTTTGATTAAGCAAGATTTTAGATCTTGATTTAGTACTTATAAATTATCAAATGGATAGCAAATTCATCACAGATATAAGCGATTAAAAGTGCGGTGAATTTAAATGTTTGAAAGTAAATGACACAATAAAATTTTTATAGAGGTTCAAGATGGGGTAATTCTTCTACTCCTCTCTTCTCCAACTCCGGAGGAATCCACTAGGTAATGATCGGTTTACAAAGTGGTAATGTGATCCGGATACAAGTCTTGATCACAACGGCCGACTTGATCCTTTGGGACTCGATGAGACGCCTTGATCACTCGGTGGCTTCTCGTGCGACTCGGCTTCTTCACAGGCGGTTGCCTTGCTACTACGACTCACTTGCTCAAGCTCTTTGGATTTGATCACGAAGCCCTCCAAAAGCTTAAGACTTGGTTCAAACTTGAACCTTTCTACAATCCTTCCGGAATGTAGACCCCTTGTTTTCAAAAGTTTTCTTCAATCGGTTGAAGTTCTCTTTCCTTCACAGGTGAGTGTTGGATTGATGTACTTCGTAATGTAGGCTCGAGGATTGAGAATGCTTGATTTTCTAATATGATTGTTTATCTCACATGTGTGTCATCCCTTCTTCTCAAACAAACTCCTCGGCCTTTTATAGTGAACTTTCAAAAATTTGCCCGTTGAAGAGATAGGCTTATTTTTGAAAGTCACTTTGCGATCGTTGGCTTGCGGTTCTTGGAATTGCCATTTCCTCGTATGAATTGTTCTTTCAACTTTTCGAGTTCGACACGGTGTAGTGCTTCCCATTGGTTCATTCTTTTGCACGCTTTTGGACCGAGCACTCCGAGAAAGGTGGTATGGAGATATTACTTGTTTAAGTAAATCTCTTGATTTTGTGCAACGGTTCTTTTACGATTATCTCGACTTGACCGCATTTCCTTGCTTTCCCAGGTGACTTAGAGTCAGCTTCCAATCATTGGATGACTCTTCGTCACTTCAACTTGAGACTTGGCTTTTCTTGAGTTGACTTGATCGATGCTTCACTCACCGTGCATCTCACCGCTTAACCCCGATCGAGTTCTGTCGCTTCTTCTTTGCCATACTCACTGTCTCTCGTGAGTTTTCCTTCAAGTCTTGATTTGTCTTCTTGCATGTTGGGCGTAGGCGACTTAATTGACTTGGCCAACTCTAATTGTTACAATACATTTTACAACAAGAATTGGGGTGCCAACTTTCTATTCTAAGTTTTACATGGCATTCATCAAAATCTAAACAATAAAATTCCTAACAATGCCCATCTTCAACAAGAATATTGCATCTGCTACATATGGACCTATTTGGTCTGTTGAACCAACTAGCATAAGTGGAAATAAATACACCTTGGTGGTAGTAGATGACTACTCAAGATATACATGGACAATATTCATGTGTAAAAAAGAAAGAAACTCTGCGAAAACTACCACACTAATGAAGAGAATCCAAAATGAGAAGAGTCAAACCATTATCAAAATAAGATCTCGACAGAGGAACTGAGTTTGTCAATGGTATAATAACCGAGTATTGTGTTGGAAATGGTATTGGTCATGAATTATCAAGAACAAGGACTCCACAAAAAATGGAGTTGCGGAAAGAAGGAACAAAACTCTCAAAGAAGCAACAAGGACCATGTTAAAACGGGGGCTACCTAAAAGATTTTTGGTCAAGCAATAAACACAAAGATGCTATACTCAAAATAGATGCATGATAAAAGACGGTGACAAAGACTCCCTATGAGATTTGGACGGGAGAAAGCCAAATGTTGCATATTTTAGAATATTTGGATGCAAATGCTTCATCCATAACAATGGCAAAGATAATTTAAAGGCCTTTGATGCTAAAGTCGATGAAGGTATTTTTTGAGGATACTCATTTGAAAGCAAAGCCTACAGAGTGCTCAACAAGAGGACAATGGTTACATAAGAATCCATCCATGTGGTGTTTGATGAGCCCAATGTAAATGGAGAAGACATTGAAGAGTCAATCGATAAGCTAAATCGGCCTACCATATAGAAGAGTCCCTATGTTGAAGTCAATTTGGAATTATAAATCCAGATGAAGATGAGATAGCCGAAGTCTCAAAGACGGTGGAAAATCTCGACTAAGTGATGATGAGAGAGTTGATCAAAATAGCACAACTCCAAGATGGATGAATCCAGCCTAACTTACTCCAACCTAATGTAAGATGGCTGAGAGACCATCCACCAGAACTAATCATTGGAGATGTAAGAGAAGGTGTGAAAACTAGATCCAGAACTCAACAAGAAGCAATGTTTACTTGCTTCATCTCACAAATAGAGCCAAAAGATGTGTCACAAGCATTGGATGACACACATTGGATTCAAGCCATGCAAGAAGAGTGAATCGGTTTGAAAGGAACAAAGTGTTGAAGTTGGTTCAAAGACCTACCCATCAAAATGTTATTGGCACTAAATGGGTGTTGAAACAAGATGAATGAGGAAGGTTCTGTGGTGAGAAAAAGCAAGATTGGTAGCCAAAGGGTATTACCAAGAAGAAGGAATAGATTTTGATGAAACTTTGCTCCGTGGCAAGATTGGAAGCCACAAAGATGTTTCTTGCCTATGTGACTCACAAGAACTTTATTGTATATCAAATGGATGTAAAGAGTGCATTCCTTAATGGGTTATTGGAAGAAGAAGTATATGTTGATGAACTTCAGGATTTGAGCAGAAGACTCTTGGAGATAAGGTATACAAACTCAAGAAAGCTTTATATGGATTGAAACAGGCACCCGTGAGCATGGTATGATACATTATCACAATTCCCGATCGAGAATGGATTCACAAAAGGCAAAGTGGATAGAACACTCTTGAGAATTCAAGATGGGAAGAGTATCGCTTGTTCAAATATATGTGGATGACATCATCTTTGGATCCACAAACAAAGAGTCATGTGTGATAAATTCTCAAATCTTATGAAAAGCAAATTTGAAATGAGCATGATGGGAGAGCGACATTCTTCCTTGGACTCCAAGTGAAACAGCTGAAGGATGGAACCTTCATAAGTCGGACAAAATACACGGAGATTTAATGAAGAAATTTGGTATGGAAGAGAAGTCTTACGTGAAAATACCAATGAATACATTAGTCAAAATGGATATGGATGCAGATGGCAAGCAGTAGATCAAACAAGATACATAGCACTTATTGGATCATTGCTCTATCTCACGCCAGTGGGCGGACATCACCTTTGTTGTTGGTGTATGTGCAAGATTTCAATCTGCTTCCAAAAGAAAGCCACATATTGCGGCCAAGAGAATCTTGAGATATTTGAAAGGAAGCCAAGAAGTTGGCTTATGGTATCCTAAGGAAGGTGGATTCAAGCTAATTGGATATTCAGACTCGACTATCTTTGGATGTAGAGTTGACGGGAAGGGTACCTCGGACACATGTCAAATGCTTGGAAATAGGCTAATTTCTGGTTTAGCAAGAAGCAAAATTCAATAGCTACCTCCATGACGAGAATACATAGTCTGCGGGCGGCCTATTGTGCCCAAATCTTATGGATGAGACAAAGAATCGAGAGACTATGAGGTTGAATAAAAGGAAATTCCAATTATGTGTGATAACACTAGTGCAATTGCAATCACTCAAAATCTGTGTTGCATTCAAGAGCAAAGCACATTGATGTCGATATCACTTCATAATGAGATCATGTTGAAAAGAAGGACATCACCGTGGAATATATCTCAATGATAAGCAATTAGCCGACATATTCACAAAACCATTATGTGAATCAAGATTTGAAGAACTCAAACATGAATTGGGGTTAATTGAGCTGAGTTGACACTCGGAAGACTCAAAGAAAAGAGATGAAACACGAAAAGATGAAAAAGAGTGAACTCTTAAATCGCCTAAGTGAATCACCGTGTCGGAGAATCATTTTGCATCGAGTTAGCGATAACCGAGTATTTATGTGCAAAGAGAGAAGAGTTAAATCGGCTAAGGAATAAACGAGTCATTTACGAGCAAAGTGACAAAAATGCGGTCGTTTTTACTAAGCGGGAATGTTTTTAAGAATGACGTCAAGCATAATTATGCGTACAGTCAAAAGTTGCACACAAAGCTTATGATTGGATATAAATCTTTGCCGCATTAAATACGAGAGATTAAAGGTTAATCGGCGTGCAAAATCTAAGCCGTTGATCTTGATCAAATTTCAAAAAACCACCCGCACGCCCTTTCATAACCCATACTTATACCATTTTCGAGTTTCTCTCACTTTACCAAAACTGTTCATCTCTCTCGGAGGCAAAGAAAGAAATTTTCCCTCAAAACCCTACAAATCCTCAAGTTCATTTTCAAAGTTTCGTTCGGTAAAACATCGAAATGGCATCTACTCATGATTTCGTCAAGTTGGGAAAGCAAATCCACATGTTGGGTCTCTTGTGGATTTTGACGGCATGATCAAACAGTGGTCCGCGACACCCTTGTGAAGAAGATAGCACGAGAAGTTGGAAAAATCGGTAAAACCATTTTTGACGATGGAGTTTCCAATGACTGCGTGGAAGAGGTCACACGATTCTACGTGAACGCGAAGTTCACGATGAGGGCATCAAGTCCTCTGTTCACGGGAAAGAGTTCACCATCATTTGCCAAGGATCTAGCATAACATTGTTTGTTGCCGGCGGAAGGAGTGCGGAAATCTATGAAGGCGATGTTAACCTCGGGCCGCCGCTTGGAAGGAAGTAGCCAAGCCCGTCTTGCGAAAGTGGTCTACACAACTAACAAGAAGTCTTTGAAAGAGGACTACCACAAATTCTTTGGACATTGTTGCCAAATGCATAGACATCAAATTTGGAAGCTTTGACCAGTTGTCCAAAGCTAAGCTCGATCGTAATGGCTGCGATCATTGAAGAAAAGAAGGTGAACTGGCTGAGTTTGTATACGCAGACTCGCGGGAATATTGGGAATAAATCCTTCAAGGAGGATGGTACGTTTGGAGGTTCTGGGGTACGGCCTGGTGATTGGCCAAATGATAGAAGTAAAAGGAGTTCCTCTTCGACATGGAAAGGCGTTCCATGTAAACAAAAAGATGTTCCGATCTATCCTTTCGGAGCACGAGAAGAGAGCATATGCAAAGAGAGTTGACGAGTGAGGGGAACCGGTAGTCTGAAGAAGCAGTGTCTTTCTCTCTCCCAGGAAAGAAGGTTGCCCATGCGGTTTGCTAAGAAGATCTGTTGCCCTATGACAAGAAGAAGAAAAAAAAAAGATACCCACGCCCTATAGCCGAGTCACCGCCCCGCAGCCGTGTCTCCCGCCGTAGCCGCGGCGGAGAAGGAACCTCAAATATCTTCTCGGTTGTCAAGAAAAGGAGGATCGATAAGCCGAGATGGCGACTCCTCGAAAAAGACAACATCATGGCCCCGCCGTCCAGGACTCGAGAAGAAACCATATCCGAGCAGTAAATCCCTCGGTAAGGACTAAAAGAAGAAGAATCTTCAAGCGTTACGGGCTTGAGGAACCTTTGTCAGTCGGCCACTCGGTGAAACAAATCTAGGAGACTCTTGAAGAAGTAGAGTCTCCGAAATCATTGATGAAAACCAAGTCGATGAAGCCGATCACAGAGGTACATTGAAGACACAGCTTGTCGCAAGTTTGAGATAGAAAAGACGGTGAGAAAGCAAACTCTCATGTTGACATGGTTGTATCCCCTCCCGCAATGACGCCTGCGAGGGTGTGGAGCACCAAAGTTTGCTACCCTCAATCCCCGAGCACGAGGGGGACACAGGGGAGAAGATGACAAGGATGATGATGTGATGATCCTATCCCCACCATACCCAGGACATCCAAAATCGTCATGCGAGAATGGAGGAAATGGAAGTCGAGTCGATCCAGGGAACAATTCCAAAGACAGAATTCATTGAAGAAGAAGACGAAGCAGATGAACTTTCTCGGATTGACCAATGTGGTCCAAATGGATGAAGAAAAGCGCATAGATATCTTGCAGATCTTCAAGGACAAGGAGAAGGAAAGACGGCGAGAGGAAGCGAGGCACGTGAAAAGGCCGATGATTTGTCCCTTTATGGAACCATCTGAATGCAGACACATCCTCATCTCGACATTCTCTCTAGAAGTGATGAGGATCGAACCCCTTCCGCTCTGAGAAGAATTGGAGATGCAAAGCAAGCCATGCGGGAATCCATGGCTCTACATGAGCAACAATTGTTGGAAGGACGGGAAGTCTTCCACATCACGGTGGAGATTGATCCTATGGGAGTGGTGTAGCATATTCCATCTTGTTGCGCGCCAGACTTCCTCACTCACTCAAAAGAAGGTGATAAGGAAGCGGCGATGAAACTAGGATTGTAGGGACCCGGTCGAGCCAACTCCTAATAAAGGTGTCTTACCACCGCCCCAACGATCGAATACTCAAAGGGAAGTAGGGAGTCCGGAGACGAGTGACCCCATTCCAAGTCACTCGGTGGTGCCACCGAGGGGGAAACTCCTCCACCGGCAAAGAAGGTCGGATGATGTTGCGGTGACTCCACAACGAATCTTGGAGGCGAAGTGGAGAAGGAACAACAAATAAATACACAACAAATTATCATTGACGAGGCTCGCAGGCGATTAAGACTGTCTCGGTGAAGTGCAGCAACCGCTTCGCGAGGCCAATGACGCGCCGATGCGGTCGAGGCACATGAAGGGCTGCCCGGGAGTTAACACTGCGGGCAATGAAAGAGCAATCCTTGGAGTTGAGACTCAGTGGATGCCACATCGAAAAACCCTAAGACAGTGACACTTTCGGGGATCCCAAAGCCTCACCGTAGTTGATACTGCGGAGGAGGTAATGAAGGCCAACGGGAGGTTGAGACTTCGGGGGTAAAGAAGCACAGAACATCCCTCCTCGCTATCATTGATCCATCCGAAAAGGAGATAAGTGCTCTTAACGATTCCCGTGATAACTCGATGTAACGTTCAGGATCCGAATGTGAAGACGGTTTGAGTCCTCCCCTATTGCCGATCCAAAAGACTCGGTGAGGATGTTCTCCCAAGCTCGAGTAAGTCGACCTCAAGGCTACTCGCCAAACTTTTAACCTTGATGATGAGCCACCCATAGAAATCTCATCATCGTCCGATGACGCTTCCGATATGGCCGAGGACAGTCAACTCATGTGGAAAAACGGTGAGACCAACGAAGTTGTTAAGACAGTGAGGCTCGGCAGTCGAGGCTCCCTATTTCGAGGACATTGTTCAATAAATTGCTAGTCGGCTGGCCGAGAATCCGATGCGAAGACAAGAATGCAAGAGAACAAAGTGAACAAATGCATGAATCTCACACCCGAGAGAGATGCGATTCTTTGCGTGAATATAATAAGAAAGAACTCATGCGCGTAGAGGATAACATGGAAGTTCAGCCTCCTCATGGCTGAAATGAAAGCGTAATAGCCGAATCCAACGCCACCCGCTCGAATTCCGTGCAAAGATACTCCGCAGCAGATTTGAAGCATAACTCGGCTATCATCGCTTAGACTTCATGATTGCTAGTTTGTTTCAGGAGTTCTCTCTCCTTTGATGATGCCAAAAAGGGGGAGAGGAATACCTAAAGGCGTTGAAAGGATCTGAAGTCGGTGAAAAGGAGGGGCCTTGTTGTGAAGGAAAGACGTGAGGAAGAGAGAAGAAAGGAAAATCGTTGAGGGGGAAGGTTCCAAAGATATGACCTTGATGATTGCTAAAACCCCCAACAAGGTCTTGTCACGGTGATATCATCAGCAAATTCCCGATGACTCGCCACTCCAACACTCTGCAGCACCCATGGCCGAAAAGAGAAAGATAGTTGAAGCGGGGATGAATGAAGTGGAAGGAATGATGGATGCCCGAGTTATGGATATTCTGAAAAACATGGAGGCATTCCCATGACGAGACACGTATGGCATTTCGGATGTCGAAATCGAGCCTAGATCTGTTGATGAATTCAAGACGCCGCATCGAAGGTTACTTAGCAAATATGTCCATGGCTCAAGCCTGGGATTTGTACTAGGAAAAAGGTCTCAAACTATGTGAAGAAGCGGCAGCAGGCGAGACCACGCGGATCACTCTACTAGTCACTCGGTGGGAAAAAGAAAGCCCCAAGACAATACACGCCTGCAGGAAGGGAAGAGGAAGAAGCGATGGTGGAGGAAGAGGTTTGAGACCTAGACTGTGCCCAAAAACATTGAGTACATAGATCCAGGCAAGAAAAGAGGGATCTATTGGGTGATTCGACGAAGTAGCCAACTTTGTAAGTGGCTATGAACAATCCGAGTATGTGAAGAGAATTGAAGAAGAAAATAAAAGACAAACTCGGCTATGGGAGGAAAGACAAGAAAGAAAAAGAAGAGATGAAGTCGCTGTAAAGGCTTATGAGAAAAAGAAGGCGGCTAAAGATGAGAAGAAGAGAAAACGGTCGAGAAGATGACAGAGTCAAGAAGAGGAAAAAAGAAGGAGGCAACGAAGGAGATGAAGTGTTGATGTCCACCCCTTCATGTATTTTACTATGTAAATACATTTTTATGTAGGTCTTCGTACATCGAATAAAATTGTACAATTTCTATAATTGTGTAGATATAGAACAACATGGTTACTTTAAGTTCTATTTAAGCTTTGATATACTTTGTAAACAAATTGTGTGTAAAGAACAAGAATGTTATGATCAATAAAAGATTGATTCTAAGCATACATTCCGTGATTCTACATTGTATGTACGTATCTTTCTTTGTTTAATTATTGTATGAATGTTTTAAGTTTTGGCATCATTAAAAGGGGGAAATTGTTGGGAAATTATTTTTAGATTTTGATGAATGCCATGTAAAGCTTAGAATAGAAAGTTGGCACCCCATTTTTTGTTGTAAATTGCATTGTAATAGATAGGGCTAGTCGAGCTGAGTTGAGTCAGCTATGCCTGAACATGCAAGAAGTCAACTAGAGACAAGAAGGAAGACTCCGTTGTGAGGCAGCTGAGTGTGGCAAAGAAGAGAAGACATGAACTCGACTGAAGGTGCAGCTGAGATGCAGCTGAGTGAAGTATCAGTCAAGTCAACTCAAGATAGCCAAGTCTCAAGATTGAAGTGACAGAAGAGTCATCCAATGATTGGAAGCTGACTCGAACTCACCTGGGGAAGTCAAGGAAACGCAGTCAAGTCTAGATAACTGAAAGAGATCCGTTGTAGTAAGTCAAGAGAATTACTAAAACAAGTAATACCTCCATACTTCCTTTCTTAAAGTGCTCAGTCCCGAAGCGTGCAAAAGGAATAAACCAATGGGAAGCACTCGCACTGTGTCGAACTCGAAAAAGTCAAGAATCATTCATACGAGGAAATGTCAATTCCAAGGACTCGCAATAAGACAAGCCAACGACCACAAGTGTCTTTTGAAAATAAGCCTATCTCTTCAACGGGCGATTTTCAAAAGAACACTATAAAAGGTCGATGAATCTATTTGAGAAAGAAGTTGGTTACCTTGACAATCAAAAATAAAATACGAGCAAGAAAAGTAATATCCGTAACCAAAAATATTCTCAAGTCATTCAAGTTCAATCCTCAAGCCTACATTACGAAGGAAATCAATCCAACACTCACCCGTGAAGGAAAGACGACTTCAATCGGTTGAAGAGGAAACATTTGAAGAATCAAGGGGTCTACATTCCACGGAGGATTGTAGAAAGGTTCAAGGTCGAACCAGTCTCAAGTTTTTGGAGGGCTTCGTGATCAAATCCAAGAAGCTTGAGCAAGTGGGTTGTATTAGCAAGACAGTTACCCTATGAAGAAGTTCGAGTCGTACGAGAAAAATTTGTGTGACCAAGGCATCTCAGATCGAGTCCCAAAGGATCAAGTCACCGTGGTGATCAAGACTTGTATCTCGGACTATTAACCACTTTGTATATTGATCAATACTTAGTGGATTCCTCCAGGAGTTGGAGAAGAGAGGAGTAGAAGAATTACCCCTTCTTCGAACCTCTATAAAAACTTATTGTGTCATTTACATTTCAAAGACTTTAATTTCTCATATTACTTTAATATCTCACGATAAATTTGTTATCCAATTGATAATCTACAAAGTGCTAAAACCAAGTATTAAAACAAACTTAACCAAATTCAAGGGTGTTAAGTCTTCCAATGAAAAACATATCACAATCGAGTTAAGTCTTTAGTCAAAACAATCGAGTTATTCTCACTTGGCTCGATCAAGTCGTTGAGTGACTAACTCTGGCGATTAACTAACTTAGATGTCCATCAAGGACTCACGGCTATGAAGTATTAACTCGCACGTTTTAAAAGGACTAAATCGAAAAGTTGGTAAGATTTATTCAACCACCCCTTCTAAACCTTACACTCACACCCCTTGGAACCTACACCACCCACCAATAATCTACCTTCTTCGAAACCACAACACTAACCCAACACCAAACCCCCCTAAACATCACCACCAAAAGAAATTACTACAACCATCACTACCACACCCCGACTAACCAACAACCGACCCCACTCATTGAACCAAGACTGAAGGAGAAAAACCCCACAACCCCCATACTAATGAACACTCCCAAACCTCAACTCCTCAAACCAACCGCCAAACCGAACATGCAACCATTTCAACCAAAACATCCAATGCTTGAGCCCGTCTCAAACAACAGTAAACCAAGCAAAAAAAACACCTCCTCGAGATAACCCCGCCAAATGCTCATCCGAAATAACCGACCTATCCCCAAAGGAAAGCGATACGTAACGCTCTAAAAAACCCGCGAATTTGGATTATATTATGCCCGTGTATATTTGCGCTTATCGAGGAGTCGCAAAAAGCGACCCATTGGGCATAATGAGTTGTTTTAGTTGGAACAATCGGGGCTTGGGAACCCATTGACGATTCATGCACTCAAAAGATACATTATTCGAGAAAGATCCGAGTTTGATTATGGAGGGATCCATGTGGTAAGCTGCGATATGTCGACGGGAAGTAGAAGAGGTGGCATGTGTTTGTTTGGGAAAGCTCATATTATTTTAAACTTCTCTCGACTCATTGCATCATCTTAATGGCTTTGTGGTGGAGAAAGACAAAGAGTGGCGTATGACAGAATATATGGCCGGCCTACGGATAGTGAAGTGTTTGACATGGGAACTTATTCGAGAGTTGACCCGAGTCTAATGTGTTCAGTGGTTATGTGTCGGGATTTCAATGAGATTCTATTCAACTTTGAGAAGATCCGGGGACGCTTAAAAGATGGGATGAAAATGGACGATTTTCACCTAGCCATGCAAGAAAGCGAGTTGGATAATCTCGGCTATAAGAGGTTTTCGTATACATGGGTGAACGGACAAGCGGGGAAGATAATATTCAACAGAGGTTGGATAGATGCCTCGGCAATTAGGAATGGGTTATGACTGTTAGGAAATTTATTGTTTAGATTTTGATGAATGCCATGTCAAACTTGACTAGAAAGTCGGCACCCCATTTTCTTTGATATTTTCATTGTAATAGATAAATTTGAATGAGTGAGTCAAGTCGGCCTATGCCAAAGAGATACAAGAAGTGAAGTGAAGAAGAACTCATTGTGAAACATTTGAGTGTTGACAAGGAAGAAGATATGGAACTCAATCTGGGGACGATCGGTTGAGAAACAACGTGAGAAAAGCAAACCAAGATAACTCATGGAGCTGAGTTGAAATACGAATCAAGTCGTCCGAGAATGAAGAAAAGTAAAAGCAGTTGAGTGAAGCCAATCAATTCAAGCCGTTGCACACAAAGCATGGAAGGATACTTATTTAAGTAATATCCCCATGATATACGGCATCGAGAATAAACTAGTGCAAAAGCGTGCAATATAATAAGGAAAAAGCTAGACATTCAAGAATACGAG
This sequence comes from Rehmannia glutinosa, assembly GCA_016081115.2. Taxonomy (NCBI): domain Eukaryota; kingdom Viridiplantae; phylum Streptophyta; class Magnoliopsida; order Lamiales; family Orobanchaceae; genus Rehmannia; species Rehmannia glutinosa. The sequence goes on from JABTTQ020001909.1 coordinate 991,856, forward strand.
GTAGTGGATGTCTCACATGCCCGAAAAGCACAAGGAGCAAATCGATGTCTAGCAAGTTATTATTTGAATAATTATCTATCTTTTCAATGGATAATTTTTCAAATAATACTATAAAAGGATCAAGATTCAAAACACAAAAAATATGAAAGCTGATGATGCGTACGAGTTTAAGTAGAAGAACAAGAAGAAACATATTGGATACGCATAAGAAGTTGAACAAAAATTCATATATCTTCAAGTCCAAATTATTAGCATTTCAACATCCAACACAATTTCGAAGGACTACGAAATCGTCAAAGTTGAAGACAAAACTTTAACAATCTTTGGGGTCTACATTCCTAGTGTGGAAGTGTAGGAAGAACTCAAGTTGCTTGGAGGGTGGGTGATCAAATCCAACAACTTGAACAAGTGGGATGTAGTAGCAACACAAATTGTCTCGTGAAGAAGTTGAGTCGCAAAAGAAGTTTTTTGGGTGACCAAGGCATCTCTAGACTAAGTCAAATGAGCAAGTCGGTTGGGTGATCAAGACTTGGTTCTAGATCGTGAACCACTTTGTAAACCGATCATTACTTAGTGGATTCCTCCAGAGTTGGAGAAGAGAGGATTAGAAGAATTACCCCATCTTCGAACCTCTATAAAATATTGTGTCTATTTACTTTCAACATTTTATTTTTGTTTTCATTATTTGATACTTGCTGAATTGAGCCACTATTGATATCCAAAGTGATAATAAGCCAAGCATACAAGAACAAGTGTTAAAACCATATTGATTAATTTTTAAAAGGGTGTTAAGACTTTCGCTTTGAAAAATCAAATCGACTTTATAAGCAGTTTTATAAAAACAATTAAGTTACTATACAAACATTTACCCTCTTGAATCATTATATTGTTGTAACTCACCGGCTTGAAATAACTCGTTGTAACTATTATTGAAAAGATTTTTATCGAAGTTTTTTTAAGAAGGTTTATTCAACCCCTTCTAAACCTTCTAATACACCCCTTGGGACCTACAAGTGGTATCGAGCGGTTGGTTCATTGAGCCTTCCGCACTGGTTCTTGAACTAGATCTTTATATTTCAAAATTTTAACACTTGAAATTCTTTTGGTTCTTGCACAAGCAAACTTATCACTATGGAAGCAAATCTAACTCATATTCGTATGTTTTCCATTGAAGAATTTGATGATTGGAAAATTCTTATGCAGCTCACCTAACAACTTTACATGATGAAATGTGGATTATGATAGAAGATGGGCCACTTCAAATACTCAAAGTCAACATCGCTATTAGACGAACTCAAGCTAAATCGAAGGAGAAGAGCTTGCGACCCTAGACGGCTATGGTTGAAAAACCAAGAGCCGAGTGGACGAATGATGATAGAAAAAGATACAACTTGGACAATGTGACCAAGGATATACTTTACAAGACTTTGGATAAAGCAATGTTCAATAAAGTCAAATCGTGCGAGACAACAAAAGAAATTTGGGATAAATTAACTTTAATTTGTGAAGGATCGAGCAAATTAAAGAGAACAATTTGTCTGTTCTTGCTATACGTAAATTTGAAAATTTTAAAATGCTTACAGTGAAACCTTGGATCGCCTAGATGCTAGATTCATTTTGAAATTACAAATGAACGCCAAAGACTAGGGAAAGAGTATATACAAAAGAAAATGTGTATGAAGATTCTAAGAAGTCTCCACCTAAATGGGAACCGAAAGTCATGGTTCTAAGACATTCAATGGACCTATCAAAAACATCCAATCATGAGCTATTCTCGGACCTCAAAGCTTATGAATTTGAGCAGAGAAGAAAATATCAAGAGGAGACAGTTGTACCCAAAAAAATTTGCTGACTTATAGTCAAGGATGGAAAGAAAGCTAAAGTCAAGGAGGTGATTGACCAGGAGGAGATTGCCCCGATGGTTAAAAGATTCAACAAGTTCTTCAACAAGAACTACAAAAGAAACAAGGGTGAAACCTCTAGGAGACATTCAACTCCCTCCAAGTCAATGGAAGATAGGCCACAAAAAAGAATCGAGCATCAAAAGAATGAATATCAAAGAGCCGACAATTCAAGGAATGAAAAAGTGACCAAAAAGTTGAAAACTCGTGTCGGAATTGCAGAGAACCAGGACACTTTGCTATTGATTGTCCATATCCAATAGTCAACAAGTACAGGAATGAAGAAGAAGAAAGAAGAATCTTGAAGAGAAAGAAGACAAGAAAAGAAAAAGACTATGTTAGTCACGAGATAGCTAAGACAGCCAAGTCGAAGGAAGCGGTGATTGAGAAAGTAGTGAAGCGGACTACTCAAGTGATTCTCAAGAAGAAGCCTAAATTTGTCTCATGGCCAAATAACAAGACGAATCGCAGACCAAGAAGATGAGGCAGTCTAACTCATCCCATTCGACACTAGTGATAGTGACCGTGATACACACACTTGATCGCCCACCGATCTTTATGATTCATTAGGCAAAATGATGAAAGATTTTGAGCACATTAAATCCTCTCACACACTTTTAAATGAGGAAAACAGCCACTCAAAAGCCAAAACTCACAGATCACTAAAGAGCCGAGTACTTTGAGTCACATAGTTGATGTGAACAAACAATCAAGGCCGAGAATTCTACACTAATAGCGAGAGATAGCTGCCATAGAAAAGAGGGGAAATGGTCTCAAGAATGTGATTGCATCATTTACAAAGGCATCTAAATCATTGGATACCAATGACCTTATTATGAGCCAAAGAGAGTGTGGAGATAAGACAGCTTAGGATTTAACTACTTTGTGCATAGCCAAACTCCTAACATGTCTTTGAAAAATGGATCTTCAAGCAATGAAGCATCTCAAAAATCCAAAACACCATATACTGCACCCACATTCATTCCAAAGCACAATCACAAACAAACGTCCTTGGATACAAAGGAAAAGAAAAACAACTGATTGAGTATCTTTGAGAGGACAACCGAGAAGAAATCCATCGAGTTCTCTCAGCAAATTCCAAACATAAAGTACTGTAAAGCATAAACAGAGCTACCAAAAAAACTAGAAGTTTTATCAAAGAAACATATATGACGGGAATGGTAGAAATTATCCAAGCCAAGCCGATTGGAATAATGTGAAATATCAAAGAAAGACCTATGGAATACAAGCCTAGATGGCAAAGACGTAGACCTCTTCAAAGGTCATTCTAAGGGCAAAAGAGCTATTATCAGCATACATATGCACCAGGCACTACACTCAACAATATCACAATTACACCAAGAATGCAATTGCTAAAACACACACACCAAAGATACGACAAAAGAGACATTTGTATGAACCTAAAACACACAAGCAATTTGCAAATGTGCACTATGATTATGGCATCGATAGATGGCAACCTCTTAGCCAAATCTTTTGGCTATAGGTTGGTTGGATCATCCTACAAAGACTAACCCCTCGGGACCCAGGCAAGTATGGGTACCTAAAAACTAATTTCCTTGATTGCGGGTTCAAGGAACAACCGAGTTCCAAGGAACATGGTACATGGATAGTGGTTGTTCCAGGACATATGACAGAAACAAGAAAAATCTATCAAACTTCAAGGAGATTAGAGGTGCCAAAGTTATATTTGGAGAAAATGAAACTCGGGGAAATCAAAGGCACAGGATCCATCAGAAAAATGGATTGGAGATTACAGATGTTGCTTATGTTGAGGGACTCAACTTCAACTTGCTCAAAGATAAGTTAACTCTATGATAAAGGCTACAATATTGGATTCAATATGGGAGTGTGCCAAATCGAAGATGTTGAATCAAATGAAATAATGATGCAAGGATCAAGGAAGAAAAATATGTATGTGGTAGATTGGTCTACTACTACACCAAGTACTGTCTGCTAGTAAAGAGCACGTACCGAATCAAGTTGGTTGTGGCACAAAAAGTCGAGTCATCTCGAACTTCAAGACAATCAACAAGCTTGCAACGAGCCATCTTGTGAAAGGATTGCCGACTTCAGTAAATAAGAAGGAAAGTGTATGTGATGCATGTCGATGGGAAAGCAAATCAAATCTTCGTTCAAAGAAAAGTCTAATCCTTCATCAACAATGATCTTTCGCATTTGCTACATGGATTTATTTGGTCCAATTGAACCCGGTATAAGTGGAAAGAATACACTTTAGTGGTAGTGGATGATTATTCAAGATATACATAGACAATCTTTATGTGCAAAAAGAAGGAAACCTTGCAAAGATTACCTCAATCGATGAAGAGAAATTCAAAATGATAAGAGTTAAATAATTACCAAGATAGGATCGATAGAGGAACCGAATTTGTTAATGGAATAATTACTCAAGATTGTGTTGAAAATGGTATTGCTCATGAATTATCTCAGCAAAGGACTCCACAAACAGAATGGAGTAGTAGAAATAAGGAACAGAACTCTCAAGGAGTTTCGCTAGAACCATGTTAGCCGGGCCGGATTACCTAAAAGATTTTGGGTGAAGCCATCAATCGCATGCTATTCTCAAAATAGATGCATGATTAATAGACAAGTGACAAAGACTCCTATGAAATCGGGATGGGAGGAAGCCAAATGTTGGGTACTTGAGAATATTTGGATGTAAATGCTTCATCCACAACAATGGCAAAGATAATCTAAAGGCTTTCGATGCTAAAGTCAAGAAGGTATCTTTTTGGGATACTCAACAAAGCAAAGCCTATAGAGTCTTGAACAAGAGGACAATGGTCACGTAAGAGTCTATTCATGTGGTTTTTGATGAATCAAATGTGAGTGGAGAAGACATTGAAGAGTTAGCCGATAAGTCTGAATCAACCAACTATGCAAAAAGTCCCTATATTGAAGTCGAAATAAAAGCAACCAATACAGATGAAGATGAGATAGTTGAATCTCAAAGACTACTGGAAAGCCTACAACTAAATGATGGTGAAAGAATCGCTCAAGACAACACAACAATGAGACAAACAACCCAACTAATCTACTTTAACCTTATGTGAGATGGCCGAGAGACCATCCACCGAGACTTAGTCATTGAAATGTTAGAGATGGTATAAAAACCAGATCCGAGCTCAAAGAAGAAGCAATGTTCACTTGTTTTATTTCCCAAATAGAACCAAAAGATGTGTCTCAAGCCTTAGATGACACTCATTGGATTCAGGCCATGCAAGAAGAGATGAATCAATTTGAAAGAAATAAAGTATGGGAATTGGTGCAAAGGCCAACACACCAAAATGTCATTGCCACAAAATGGGTTTTTAGAAACAAAATGAATGAGGAAGGTTCGTGGGTAAGAAAAAAGCAAGATTGGTAGCCAAAGGATATTGCCAAGAAGAGGGAATAGATTTTGATAAAATATTTACTCATGTTGCAAGATTAGAGGCAATAAGGATGTTTCTTGCCTATGATGCACACAAGAACTTTATTGTATATCAAATTGATGTGAAAAGCACGTTTTTAAATGGAATATTAGAGGAAGAAGTCTATGTTGAGCAACCTCCAAGATTTGAGCGTATGCTCTTGGAGATAAGGTGTATAAGCTCAAGAAAGCTCTATATGGACTAAAGCAGGCACCAAGAGCATGGTATGATATATTATCTCAATTTCTAACTCGAAAATGGATTCACCAAAGGCAAAGTGGAATAACACTATTAAGAATCCAAGATGTAGAAAGTGTCGCTTGTTCAAATATATGTGGATGACATCATTTTTGGATCCACAAACAAAGAGTTTGTGTGATAAATTCTCAAACCTCATGCAAGGCAAATTTGAAATGAGCATGATGGGAGAGCTACCTTTCTTTCTAGGACTTCAAGTTAAGCGGTGAAGGATGGAACCTTCATAAGCCAAACAAAGTACACGTGAGATTTAATGAAGAAATTTGGTATAGAAGAAAAGTCTTCTGAAAATACCAATGAATACATCACCAAAATGGACATGGATGCAAATGGCAAACTCAGTAGATCAAACAAGGTACAGAGCACATATTGGCTCATTGCTCTACTTAACAACAAGGTGCCGGACATCACCTTTGCAGTTTATGTATGTGCAAGATTCCAATCTGCACCAAAAGAAAGCCATATGATCGCCGCTAAGAGAATCTTAAGATATTTGAAGGACGCCAAGAAGTTGGCTTATGGTATCCAAAGGAAGGTGGATTCAAGCTCATTGGTTATTCAGACTCGACTATCTTTGGATGTAGAGTTAACAGGAAAAGTACTTGGTACATGTCAAATGCTTGGAAACAGATCGATTTCATGGTTTAGCAAAAGGCAAAAGTCAATAGCCACATCCACACCGCTGCATCAGAATACATAGGCGGGCAATTTGTGCCCAAATTTTATGGATGAGACAACAAACGGTGAGAGATTATGAAGTTGAAGAAAAAAAGATTCCAATTGTGTGTGATAACACAAGTGTGTTGCAATTACTCGTAATCTCGTGTTGCATTCAAGAACAAAACACATTGATGTCGGATCATGTTGAAAAGAAAGACATCACCTTGGAATATATCTCAACCGATAAGTAATTAGCTTACATATTCACAAAGCCTCTATGTGAATCAAGATTTGAAGAGCTTAAGCATGAGCTAGGGTTAATTGAGTTGAGTTGATACTCAGAAGACTCAATAAGAAGAGATGAAAGATGAAAAAAATGTGAGGATCGAACAAGTTTTTGATTAAAGTGAAACACTACATCGAAAAATCGGTTGTATCGAGTTAGTCGAAAATTGAGTTAACTAATGGAAGGAGAGAAGCTGAGTTAAATTACTCGACTTGAGTTGTCACTTAATAACTAAGTGGCAAAAACGATGTCGTTTTAAAAAAGAAGGAATGGTTTAGTATTAAGCACCGACATGCTCACATTAAACAAGGAAAAATCATCTTCAAGGTTTCAAGGAATCACTCTCTCTCTCCGCAAAACCCTACCCTTCTCAAAATTGAAATCTTTTGATTTTTCCAAAGAACTATCTCAAGCAAAAATGGCACCAAAGATATGATTTCACTTACTAGCGAAGCAAATCCATTCAAAGTCAACGGTGGATTTTGAGGGTATGATAAAGAAGGGTTAGATGAAACCCTTGTGAAGAAAATAGCCGATATGATCGAGAAATCCGTACTTAAACCTTTTCTCACGATATAGTATCAAATGACCTACATCAAGAAGTCACCCAGTTTTATGTCAACGATGAGGTGTAGGACGAAGGGATTAAGTCTTTCCGTCCACCGCAAGGACTTATAATTACTACTAAGGACCTTGCGAGCAATGTTTCATCGTCGTCGGAGGGCATAACGGAGATATACGGCCGATGTCAACTTAGTTGCTTTGCATGGAATGAAGTGGACAAACCAGAGTGTCTTTGTGAAAGTAGTTTTTACGGTGAGAAGAAGTCGATGAAGGACGATTATCACAAACTAATGGATATCATCGCCAAGAGTGTAGACATGAAGTTTGGCGGCTTCAATCACCGTCAAAAACCAAGCCGATCGTCATGTTTGTGATCATGGAAGGAAAGAAAATCAATTGGGCCGAGTTTGTATATATGCATCGCTTAACATTGTCAACAAAACAATCAAGGAGGATGGATCCTTTTGGAGGATCACTTGGTTATGGCCTAGTAATTGGCCATTTGATGGAGGTGAGGGCATTCCCCTTAGACATGGAAAGTCTTTCCATGTGAACAAGAAAATGATCGGGCTAACCCGTCGGGAGCCGAAAAGAGCTTATGCCAAAAGGGAGATACCAGGTGAGGGGAATTAATTGACCCCGTAGACACACACGCTTGTTTCCTCCTCCAAAGAAAAGAGCGCCCTGCAGCCTTCTAAGAAGAAAAAGTTGCCCCTGCAGCAAAGAAGAAGGATGCTTCGCCCTCGTAGCCAAGTCACCGCCCGAGCAGCCGTATCTCATGCCCCTACAACCAAGCAGATATGATGGCCGAGAAAAAGTCCAAATACCTTCTCCGGTCATAAGGAAGAAGAGGATCGCCAATCCAGAAAAGGCAAATTTTGCCTCTCTGAGTAAATTGAAGGCTTTTACTTTTGATGAACCGGAGGAAATCGAGCGAGACATTCCTCCGGTTAAAACCAAGAGAAGGAAGAGAATCTCCAAGCTTTTGGAGCTTGAGAAGACAAACTAAATCGCAATTGGTGGAAAACGTTTCCGAGAGGCCGACACTAAAAAGTGCGATCTGCAGAAGTTGTTGATGAAATAGCCAAGTCTCCGAGGTGATCAACAGAGGCACATAGAAGACCCAGTGTATGAGAGGGGACAACTAAGGAGGAAGAAGCAAAGGAGACAAATGAGAATCCCCCTTTGAAAGGGTTGTGTCTCCACCGCCACGATCTTTCCAAGGCGAAGAGCAACAGAGTATGCTATCTTCCATTCGAGAAAAGGAAGGCCAAGAAAAAGAAAATGAGGATGGTGATCTCATCATGTACTCTCCACTTTGTACCAAGATATCCAGCCGTCACGCGAATCGAGGGCATGGAAGTCGAGTCACTCAAAGGTGCAATTTGAACACCTTGAGTTTATTGAGGAAGAAGATGAGCTATTCAAGTTCCTTCAGGTTGGTATTGTAGTGCAGGCTCTAGATGAGGATAATTGCATAAATATATTTCAAATCTGCAAGGAGAAAGAAAAAGCCACAACAAATTTGAGGACGAGAAGCTCTTGAGAAAGCCAGATTTGTCCTCTTATCGAACCAATGACCATACCCACCCTCACTGGATGTCTTTGTCGAAAGTGATGAAGACTTGGATCCAATTCCGCTAAAGAAAAGTCGATATGCGGAAGATCTAAGATAATCCATTTGATGCATGAGCAGCGTAGCGTTGATGGAAGAACCAGAGAGTCCTTAAAATCTCTCTTAGAGATAAACCCTTGGGAGTAGTGTAGCACATTACAACAGATTATAGCCGCAACTACATCCCCTGTTCACTCCGAAAATGGTCTAAGGGACTTGGCAATGAGACGGGAATTTGGGCACCAAGTTGAGCCAACCCCTATTGAAGGTGTTTTACCACCCGCCCACTGGGTGAACACTCAATGGAAGCAACAGAATTTGGAGCAGAGAATTTGGAGCAGAGTGACCCCACCATCGACTCACTCGGTGGTGCGCCACCGAGGAGTAAACTCACCCACCGCAGCGGCAAGGTCGGAGGATGTTGCGAGATGACTCCACAATGAAGGAAGTAGGCGAAGTGGAGAAAAAAAGAAAAAGAACAACAAAGAAGTTAACACCGTGAAGCTCGGACAATTGAGTATATCCCGGTGAAGTGCCAATCGCTTCGCAGCTAAGGACGTGACGCCATTGTTGTTGCGGTCGAGGCACATGATGGAACCGCCCGGGAGTTAACACTGGCGGCGAAAGTGCAATCCAAGGAATTGAGACTCATGTGGATGCTACAAATCAAGACCCTAAGACATTTGCGATTGTCGAAAGGAATATACAATGCCTCACCGCAGGTTGAGACTCAGCTAGAGGTATTGAAGGCCCAAGAGAGGTTGAGACTTTCCGGGTAAAACTCAAGAAGATAAAAGCATCCCTTCTGTCATCATTCCGAGTCGAGAGGAAATTATTTCACGATTCCCGGTGACAATCCTAACACAACATTCCCGGGATTCAAGACAAAGTTGAGTCCACCGCCGCACAGACCCGGTGAGTGTGTTCTTCCACAAACAAGCAAGCGGACTTCAAAGTCGTCGTCAAACATTTAACTCGATGATGAACCAAACCCCAGGTTTCATCATCCTCCGATGACGTTGATGATGCGGTCAAGACAAGGAAATTCATTTAGCAGACCCATCGAGTCGAAGAAGCTATTAAGACAGCTAAGGCTCGGTCCGCCAATCTACTCACCAAGGCCCATTTGAGACCGAAGTCATCTGCAAGGCTCCCGAAGCTATAGCAAAGCTCGACTCCAGTAATCATCAAAGGCACGAACGATCGTAGAATCGATCCTATATGTGTGTGATGATGCATTTGATGAAACATTCCCTTTCTCAATTGAGTTGCCCGATCTTGAGGAAGAAATAGCTCATGAGATGACATTTCAACATCGAGCAGATCCAGATTATTCCCACCGACTCCATTATTCTAGCAGATTTTAATTTTGATGATGCATGGCCACCTAAACCTAAACCGAGTGACAATCGAGATCCGAGAAGTCTTCACGAAAATCTGTGGAGAGATTGAGAAGATTGAACGGCACCAGGCCTTACTTGATGTGCGTCCGGACAATAGGGATGCCAATCTCACAAAGCAGACTTACGAGGGATTGTGGTGAGGATTACGGAATTGTGTCAACAAAGCAGAGTACAATGCGATATGAACAGGTTCGATATTTTAAAGCATTGTACAACAAGATGCTAGTACGGGAGCATCGACAATGCCGACATGAAGCGAGATGATGTAAGCAAATATTGATAGAATGCATGCCTCTCACACAATCGAAATGGAGTTGTTGTGTGAATTTCAAGGAAAACAACCGCATGTTGAGGAGAATATGAATGCCAAGTTTAGCCTTCTCATGGCCTAAATGAAAATGGTGGCAGCCAAATCCAAAGCCACATGCTCGAATTTCGAGCAAAGATACTCCGCAAAGATAATCCAGTAGAACTTTATCACCGATCGCATTTCATGCTTTATGGGATGTTGGGGTTTCTCTCTCCTTTCATGATGCCAAAAAGGGGGAAGAGGAATACCCGAGGAATTTGAAGGGAGAAAGCTTTTGTTGAGAAGAAGAAATAGAAGGAAAAAGTTGTTGAGGGGAAAGGTCAAAGGATGTGACCTTAATTCTTGTTAAAACCCTCAAAGAAAGTCATGTCACAACATCGTTAATCGACAAACATCCGGTGACTCTCGCTTTCCGACACTCGATGTGCCTATGTCTCGAAAAAGAGAAAAATAGTGGAAGCAGGGATGAAGGAAGTTAAAAGAAAGACGGATGCCCGTGTCCTAGAAGTGTTAAAAACTTACGGTGGCATTAGGTAGGGAAGGATATAGATGCCATTCCGGATGATGGAGATGAGCCAAGATCGTAGAAAAATTTAAAACGCTCGATTCTCAAGAGTATTTCAAGAACATGTTTGTAGCCCAAGCCTCGAGATTTGTACCGGGAGAAAGGTCGAAGTTATGTGAAGAAGCCGATAGCAGCGTGACCATTCAACTCGACAAGAAGAAGAATCCGCACAATACACACCCAAAGTGGAAGAGGAAGAAGTGGTGGAGGAAGAGGTTTTGACCTAGACCTCTACCCAAAAATATTGAATACGTAGATCCATGTAAGAATGGGAGGATCTCTACTGGCCGGGTACGATGAAGTAGCCAAACGGAAGTGGAACGGAAGAATGTCAATATGTGAAAAAAATTGAAGAAGAAAACAAAAGATAAGATCATTTGTGGCAAGAGAGGCAAGAAAGAAAAAGAAAAGATGATGCGCAAAGAGAGCCTGCGACAAGAAGAAAGCAATTGAAGAAGAAAAAAAAAAAGGAAGAGAGATGAGGACGACAAAGCGGAAGAGAAAAAGAGGAGGCAGCGAAAGGCGATGAAGTGTTGTTGCTAGCCCTTCATGTATTTTACCTTTGTAAATACATTTGTGTAAGTCATCTCGTACATTCAATAAAAAGTTTGTAATTTCAATATCTTTGCATAGATGTTTGTAATTTGCTTAGATATAAGTATGCTCGATACACTTTGTAAAAAATGTGTGTAAAGGACAAGAATGTTATGATCAATAAAAACATTGATTCTACGCATACATCTCTTGTCACTACATTGTCGTATGTATCTCTCTTTGTTTGCATATTGTTTGTATAAATTCAAGTTTTGGCATCATCAAAAAGAGGGAAATTGTTAGGAAATTTATTGTTTAGATTTTGACGAATGCCATGTAAAACTTAGACTAGAATGTTGGAACCCCATTTTCTTTGTCATTTTCATTGTAATAGATAGGGTTGAATGAGTGAGTCAAGTCACTACGCCTAAGAGATACAAGAAGTGAAGTGAAGAACTCCGCTGAAACAAATTTGAGTGTTGACAAGGAAGAAGATATGGAACTCAATCGAGACGTCACCGAGAAACATGTGTTTGAGAAAAGCAAACCAAGACAACTCATGGAGCTAAGTTGAAATACAAATCAAGTTGTGCGAGAATGAAGAAAAGTAGAAGCGATTGAGTGAAGCCAATCAATTCAAGTCGTTGCACACAAAGCATGGAAGGATACTTATTTAAGCAATATCCCCATGATATACGGAATCGAAAATAAACTAGTGCAAAAGCGTGCAATATAATAAGCAAAAAGCTGGACATTCAAGAATACGAGGTAGTGGATGTCTCACATGCCCGAAAAGCACAAGGGAGCAAATCGATGTCTAGCAAGTTATTATTTGAATAATTATCTATCTCTTCAACGGATAGTTTTTCAAATAATACTATAAAAAGATCAAGATTGAAAACACAAAAATATAAAATCGATGATGCGTACACAAGTTTAAGCAGTGTAACAAGAAGAAACAGATTGGATACACATAAAAAGTGAACAAAAATTCATATATCTTCAAGTCCAAACTATCGGCATTTCAACATCCAACATAATTTGTGAAGGACTATGAAATCATGAAAGTTGAAGAGAAAGCTTGAACAATCTTTGGGGTCTACATTCCTAGTGTGGAAGTGTGGGAAGAACTCAAGTTGCTTGGAGGGTTTGGGTGATCAAATCCAACAACTTGACCAAGTGGGTTGTAGTAGCAAGGCGTACCGCCTCGTGAAGAAGTTGAGTTGCAAGAGAAGTTGTCCGGGTGATCAAGGCATCTCTAGATCGAGTCAAAGGAGCAAGTCACCGGGTGATCAAGACTTGGTTCTGATCGTGAACCACTTTGTAAACCGATCATTACTTAGTGGATTCCTCCAGAGTTGGAGAATAGAGGATTAGAAGAATTACCCCATCTTCGAACCTCTATAAAATATTGTGTCTATTTACTTTCAAAGATTTTATTTAGAGATAATTACATTTAACCACCCCAACTTTATCCCTTTTTATACTTCACCCCTAAACTTTCATTCGCGACACTTTGCACCCTCGAACTATGAAAATTACTACACTTCGCCCCTTATGGACAATTTTGCCCCTAAGTTTTATCCTTTTAAAACAATAGTTCAAGTTATCCCCTCAAACTCAAATTTGTGACAATCTACTACATAATAATAAATTTATTGCATTTATCAGTAAACATGAAAATTTTACTCCACAATCAATTTTGTTTTTGGATTTTTCGAGAAACGAGAATTATTATTTTTCACACTGTTTTGTTCGTGGCATTGTTACACCTACTTAGATCCAGTCTCTATTCAGAGGTTTTAAATGGATCATGTCGGGTTTCACCTATAAACTCAACATGACATAATTTAATCAAAATTCTCATTTCAAGTATAAACCGTATAAAAATTAGGTCTATAGACCGAAAATGAACATAGTCCATTACGACCATATCAGAGGCCCAACATGCTTCAAAGAAATTAATAAATCCCTTAAAATTCATACCTTCTTTGACCGAAACAAAGACCGGGTTAAATGGTTCGCAACACCATCATCGGAAAATTATCGCCCCGGATCGTTTGACAAACAGCTCCTCACCTGTTCAACCTCACCCTCGGGAAGATGATCGCAAGTTATCCGACTCCTTCAAAACTGTTCAAAGATAGCCTTGGTTCGTTTCCTACTCCGGCGTATAAGTAATTCTTAAATGGGATGAATTAATAGTACATTATGAACACATGTTGAAGCAGAAAGCCTCTTTTTATTAAGAACTTATAGAAATATTTATTACATTAGTAATCTCCTTTTGGGAGGAGAATACATGTTTTAGCCTCTCATAGATGAGGCTTTCACTTAAAAAAACACATAAAAGTTTAAAAACTAAAACACTCAAAATATTACAAATTTTCTCTCTTAGACTTTATTATAAGAAAACTAAGGGGAATGTTCGATGTCCTCAGCTTCCTTCAAATCCTGCATTTTATAGAGGTAAGTCCGGACTTCAAAGGCGGACTTCAAATCTTGCTGATATATATGACGTCACTGCTTACGTCATATCCCACATTATTGCCTCGCCAGCTGGTTTTCTTTTTCTCCCGCGTGACTCAGCCCATGTGATGTTTGTCGGGGAATCTTTTAAAAATTTGGTTTACGTGGTCCCCGAGGATAACGCGTCTTGTGAGCGGGCCCTTATCCTTTCCAATCGCATGATCTTGTCGGTCGAGTTTGGGTCGGAATCCTTTCCCAAACTCGGGTTCCTTCGTTCGGGGCATGCTTGTGATTCGGTCGATCCAACGGCCAACATGCGCCATGTTACGCAATTTCCGGTAAGTTTCTTTGCTTGCCGGAATCTTGTTTTCCCGCAGAATTCTTCTTTTGGTCTCGAAGAGTTCTTCTCCGCAAACCCCGTGGTTGATCCAGTCATCGAATTCAAAAGGAAAGATCCATTCGCCGAACGGAAGAACTTGAATGGATATTTGACTTTGTCCATTTCAGATTAGACAAACCCAAAGACCCCATGCTCGCCTGCGGTAGAAGCTTCGTCTTGTAAAATGCTCCTACTAACATGGTCCTTCTTCCGGTGAAACCGCTTAATGTATTTTAAAGCATTTCCATCCGGTCTTCTTAGCTTGATGAAATGAAAAGCTTCATTAAAGCCTTTCGCTGGTTCAGAGCCGCACCGATAAAATACAGTTCCAAAATATCTCTCCTCGGCCAAGTGTGGATTATTGGCCCTGTGTCTCAAAAATCGCTTCCCCAATCCATTTAGGTAATTTTGAAATTTCGGGAATCCTGGTGACACGGTATAGATTGAAGCTAAAGCTCCAAAAGTATACCATTCGTACTTCATTTGGATGACTTCCTGGTTTCATCCAAACTCGGGATACTTGCCCGAGATATCAACCATTGTTTTTTTCCGGGTTAATACCTTGTCTTGTAACTAGTTTCTCCCATTGTTGATATACCCGCATAGGAGAAATCTTATTCTCGTCGGTTTGAACCTTAGATTTGCCTGTCTCGTGGCCTAAGATTCAACTCTCCCTCTTTACCCCCCAGGGTCTTGGGTTGACTTGAAGACTCGGGTTGTGACACCGGAGCTTCAACATTCGTTACGATTTGTACATCCTCGGGGATGCATCACCGCAACACTTGTGATTATGGTATTTGAATCCATAACCTCCGAGTTAGAGCCCCGTACTCTCTCGGCCCCTTTTGCACCGTAGAGATGCGGCCTGGAAGATAGGCCCCTTGCAGCTAAGAACAATTGTCCTGAGCGAACCGGCATGCTCGTATTTGACTAGAAACCGATTTCGGTCACTGTTGAAGTCGCCCAAAGAACTTCTCGCATTGAGACATAACGCCCCAAAGTCTCGCTTCTAGACTCTCCAGGTTTTCCCGAGATGTCTTACTCGTTTAAGGACCTCAAAACAACGCGCCCTTCCATCTCGTGTCAAGAAATCTGCAAGAATATTTTCATGAGATTTTATAATGACAATATCATAATCATAATATTGACATTCAGCTTGCCATCTAAGTAATCGAGACTTTTCTGGTTTTGATTCAATTTTGTTTTTTAAAAGCCTTGACACTTGAATTATCAATTTTTAAAGTAAACTTTTAGCCAAGAAAATAGAGGCCATTTTTTAAAAGCCTTTCGATCGCAAAGAATTCTTTTTCGTTAATATGCCACCGAGTTGCTTCACTAGGGGTGAATAAACCGCGCAAGATTTGCATGGCACTTCCTCGTTTGGTGTGACTTTCGTAAGAACCGCCGCCACCAATCATCACGGCATCCGTATAAAGAACCAGTTCGTCCTCGTCTTGGGAATTGCAAGCTTTGGAAGCTTTTTACAAATTTCTTTAAGTTGCTTAATTCCTTCTTGATGTTCATCTTCCCATTTGAATCGCATCTTTTTTAAGTAATGGGCTAAACACCTTCTCGTAGTATGCTAGATTGTTAATAAACATTCTAGCAAAATTAACAACTCCTAGAAAACTCAAGTCGCTTCTTGTCTTTTAATGTATCCGGAAATCCTCGTATCTTTTCCACAATATGATTCTCAGAATAATCTCGATTCATCGATTTCAATTCCGAGGAATTCAATCTGTCTTGTTGCGATTACACGCCTTCTTTTCCGAAAGCACTAATCCCTTTGTGACAAACATCCGAAAAATATTTCCAAATGTTTGAGATGCTCCTTTATGTTCTTTGATGCGATTAGAATGTCGTCGATATACACGAACATGAAACTGAAATAATCTTTGAAAAGATTATCCATCTTTCTTTGATATATCTGGGGTGCGTTAGCTAATCCCATAGGCATCACGTTCCAAATATAGTGTCCCTGTGGTGTAGAGAAAGTTGTAAACTTCTTACTTTCTTCCTCCATCTTAACTGGTAGAATCCATACTTGCAATCGAACTTTGAGAATATCTTGGCACCTTTGATGCAGTTAACTAGATGTTCTCGGCTTGGGATATAGTATCCGTCGAACTCTAAAATGTTATTAATCCCTTTGTAATTAATAACAAGTCTTGGCTTTCCTCTTTTGATTTCTCCATGATTTCGACTAGAAATCCTCGGATCATTGTATGGAGAAACTCCTGGTGAAATTAACTTAAGGTCAAGATGTTCCTTAAGTATCTTCCTCGCATATCCTCACGATCTTCCCGATTCATAAGGATTGGTTTAAATCTTATTTAACTCGTACTCCTTTCCAGGTTTAACCTTTAAGGAGGCTTTAAGCTCATTCTTGTCCCACCATGCCAAAGGATCTTCATGATAATTCCTTTGGATCTTCTTCTTGACATCCTCGAGTGATATTTGTTCCTCTAGGGTCACGTCACTCTGTGGACTCTCCATTAGACTCATCCATAATTCTGCAATGGCTTCTGGAGTAACTCTTTCTTCTCCTTGTACTCTGAATGAATACAAGTTATTATCCCATATCTTTTGATCCTTCTGAATGGAACCAAATTGTCTATAGGATAATAAAGCTTCACCAAATTTCCTTCGATCCGCCATTTTTGGATTGCGAAGTTTGGCTTCATCACCACGCTTGCTGCGAAAATTAATAGGCATTTTTCTGTAAAATGCTTCCCGCAGTCGTTGGACAATAATCTTATGATCACATAAGGTTGTGAAAATAAGTCTTCTTGTCTCATTCTCCTGTGTGAATCGCTTGAATGTTTGTAGGAAATTGTTTCCTAGCAAAATATCTGCACCTGTATCATGGAAATAGATTGGTGGCGTTTTCACCTTGTACCATGGGGTACCACCGCGCTCCGATCATGATTTCGCATGTTTAATTCCTTAAGGATAAGAATCCTCTTAGAGAAATCTCTTCCCCGCAATAGCGGTAAATCTTCTCCAATATCTTTAGGAAAAACATCCGCTTTGCAAGTACATATTCCTAAGCACTGAATCAATATAGGCGGCGAAATACTCGGCTTTGTATTCAAAGATATAACATTTCGATAGAAATGTATATGGAGAATGGACTAGTGGTCATCCGATTCTCAGTATCTTTTATTAGCCAATGTGAACTCCATTCCTTCTTGTAGTCTTTCCAAGGTTTATGATCCTCAAGAAATTCAATTCAAAGTATTAATTGCTCGGGATTTTCCCGCAACCCCGTGATAGTAAGCTCAATTTCTCCTATCTTCGGTTTCCTTGATACCTTCCAACTATTGGTTGTTGGAGATAATATAGAACATCACAAGGAAAAATATTATCCTTTTGAGTGATGTCAAATATTACTTCAACTTCTCGCCATCCTTCTGGACATTTCAGCTCTGTGTTTTGTTTTGAAAACATCCGGGATACGCCGAATCGCATTGGTCTCCTTTCTTCCCAACTACTGCTACTTGTCATTTCGTCCCGTTGGAAAGACATCCTTCGGGCTCAACTTTGAGACTTCGACTTTTGTTGAAGACTGGTTGATCTTGTATTTTCATATCGAGCTCCTTTATGGTTGGAGACTCAATAATTTCGGTAAAACCACCCTGGCAAAGTCCTCGAAGATTCTTGGGACTTCAATAAATTCTTTTCTCAAGAATACTTCTAAATGATGTGTATTCGAGAGAGCATAGGATATCTTGTATGTGATCGAGTAGGTCTATTTCCTCTTTCATCAAATCATCTCTTTTAAAATCTTGATGAAGGGTTAGAACTCTCTTGAAATCTCGATCTCCTAGATTGTATGCAATTCTAGGATAGACATTAAATGCCAATTTCCCAAAGATACAAATTTCTCAGAATCGCTCCAAGGCATGAATCCTTGAGATTTGAGATCCGCTTATCAAAGATAGCCGATTGAGTGGCGAATCTATCCCTTCTTTGAATGTTGCTTTAATAATGACTCTTATGGCTCCGATATGAATCCATGAGAGTGTATTTGCAACTTCTCTTTTAACTCGCTTTTGATCTCCTCGGATTTCTTTAATAGGGACCAATTGCATCTCGATCAGTTCCCTTAAACTCCATCGGAATGGCCAATTCTCGGTTGTTACCCTGTGGATAATTTGGTTTTTTCTATTACGAAAACCAATTTTATCCAAAGCTTTTTCCATCGCTCCAATTGTAAATCCATCATATATTTGAAGCTTTGGATCTTCCTTCATAATTCTCATAAGAGTCTTATGAGACACCGTAGTGTGAGAGAGGAATCTCGACATATCCTTCCCGACCGTCCTGCATTTGAAGAATTTCTTCTTCACTCGATTCGAATCGATTCACTTCCATCATCGAATAGATCTCTTCTTCATAGATGCTTTCATCCGAGGGAATATCCTCAAATTGATACACCGTATTAAATCGATAATAGAGCCTTCTTCTATTTCTCGGTGTAGCCTCGAACTGTCGACGACTCGTTTTTGATTGTCCGGGCAATCCGCTGAGATATGCCCTCTTGCTCGCATGTCCAAGAATTACTGATCTTTGAAACTTTCATTAGCTCGTGTGAGCACGCCCGAAAGTTCTTCTCCCTGGATTTCTGCCTGGTACTTGCTTGATTAGAACCGATGATGAGGCTCTACTCCGCTTGGTCTTTGGTCTTTGCCCCGATTTATAACCGGGCTTTTGTTTTGACAGAACCTTCTAGGTCTCCATCCATGACACTGATTCTTTTATTCGCTTCCTCGGCGGTATGGATGGCTTCCTCCTTCTTCCTTTTGCCGCTTGGTTGACCTCCCACAATTGTTGGGATATCATTATCCACGCAACATAGAGGAACTGTTTTGTTAATTCCTCTTAATCTTTTGTAATTCTTGTATAAAGTCGCTTGGTAACACCATTCGGATAACTTGGCCTTTAGGAAAGACATTTTTCGCCACGCTTTCTTTTCACTTCCTCCTTTGTATTCCCGATAAGCATTTCTCTCCGGGGACTTGGAATCTTGGCAAAAAATAGTCAAGGCCTTTTCCTCAATCTTGGATTTCCACGGTATTCGGTGAACAACTTGATATATTCATCAATATGACAAATATCCAAAGAACTCAAGGCTATAGAGGGCTTGTTTATATCTCTTCCTTTTTCATCCTCTAATCCTCGAAATAACCTGTGCCGATGAACTCGGATTTTGAATAGTTTTGCCATACCATCGACAATTCCTTTAAGTGATTCCCCGATGTGACCGAACTTTTCGTACTTGCATCGGTCATATCCTGAGCAATCTTCACCGATCCTTCAAGACTCATTTCAAGGAGTAAAATGAATGAATCCTTTGTAAGATCGAGGGTTCTTTGAAATTCTCATAGTCAAGCCCATTCATCAATGAGAACTTCTCTATTTTTAAAACGGAATGTCCAGATTTAACATCAACCCATATGGATGTATAGGGTCGAGGTGCGATCTTTCTATAAGGCGTCGATAAACATTGACCTTCCAAGAGGGTCATCTAGTTCTGCAAGAGGTTTCGACTTCCTGTTTCGAAAGTGGATCACTCCCAGTCGTGAAATCCCAAAGATGTGGCATCCTCTCGTCCCGAGCTCCATGATGCGAACCCGCACTTTCTTCGACGTTAGGATTGACTGGTGGCGGTGGTGGTGGAATTGGTCTACCTTGTGGGTCATAGGTAACCAAAGCCGATTCTCACCTGCGTTCATCTTTAAATCTACAATTCCTAATCCCGTGAAGGATTCTGCTAGGTCATGTAGATCTTTAAGATTCATCTTTTCAATATCCATCTTTCTTAATTTTTGATGGATTTTCCTTTGATTAGAGCAATGAGCTTTTCCTCATCTGTCATTTTTCGTATAACTTTCGGTTGGTTTTCCCTTTTGGTGTAAATAGGTACCGTCCCAAAATCAATACGTTTCTTCCTCCGGATGAACTCGGCCTGTCCTCCAAGTTCTTGACTCGTTTCGAATAGCATGAAGGAGTTCAAGAGTTTCCTTATGATATTTCACCATCGTCTCCATCAGTTCTCGATCCGATGCACTTGTCAGGCCGGGTAGATGAATATGGCGGTTGCCATAGTCGCACCGTCTTCGATTTCTCTAAGATCTTCGGAGATCTTAGATTTATCTGGGAAGTATCTCGTTCCACTCGGTACTCCATCGGAATCATTGTTTCGATGGGAATTTTCATGAACCGTTTCTTGAAGGTTCATCAAGTGAACATATAAGTCCAGTTAAGCATCCGAATCGCCTATAATATTCGCTCGCATTTTGGATTGCCTTAAGGTTTCCCGTCGGCTCGCCTGTTCCTTTTCTTCATGTTGGTATTCGAATATGAAACATGGTCAAGGTGTTCTTGTGCATACATCGTCAATATTTGACGATATGTCTGTAAGGGGTACATCTCGGACATCGGTCAGGATCCATAATCTCGGAGTAATTTCTCCTCACCAATTGTTAATTACATTAATATAATAAATTTAACTAAAAGTTCTTAATAAACCTAGCTCGATACCATTTTCAAGGATCGCAAGACCATGAGGATTAAATTTGAAAATTGCAATGAAATTTATAGACTAGGTGGTAAAGTGCAACAATTTCAAAGTTTAGAGGGTAAACCGAAAACCAACTTTAATGAAACTAGGGGTAAACTGGAAATTTAGGCAAAGTGCAAAATTTCGTAAAGTTGAGGGGGCAAAGTATATCGTTTCAAAGTTTAGGTGGCAAAGTGTAAAAACCGAATAGTTTGGGGTGTTAATCGTAATTATCTCTTTTATTTATGTTTAAATTATTTGATATTTATGGAATTGAGCTACTATTGATAACCTAAGTGATAATAAGCCAAGCATACAAGAACAAGTATTAAAACCATATTCAGTTAATTTTTAAAATGGTGTTAAGACTTCGTTTTTAAAAACCAAGTCAGTTTTATAAGCAATTTTATAAAAACAATTAAGCTACTATACAAACAACTCTCTTGAGTCCGCTATATAGTAACTTAGCCGAATTGAAATAATTTTGTTGTAACTATTGTTGAAAAGATTTTTATCGAAAATGTTTGAAGATGGTTTATTCAACCCCCCTTCTAAACCTTCTAATACACCCTTGGGACCTACAATGACTTTTCCCGATTATAAGATTTTCCATCTAGCCTGGATAGCGTCGACCACCGCCCAATATTGGTGGTGTGGAACATGGGGACGGCCAGGTGGATTCATGGCAAAGGAGGTAGAAAACAAATCAAGGCCAGGTGAAAAACTTGAGTTGCAAGAGAAGCGCCGGGTTATCAAGGCATCTCTAGATCGAGTCAAAGGAGCAAGTCGGTGGGTGATCAAGACTTGGTTCTAGATCGTGAACCACTTTGTAAACCGATCATTACTTAGTGGATTCCTCCGGGAGTTGGAGAAGAGAGGATTAGAAGAATTACCCCATCTTCGAACCTCTATAAAATATTGTGTCTATTTACTTTCAAAGATTTTATTTCTGTTTTAATTATTTGATACTTGTGGAATTGAGCTACTATTGATAACCTAAGTGATAATAAGCCAAGCATAGAAGAACAAGTATTAAAACCATATTCATTAATTTTTAAAAGGGTGTTAAGACTCCGTTTTGAAAAACCAAGTCGCTTTTATAAGCAATTTTATAAAAACAATTAAGTTACTATACAAAAACGACTCTCTTGAGTCTGCTATATAGTAACTTAGCTGAATTGAAATAATTTTGTTGTAACTCATGTTGAAAAGATTTTTATCGAAATTTTTTAAGATGGTTTATTCAACCCCCTTCTAAACCTTCTAATACACCCTTGGGACCTACAAAGTGACTTTTCCCGATTATAAGATTTTCCATCTAGCCTGGATAGCGCCCGACCACCGCCAATATTGGTGGTGTGGAACATGGGGACGGCCAGGTGGATTCATGGCAAAGGAGGTAGAAAACAAATCAAGGCCAGGTGAAGAAGTTGAGTCGCAAGAGAAGTCGTTTCAGGTGATCAAGGCATCTCTAGGCGAGTCAAAGGAGCAAGTCACCTAGGTGATCAAGACTTGGTTCTAGATCGTGAACCACTTTGTAAATTGATCATTACTTAGTGGATTCCTCCAGGAGTTGGAGAAGAGAAGATTAGAAGAATTACCCCATCTTCGAACCTCTATAAAATATTGTGTCTATTTACTTTCAAAGCATTTATTTTGTTTCAATTATTTGATATTTGCGGAATTGAGCTACTATTGATATCCTAAGTGATAATAAGCAAAGCATACAAGAACAAGTATTAAAACCATATTCGATTAATTTTTAAAAGGGTGTTAAGACTTCCGTTTTAAAAACCAAGTCAGTTTTATAAGCAATTTTATAAAAACAATTAAGCTACTATACAAACAACTCTCTTGAGTCCGCTATATAGTAACTTAGCTGAATTGAAATAATTTTGTTGTAACTATTGTTGAAAAGATTTTTATCGAAAATGTTTGAAGATGGTTTATTCAACCCCCTTCTAAACCTTCTAATACACCCCCTTGGGACCTACAATGACTTTTCCGATTATAAGATTTTCCATCTAGCCTGGATAGCGTCGACCACCGCCCAATATTGGTGGTGTGGAACATGGGGACGGCCAGGTGGATTCATGGCAAAGGAGGTAGAAAAAAATCTTTTGTTTTGAGTCAATGTGGCTCAAGATGTTTGCAAGAATGTGATCTTGGACGCATGGAATCGGTGCGAACGTAACGGGGTTGATGCTCTCAAAGTTAAGCTTAGTAGATGGAGTGCATAATTAACCAAATGGGAACATAACCATTTTGGGAATATTAATCATCAAATCCAAGAGTGTGAGACAAAACTCCAACAAAAACAGAGAGGGAAGTCGGAGAGCAAGATAGTGACAGATAGATAGTCCCTTGAGGAAAAATTGCGTAGTCTCCATGTCAAACAGAAAAGATGTTGCACCCCGAGCCCGAGCAAACTGGATTAAAGATGGAGACCGGAACACAACTTTTTCCACCGGGTGATGAATGGTAGAATAGCGAGATATAGTATAGATAAAATTCGTAACCAGGTGGGGAAGTGGTTCGATGACCCGAGGAGATTGAGCGTATGTTTCGTGGTATTTCTCATCGCTCTTTTTTCACCGAGCCGTCATTGGATATGGATAGAACATTGGAAGCTATCGAGCCAAAGATGACGGTGACATGAACGAGATTTTAGCTCGACCATTTGACGCCGATGAGGTGGTGATGACTTTATCCCAAATGCATCCTACTAAAGCTCCAGGGTCGGATAGCATGCTTGTTTCTTTTTTCAAAAATTTTGGCCCATTATTAAAAAAGATGTCCTTTTCTCGTTATCCTTAACGTGTTGAATGGTCGTGAGTCCCCTACTTCCATCAATAATACCTTCATTGTGTTTATACCTAATAAGAAAAAATCTGAGTTAGTTCTTGATTTCCAAACTATTAGCTTGTGTAATGTGATTTATAAACTTATTTTGAAAACTATTGCTAATGGACTTAAGTCAGGTTCTTAGGATGTGATTCACGATGCACAATCAACTTTTGTGTCGGGTCGGCTTATTACGGATAACGTTTTGTTGGCTTTTAAAATCTTCCATTGCATGAAAAATAATAAAGCCACACAGAGAGGCTCCTTTGCTTTTAAATTAGATATGTCTAAGGCGTATGATAGGGTAGAGTGGCGGTTTCTTAACAGGGTTATGCATCGAATTGGTTTTAATGATAATTTTATTAACCTTATTATGAAATGTGTTTCTTCTGTTTCGTTCTCTATTCTACTTAACGACAAACCTAGTGTTTTATTTACCCCTACTCGTGGGCTTCGACAAGGAGACCCGCTTATCCCCATATTTATTTCTCTTCGTGTGAAGCTTTCTCATCGTTGATTCGGAAGGCCGAGATAGAGAGAAGTTTACATGGAACAAGGATCAATATGCGTGCAAAAGAGTGTCTCACCTTTTTTCGCCGATGACAGCATTATTTTTGGGAGAGCTAATGAGCAAGATATGCGGTGGTGATGCGGGATATTATCTCCACGTATGAGAGGGCTTGGGGCAAAAAAAAATTAGCCGGAAAAATCAGAAATTAGCTTCAAAGAATGGAGTCTCACACGAGAGAAGGATGGAGTTAGCCGGCATATATGGGGGTGAATATGGTGGAGAAACATGCAGTTTATATGGGTATCCCGCAGAAATGGTTGGACGCTCGAAAAAAGAAATTTTTTCGATTGTGAAGGATCATGTTCGCAAACATCTTAACAATTAGAAGAGTCATTCCCTATAAGCTCGAGATGCGTAGTTCTAACAAAATCAGTGACACAAGTTATTCCGGCATATTTAATGAGTTGTTTCTCATTCCCCAAGAGGTTTGAGACGGATTAATTCTATAATTAGAAATTTTTGGTGGGGCAAAAGAAATAGGAAAAGGAAATTCACCGGCTTTCTTGGGACAAGTTATGCCGCTCTAAGTTGGAGGCGGCTTGGGATTCCGAGACATACATTGTTTCAACCAAGCCATGCTTGTGAAATAGGGGTGGAGATTAATTCAAAGCGAGAGCTCCATTTTATTCAAATCGCTTAAAGCTAAATCGCCCTCGGGTGTCTTTTCTACAAGCTAATAATTGCCATAATCCTCATTTGTATGGAGAAACATTATAACTAGTTGTAAGATACTTGAGTGTGGTATTAGGTGGAATGTTGGTATGGGAAGTAATGTGAAGGTGTGGTCCGAAGTGGATACCGAGAAATGTGAATATTAAACCCCTCACAATGGAGAGTAGAGGACCTCCAAGAACCCGATGGGCGAAGGTGGACCGCATAATTAATAAAAGAGGTGTTTTGCTCGGTGGATGTGAATGCAATTCTTAGGATCCCAATTTCTAATCGAATCAATGAGGATAGGTGGTGTGGGAATTTTTGAAAGATGGTAAGTGTAGTGTCAAGTCCGTATATAAAATTGCGAGATCCATATACGAAGCCAAGCAAATATGCCTCTACTTCAAACACAAACGATAGGACCGGAAATGGATATGGAACACAGAGGTGCCTTCCAAAATACAATATTTCCTATGGAAAATAGCTCACGACATACTCCCAACAAAAGCAAGATTTCAGCCAAGCGAGGAATTGATCTTGATCCCATATGTGCGAAATGCGGCTTAGCGGAGGAAATAATTGAACATGCTTAATGGGATTGTGCTTGGGCGGAGTTTTTTGGGAGGTTTGCCCATTACGATTGAAACCGTCGAATAGGGAGGATAGAGGTTGAATAATAAATCAAGGCGGAGGAATGGAAAAAGAAAAGTGAACCAGTTGAAGAGGGCCTATTCATAATGCTATTGTGGACCATTTGGGATGCGAGAAACAAGATGATATTTAATGGTACGACCATGGAACACCAACACTATTTCCAATTTGCGGCACTGCCTATGGGAACATAAGCGCGGAAAAGATGTTCGAGGGCCATCTATGGGACAGAGATGGAGGGAGTCATGGGGCCCACCTGCGAGGGGTTCCATAAAAATTAATACTAATGCTTTGGTGTCTCGGGGGTCGGAACAGGTTTGGGGGTTGTTTTACGTGATTATTCGGGAATGGTGATAAAGACGCTAACCAGATTTATGGAGGCCGAGTTAGGGGTGGATGTGGCGGAAGCACTCGCATCTTTGGGATGGTGTTTTGTTAGCTAAAGACTTGGGAATAAAGGATGTGCAGGTGGAGATGGATAACTTGACGTTTTATCACAAGCTCTCGTCGATCGGAAGACCTATCTTACTTGGGAAACATTCTAGTAGATATAGATGCTTTGGTACCTTGGTTCTTCTTTTAAAGTTAGTTTTGTTAGGCAATCGGGAAACACTATTGCCCATCACCTATCTCATTATGCTTTTAATTTGCATTGTACACAGCCAAGGGTTGGGGATATTTCCGGTCACTTGGTAGACTTGGTGCTTTCAGAGATTCTCGCCTAATATATGCTACTATTTCCTTCTAAAAAAAATCCTAATTAATCCTCAAATCTTTTAAAATAAGATTTATAGAATAATTAAGTATACAATATTTGGAGAGAATGTATCACATTGTTAATTATATAGTAGACATATTAAAATAATGGGTAAGTTTTCTAAAATGAGCTATATTGAAAAAATAATGTGTTGGAAAATTGAAGGAAATTATCTTGGTACAATTTTCTTAGGGTTTATTTTGTCTAGTGACAAACGAAAGTGGATTCTTGTTATACGTTGTGAGAACATACATTAAAATCATATATTTGTTTGTCCAAAATTATGTTTGGATGAAGGAGAAATAAGGTTTAAAGAGGAGTGGTGGAAATGGGTTTCTTCCACATTGGAAAATAAATAGAGTTTTTGATAGTAATAAATATATGACATCCTTAGGGCATGATTGAGTGATTGGTATGTGGGAATGAGGTAGCAATAAAATAAGCATTCCTTGTTTCATTCTCATCCACATGGTTGGTATGCTTTAGTTATGGAGTAATCTTCGTATAACATAAAGGCTATCTCAAGTGAATTTAAGATTCGCCATCGACTCATGCACTGGCGTGACTTGGGTTTAAATCGGGCCCATATTATTAAACCCATCCGATAGGATGGATTATAAAACCCAGTCAAACGAGTCCCTAGTATTCTTTTTCGACCAAATTGCATTTTTGGTCCCTTTAAGTTGGCTTAAATACACTTTTAGTCCTCTATATTTTAGGGGTGGTGTTTGGCAATCAAGTAACTTTTAAAACATTACACATTTAGTCATATTTTTCAATTTTGGGAATATCATATTCCTAAAGTGCTAAAGTGGCAAAATTAATGCGTATGTGGATAGAATTTGGTGACATGATGCTTATTTAGCAACATATGAGTCATACACTTTGTTTTTTTTTTTGGTAAACAATAATAAAGTAAAATAGTTTACAAGTTCTAAATAAATTCTTAAATATTGAAACATTATATATATATATAAATTACAGAAAAATTAAAAGAACAATTATGTTAAGAAATTCATACTTAAAAGAGAGAAGGTATTTAAAATTAGTAATGATAAAATAAAATAATTTACATCATATATATTATTAGTATGCTAAATCTAAATATTAATATTTAAAATTAAATTATTTATATAATTTTAAATTATAATTTTGAATAAGATAGAGTATAATCTAAAAATAATTAAATTTTGTATACTTATATGAATATGAAACATAAAGAAATAACAATTAAGGAATGGCCCCGCCAATCCCCACCCTCCACCAAAAAAGACAAAAAAATTACATATAAATAATTTATATTTGTGAATTATATATTATCATATTTTGGGTGTATATATGTAGATCGTATAAGTAAATGCATTTCTTCATTTGAATCCATTTCTCACTTTTGTCTAAATATAATATATATTATCAATTTGCCCTTCAATTTATTACACGTGGTAAGATAAAAAAAGTAAATATACATATTATTTAGACTAATTAAGCGATTATATTCATAATGTGTATCAAAACAACCCTTTTAATTCACATAAGCATTAATTTGGACACGTCAAGCATTTTAGGAATAGAATATCCTCTAAATTGAAAATAAGACCAAATGCACAACTTTTTAAAAGTTATTGGTTGTCAAACGCCACCTCTAAAAAATAGAGGACTAAAATAAAGTGTATTTAGACCAATTTAAAGGACAAAAATTATTATTTTGCCTTCTTTTTCTATAAACCCAGGGCCCAGGGGTAGGTAATGGGCCTAGCTAGACCCACCCATATATCCGTGTTAAGATTTTATTTTCATTAAAATATAGAGAAATTGCTGAAATACCGCAATTTTTGGGAAAAAAAAAAGATATTTGTTTATGCTCCTATCATTTTTGTACTTTTTTAAAAAATTTTATGCTCCTACATATTTTTTTGGTTATTTTTACGTTTTTTCCATTTTTTGTTCATGTATTGCTTTATAAGTTATATATGTTATTTCGATGATGTTTATATTTGTTTTTGGTTGTTTCTATGTTGTTTTGATGTTTTAATACAACTTTTACTTACTCTTTTACGTTCTATTCTTTCATGCGTTGTTTTATATATTATTTTTGTTGTATTTGGATTGTTTTTATACTATTTCTAATGTTGTTTTGATGTTTTCTTTGTTGTTTCCATGTAGTTTTCGATGTTTCAATGCAATTTTTACCTATTTTTAAGCTATTTTTTGTTTATGTGATGTTTTTATATTGTTTATGTTGTTTTTGGTTTGTTTATATATACTTTTCAATGGGATTTTGGTGTTTTCTCGTTGTTTCCATATTTTTTATGTTTTCAATACATTGAATCTAAAATTGAATTGTGTTTTTTCATTCATATTGTTTCTATATTATTTTTAATTTTGTTTAGTTTTATTATGTGTACATTGTTGATTTTTTTATAAGATTTCGAAAGTATAAAATTGATTATTTAATAGGGGCAAAAATTATTTTTCCATCTGAAAATTTATTAAATGAAACATGTTCGAAAAACAACATTGAAACAACAACGTAAAAAAATCCAAAAATTTGGCGGGACCGTAAAATTATCCAAAAAATGCCGGGAGCATAAAAAGTTATCCGTTTCTCCGTAATGAGGGATAATAGTGTCTTTAACCCAAAAATATAACTAGGAATCTAGACTAAGCCACACAGTCATCTAGAGTTTTGCAGCGAAGGTTAAGAAACCTGCTTAAGTGTCTCTTCTCTCAACTTCACTCATTCTTGTTAAATCTAATTTTGCTTGACATAAATGAACAGTAGGAATTTTTTTATTGCTCTTTTTCATTACATATTGCTGAGTAATCGAATATTAATTGTTGGGGCCTTTAAAAACTCTAATGTACGTTTCAGAATATTATTTATTATTTTCATCAATTACATTATAAGTCGGTCATTAATAATAATGAGTCAGCAAACAATTGCGGATCCATGATTTTTAAAATGGGGTATGATAGATTTTTTTAAAAAAATTCCATATAAATATTGTTTAATATTTTAAGTCGTAGAACAAAACGTTGTTTAAAATTTTGTAAAAGTTGATCATGTAACCGTACATAAAAATTTAATACATATATATATATATAAAAGAAATAATTTGAATAATTAAGAAAACAAGAGACAACAAAACACAATTTTGGTAATATTATTGATATTATTAGATTTTTATTTTTGATATTTTTAGTTTTGTAGGTTTTGACTTTTGCCATGGTTTTATTTTATTCAAGTTGTTAAGTCAATCTTTTAATTTTAAAATTTTATTGTCCTGGATTTGTATTTTTTATTTGAATATTCTAATTCTTTTTTGTGAAAATAGGGGTACAAATTTATTATTAATTTTTTGTTACTAAAAATATTGTTGGATTGTTTTAATTAATCTGTACCCCAAGCTTGCATGTAGATCCGCCATTATTTTAAAGGGGTGGTCACGGTCTCTCGAACCGTCGGTTCCAATTCTTATAATAGTAGGTCTCTTGTAGGAACGTCTTACGGATCATGTTCCGTAAGATGGATCCTACCCGCAACCCGCTCACTCACCACCCCGCCTACAACACCTCTTTTTTTAGAAAAAAAAACCTCCATAGGGAAATCGAACCAATGACCTTAATAGACTTAAAGTAGTGTTCTACCACTACAAAGACTAATGTTTTTGTGTAATCTTAGTATAACAATTTATACAAACCCATTCATAAAGATGTTATTTTAACTAAATCATATTTATTTTAACTTATGAATGTAAAGGCTAAAAATCATAACCAAGTCCATTAAAAAACATGATAAATTATCTCAATAAATGGATACTTATAAAGATGTTATTTTAACTAAATCATATTTATTTTTATTTTCCATCTTTTTTGTTCCTAGTTTGTACTTTGTAGTTGTATTAAGAAATTTGATACTTTATCTCAACAAACGGATACTTTTACTTATAAAAGTATTACTTTAACTCATATTTTTTATTTTTTTCCTTATTTCCTTCATTTCTAATTTGTGACTATATTAAATAACATGATACTTTATCTCAAAAATAGATCTTTAACGTATAAAAGTGTTACTTTTAACTCACACACACACACACACACACACACACACATATATATATATATATATATATATATATATATATATATATCGTAGTATATTCATAATTTGTGATTATATTAAAAAATGTTACTTTATCTAAAAAAACATACTTGTACTTATAAAAGTGTTACTTTAACTATATCATATTTATTTTTTATTTTTTCTTCTTTCCTTCATTTCTAATTTGTGACTATATTAAAAACATGACACTTTATCTCAAAAAATAGATACTTTAACGTATAAAAGTGCTACTTTAACTCTATCATATTTATTATTCATTTTTCTTTGTATTTATTATTAAAAATGTAATATTTTATTTAAAAACAAATATTTTATTCTTATAACATGATATTTTATCTCAAAAAAATATATATTTTTACTCATAAAGGTGTTGCTTTAACTCGATATATTAATTTGTCCTTTAATGTAATCTAATCATAATATGTGGCTATATTAAAAATATGATATTTTATCTAAAATAACCGGTATTTTTCTCATAAAATTGTTACTTTAATCGAGGAAGAAAAACAAAAAAAAAACAAAAAAATTAATAAAAAACGATACTCTTACATAATGTTATATATAACTCGCAAGTGAATAATGTTAGTTACTTTGAAAAATTATACTTTTAAGAGCAAAAATGATACTTTTCGGGAAAAAAACTAGCACTTTTTAATTATCGTCACACCCACCTGTTAGCCTAATATTTACAAAAATGCCATTACACTTTTATATTTACGAAAATGCTCTTTGCGCTTCTAATATTTATTAAATGCCATCATCATTTCAATTTTTACAAAAATAACCACCGCCTAATATTTATGCATATTAGTCAAAATATTTTCAGGCCTAAAATTTCGGGAATTAAAGGGGTTATAAAATTAAATTGAAATTTGGATGTTCTCTATGGAGGAAGCAAGGAGGAACAAGGTCACATTCAACTGCTCATGGTACTTCAACCTTATTGTGATATAATAACTTACCGATACATGGGATATTGTGAGTGTGTCAAGTAATTAAGCATAGAAGTGTCGGACACGGGTCGAGCATATTCAAATTCGGGAACGGATCCTCTCCATTTTTTTGTTGTAAATTTCGTCAATTTCGGTTAACGGGCCACTAATTCCATCTGGGCCACTAATTCCATCATCGACACAAGCATGCCCCATTTTCAATTAATAAATCATAAAAAATATAAACCTACTTTAGAAAAAGTAGAATTTGTTGTCGCGCATTATACATCCCGTACAAAACAAACTCGCTCTTTCCCGCCTTTTTCGTAGGCTATTGCAAAGCTTATTGTTCCATTAAGAAGGAATTATCCACATGCATTATATCGGCTACAGTGATGATTTTAATTCAAAGGATTTGTGTTGCTTGACAAGTTTATTGTTCAAATATGATGTAAGTTATATTCCTGTCATTCATGGTAAAGGTTTTGAGATATTCTATGTTGACTTGTCAATTTGGGAAAAAATAAATGATTGAGCATTCAATCAAGAAATCTTGAAAAATGTATATATATATGAGTTATAACAAAAATCTGATGTGTTGTTCAACTTAGGCGCAAATGTAAATAGTTTCATTTCGTTTTTTAAGAATTAAATAATATTTGTGTTGCCTAAAAAGATAATATTTATTTGATTCTTATTCTGTTTTTTTTTCTTTTCAAATTGTTTAGAGAATTGAGTGTAGATGGTCTACCATTTATGGTGCAGTGATAATGGAGATGTGGAGTTGAAGCCCAAAATAGGGATGAAATTTGATAGTCTTGAGACATCTTGGAAGTATTGGGTTGATTATAGTAAGAAGACTGGATATGGAGCTAGAAGGCAATACACAAATAAAAGTAAGAAAGATGGTTCTATTACTTCATGCGATTTGTTTGTTGCAAAGAAGGCATTCGAAAAAGAAGATAAAAGAGATTATCTAATCGTGAATCCTCGACAGGAGACTAGAACTAATTGCAAAGCTAGAATATCACTTACTCACGAACGTGGAAAATATATTGTTCACGAGTTTGTGGAAGAACATAACCATGAACTTCAACTTATAGAGACCACCCACATGTTAGCATCTCACCTGTAAGTTATCGGAAGTTCAAGCACAAGAGATTGACTTGGCAGATTATTTTGGGCTTCAACAACGAGATTCATTTCAGTTGATGGGTACACATGTAGGAGGAAGGTTGAATATAGGATATACTCGCCTTGATCAAAAGAATTATCTTGAACTAAAAGACAAAGAAGCTTGATGTATGGGGAAGCGGGATGTTTGTTACAATACTTTCAACAACAATTGTTGGAAAATCCGTCATTCTTTTATACTTATCGGATGGACTTGGAAGAACAACTAACGAATGTGTTTTGGGCGATGCAAGAATGTTTGTTGATTATGCATATTTTGGTGATGTGGTTTCATTGGACACAACTTATTGCACTAATAAAGCACATCACCGCTTGCTTTATTCTCGGATTCAACCACTGAGAAAAGTGGTGATATTTGGGGCGACACTTAATGTATGATGAAACAACCGAGTCGTTTAAGTGGTTGTTCAAAACATTTTTGGAAGCTCACATGCAAAAAAGCCGCAAACAATTTTTTCTGAGACCAAGATCAAGCCATGGCCAAAGCATTGCATGAAGTCGCGCCTAACATTTGTCATGGACTTTGTACATGGCATTTAATGCAAAATGGTATCAAACACTTGGGAAATTTCATGAAGAATGATTCTCACTTCTTACGTGATTTCAAGGCTTGCATGTATAGCTATGTAGAGGAAATTGAGTTTGAAAATGCGTGGAACAACTTGCTTTCTACATACAACGTGCGGGAGAATGCATGGTTGAAGTCAATCTATAACATCAAGGAAAAATGGGCAACATGTTATATGAAAAAAACGTTCACATTTGGAATGCGGAGTATACAAATTAGTGAAAGTATGAACTCGCACTTCAAAAGCTTCATGAGCCCAAGCTTAGACATTATCCAATTGTTTAGGCACTTTGAAAGAGTGGTGGAAGACAAGAGATACAACGAGTTAAAATGTGAGTTTGAGGCGCGACACAAAGTACTACGATTGAAAAGTCAATATTCACCAATGTTGCGACAAGTTGCACAATTGTATACTTATACAATTTTTGACTTATTTCAAGAAGAATTTGACCTATATTTGGCTGCATGTGTGAAGGGTATGAGTGAGAATTACCCATTATCTGAGTACATTATTACAATTGTTGGCCAAATTGAAGAATGGAAAGTTTCATTTGATTCTTGCAATCAATCCATATATTGTAGTTGCAGAAAATTTGAGACATTAGGTATACTCTGTTGTCATGCTTTAAAGGTGCTTGATGTTACAAATGTTAAATTATTGCCTGACCAGTATATTCTTAAGAGATGGACAAAACAAGCAAGAAATGGTGTTGTCCATGATGTCAATGGAAATGAAGTACAGGGAGATGCCAAACTAGCTACCACAAGACGATACAGAGAAATATGTCCGTTGCTTATAAGGATAGCGACTGAAGCATCTGGTAGTCAAGAAGCATTTTTGTTCCTACGTGACGCTGCTACAAAGTTAAGCAAACAAATAAGTGAAATTTGTAGCAGACAAATAAGTGTGGATAATGACACAATAGATATATCAGTGAATGAAAGTCAAAGCATATTGCAACCATTGGGATTCAAGAAGAGAGATGGTAGAAAAGGCAAAAAAGAATAAAAAGTTGGGTTGAGATGCAAGCTAAGAGAAAAAAAAAAAGACATCAAGTGCTAATAACTCACAAAGTGAATCTGGATTGACACCTATGTGCTTTGACTTTTTGGGTGCACCTCAAAGTGAATTTAGTTTCACAAGATTGTTGTTGGTAAGAATATTAAGTCTTGTCTAGCTTATTTATTTATTTTTTCTTTTGTTTATGTAACCAACCTTTATGTTCTAATCATTGATATATATATATATATATATATATAACACAGATCCAATTGATCATCCAATGCAATCACTTGATGATGAAAGAAACCGATGAATTGTGGTGGCTAGAGCGAGTAAAACAACAAGAAAATTTTGGCAAAGACTTTTTTTGTTTGATGTTTTGGTGCAAAAGCAAGAGAGAGAAGCTATGACACCATGTTTTGGAAGAAAAACTGATTAATGGTCATAGTTTATTGCAATATTAGTGGTGTTGGCATTTATTCAAACATCTTATTTGCATTCACTTTGTTGCATTTCTTTGTTAACATTTTGTCGATTAAAACCCATCTTTTAAAACCATTACAACTATCACCAACAACACATTTCCCCGTAGGCTAAAACTAAATTTCCTACAAAGAAACTAAGACTTCAAACAAATATATCAAATACTCTTTTGTTTTCTTTCAATATTTTTTATTAAATAACCACAAATTTATATTTATTTATATTTATTAATACCCGTATATATTGTTTGATGATTATATTAGTATTTGATTAAGAATTTTTTTATATTTTTAAAATAAAATGACATGTGGGATCTCTCAAGAAAAGGAACGTGAAGCTTTTTTAAGCTTTTTAGTTGTTGTATTGGAAAGTAAAACCTCCAACGTAGAAGTAGAAGTGCGAAAAACAAAAAATGGGTGGGATTGCAAAGAATAATAAATAAACCACGTGGCATGCTTGTGTCCGCTGATGGAATTAGTGGCCCAGATTAATCGAAATTGTGAAATTTACAACTCCAAAAATGGAGAGGATCCGTTCCCATTCAAATTGGTTTAATTTGGTTGGTCGATCATTCCTTCGAATTACAGCGATGACCGCCTCAACTCCACATTCGGGTTTGGGCTTTTAGACCCATCTTACGGATTTAGATTCGTAAGACGGTAACTTAGGCATTCTTATAATATGAGGAACCGAACAAAAACATGAGTCTCACAATTCGGTTCCAAATCGAATCTTGTTCCTCCATGGTTCCGATTCCGATTTAGTCGGAAATTTTTTTTTCTCTTTTGATAATTTTATGATTTTTTTAAAAGATTTATCAATTTCAATTACAAAAAAGGGAAGAGGAAAAATAGAAAAGGAATTGGACCTAATATTCATTATCATATTAAGTTTTCTACTTAATATTAATAACAATATTAATTAGTCGCCTAAGTAAATAGAAAAATGAAATTAAAATTCACATAACTCTTTTACAACATTTGGTTTAATACGTGTCTCATGCGTTGTGAATAACATTTGTTCGCATATTTCAATACAAATAAATAAAAATCTTCGGTTTTAACTTTGAGAAGAGTTTAGCGTCGGTTCCATCGAAAATTCGAACCATCGATTAAATTATTTGGTTTTATGGTTTTTTAAGATCAAAGAATTAAAATCGAATCGCCTACACGTTTCAATTTTTGAATCGGATTCCGATCAACATGACCAATACCGTTAATCACGAATCCATTTTCGGTTTGGAACCCATTTTCAATTACATTTGGCTACCTAGATAGGAGTTAACTACAAAACAGTCAAAATAATCTTTTTTGGTGGGTCCGGTGTGTTGGACCGGAAAGGTTCCAAATCCAATTTTTCTTGGTGGGATGGGTCCTGGAATGGATTTAGCCTTTGTTATGTTGTCATCCCTAGCTACCCTAGCTCATACACATTTGCATCCTAAGTTCCTCTGCATATTGTTAATATGTTATTTGGTCTCCCGCATTTTGGTGATAATTTCCGGACATTCTATTGAGTTCATTCGGAACAAAGTTAGGTTTCTAATAAATCGGTCCAACTTCTTCTCCGGAGTGGTAAGTTCTTCGTGCGGAGGAGATATATTTTTATACCTGGATTGATGTGCCGCATGAGTTTTGTACGATAAAGTGGGTCTGTGGGGACCATATAATTATATATGTGACCCAATGATAATTAGTAATACAAGATAATTAATTAAATAATTTAGAATTAAATAATATGTGAAAGAATTAAAATAATAATAATTAAGAAAAAGTCGAATTTGTCCCAGCATGTACACTTCATAATGTGGGCCGTACCAAGTCGCCCCAAATTTAACAGTTCCAAAAGAAAAATGAAATTACATAATGTGCTTCTCATAAATATTGCAAACAGATCCACCCTATTATTTTTGCATTCATTTTACAAGTTGGTTTTAACATATCCCAAAAAAAAAAAAAAAAAAAGCACACAATATTCCAGAGAAATAAAAAGTTTGTGTAAGAAAAACAAAAAAAAATAAACTTACATCACATATCCACATTTCTTCACAGTTCACTCGATGGGTAAAAATTGGTCATTGTAAAACAGGGACTAGGGCTTCAAACAGGGTTGAGTGGAAAGGCGTTCGCTTGATTGTCCAAAGAGAGAAAATAGGAAACTGAAAATTAGGGGTAACAATCTGGGTCATTAGATCGGATGTATTTGGTTTTTCAGATTGATTTTCAGTTGTGCTCAAAATATATCAATAAACTAAGTAAAATATAAAATCGCTGTATTTTAAGACAAATTAGTAATATTATCTCAAATTTGGGCTTGTGGCTGTATTTCTCTCAATACATTTAGGTCTTATCTATCAATTTATGACCCAACCATAAAAGTAAAAAGGGCCTTAAGCATGCATTGGGCCAAGGCTCTTAGCTCATTCAATGATTGGGCCTCAGCCTATGCGAAATTTATGAAATCTGCTAAATCTCTTTCCAAAACTGAGTTCAGACGAGCCCACTTTTCTCTCTTGCTATGGATGCAGGGATCACGAAATTTGAGGATTTTAATGAATGGATTTCAAATCCTTTGAATTTGAAATATACTTTTGTTTCGATGAGGTAAATTTGTGTAGAAATTTCAAATCTATCGTAAATTTTAATAGAAAAATTTTAAAATCTCTATTTATTTTCATAATTGACATTTAATAAATAAAAATAAAATATATATAATCTTATTGTTTTATAAATAACTATAATTTTATATATGAAATATATAACTATTATTATGTGTGAATACGTGTATGTGCGGATAGTGCATGTGAATATACGAGAGAGTATGTGCGAGTGTGTGTGTGTGTGTGTGTGTGTGTGTGTGTGAATGTGTGCAGTGGGTGCAAGTAGAGTCATCAAAGTGGCCGGTGGGCCCAAGGGAAAATTGGGCAGGATGGGCACCCCAAAATTTATATGGGCCGCTATTTTGGGAGCTCAACCCAACCCATATTTTATAAATACACTAAAATTACTTGGGCCGATCGGCTGACCGTGTTTGGGCCTAACGGGTTGGGCCAAATTGGCCCGAATCTTTTCGGGCCTATAAAATCGCAGCCCCAACCAACCCTATTCCCAGTGGGCCATTTTTTCTGACTCAGTGCAAGTGTGCGAGTGTGTGTATTGTGTGTGTAAATGTGTGCGGTGTGTGTAAGTGTGTGTAAATATGTGCCGTGTGTGTGTGAATATGCAAGTGAGCATAAAGGGGAAAAACGAATGATTTTCGGATGATTAGGTTTTGGGAGTGGTTTAAAATCATTTGAAAATGAATTAAAACTTAAAGATGAATTTGAAATCCATTGATTTGAATTTATATGTCAAACAATGGTGTGGATTTAGCTAAGGATTTCAAATCTATCATCCCAAATCCCCTCCCAAATCCCCAGGCCCCATCCAAATACACCCTAAGGCTTCATTTGGATGGAAGGATTGTTGGGTTCGCTATACCACTCGGGGTTCATGCGGCGGAAATTTAAAATTTTTAATCTAATTAAAACAAGTGCATTCATTATAATAAAAGTTAAGCCCATTGGTTCACGTAGCGATTGTAACGATCGGCATTTTCGTTATCATGCGAGAATACAAATTTTGTTTCGTAAGGATAAAAGGAAATTACTCTCGTGAGAGTCTTCTCATTTTAGTGAAGATTGAGAGGAAATCAGTTCCGGATATGTGGCAATCACCAAAAATCCAAATGCTAGCCAATAGGGATTCGGACGTTTCCCCTCTAATCGAGTCCACCTTTTAATTGTAGACACCGGAATGAATCTTTCGCTAGTAAAATTTATCCTATTTTTCGAATTGATAGTGGACTATAATATTAATTCCACAATCAATAATTAATTGAAGAATAAATTGTATGGATGAATAATTATCAATTAATTATTATCCACAACAATGGAAGAGAGGTGTTTTGAGAAAAGAAATGAGGAAGAAAACCAAGTAACAGTTTCAATGTTTTCTCCTAAAAACATACGGCCAGACTCTCTCTTTTTCTCTTAAAAAAAATGGTCTATTGTTCTTGTTTTTATATCTCACGTTTTTAAAACTCACCTTTTGTTTTATCAAATGTGAAAATAAAAAACCACCCATTAACAAAAGTGGGATAAGACATTACTCCATAATGTCTAACTGCCGTATGTTTTCTTTGATAATGGATCAAATAAATTGGCCATTAATTTATTAAGTATATATATATATATATATATATATATATATATATATAGGATATGGATCAAATAGGTCCTCCTACTTGGGGTGAGTCCATGGGGACATATCCTAACCATAGATCAACAATTTTGGGTGGTCCAGATTCTTAGGGCTTTTTTATGTTTATTTTTTTGTTTCAACAATTAAAAAGGGTAGGGTGGTAATTTGACACTTTACAATCGAGTTACTAAGATTGCATTCCCTCTTTCACGCGATTTCACCCACTCTTCACGCACACTCTCTCTCCAAATAAGCGTTTCAGTTTCAAAAAAAAAAAAAATCTCTCTGTTGCTTATGTAGTATAGGGTTGTTTCTTATGACTTGCTTATGTAGTTAATATATCCGTGATGCGTGTGTAGTGTATATTCATTGCTTATGTAGTATAAGCTTATCGCTTATGTAGTATGGGTTTGTTGCTTATGATTTGCTTATGTAGTTAATGTATTCGTGGTGCATACGTAGTGTATATTCGTTGCTTATGTAATATAGACTTGTTGCTTATGTAGTATGAGTTTGTTACTTATGACTTGCTTATGTAGTTAATGTATCGTGGTGCATACATAGTGTATATTCGTTGCTTATGTAGTATAGACTTGTTGCTTATGTAGTATGGGTTTGTTGTTATGACTTGCTTATGTAGTTAATGTATTCATGGTGCATACGTAGTGTATATTTGTTGCTTATGTAGTATCGGATTATTGCTTATGTAGTATGGATTTGTTGCTTATGACTTGCTTATGTAGTTAATGGTATATATATAAAAGCACCATGACAAATCTGCACAAGCAATAAAATACATCTTCATAAGCAAACTTCGAATCAAGTCAAGCTCTAGCAATTATGGCAAATTGAATGCAACATTTCTCACACAATAGTGCCCTGAAGAAGAATGATTAATGATTTCTCACGGTAGTGTGTTGAAGAAGAAGAAGAAAGATGAGATTTGTTCACGTTGAATTTGATGTGAGATTTGCATAGATTGTGTGATCATAATGTGAACAAAATCCCATGAATATTGGGTAATTTTGTAGGATGACTAATTTACCCTTTCTCTAATTACTAACATTTAATCTGAATTTCTAGCTCTAAAATCACAACCATTGAAAAATATAGATATGTGGTTATGATTGGTCCCTATGAACTTACCTTATGATGTGGTCTCATATAACATTTTCCCTATATATATATATATATATGATGGTTCTTGTGAGACCATATATTGGGATGAGACCATAGGACCTCATCCAGATCGTTGGAATTTATCAATGAATGGACGAGATGAAAAATTAAATATAGAAGAAATCCAAAGCATTAAATTCCGGTGGGGGTATAAGAGTAATACACTAAATTTCGGTTATTAGGCATGATATTCATAAATCTAAGTTACCATATCCACCTTCTATAATTTAGGAGTTGGAATCAATGATAATCCCTACCAAATAAATCTAATCTCTTTCGACCAAAAAAAACATTAATATCCAAAGCAACCATTGTTGAAAGAAGACGACGCATAAGAACAAAAATAATTATATTCGCACGATCGGGCATCAAATTTAAAACGGCTTGCATATGCGTAATATTATAAAAAGACTATGCAATGTGAATTGCCTAAGTATAGATGAAAACCCATGCATCTAATAAAATTATACTGAGATACGATTATGTCTTTCGCCTAATTTAGGAGCAAAATAAATTGTCTAACTATGCATTATAAACATTTAAATGATGCAAAATTTTCAAATTAAAAAATCGTCCATATGGCGTTAAAAATTATGTGTTCTAACATTTTTTTAATTTACATGCATAATTAGATAAATTAATATGCATATTCAACATACGCATGTTGCATATTTAAAGTATATTATAAACCGATTAGTGTTAAAAATAAATTGTTCTAACAATTTTTTTTTTTTGCAATTTACATGCATATTAGATAAAAATATGATGCATATTTCACATACGTATGTTGCATATTTAAAGTATATTACAAATCGAGTTAGTGTTAAAAATAATTTGTTCTAACATTTTTTTTTTAATTTACATGCATAATTAGATAAATTAATATGCATATTTAATATACGTATGTTGCATATTTAAAAATCAATTTTTTTTTATTTTTACTTTTTGCAATTTACATGCATATTAGATAAAAAAATGCATATATTACATACGTATGTTGCATACTTAAAGTATATTACAAATCAATTAGTGTTAGAAATGAATTGTTCTAATATTTTTTATGGTGCATAAATTACTTTTATTTCATGTATCACAATTGATATTAATGATGATATTAATTTTAAACCTAAAAATCGATTCCAACAAAAAAAACAAATCGGGCACTCAAACATACACAATCTCTCATCGCCGAAAATTGATGGTGTTAATATCTATCCATAATTAATCTCCTATAATCATGCTTGTGTATTTACCCAAAATAAAGGAGGTTACAAATCTATCCATAATTAATCAAAATCGTGTGGGGTGTGTTATTACCATCCTAGCCTTTTGCGAGTTTTTTTAACATTAAAAATATCTTAAAAAATGGATTAATTGACGCCTTCTAAAAATAGAATTGACGCACTTTGATTAGGTCTCACGGTCTCACCCCAAGCATATTGGTCTCATTTGAACCAATACCTATATATATATATTATATATATATATATAGGATTTGGATCCTTTAAGTCCACCTATTTGGGGTGAGTACATGAGAACAAATCTCGATCATTTGTTATTTTTTTTAATGGTCATGATTTAATTAACTCTTGACCTATTTTTAATTGTTTTAAAATAATATTAAGGGTAATGATGTAATTTCAATCCTTCTTTTCACACTGAGTAATCAAATCGTATCTTTTTGTTGAAAGTGGTATGCTCGGATTTACAGGGGTTTTCTCTCACAACTTTTCATCTCACGTTTCCTCCTCCTACGTAACTCACCGCAACACGTTTCCTCTTACCTTTTTTTCTTCTACAAAACCCACTTCTCTTCCTTTTTGTTGCAATTTACCCTCGTTCTTTTGGTTCACGTTGGGTTTCACGTGGCTTTCCGATGTTTGAAGGCGTTGGGAGGACGCTTAAATGCCGGGATTTGCACGTCTTTGCCGCAACGCCGTGTTCAGAAAATAGGTCAAAAAAATTCAAAAACGTGGTGGTAGAAAGAGCAATTAAGGATCGGATCGAATATTGTGAGTCTAATTTGCTGATTTTAATTTTTAAGTAATTTTTTTGTGGATCTCTTTTGGTGGTGGAATTTTCTTGGAATTCTAGGTGCTAGTTTTCTAGTACAAAGTGGAATTGCTTGATGAAGGAAAGATGAGACCATGTTTGGGCTTTTGGTGGAATTCTATTGCTTCGCAGATTGAGTATTGATGTTTTTAGTTGTTGTTTATTAGATCTTGGTTTATTGCATGTGGTAATTTCTAAATATGCATTTATACTTGATTAATATTTGTTTATATAGCATTGGAATGTTGCTTATATAGGCTAATGTAGCTATAAATATATAATCATTATATTTTGCATTTTGGGCATATGTTCATTCTTAAATATGCATTTATATCTTGGTTACGTTTTGCTCGTATAGTAGTGGATTGTTGCTTATGTAAATCAATATATTTGTATACATGCATTTGCAGTGATTGCATTTATATTGATTAAATTTTGCTTGTATAGTGGTGGACCTTTGCATTTGCATATGGTAATTCGTAAATATGCCTTTGTTGTGATTAAATGTTGCTTGTATAGAAGTAGATTGTTGCTTATGTAAGTTAATATAGGTGTATATACATAAACCGATAAATTTGCATGTGGTAATTATTGAGTATGCATTTATAATGATTAAATTTTGCTTCTATTGTAGTATACTACTGATTTAGTTAGTTAATATAATTGTATATATGTATTATGGGTTATGAAAGTAATGGTTGACCTTTTTTTCATTTCACAGGCAAATATTCTCTCAGTTTGTTTTGTCGAAGGGAGCGATATTGAAAGCCC
This sequence comes from Rehmannia glutinosa, assembly GCA_016081115.2. NCBI lineage: Eukaryota > Viridiplantae > Streptophyta > Magnoliopsida > Lamiales > Orobanchaceae > Rehmannia > Rehmannia glutinosa. Next base: position 1,034,843 of record JABTTQ020001909.1, read on the forward strand.
GATTTATTCAAAATTCATCAATGACTCGATTGCGTATGCCTTGGAGGGATACAAAAACAAGGTGGATTGTGCCATTTTTGCCATGCGTCACATGGAGACTTACAAAGCGGTGGTGTTAAAGATTGGGATTGTGGTCTTGAAAATGAAACGATGCTCGGATCTTGGCTTTATGGACAAAGTATTGTGTTGCAATTGTTCTCAACGAGAAGAACGAACAAAGAGCGTAGACAAATAAGTTCACTAGTTTATAATAGAGTTGTTTTGATGAATTGTGATGGAAGTTGTAAATTGATGTTGATATTTTTTTGGTTTACCTATATAAGTAGTTTTTTTGGTTTCTTGGTTGTCTATTAAGCAACAAGTTTTGGGTTTCGCCTAGGTGCTTGTATGGATCAATTTTAGTTGATGGAATAGATTTTATATAACAACCGATCTAAGTAATGTTAATTACCAATTTTTGTGCATGCCTACCACATCGCTTTTGCTTCAGTATATTTTAAATATGCATTTATAATGATCACATTAATTTTTGCATGTGGTATTTCCTAAATATGCATTTGTAATGATTATATTTTGCTTCTACAACAATAGATTGTTGCATGCAATAATTTCTAAATATGCATTTATGATGATTACATTTTACTTCTATAGATGGAATGTTGCTTATATTGCATTGGATTATTGCTTATGTTAATTTAATATACAATTATACTAATTAAATTTTTCGTCCATATAGTAGTGTGTTGTTGCTTATGTTAATTAATATAGTTGTACATATATGAACCGGTAATTTTTGCTTGTGGTAATTCCTAAATATGGATTTATAATGATTACATTTTGCTTTTATAGCATTGAAATCTTGCTTATATAAGTTAATATAGTTGTAAATATATAATCATTCCATTTTGCATTTTGCGCAGGTGGTCATCTTAAATATGCATTTATAACGATTAAATTTTGCTTGTATAGTAATGGACTATTGCTTACGTATATTAATATAGTTGCATATATGCATTTGTAGTGATTGCATATATACTTGATTAAATTTTGCTTGTATAGTGGTGGACATTTGCATTTGGCATACGGTTATTCGTAAATATGCTTTTCTAGTGATTAAATTTTCTTATATAGCAGTTGATTGTTGCTTATGCAAGTTAATATAGATGTATATATATAAACTTATAATTTTGCATGTGGTAATTATTGAGTATGCATTTATAATGACTAAATTTTGCTTTTATTTGTAGCTTTTATGTTGTAATGGTCAATGTCCTTCACACATGTTAATATTGAAAATAAAAACCTCCTAAAACTTAGTTTTGAAGGAAAAAATACAAATGTTCAATTGACCAACATTTTAAGATAACTTGCATGTCCTGGCTATTGTGGTTCTCGATGTCCCCACATTTTCTCTAGCGCCTCTTTAGTTTTCGGCTTGCACTCAAAGCCTTTTCCTTTTGACTTTGTAGTCCGCTTTTGACCGACTTTTTTTGCCCTTATTTTTCGCTTGTTGTGGCGGTAAGACCTGTAATTGCAGAATGTGCGAGAATTCCTCCAAAATTATGAATTATTGTTTGTTTGCTAATTATGCTCGAATTATTTGCATCATGAGGTAACAACTTCTCGCTTATGATCTTGAAGAGTTGGGCTAGAGCGTCCATTTGCTCTTTGCCTCTTTGATGATAATTCCCCTTTGTGGCGTGAATGTTGAATGCATTTTGGTATCCAATACTCTGTTGAATCATCCATTACTTCAAGTCGTTGGTTAGGCCATTTGCTACCTGTCCCTATTTGAAGCCATGCATGTAGTCTTCATAAGCAAATCATAATACGTGAATATGTAATGTTTTGTAGATCGAAGCTTTTTTGACATCGGAATTTCCTTAATTAACAAACAATGTATATATCATTCATAAGCATCATATCATGCGTATACATGCATTGTGTTGTAGGATCATAAGCAAATAGTTGTAGTATTACAAGAAAATTACTATAAGCAAATAATTTTTTATCGTATGGAAAAGTTGATATTTTCACAAGCAATCATATGATATTACATATGCAAATTACCAAATCATTGACAACAAGTTTTATTTACAAATTTTAATAGCTAATATTTATCATCCATGCTTATAAGCAATATCATTAGCTAATATATGCAAATTAATCTACTATAAACATGCATTGTATAGTAACTTAACAAGCATGGGTGCGAGCAAGAGCATTATTATTAGAGTTTACATATTACAATCATTACATTAAAATACGTATGCAAAAGTTCATAAGTACATAATCAATAAAAGGATATTACACATGCAATTACCAAATCATTGACAAATGACAAGTTCTTATGTACAAATTTTGTGCGTTGCCTAGAACTTAAATTAAAATGGAGAATCATTCATGCTTATTTTCTATTCGATTTTTTTCTGTTAAAAACAAGATGTAATAAAGAATTTGCAAATACCTTCATCTAACGATTGTAGCGAATGCATTTTCGAGAAAATCTTCCATGAATGTTTTTCTTCCGAAATTTGCGATCCTTGTCTTGTGTTTTGCGGCGCAATGAGATTAGTGATGTAGATCAAAGCAATTACAATCGATGAGGAGATTAACAATTTGATAGAAATTGCAGGATTTTGTTTGGGGTTTTATCGATGATTAGTTTTGGGTTTTGGAAGAGATTTGCTTGATGGAACGTATTTTAATCCAAATCGCATGATAATCGCCCCTACATTAATGGGATGATGGAGTTTTTATTCGGATTGATTTACCCTTACACGTTTTTGAATAAGAAAACTACAATTGGATGCCTTGTAATTTATTGGCCATTGAAAATAGTAGATCTATGGCTCGATTCGTCCCTACGGACTTACCCTATAAGGTTTCCCTATATAACCCCTTCCTATATATATATATATATATATATATCATTTTATATATATATATATCAAATATATATTCATAAATAAATCTTATTTATTTATTTATCTTCAATTATCTAGTGGGCTTCTACAATAAGACCTACTAGATAATGGTATGGGTTTGGACTTCAAAGTCCAAATAATTAATTCAAACAAATTAATACCAAAGTCCAAATTAATCAATCCAATTGATTAATTAATTTATTCTATTCCTTTCATTGAGCCTTCTAATCAAATTAGATTTAATTAGATAATTATATTATTTCATTAAATATTTAACTAAACTATAGAATTAAATTAAAACCCCAATTAATTAATCCATATTAACTAATTGCATTCAACTATTGAATTTATCAATTGGGAAATGTCAACAACCAAAATTATGTGTGACCCTTTTAGGTTCACGACTAACTCTAGCTATGCAGGCTTACAACTTTTCTAACTTTCGAATAATTTATTCTACTACTTAATCATATTAATTAATATACTTGAAATTAACTCTTTAATTTAAAGAACCTACAAATCATGGTAACATCTAGCAAGTAGCACGATTACCTAGTACTAGGCAAAATAGCGAGTAAACCTATTTCAATTGCAATTGCATACATGTACAATCCTTTCGACAACTAATTTCCGATTAAATATTGGAGTGCGGATTTATAGAAACCCAATTGATTTAATAAGCGTGATTCTATTTCAAGTTTTAGTGATTCTTTTATGAATCAAATTCATCGTGCCTTGGCAAGGTCTTTGAATCACAAACTATGAAAACACAGAAATTCCCTTGTCAAAAGACAAGTGTCAAATTCTATGTTGGTCACAAACAAGCCTCCATGTATATCAATACAATACCCAAAATACCCCTTTTGTGATTGTCAAGCAATCAAAAGATAAATCAAAGTATTGCGGGATAGACACAAATTTCGTGTGCCTCAAGTATGAGGATTATTTACTATTGCAATATGAAAATTCTTATTCGATAAATAAAGTTTCCATATAAGAATTTCCATTGGGTCATGTTCGATGAACTTGTTCGCCAACAAGCACTCGGATATGTTAACGGAATGTAACATTCTCGTCTCACGAGCATGCATCATATTCACAAGTTTTATGATTCAATGTCCTATCTTAAAAAAACTCATCGACTTGTAACTAATTTAAGATCAAAGCCTTAGAGGCATGTTCCATCGCCATCAAATGCGCAACCATACCTCATAGCTTAAAAATGATATAAGGAATTTATCTATGAGCAATTAAATAATAAATGCAAAACATAACATAAAGAAAATGCCTTTATATTAATATAATTTCCAATAAAATTGTTCTTACAAGTAGTATAAACCAATTCTAATTGGAGTGCAGGGCACCCTACTCTAACAAGTATTTGAGCTATGGATTTTAAATCCATAATAAGAAATTCATTGAGGTTGTTTGGATAGAGTCATTCTATAATAGACTTCAAATTCTTGGAAGCAATTTTTGGAGTCATTTTGAAGGATTTCAAATCCTTCCTATTTGGACTAGTCATTTGAAATTCGTCCCTAAATCCCCTCCCCAAATCCAAATCCTCCCATCCAAATGCAACCTAAGATCATTCAAGCAATACAATGAGGTTGAGTGTCTTTAAAATAAAATGAAATAAAAAGTGGTTGAGTCAGAATACATACATGCGTGTTACTAATGCATTTCCAATGCTAAGGGAACTGATTTTAATTGGGTCACTAATGTAAAATATAGGTACCATAGAGTGTCGGCCATGGCCTGTCAGGGTCCATGGCAAAAAGAAAAAAAAAAAGAAAAAAAGAGGTCTTTATAAAAGTTTAGAAATAAGAATATTACACAATTTTTTTTTCCATCATCCAAAGTATTACAACTTAAAAGCGTGCAACACTTGCGAACGTAGAAGAAAAAATAAGTATCAAATAATTATTTAAAAAATCTAGATCTTCTAGCAATTTGAAAAGCAAAATCAATAAGGTTTGCAAAATCAACTTTTTCCAATGTATAATTTTCAATGCATAAAATTTCTAACACATTCCATCTTTCCTAAGACACATATAGTTGAACGTAAGCATGACTTTAATTATCGATTTTAGTTTTGAAAAACTCATTTTTGTTGATGCTACAGTAATCGGTTTGATTAACAAAAATCTATATGCAATAGAAACATTAGGAAAACAATGTAAAGCTTTAATAAACTCAAGAACTTTTTTAATTCTGAAATTGGAGAAGATATCTAATGATTTTCCTACTTTTCTTTTAATTTTTCGGAAATTAATTTTTTTTTCAAATAAATATTATATGGGTCTCAACTTAAGCAATATTTTTGTGGTCTAACTATTATTTTTCTTACAAAATTTACAAACATAAGACGTTATGTTTATAAATTTGGGCACCCTTGGGCATCGCCACCAACCCCTTCTTCAGGGTCGACCACTGGTACCATTTCTCATATTCCACTTGCTTAGACGAATGATATATATCTATATGATAATCATGTGATGTTGATTGTTTAATTGCATTTGCACGTGCTATTCATCTAAGCAATTGAATATGAAGTGGATGGAATAGCAAATCTCAACTCCTGAACTTAAGCTTAATTTGATCGATGTTCAACTTTATATCATCAAATAAAATAAAATATATAATAATATATATTTCTTCTCCTTTATTTTATGAAAGTGGTCCATTATTATTACATTCATTCATTACCCTTGCTAAATGTAATAGACAAGAGCAAACAAGCATTGGAAACAAAAAACGTGAAGCATGCATGCACGCACGCTTTCTTAATTGTCCCTTAGTTATTCATAGTAGTATAATTACTTGGAGAAGAATCATCAGCAGAATTAGGCAATTAGACCTGCACAGAAAATCCTGTAGTTATGGCAATCTGAATCCTACCAAGTGTGCTTGAAATCGCCGTGCCGACACCTCCGACGCGTAGTAAGAATGCCGGTGGTGGTGGAAAGTGCAGGCAGGCACCGTAGCGTTGGTGGAAGTTGAACAATGGCAACGCATGGAAACTGGTCAACCCAAGGATAAGCCCTCGTGGTCTAGGAATAGTAATGCTAAAGAATCCATTGACATCGGTCGTGTTTTGGCCAAGTGTGGTGGAAACGCCGAGAATAGGTCTGATCAAGTCGACAACTGCTCGACCAAGGGTTGGCCAGGACAATTGCGGTGGATGTGCAACAAAGTTGGCCATTACACGCAAGCCGTTGATCCCAAGTATGGTTGCATGGGCTAATGGGGTCGCGGTTGCAAATACAACGACAATGAGGAAAAGGGCGATGATGTGATTGCAAGCCATTGAGAGGATTGAGAAATATTGGGATTTATGTGGAATAGTACTTTTGCTCTTTCCTTCTTTATCTTGTTCAAAATGTAAGGAAGGAGCCCGAATTTATACACGATTTTTCCCTATGTTCTTCCAAGTTGACAATTTTTTTGTTTTATTTTCATCTTTCGGGTCCCGACAGTATGCTCACTTTACTTTCAATGGTTAATAAGACGCATTTAATTTGTTCATACCATGTTAATTTCAAGAAGAAATAGAATACGAAGGATTGCTCTATTACTCTCGGGAAAAATGCAAATTTGGTCCTATAACTATAAGCGAGTTTAATTTGCAATTTAATTTGGTCCAGTAACTATTGAGTTTGCAAAATTAGTCATGTAAGTTTTAAAGTTTTTGCAAAATTGGACCTATATGTTTTATACCTAAGCAATTTCGGTCCTGTAAGTTTCAAGTTGTTGCAAAATTGGTCCCCTGGGGTTATTTCATATTTTCAAAATACTAAGAATACCCTTATGCACATAATTGGTTTATTTGACTAAGTGTTTTGCCAAAAATGATATTAGAGCTCAAGTTTATTAAAAACTTTAAGTTATATTTATTATTTTATATAATTAACAATTGGTGAGGAGAATTTTCTCCGAGAAAATAGATCCGGACAAGTGTTCAAGATGTATACCATACGGGAGATATCGTCAAATTTTGACGATATATGCACAAGAACACTGACAAGATAACATATTGGAATAATCAATATGTTGAAACAGAACTCGTAGGAGTCGATAGAGAATCTTGAGACAATGCGAAAAACAAGCACCATATTATCAGGTATCACTTCCGCCCCGAGTACCCGCCCACCCCGCCTAGAATTTTTAGTTGTAAAATATATTTTAATATATAATATATATTTTGCATATATAATATATATTATAATATAATTTTTATGTATTCTTATATTATTTATAAATTGATAATAATAAATTTTGTAAATAATATTTTACATATATATATTTTTCATTTTTTTAATTTAATTTAATTTAAAAAGGCGCGAACGGTCGACCCCCGCCGTTCTAGGGCAGGTGGATTTGGGTCTGGCCAACCCGCCCCAACCCGCTCCATTCCATCACTATAAAATTGCTAAATTTAGAAAGATAAAGGACCAAAAATGCTATTTAGCCGGAAGGGCAAAATTATCCAGGACAAAAGCGCAACTTTTAAAGATAAAGGACTAAAATTACAACTTCCCCAAAGTTGCAGGACTAAAATTGCAATTTACCCATTATTCTCATTAATTGTACATGTCAAGTTGCAAGTTGCAATTAGTCAATTACTTTTATCCACTTCTCAATATCAACTCTAGCTAATTGTCTTCATGTAACTTTTTTGTGCATGCATAATTATTTAATGTTGAAAAACAAGCTCTATGGTTTGAAACCAACGCAATTTTCCCTATTAATTATTAAGTCAATATTATCTTAAATATGTTTATATGGGGCTCTTCAATCTTCAGTGTATGAAAGTCATACAAACTATTATCTATAAGATGGGCTGAACTTTAATCAAGTTCTTAATTAATCAAACAGTTTTTTATGGGGAACAATAAGATAACGTTTTCATCTTCTTTTTTTTTCATGAATATGCAAAAACTTGAATTAACTAGTTCCTCATTATTGTCGCATCTAATATATTTGTTAATTACTTGTAGAAAATCTGAATATTTAATTAGGATTTAATAAATATAATTTTTCATATTTATATAGATGTTATGTCTTGAATATGAATAAAAACTAATAATTTTTTTAAAAAAAATAGTAAACTGTAATAAAGTTAGGCTAGCTAGGTAATGTGCCAAATATGAGTATATAAACTTTAAAGTTAATAGCTAAGTTCCTTGTTTCCTAATATGAAACTTGGGGCCACAACAAAAGTCTAATATTAATTGTGATGTTATCGATAGGTAATGTGCCAAATATGAGAAATTAAGTTGTGAAATTATAGCTAAGTCCCTATAGTTTTCGATATGATGCTTCTTGATGGGATCTTCTATTACAAGATGGTGTTTCATCTCCTATTCCACCGGACGGATGATTGTCACGTGTATAGAAGTTGTCATATTAATTTTGGAGTATAAATCCCGCCTAAATTGTGGGGTTCTAATATGGCAACTTCTATACACGTGACAATCATTCGTATGATAAAATATGAGTAGGGATGGCAGGCGGGTTTGGCCAAACCGGGACCCGCCCCGCCCGCCTCAAGACCGCCCGCCCCGCCCGCCTCAAAACCGCCGGGAAGGGTCTAGACCCGCCAAATATATTTTTTAATTTATAATAATTTATATTTTTCTATTTATGACCAATTTTTCAAAAGTAATCAAATGCCAATAGGTTAAAAAATAAATAAATATAATTATGCAACTTATTATAACTATTTTTTTAGAATTGGCTATTAAGATTTATTTTAAAAAACAAATACTATTATACTACATAGTACTCAACTAATACTTAAAATAAATATTCAAAGTAGAATATTACAAGATATTATATTAGTAAATTAAACTTTAAAAGTAAATAATATTACATTAGTACTCAACTAATATTTTTAAACATATAATACTCAAATTTTAAAGTAAATAATGCAAAATATTTTAATATATATTTAAAAATTTAATAAAAATTAACATGCGGGCGGGTCGGGCGGGTCCTATAGGACCCGGGACCCGCCCGGTTCGGGCGGGTTTTGTAACCTTGGACCGAGACCCGCCCGGGACCCATTTGTCCGGTCTAGGGCCGCCCCATCGGGCGGGTTTAATGCGGCGGGTTTTGACCCGCCCCATTGCCATCCCTAAATATGAGATAAAACACCATCTTGAAATATAAGATCACGTATGATTACTTTGAGCCACCACAAACGTCTAACAATGGAATTACCTTTTATAGCTTGAAATTAATAACAATTAATTAACTAAGAATTTTTTTCCATGCATTCTTCTCAATGACAAGAAGGGATAGGATATGAAATACAAATAGATGAAGATGGTCATATCTTAGGATAGAGAGTTTTTCAAGAATCCTTGATGTAGAATATCTATTGTATTTATCGAGATATATAGTTTCTCATGAAGTATTTAAAAATTAAAATTGATTTTTTTAGTGGAAGTAAAAGAAAGAAAACCATATATATATATATATATATATATATATATATATATATAGGGATTGGTTCAAATGAGACCAATCCCTTTAGGTTAGTCCATGAGACCAATTATAAACCCTTAATTTAAATATTTTAATGGTTGAGATCATTTTTCTTATTTTTGGAATGTAAGGGTAATATTGTATTTTCATCTACATCAGTTATATGAAAAAGAACGTTACTTCCTATTTTTCAGAAAATACAATCTTTCCATTCCCACCTACCTGATTTTTAGGAGGCAAAAAGCCCACTCTCTAAACTTGTCATGCCTTTTCAAATCAATTTGTGTATTTGGTATCTTTTCAGAATCAACTCTCTCAAGAAACCGTCCTGTTGAAAGAACTCTTGCAAGCATTCTCAAATTTCCGTCTTCTTCTCCATTTTAGTAAGTTCTCTGCAAATTTTTGCCCGTCCCTCTCTTCACTCGTGCTCCTGTTGCGCCCAAGTCGTTCGGTGTTTGGAGGTGTGTCTTCGTAGAGACGAACTAGGGTTTGGGTTCGGTTCGTTCTTGATTTTTCTCGGGTATTTCATTTTACTTACATGTTGTTAGTATTTTGTCTTTTGAAGGTAACATTGTTCTTGTGTTTGTGCCCTTTTCGTTGGATTGAGCTTTTTTTGTAAATAAGAAAAAAAAATTTGTAGTGTTCAATTAAATATACAAGATTAGGAGGGATATAAACAAGTATATGTGTTAAGTTTTCATATAAGTATCGATAGTTTTTGAGTTGGGTTTTATAGTGTATTCCAAGTTTCTGAGATAAGTTGTGATTAAAAAAATTCTTTTGCTATATTGGAAAAAAAAAAAAAATAGTTGGTATTTGGAACATTGTCCTCCGACTAATATACGGATGTGATATACTAAGTGTACATATATGTCATGCTAAATATACAATTTTTAGTGGTATGTGAACCGGAAGATGATTGCAGATTATATATACTAAGTAAACACATACGCAATGTTAAACAAACTTAATTTAGTGGTTTCTAAACATGCAATGGTGTAAATTTGAGATATGAATTGTTTGTATTACTTTTACAAATTTTTTATATTAAATACACAAGTTAATATGGAATGTCAATGAGAATGTGTTATTAATTTTTATATACGAATCTTGTGCTTATTTTGTGTTGGGGGTTTTGTTATATTCCAAGCGTATGCATTATACATGGGTTGGTTTTTTTTACATGGGGATGTTGACAATTTCCAATTATACCTTTTATGCTAAGTTAAATATACAATTTTGAATTGGAAACATGCTAATGCATATGACATATGAGTTGGTGCTATTTTTTTTTTTTTACACAGGATCTTTTGTGTTAAAAAATGTCAAGTGAAGAAGAGGAGAGAGAAGTTGGCGGTGGTGAGGAGGAGAGTTCAAGATGAGTAGCCTAAAAAAGGCAAAGGATCGTCGGACTACCCTGGAACGCAAATAAGGCGAAACCCAAGGTTATTGTAGATGCTCTTCGTGCCCTTAAACTGCTGAAGTCCGGAGTCATTGAGATGGGATTTGGTAGTTTATTTTCTTTAAAAATTGATGATTTTAATAAGAAGCTTACATCGGCTGGTTGAAAACTTCCATGCACTAAGTAGCTAATTGGTTTCGAGGATGGTAGGCGTATTCATCTCGATAGGGAAGATGTTGGTAGGTTCTTGGGGTTCCCCGACGGTGACATTGTTATTGAGAATAAGAAAAATTCGGAAAAAATTTTTGTCAGACGAAGAGTGGAAAACAATGTTTCCAAATTTACATAAGGTGACAGCAGTGATTTGGCTTTTAGAATGATGCAGTGCGTAGATGGGGGACTGGTTTCGTAGACATTTTGTTACGCTCGTTGTGAGTGTACTTATTGGGAATTTCTGAGTGGATATATCAATCCACTTATTCTCAATTGCCTTGACGATGTTTCAAAAATAAGGAGTTCAATTGGTGGGATTATACCTTGAACACCCTTCTATCCAAAAGACTCAAATGGGACGAGACGAACAAGTATGAGTTCAATGGGTGGGATTCATTGTTAACGGTAATTTCATCATGTATTTGCATTTTTGCATTTTTAAAATCTATTGTGTTGGCACATTTACAATTTTGTCTATGCTTTGCGGTGTTTTACTTGGACAGGGTCGGTGTACTAGGCGAGAGATGTGCCGAGGACATTACCGACATTTGCTTCATGGACGATGGAAAAGGTTAAGAAAAGAATTCGTAAAGAGTTCTTACACGGTGGTTTGGGCGGGGATATGTGGAGGCTCCATATGTTGGTGCGGTTTCATTGCAACCTCGGTTGGAGGGATTGGTCGTCGACCAAGGAAACGATCATTTATTCCGGTCTTCGTCGGCGGGTGGTGGTGGACGGTATATAAATAAACTTGCATCAATAAGTTCATTGTTATTTTTGGGGCAAACTATGTGTACATTCTACTTTTGTATGTACAATTAGCACACACTTGTTGTGTAATTAGTGTTTGTATACTTTGAAAAAAACTTTTTTGAATGTTTGTATGGATAGTTCAAGTATGTTTGTTTACATTGGTTACATAGTTGTGTAGGTAAATTTTATACTAAGTATTTTATTAGTTTTGGATGTTGAATTTTTGGATGTTGTATGGATAGTTCACTTTTGTTGTATACATTGATTATTATGTTGTGTATATATTTCTTTGTGTATCGGTTGTAGTTCATAGCCCGGTGTTTGTATATTTATTTGACACATGTTGTATATTTAGTTGACACATGTTGTATATTTAGTTTTTAGATGTTGCATACCTATTATTATGTATGTTGTTGTAGTATACTTCTTGTATATTTAGTTCACAATTGTTGTATATTATTCCATAATTTCATTTTGTTATGTTGTATGCTTATTCTTTGTATACTTTTGTCTATGCATAGATTACATTTGTTGTATATGTATTTATGTGTACCAGTTTTGTAATTCATAAAGATTGTACGTATATTTAGTTGACTAATGTTGTATACCTATTTTCCGGATGTTGTACACTTTTTGTAGTATTTATTATTCAATTTATTTTAACAATCTTTATATAAAATAGTAATATTTGTTCATCCATTTTGATTAGTTTTACTTGTATTTCGCGGCAGGATACATTGTGAAGATTAAGTCAAGGATTGCTTGTCTTGCTTCCGATGTTGTGGAAATAATATCCTTGATACGGGACGCCCGTCCGAGGTGATCGAGGTCCCCGAATTTTTCGAGATTGGAGTGCTTTGCGAAAAATTTGATATGTCATAAGACGGGTCATGAGGGCACACGTGGCGGAGATGACGTGGTTGGAAGCGAGAGTCAGCAGGCTGAAGCTTTTTGGAGCAACCCTGAAAATATTGCTCTGCTAGAGAAGATGGAAGCAGCTATATGTAAGCGGGACGAGTTTGAGAAATGGAGTGGTGATAAGCGACAAGCGACCCGACCAAGTTTTAGTCTTGGTTTGACACAGGAACCCACCACTGATAAATTGGACTTGGTTGTCGAGACTGCTCGATTTTATGAGAAGGATGTGGCTGCGGGTCTAGTGGACGAGCAGGCTGGGCAGGAGAAGACGACTGATGATTTGGAATTAGACAATGTTGGGGTATTTTTTTTCCACATTTTACATGCATGTTTATTTTTGATGTTTTGTTGTATATGTTTTTTACTATAGTTAATTTTGTTTTTAGAACGGAGTAATATGAACGCCGATGATGGTTTGGATGTGGGTTTTACCGGGAAAGAGATACGAAAAAAAAATAGTGAGAAGATGCGGTTTATCGACGAAATGAACGCGAAATAAAAAAGAAAACCGAGAGGCGTCGGCGCCCCCGTTCGTTGAGAGACGGGTTGATGTGTTGTCCAAGTTAACCGAGCAAAGCAAAACATGATTGTGAAGTGGTTGTTTGAGAACCCGGAAAGCTGAAAAGTAATTTCTATATTTTATGATAAAATATACTATAATTTTTTTTAATGGCTGATTATTATTTTTCTTGGACATTATCCTCGCAGGGCGAGGCAATCTTCAAGGTGGCGACATGATCATAACAAGGGAGGACTTTGTGACTATGCGCCTGGAAGTTACACGAGCATATCAGCGATTGATGTATGGACGAAGATTTTGAATGGCAAAGAGTTGTTAAGGGAGCAAGAGCTCGCTTTATAGATTTTTGCTACCACATATTCAACGGTACTTGTATTTTTTTAATTTCATTAAATTTCAATGCATGAAATCAGAAAATATTTTGCACGTGCATGCTTATATGTTTTTGGTAGTTTTTCTCAATTTTTTGTTTGATTGGTTGTGTGTTTAGTAAGTTAAAATTGTGTAATTTGATATGTCGAGTTAGTTGACCTAATTTTCCGGGTGTTTTTAGTTAGGCGGGTATGTTTTTTTAGATGGGAAAAAATGCACGTTTAATCTTTTGTGATGTTGTTTATTTAGTTCATTTTTTTGTATACTTAGGAATGACTAATTGTATAGTTGGTCCAATAGATTTGGTTACTTAGTTTAGTGGATTTGTTTAGTTTTATTATAGAAATGTATAGTTAATTAAATATGATTTATCGACTTAATTCACGGATCCGCTTGTTTTATTTGTGTATCTAATTGTTTTGATAGAACATTGAATTTGTTTAAATAGCTCGGCCCGCTTTGTAATTACGGGAATGTCTAATATCATATCTATTTTTAGTGTGTTTGTTTATGTAACTCAACGGATTTGTATAGTTATTGACATTGAAATGTATATTTAGTTAACTAGTTTTGTTTTACGTATTTGATGGATGTGTATGTTTTGCCACATTTCATGCAACTTTTTTCCATTGTTACAAGTTGAGGCAAGCGATGATAGTAGATCCTTTGATTTATTTTGTCAAAGTCTTGACGCCGAGATTGGTGATGCCAACCCAAAGAAGCTGCAGCGTATGAGATGGTATAATTTTTTTTTTTTTTACTTTCATTTAAAATCATTACTTGATTATTTTGTATTGTTTTTATGTCTTGTGTTTTTATGATAGTATGTTAGATTTTTACAATGATTTTTTTTTTTGTTTTATACGAGTTTTCTTTCCAATATGTAAGAGTGAACACCTCTTTGTTATTGTGTTCGACATGAATAGGAGTTGTATGCAAATATTGGATAATTCTTTGGTTGGAGGAAGCAAGTGCGACAAGTATGAAGATGTGCCTGCAAAGTTGGTGAGTTTTGTATTTTTGGTATTTAGTAATTGTATTGTTAGCTCATATAGTTGTTTATTTGTTGTTAAGTTGATTTGAATAACTTTGATTTTTACAATTGTTTAGTTAGTTTGATGTTTTTGTGTGTGTAGTGTGGTGGAGTTGTGTAACTTGGATAGTTATGTATTTTGTATACTTAGCTTATATAGTTGTTTATTTTTTATCATGTTGACTGAATAACTTTGAATTTTTAAAATGTTTAGTTAGTTTGAAGTTTTGTGTGTGTGTCGGTGGAGTTGTGTAAATTAAATAGTTTGAATGCCTTATTATCCATTTTAATTTATTACATGCATTAAACATTTGTCTTCTTATTCATCGGGGGACGTTTTTTGATGCTTGATGAGCGAGAGGTTGTGAGCATATGGACGGGAGATATTCCGCTTAGCCCATCAAGAATTTCTATGCCATGGAGAGATGCCAAAAACAAGGTTGATCGGAATCTTTGCAATGCGTCATATGGAAACGTACATGGGGAGGTCGAGAGGATGGTCAGGGGCTACTGAGAAAGGGCAATGTTAGTCTTATGTGTACTTTTCATTCCAAGTACACTCTTTGCTATTTTCTTAGACGACATGAACGAGTTAAGGGACAAGAATCGTTTGAATGCAAGAAGCATTGGTGGCAAGAAAGCGTAGTAGTTTTAGTCCATTGGAAATAGTAGTGGTGATTGTGGTGACATATTAGTTGTTCATGTTTAGCTTGTTTTGGTAGTGGTTTGGTCTTTTGGAGTTCGTACACATTTCAAGGATTTTAGCACTTGTTTATTTTTGCAAATCGAATATTGCTTGAGAATTGTTTGACCCAGGATAATGTTTCCTTTTATATTTTAATTTGAATAGCTAATGCATTGGATGTGTTTAATTGCTTATATTGATTTGTGCTTGTTAGTAGTGTATGTTGTTTAGATTTCTTTGCATGTCGTTAATTTTGTACTTTTAATTAGGTAATTTGAATTATATACTTAGTTTAGGTAGGTTTTTTTGTTGGAAATATAAACATGGTTTATGATTTTTGTCTGATCTCTAGGTGTCATGTATTAATAGGTAAGTAGAATTATTTTTGAAATCAATGTATTTGTTTAATTAAATCAAATTTGAATTGTACATGTACATATGTATGTAATTTTCTACAATCGACTGTTTTTAGTTAGCAAAGTTTTAGTTGTTTTTTTGGCCATTGGAATTGTGTATTTTATATAATGGACTCGTGTAAATAGGCAGATTAATATGTATCGTTTGACATTTATTATTATTTGTTTATACAGACAAATTTAGTTGTATTTTTGGTAATTGAAATTGTATACTTAGTTAAATTAATTGTTGTTAGCTTTGTTCAATTAAGTTTTTTTTGGTCATTGGAAATGTGTATGTTATTTCAGTTGAAATGTATATTGTATAATAGACTTTTGCTTAAGTAGACAAGTACACTTGTATGTTTTGGTAATTGTGTTTGTATATGTAGTAAAATTGTGTTTCGATCCAAAAGTTATGCAAAATGTATACATGAACAGAAAATCAATTCCAAAGAGAATTAAACAGGTAACAAATTGTTCTTACATATAGTATAAAACCATACTAACATATTATTCATCCAAAATTTTTTAAATAAAAAACATAACACTATGGTGTGGTGTTGCGTTTTGGACATGTCCCTCTTGTTATGTGTCCCGATCTCACCACAAGTTCCACACTTTCTTTTGAGTTTTGTGCTTGCTTTGATGGCTTTCTCTCTCGGCTTAGAATTCTACTCCGCACATTACTTCCGCTTCCTTTGTTTTTGGCTTGTTTGGTGGCAATACAGAAATATCAAGATGTGAGGTTGAGCCACAATAGGTTTCCATCACCGTCTGTTTGCCTCCCATAGATGGTGCTTGCGGCTGATCTTTTAACAATTTGACCTTTTCTTCTGACACAAGACGTGATAAATTCGATAATTTGTCAATATTTTTAGGCTAGGCCAATGCAATCTGCGGAAAATCGACCAAAGGTTGTTTAGTGTTACCGCTGCTTCGTCTCCTCCGGCGAACTGATAAATCTGGCCAGTTTTTGTGTGTGGTGTGATTGATGCAGACTTCATCCATCGTCGTGCCAAAAACTCCCTAGGAATCTCCGGATAGTCCTTTAGGACCACAAAAGCATGACAACACAGTAGGCCTGTTTGTTCAAGTTTTTTGCAGCTGCATTTTATCAATGTTTCCGTCTTATATTTTATGACATCAAATATACTATCTGTTTTGTCTTTAATTTTGTAGGAACACCTGGTGGCATCATCAATTATCTCTGTAATTGTGCAATCATAGACGGATGCTTCAATTTCTGTGCTAACTTCTGCAAATACCTTGTGTGTATACACTGAAGATGCGTGCTTCTCTATGGCTAGTCGTGTCTTGCACTCTGGAAAAGATGTTTGGCATGCGTGGTCTAATTTATCGGTTACGTGGCACTGGGACTCCATTGCGCTTTGAAAGTGCATGAAAAACTCTACCAAATTCGTGTTAGTCTAAGTGGCTACGATAATCTAGAGGGGGTGAATAGATTATCTCGGTTTTCAGATTTTGCCCTCTTTTTCGAATAATCAACCAAAGACGAGAATGTAAATGCGGAAATAAAACAACACTCGTCGATTTAAAGAGGTTCAACCCACCTAGGGCCTAATCCTCTACCACCCCAAAGATATCCGGGATGGATTTCAAAAGAAAGAAAGATTTTATTAATTTACCAAAAATTAATACAACACCTTGAGGATTACCACAACCCTCTTACACCACCTTGAGGATTACCACAATCCTCTTACACCACCTTAAGGATTACCACAATCCTTTTACAACACCTTTGAAGATTACCACAACCTTCAAACACCTATCACCTAGATCACCCAAGTGTATTCTTACCACAAGAATACTCACAAGGATGTCTTGTGTTGAATGATGACCAAAATCAAGATTACAACTCAATAATGATTGATACAATATGAGTACAAGTGTAATCAAGAATTGAAAGCCTAGACCTCAAAATTGTGCAAGTGAAAGTGTTAAGGCTAATACAACAAGATATATGAAAGTGTTTGCTTTGTTTGCTCTTTGCTTGTATGGAGTGTTGTATCTTGTTGCTTGAATGAAACCTCTATTTATAGGAGAGGTCTTGGCTTTGATTTCAGACATTGGCTCCTCCTCGGGGAGTGATTTGCTGCAAAAAGAAACCATTTAAAATCATCAATATAGCTGTTAGAAATCAATCCCACAAAATAGGGAAAATGTCTCAAAACGCACGGATAGTTTTCTTTGTCAAACATGGGGTTCGACCGGTCGCGCAGAGATAAGATTGAAATTGAATTCTGCGAATTTTTACACAGGGGACCGGTCGAAGGGGGTGCGACCGGTCGCCTCACTGTGACGGTTGCCCTTGACGTTTTTTTAAACAGAGAAGTCCGGAACAAAAATCCAACTTGCGGTACAGTGTCGCTTCACGGCCGACCGGCCGACCACACCGGTCGCCCACCTGGTCGACCGGTCGCCTGCCCCTTTTTTCTTACGCCCCATTTTCTGTTTCAAAACTCAACTCAGTACGGGTTGCCCTATAGGGCGACCGGTCGAGCCTCGAAACAAAAGTGTTGTCCAATTTTAAATCGAATATTAACTTCAAGAAATACTCCAAAAAATAGTAAAAACATTTTTAGATCGATCGGAAGTGTTGGGACAACATTTAGGGACATTGTTTTGGTATAAAAACTCATTTGAACAAAATCATCAAAATCATGATAAAAACATTTATCTAACAAACTCCCCTTTTTGATGATTACAAACCAAAACAATTTTCAAGAGGACGATTTCGAAAAACAAAATAATTTTCCGGTTTAGAGTAAACTATCCGTTTAAAAACATTTTACAAAAGCTCCCCTATCAACAAGCATATTAAGAAGAAATATTGCATAAGCTAGAAGCACAAGCTTTTACAAAATAAACACTAACTCCATGAGCTTAGAAGCTCCCCCTGTCACAAATACTTAATATCCATGCAAACAAGTCCATAAAACAACCATTGGACTAAGTTTTCTTCACAACTTATGGCCTAAACAAGCCATAGCTTATAGCTTCTATTTCGAGCTTTTATTAGCTTCTTTGAGCTAACGAGCCAATTTCCTGTTTCTCCCCCTTTGGAATCATCAAAAAGAATGTTAGGATGATAGAAACATCATAGAAGTATATCAAAGTGCGCCAAAGAAATGGTTTATCAACCATTGAGCAATTTAGGCTTAAAAACCAAGGAAAATGGGAGAAATGTATCATGAAGATTTCATACGCACGTTTTATTTCCCAAAACATGATCTCAATGAGTATAGAAGACTTTTGGAAGCGAGAGAATCATGTAGAAGTTGAAATTTTCATTGAAACATTTCATCGAACACATTGTGGGCGTGAAAAATAAAAAGAGTTGTATATAGCCCTTGTAAATGATCCAAGCCAAAAAAATTTCATCACCAAATCATACCAATCATCATACAATACAGCATAACAACTAAGCTCATCATGATCATAAAATAATTTCATCAAGTAGTATACAAGAAAGGCCATAAACTCAAGGGTTCAACCCATTTGAGCAAAAGGAATAGAATTCTTACCATTCGATCGGTAAAGATGAGCGATGATCAAGCCATATAAGGTGTATGATATGAATTGAATTCATGAAAACAAATTTTGAGTGAAATTAGTGTGAATTTGGCAAAGGGGACGAAAAATGGCCAAAATGAGTGAAAATGACTAATCTTTGAAGACAGAAGCGATTTTAAACCAAAAAATGGCTTAGGGCGACCGGTCGTGGTGAGGGCGACGGCCGACGTTGAGGGCGACGGTTGCCCTCAACCTCTTGCCCACTGTTTGACAAATTTTTTCAAAATCCGAATTTTCAACCAAAAATCCGATTTTTCGCCCCTAAGTTTTAAAACCATGCAAAATGCAAACGTAGACCTCATTCAATATGCATTATGCTTAACCGAGCTCGTATTGACAAAAAAGTCTCGGAAGTTAGCGGTTTTGTAAAAATGTCCGCTAATTGATCTTGAGATGGCACAAACGATATCTCAATTTTTCGTTTTGAAACACAATCCCTTAGAAAATGATGTCGAATCTCAATATGTTTAGTACGGTTATGATGAACCGGGTTTTGAGCAATATTTATAGCGGATACATTATCACAAAAGATAGGTACGTTTTCAAAAGAGCATTTGTAATCCGCTAAGGTTTGTTTCATCCAAAAAGTTGAGTACAACAAAATGCGGCGGAAATATATTCGGCTTTGGCCGTTGAAAGAGAAACACGTTTTGCTTCTTTGAAAACCAAGAAACTAGGCAATCGCCTAAAAATTGACATGATCAGGAAGTACTTTTCCGATCATCAATATTACCCGCATAGTCCGAATCACTATAACCTTTAAGAGAAAAGATTTCATTCTTTGGATAAAATAAACCATATTGAATAGTGCCTTTCAAATATCGAAAAATCCGTTTAACGGCACTCATATGAGATTCTTTTGGATTGCTTTGAAAACGAGCACATAGGCATACGGCATGAAGAATGTCCGGTCTACTAGCGGTTAAATAAAGTAAACTACCAATCATACTCGATACTTGGATTCATCAACCGTCTTGCCTTTTTCATCTTTGTCAATTTTGACATTGGTTGCCATAGAGTCGAGGCGGTTCTTCCTTCTTCAATGCCGAACTTCTTCAAAAGTTCTTTTGTATACTTAGATTGCGAAATATAAATACCTTCTTGGCATTGCTTAATTTGAAGTCCAAGGAAGAAGTTTAGCTCCCCCATCATACTCATCTCGAATTCACCTTGCATTAACTTGGAGAATTTCTTGCACAAAGATTCATTAGTAGCACCAAAGATAATATCATCAACATAAATTTGCACAAGTAAACAATCTTGCCCTTTTTCAAAAACAAAGAGTGTAGTATCAACTTTACCTCTTGTAAAACCATTTTGCAAAAGAAAAGAGCTAAGTCTATCATACCATGCACGGGGTGCTTGTTTTAAACCATACAAAGCCTTTTTAAGTTTATAAACATTATTAAGCCTAGAAAAATTTTCAAACCCCGGAGGTTGTTTTACATAGACTTCTTCTTGAATAATACCATTTAAGAAAGCGGATTTAACATCCATTTGGTAAAGTTTGAAATTTTTGAAACAAGAATAGGCAAGTAAAATACGAATAGCTTCTAAACGTGCTACGGGTGCAAAAGTTTCATCATAGTCAATACCTTCTTCTTGACAATACCCTTGAGCTACTAACCTTGCCTTATTTCGAACAATGTTGCCTTGATCATCAAGTTTGTTCCGGAATACCCATTTTGTACCAATAATTGTTTGAGATGGAGGACAAGGTACTAATTCCCATACATCATTTCTTTCAAATTGATTCAACTCCTCTTGCATTTCCAAAAACCAATCTTCATCCTCAATAGCTTCCTTAGCATTTTTAGGCTCTTTTTGAGATATAAGAGCTTTCTCGGCAAAATTCCTTCGAGTCATTACTTTATCAAGGGGATCACCAATAATAAGATCTTTTGGGTGATCTCCTTAAATTTCAATGCTACGGGAAGATTCGAAGTATCACCCCTATCTTCTTGAGGAACATTTGAACTTGAAGGTTGGTCATATGAAATAGAAGGTTTATCATTATGAGCATCACTTTGAACAATAGGTTCAACAATATCCTCTTCATCACTATCGTCATTGGGTATTCTTTCAACACCCGAGGCTTCATTAAATTTGACATGAATAGATTCTTCAACAACCATGCTAGTCTTGTTGTAAACCCGATATGCTTTGCTCTTGGTTGAATACCCCATAAATATTCCTTCATCGGCCTTAGGATCAAGTTTGTCCAATTGATCCTTAGTATTTAAAATAAAGCACTTACATCCAAATATTTTGAAATAACTAATATTTGGAGTTCTTCCTTTCCAAAGCTCATATGGAGTTTTATTCATTTTAGGACGAATATAAACTCGATTAGTGACATAGCAAGCGGCACTTACGGCTTCGGCCCAAAAATATTTTGGAAGAGAAAATTCATTGAGCATGGACCGACTCATTTCTTGTAGCCCGATTCTTCCTTTCGGCTACACCATTTTGTTGAGGTGTCCTTGGAGCCGAAAAATTGTGCGTATATCCCTTGGTTTCACAAAAGACTCTAAACTCACCGTCAAATTCTCCGCCTCGATCACTTGAATAGTTTTAATAGTATCTTCCTTTTCATTCTCAATGCGTCTACACAACTTAACAAACTCATTAACGGCATCGCTTTTATTAGCAAGAAAAAGAGTCCAAGTGTATCTAGAAAAATCATCGACAATAACGAAAGTGTAATGTTTTCCACTTAGACTAGTCGTACCAATATCCCCATACAAATCAAGGTGAAGCAATTGTAGGGGTTTGGTAGTGGAAATTTCATTTTGGGCTTAAAACTACTCTTAACTAATTTGTTCTTTTGACAAGTGTCACATAAGCCAAGATTTTCAAAATTCAATTAGGGTAGTCCTTTTACATGTTGGTTTTTGTAAATATTTTTCAAATTCTTGTATCCAACATGTCCGAGTCGCCTATGCCATAAACTCGTTAAATCATTATTGGCGACAAGACAAGAAACATTTTGACTAACCAAATCACTAGTACAAATTTTGTAAAGATTGCCTTTTCTATTTGCTTCACAAATAATATTACCATTTTTAAGAATAAGGCATTTTTCTTTATTAAAAGAAACATCATAATTTGAATCACAAAGTTGGCTAACACTTATCAAATTGAACTTAAGTCCTTCTACTAAAAGAACATTACAAAGAGAGAAAGAAGAGTTACCAATTTCTCCATTTCCAAGAATTTTTCCTTTGCCATTGCCGAACATGACCATACCCTCTTCTTGGAGCTTGATGTTGGTAAAAAGCTCTCTCCTCCCGGTCATATGGCGTGAACATCCGCTGTCCACGAGCCATTTCGAATCCTCCATGGTTGTTATAGCCCCTATTACCTACAAAATCATTTCTTTTAGGTACCCTATAATTTTGGGGTCCATGGGGTTAGTTTTGAGACCTTTGGGTCTCCAAATATAACTAGAGCTATTTCTCAATTTGCAATTATTAGCATAATGTCCAATTTTGCCACAATAAAAACAAGTAGGAGTATGAGAGCTACTAGCACGTATGAAAGTCGGACCTTGGTTATTTTTCTTAAAGACTTTTGAAATGGTTTGTAACCAAGTCCTTGTTTTGAATGCTCACCTCTTTGTGCATCTAAAATTTTAGTAACCTTATCCGTGCTTAAATTAAAACGATGCACATCCTTTTTCAAATTATCAATATCATTAGTGAGCATTTGTTTCTCGGTTTCAAGAGTTTGAATTTGAGTAAGGGTAATAGCATGAACATGATCAAGAGTCTCATAAGATGTAAATAATTTATCCTTTTCTATTTTAAGCTCTTTATGCTCCTTCTTTAAACTCTTGTATTTAACAATTAATTTTTGAAATTCATTTTGCAACTCATCAAAATCACATTGCAATTCATCAACTAAGGAGGAGGTAGAGGAGTTAGAGCGTACCTCATTATTTTCATCGTCCATAGCCATAAGCCCATGTTCGGTTTCACCTTCCTCATCGGATGTCTCGAGTAGCTCATCCCAAGTTTTGACATCCGCATTTAGAGCCTTCTTTTTCGAAAAAGCTTCTTTTTCTTTTGTTCCTCCTCATTGAGTTTTGGGCAATCGGCTATGAAGTGCCGGGCTTTCCGCACTTAAAGCAAGCATTATCTCTTGGTTTTCTTGCTTTATTTTTATTCACAAATTTTGCAAATTTTCGAACAAGTGCGGCCGTCTCCTCATCATCATCATCATTATCATAGTATGCATTATTAGAAGAGGAAGCAAGACCTTTAGGAATATTTTGCATACCCGATTGATTGATGGTTGGTTTGGTATTTTTCCTCTCCTTGAGATAGACTTCATAGATGAGGAGGTTCCCGATGAGCTCGTCAAACTTGAGTGTCTCAAGATTTTGTGCTTCCGTGATTGCCGTCACCTTTTCGGACCATGAGCGGGAAGAGCATTCAATACCTTAGTCACTTTGTCTTCTTCGGAGATGACTTTACCGAGGGCCACAAGAGGATTGACAATGTTGTCAAGCCTTTCCACCATCTTGGAGATGCTTTCATCATCATACATGTTAAAGTTTTCAAAGTCTTTCTAGCTTGCTTGACCTTCTTTGTCCCTTCATATATAGTCTCCAATTTTTCCCAAACCTCATGTGCCGACCTTATGCCTCGTATGCGATTGTACTCGGTGGCGGTAAGTGAGCAATGCAAAATATTTAAGGCCTTACGTTTAGAGAGAAAGCCTTCTTATCATTTTCATCGAACTCCTTGAAAGGTTTAGGAGTCGAGGTGCCATCCTCCATTTTTTTGTTGGTTGATCAACTCCTTCAATAACCACATTCCATATGTCAAATCCGCACCTTGTAGAAAGCACTCCATACGGTCTTTCCAAAATGCGTAGTTGTTGGCGTCGAACAATGGTGGCTTGTTGGTGGGCGCGCGGTAGTGAGATAAGCGTCATTCGTAGCCATGGATCTTTCCTCTTTACTCGGAACGAGCTAGCCAAAGAGTTTGGCTCTCGATACCACTTGTTAGTCCAGTGGCTACGATAATCTAGAGGGGGTGAATAGATTATATCGGTTTTTCAGATTTTGCCCTCTTTTTCGAATAATCAACCAAAGACGAGAATGTAAATGCGGAAATAAAACAACACTCGTCGATTTAAAGAGGTTCAACCCACCTAGGGCCTAATCCTCTACCACCCCAAAGATATCCAGGGATGGATTTCAAAAGAAAGAAAGATTTTATTAATTTACCAAAAATTAATACAACACCTTGAGGATTACCACAACCCTCTTACACCACCTTGAGGATTACCACAATCCTCTTACACCACCTTAAGGATTACCACAATCCTTTTACAACACCTTTGAAGATTACCACAACCTTCAAACACCTATCACCTAGATCACCCAGTGTATTCTTACCACAAGAATACTCACAAGGATGTCTTGTGTTGAATGATGACCAAAATCAAGATTACAACTCAATAATGATTGATACAATATGAGTACAAGTGTAATCAAGAATTGAAAGCCTAGACCTCAAAATTGTGCAAGTGAAAGTGTTAAGGCTAATACAACAAGATATATGAAAGTGTTTGCTTTGTTTGCTCTTTGCTTGTATGGAGTGTTGTATCTTGTTGCTTGAATGAAGCCTCTATTTATAGGAGAGGTCTTGGCTTTGATTTCAGACATTGGCTCCTCCTTGGGGAGTGATTTCTTTGCAAAAGAAACCATTTAAAATCATCAATATAGCATGTTAGAAATCAATCCCACAAAATAGGGAAAAGTTGTGCAAAACGCAACGGATAGTTTCTTTGTCAAACATGGGGTTCGACCGGTCTTGCAGAGATAAGATTGAAATTGAATTCTGCGAATTTTTACGGGGGACCGGTCGGGGGGTGCGCGACCGTCGCCTCGGTGTGACCGGTTGCCTTGCCAGCGTTTTATTTAAACAGAGAAGTCGGAACAAAAATCCAACTTGCGGTGCATGTCGTCGCCGGTCGACCGGCCGACCACACCGTCGCCCACCTGGTCGACCGGCCGCATCGCCCTTTTTTTTCTTACGCCCCATTTTTCTGTTTCAAAACTCAACTCAGTACGGGTTGCCCTATAGGGCGGACCGGTCGAACTGAAACAAAAGTGTTGTCCAATTTTAAATCGAATATTAACTTCAAGAAATACTCCAAAAATAGTAAAAACATTTTTAGATCGATCGGAAGTGTTGGGACAACATTTAGGGACATTGTTTTGGTATAAAAACTCATTTGAACAAAATCATCAAAATCATGATAAAAACATTTATCTAACAATTGAACCAGGATTGGTAAAATTTCCAAACCAGCTGTTGGTGCTCTCTGATCGTGATGTAGTTTTGAGCAAACCACTCATTGGCACATCTGTAAAATATGCGGGTATCCAACTCTTTCTAAGCTCATAAATATGCACGAACCATGTATGCGATGATAGACCAAAGTCAGCCATAATATCAGCCCATTGACTCTCAAAATCCGTTGTTGAAATTTTGGTGTCCCACACGATTGAATTCAGGCGATTTCTGAAATTGTTATCCTTGGATAGAGCGTGACCCACCTTAATGTTTACTTTTTCCATTATATGCCACATGCACAACCTGTGAATTGCTGTTTTGAACACAGATTTAATGGCATTCTTCATTGCCGGATCTTGGTCCGTCACTATATAGTAAGGTTCACGACCAACAGCTTCTAAGAACTTTCTGAACAACCAAGTATATGATTCTTCGTCCTCCTTAAGTATAAGACCAGCTCCAAACGTGACACATCGTTGATGGTTATCTACTCCCCGTAAATAGAGCAAAAACCATTTTTGTACTGCACACCATAAGTATTCAATTTTAAGTTAATAAATAATACGAGCACACTGTACAAAATATACAGGAACACATAGCTAAGTGTACAATGGTAGGCCAATATTTATACAGATCCCATCAACTAAGTAAACATGATATATTTCTGTAAAACTTCTAAAAGTCTGCAACTAAATTCAGCCAAGTATACATATATTATCAACTAAGTATACATGTTATTTGCAAATTTCATCAAGGGTACAACTTTAATCAGATAAGTATACATATCCTTTCAAGTAAGTGTACATGTCACCGCATAAATATGAAGTAAACCACAATGTTTTACCTGTTAGTATTGTATGTAGCATCAAATGAAAGCACATCTCCAAATGTGGCGTAGTTCTTATGGATTTTTGTCCGCCCAAAATAGGCGTGTCGCTTGTTCATCCTCGTCCACTGCGTGATTCGAAAGCTATGCCTTGATTTATCTCTTTTTGCTTAAATAATTTATCTATCACCAATTGTGCGTCGCACCGCATATATAGGCTTTCAAGTCGCGTTTGAAGTTTTTAAAATCAATCTTGATTGCACCGAGCGTGTGAAAATCCGCCAACCATCTCCTTGAACAATTCGTGTTGTTTTGAACTCCCTATATTAGCCTTTGTGCAATTCATTATAAATTGCTGGTGACCGAAGTTCAGATTTCTGTTAACTTTTAGGAATTGCTTGAATGTATCGATTGCCATTGGGTGAGTGTGGCGTTCTTCAAAACTTCGTATTTTATATGCGCCACCTATGGTGTATTCGAATATACAGCGTGCATTGCATCCAACACGGTTTGAAGTCCTCTTTCGTGAACCATGTGGCGGGTCATTATCGGCTTCATCCGTATTCTCCATAGGTATGTTGTTTTTGTGTGCTTGAAGCCTTTCTATTGCAAAGAACATAATGCACACGAATTACTTCGTTCTTGAACCGCTTTGTCGTGCTCCTTCTGATGTCGAATCCGCTAATTGCTCCGTACTCTTTGTAAAATTTTATACCGGTTTCCAATGTAGCGAAATGCATGCCTACTCGTGGAATCTTTTCTTGTTCTACTTCTGGTATCCAATATTTAGTTGAGCCTGGTGAGATTTCGAGTCGTTGACGCCCATTGAAATCGTTTGTTGGTTCTCGCTATATTTTACATTAAAACAAGGCGTAGCATTATTAAAACAAAATGAATGTATTATTTATACAATATGCAACCATATACATACATATTGTTATTATTCTCGAGAGGAATTTATATCCAATATAACAAAATGAAATTATCGACTAATATTACAATACATACAAGTTTATATTAAAAACACACAACAATAATGATAATGTATACAAGTTAAATTTGTTAGACATACACGCAAAACAATTGACAACATATACACAATCTCTAAACTAGTTGTAAATATTTAATAATTGAATATTCAAATACAATATTTATACACTAAATATACTAACATTGTTCACTACATTAAAAACTAACAAGGAATATACAATGCATAGACAATTCCAAAATTTATGAACTCGCGAAACATGTATACAATGTTTGACACTATATATACATATGTTCTATACTAAACATACATATTACATACACAAACATACAAATGCTTCGATTATCCATTTATATAGTTTATGACACTAAATATACATCTGTTGTATACTAACAAAACATATTAAATACACAAACATACAATTGTTTCGACTACTCGCTGCTTTTTGTTACTGAGTGATTCCTCCTAAATTTTTCCGCAACTATATCTTAAGTAATTACCTTGGGAACGATCACCAATCGCGTTGGATGGAAGTTCTTCCGCCATTATTCAATCGTTTTGATGTAATTGATGACAACCTTGTCAATTAGCGAAATATATGATATGTTTTTCTCGTATGCAAACGATATATTGTATAATTTTCGAGGTTTAAGAATTGATGTCAATGGTGGTAGAGATTGATGTGGTGAAGAAGAATGGGTTGACGTGGGTGGAATGTGGATTAGCACGATTATGGGACGTGATCAATTGAAGATCACGCCCCTAATTTTCGGCCGAGCGGTTACCATGTTTATCTCGACAATTTACCAATTTACCCCCGATATGTTTAGTTTGTTATGTAAAGTTGTATAGATTCTTTTAAATCCTGGACGTTGATTTGTTTTTAATGGTCCGGATTTGGTCTCATGGACTTACCTAGGGGTGGTCTCACAGGATCCCTCCCTATATATATATATATATATATATATATATATATATATATATATATATCCCCAAAAGTGGGACAAAAAGATTATATATATTGTTAACAAACTAATACACACTCAATGTACATATAATCAAAGGATGAAGGAAATGGTCTCATGAGATAGATACACCACATATCGATAATTCAACTTCAATAATGTTAGTTAAGGGCATGTCGTCTCGAAATAATTTCTATTCTTTGGCATATATCTCTTTGTTGCACTAATTAATTTGAAGCAATCTTTGAATATAGACAGCTAGTAGAAACTCATTTGCAATATTTTTGTTGTTCTAGTAACTCCGAAATGGCCTCCACGGTGTCACGCCCCAAACGCGACGCGACGACGATCAACCACTTAAACAGAAATAAACCCAACAGTCTAGAAAAATGATACAACAATCCCAAGTGAAACAGAGTCTAAAGCAGCGGAAAACTACAAGTACGGTACGATTACAAATACATCCCAACAATATTCAAATAATTTACGAGTCGTAACTAGGAAATAAAATACACATCATATCACCAGCTTAAGTGTCAAAGGGTCCTACGCCCTTAAGTTACAGTCCAAAATGGCAAAGAGAATAAAAAGAGTCCAACAACAGTAAAATAAAAGAAAGAAGTCCAGCAACATTGATATCAATAGAAAGTAAGTCCAACAGGCGGAGCACGAAATTCAGTCCATGGTAGGTTCAGCATCTTCAACAAAGTCCTCTTCTAAAGGTTAGAAAACAGGAGGGGATGAGACAGAAATCTCAGTGGATGGGGTGATCGTGTGCAAGTGTGGCGATATATATAGTTAATGCGAGAAAATCAGTTGTATGAAAACGCGTGAGATATGATGCATGATTTCACACACAGTCCACAAGCGTCGTGATAAATATATTTAAGTAATATACTTATACAGTTTTAAGAATACAGTTCGTGGTCACACAGGCACTATGTGATTCAAGCACGACAGGAGGATTGCGTACGGATTTGTAGCGCCAATCCTATGCAAGACAAGTAGCGGTTGCGTACGGATTTGTAACGCCAACCAATGCAATACAAGTAGCGGTTTGCGCACGGATTTGTAGCGCCAACCAAATGGGTCCGATTAACTCCAGAATCGTGTGGATGGACATCGGTTCCTTTGTTCTTCCTTGTAACTCCCCGAGTAAGATGGTCCAAGACTGTCACCTTATCGCTCCACAGGCAATGATAAAATCCACAGTGGAGCTAGCAAGGCTCGGATTTATCATAATCATGATTATACCTCAAGTACTACGACCCGCTTCCTTGGACAAACTCCGTCCCTCAGTTGCAGGATTAGGACGATGGGGCCGGAGAGTGGAATAGCAGCCGAGCTGCCCGGTTCCATCCCCGACGTATCCATTCCGACTGTGAGCTCGACACACCAAGTTGACTCAGACAAGAAAGTAAATACAAGTTCAGGAAGTCAACCAGGCAGTCGAGTATTATTGATTCAGGGAAGCAGTTCAGGAAAAGTTTTTGAAAATTACGAGTGGCAATTATGGCGTTGGTGGAGTTATTTGGATGAATATGATTATCGGGAGGATAAGCAATCTTCGATATCTTGAAAGATTAGGTGGAACATAAATCCCATTATATATTCGAAATCGCAAACGAGGAAGTCGCTCCGCGATCGCGACATTAATTGGTCAAGACGATCTAATCAGTCAAGGGGTTATAAGTCAGAGGGTCCAGGGCTGTTTCTTTAAAAGAAAAATAATTTGAGTTAGGCCCTTGTTAAAAGAAAATTTACAATTAGCCCCGTTTCGTAAATACCAACACTTTTTGGGTTAAAATTTAAATAAATAAATATCCCGACCTTGAAAATTTATGAGGTCAGTTCCTAAATTCTCTGAATTGTTCAGATATTCAGGTTTTAAAAGTTTTGAGGTCGAGTTTTTATAAAATTCACACATTAGCCCCAAATTGGTTAAAATTATCATTTTGGGCCCTTAGATTAAAATAATTGGAACTCACAAACCGGAAGGGTTTTTAATGTGATTCCAGTTAGAAAATGTCACTAAGGTAAATAGGATATTGAGGCAAAAGCAGTTTTTAAAATAAATAAGTATAGATCCCTTAACGTTTGAAAATCTCATTTTTGCCCCATTTTGAAGTAATTGCCTTTAAGGCTTTTAGGGTTCCAATTGTTATCAAATTTGAACCTTGGGTCCAAAATATAATTATATTATAGTTAAATTAGTATTTCCAGGTGCATGAACTGCATAAATCCTAGAAATTTCATTTTGATCCTCAATTTTAATCTTTTACGATTTGGTCCCTCAATTTTTATAAAATTACTTTCCAAGCTCTAAACACTTGGATTTTCGTAATACACTTAAAATATGTTATTTCCAGTCCCTTAAGAGTTAAAATTTCAAATTTTAAAAATAGGGTCTGGTACAATTCGAAAATTGCAATATAGCCCTTAAACTTCTAAAATTTTACAATCTAGTCCTTGGGCTTTTAAGGGTTGATTTTATTTACCTAAAAACTCTTAAAACTTTATTAAAATGTCTAAACATCTGTAGGTCCCAAGGGTGCGATGTAAGATTTAGAAGGGGTTGAATAACCTTTACCAACTTTTAAAATTTAGTCTTTTTAAAACTTTTAGAGTTAATACTTCTGAGTGCTTGATGGACAACTAAGTTAGTTAATCAAGAGAGTTAGTCACTCAAAGACTGATCGAGCTGTTGATAGAATAACTCATTGTTTTGACTAAAGACTTAACTTGACTGTGATATGTTTTATTGGAAGACTTAACACCCTTGATTTTGGTTTTAAGTTTGTTTTAATAATTGGTTTTAGCACTTTGTTGATTATCAATTGGATAGCAAATTTATCGCCAGATATTGAAATAATGTGCATAAATTAAAGTGTCTTGAAATGTAAATGACACAATAAATTTTTATAGAGGTTCGAAGATGGGGTAATTCTTCTACTCCTCTCTTCTCCAACTCCTGGAGGAATCCACTAAGTATTGATCAATATACAAAGTGGTTATCAATCCGATGCAAGTCTTGATCACACACGGTGACTTGATCTTTTGGGACTCGATCTGAGATGCCTTGGTCACACACGGTGGCTTCTCGTGACGACTCGGCTTCTTCACAGGCGCTTGCCTTGCTACTACAACCCACTTGCTCAAGCTTCCGGATTTGATCATGAAGCCCTCCAAAACCTTGAGACTGGTTCGACCTTGAACCTTTCTACAATCCTCCATGGAATGTAGACCCTTTGATTCTTCAAATGTTTCTCTCTTCAACCGATTGAAGTCGTCTTTCCTTCACAGGTGAGTGTTGGATTGATTTCCTTCGTAATGTAGGCTTGATGATTGAACTTGAAAGATTTGAGAGGGTTATAGTTTGAATAATAGCTTTAAAGTTCCAGGTAAAAGGGTAACCTCTTATCAAATAAATTCCTCAGCCTTTTATAGTGTTCTTTTGAAAATTTTGCCCGTTGAAGAGATAGGCTAATTTTCAAAAGACACTTATGGTTGTTGGCTTGTCTTGTTGCGATTCTTGGAATTGACATTTCCTCGTATGAATGATTCTTGACTTTCCGAGTTCGACACAAAGTGCGAGTTTCCCATTGGTTTATTCCTTAAGAAAGGCGATGGGAGTATTACTTGTTTAAGTAATTCTCTTGACTTACGGCAACGGATCTCTTTCATTGTCTCGACTTGACGGCATTTCCTTGACTTCCCAGGTGACTTGAGTCGACTTCCAATCATTGGATGACTCATCTGTCACTTCAACTTGAGACTTGGCTATCTTGAGTTGACTTGCCGACACTTCACTCGATTGCACCTTGATTGAGTTCATGTCTTCTTCTTTGCCACACTCACCGCCTCAATGTGAGTCTTCCTTCTTGTCTCCAGTTGTCTTCTTGCATATTCGGCATAGCCGACTTAACTCACTCAACCAGCCCTATCTATTACAATGCAATTTACAACAAAAATAAGGTGCCAACTTTCTATTCTAAGTTTTACATGACATTCATCAAAATCTAAAAATTAATTTCCCAACAATTTCCTCCTTTTTGATAATGCCAAAACTTAAAACATTCATATAATAATTAAACGGCAAAGATACGTATTGACAATGTAGAATCACGAATGTATGCGTAGAATCAATCTTTTATTGATCATAACATTCTTGTTCTTTACGATTGTTTACAAAGTGTATCGAGCTTAAACAAAACTTAAGGTAACCATGTTATTCGATATCTACGCAAGTATAGAATTTATACAATTTTATTTGATGTACTGAGAGGACTTACATAAAGATGCATTTACACAATAAAATACATGAAGGGTGGACAACAACGCTTTTTCTCCTTCGCCCTCCTTCTTTCCTCATCAGCTCTATCTATCTTCTTCGATCTATTTCTCTTCTTCTCATCTTCACCGCCTTCTTTTTCTCATAAGCCTTTCCGGGCGGCTTCGTCTCTTCTTTTTCTTTCTTGTCTTTCCTCCCACAATTGAGTTTGTCTTCTATTTTCTTTTTCAATCCTCTTCACATACTCAACATTGTTCTTAGCCACTTGCAGGTTGGCTACTTCGTCGAATCCGATCCAATAGATCCCTCCTTTCTTGCCACGGATCTATATACTCAATGTTTTTGGGTAGAGGTCTAGGTTTGAAACCTCTTACTCCACCACTGCTTCTTCCTCTCCTCTGGGCGTGTATTGTCTTTGGGGCCTTCTTTTTCCCAGTGAGTGACTAGCAGAGTGACCAGCAGAGTGATCTGCCAGTAGTCTGCTGCTGTCGCCGCCTTCCTCACATAGCTTGAGGCCTTTTTCCCAATACAAATCTCGAGGCTTGAGCCATGGACATATTTGCAAAGTAACCTTTGGATGCGAGCGTCTTGAATTCATCAACAGATCTTGGCTCGGTTCGACGTCGAAATGGCATAGGTGTCTCTGTTTGTTGGAATGCCTCCATGTTATTTCAAAGTATATCCATAACTCGGGCATCCATCTTTCCTTCCACCTTCTTCATCCCTACTTCTACTATTTTTCGCTTTTCAAACCATAGGTACTGCAGAGTGTTGGAGTGGCGAGTGTTTTGGGAGTTTGGTGATGATATCGGCTGTGACAAGACCTTGTTGGGCGGTTTTAGCAATCATCAGGGTCATATCCTTCGAACCTTCCCCCTCAATAGATTTTCCTTCTTTCTCTCTTCTTAGTTCTTGTTGTTTTCCCCTTCACGATGATCGTCCTCCTTTTCAAACTTCAGATCCTTTCAACGCTTTTAGGTATTCCTCTTTCCCCTTTTGGCATCATCAAAGGATAGAAGAACCCCGGGGAATAAGCTAGCAATTATGAAGTCTAAGCGGTTGATAGCGAGTTATGCTTCAATCTGGCTGCGGAGTATGCCGCACGGAATTCGGAGCGGGTTGCGTTGGATTCAAATTGTTACGGCTTCATTTCAGCCATGGGGAGGCTGAATTTCCTCTCCATGTTCTCTCTACACGCAGAAGCTCTTTCCTATTAAATTCACGCAGCAATGCATCTCTCGTGTTGTGAGATTCATGCATTTGATCGATGTTTTCTTGCATTATTGTCTTCATATCAAAGCATTCTAGCCGACCCTTGGACTAGCAATTTATTGAACAATGTCCGAAATATCGAGCTTGTTCTACGTGCATTGTTTTTGTTGTTGTTGCCACCATTCCCGGATCGACAATTATTCCTCGCAGATCGGCGGTAAGATTTTCGTCTCGGTTATCCACCTCATGTCCAGTGGAGCCTGGTGCCTCTCCATCTCTCTATCTCTCGCAAATATAGCCTTGAAAATTTCTCGAACCTGTTTGTCACTTGTCTCACCAATTTTGGCGGCCAAAATCAAGCGTCAAAGTCAAAGTGTCTTTGGGACGATGGTGTGTTGGAATAACGGGATCGGAGTTTATGGAAGCGTTCTTGATATCTAGCGATTCTTCGGGAAGGTCGGTACTTCCAGAGAAGGGAAATGATTCTTCAAATGGATCATCACGGCAACGGAATCGCTCAATGACAACTTGTGCTCGTGAAGTTCTGGTAGAGTCGATCCCGCTACGACTTGGGAGCCGCGATTGATTGACTGTTTCGATTTGTGGTCTGCATTGTGGAGTTGACCCGATTTCTTGAGCCTCTCCAACTGTGTCTTAACTTCCTTCTGTCGGTCTTGGTTTTTCCATATGATTTGACGGGTCCTCGGCCATATCGAGCGTCATCGACGATGATGATATTTCCATGGGTGGCTCATCATCAAAATTAAAGGTTTGGCGAGTAGCCTTAAGGTCGACTTACTCGTTCTTGGGAGAACATCCTCGGTGAGTCTTTTAGATCGGCAATAGGGGATGACTCGGCAAACCGTCTTCACCTTCGGATCCGAGTAAAGGTTACATCGATTGTCTTGGGAATCGTGAAGAGCACTTATCTTCTTTTCGGATGGATCAATGATAATATGAGGGATGTTCGTGCTTCCGTCTCTTTACCCCGGAAGTTTCAACCTCCCATTGGCCTTCATTACCTCCGCAGTCTCAACCGCAACGAGGCTGGGACGATCCCTTCGACGGTGTCGGTTTGTCTTGGGGTCTTCGAGGTGGCATCCACCGGAGTCTCAACTCCATGGATTGCACTTTCATTGCCCAGTGTTAACTCCCGGGCGTTTCTTCTCGTGCCTCGATCGCATCGCCAGCGTCATTGGCTCGCAGAGTAGTTGGCACTTGATTGAGGCGATGCAAAATGTCTAAGCCTCGTCGGTGACAACTTGTTGTGTATTCATTTGTTGTTCCTTCTCCGCTTCGCCTCCAAGATTCGTTGTGGAGTCACCTGCAAAGATCCTTCGACCTTGTTGCGGTGGAAGGAGTTTCTCCTCGGTGGCACCCTAGCCGAGTGACTTGGAATGGGGTCACTCGTCTCGGACTCCCGGTTATTCCCTTTGAGTATTCACCGTAGTTGGGGCGGTGGTAAGACACCTTCATTAGGGGTTGGCTCAACCGGGGTCCCCACAATCCTAGTTTCATCGCGAGTTCCTTAACACCCTCTTCGAGTGAGCCGCGGAAGTGGTGGCAGCAACAACCGTGGCAATATGCTACCACTCCCATCGGATCAATCTCCATTTGTGATGTGGAAGACTCCTGGTCCTTCCAACAACCGTTGCTCATGTAGGATCCTAGATTCCCGCATGGCTTGTTGCATCCGCAATTCTTTTGTAGCAAAGAAGCAGGTCCAAATCCTTATCACTCCCTGAGAAAATGTCAAGATGAGGATGTGTATGATCGTGGTTTCAGTAAAGGGACAAAATCGACCTTTTCACGAGCTTGACCTTCCTCTTCTAGTCTCTGTTTCTCCTCGTCTTTGAAGATCTGCAGGATATCTATGCGTTTTCTTCATCCCGGCTTGGACCACATTGGTCAATCGAGAAAGTTCAACACTCGTCTTCTTCTTTAATAAATTCGGTCTTTGGAATGTTCTCTGGATCGACTCGGCCTTCCACTTCCTCCATTCTTGCAGGCGATTTTGGATGTCCGGATATGGTGGGGATAGAATCATCACATCATCATCATCATTGTCATCTTCTCCCGATGTTCCTCATTCTCGGGGATTGAAGGCAACAAACTTTGGTTCTCCACACCTCGCAGCATTTGCGGGGAGGGGATACAATCTGTCAACAGGAGAGTTTGCTTTCTCACCGCCTTTTGTGTCTCGGTTGTTCGACGACGCAGTTGTGTCTTCATTTTTGCCTCTGATCGGCTTCAAGAGACTTGGTTGTTTCATCTACAATTTCGAGACTTTACTTCTCAGCCTCCAAAGATCTCGATTCTGTTTTTGGTGAGTGGCTGACTCGGTCGGTTTCTCAAGCTCGGAACGCTTGAAGATTCTTCTTCTTTTAGTCCCTACTAGAGGGATTTTTGGCTCGGATATGGTTTCTTCTAAGTCCTGGGGCAGCAGGGCTGGTGTTGTTGTCTTATTCTCAAGAGTCGCCGTCTTGGCTTATGAGTCCTCATTTTCTTGATAACCTAGGAGAAGGTATTTTAAGTTCCTTCTCCGTTGTGGTCAGTAGGCGGTGACTCGTGCGCAGGGGCAGTGCATCTCTTGTTTTCTTTTTCTTTCTTTGCAGGGGCAGTGTCTTCTTTGTAGTCTGCAGGGGCGCCTTCTTCTCAAGAGAGGAGGAGGCAGTTGTTTCTTCAGGGTCGGTGATTCCCCTCACTTGTATCGGCTCTCTTGGCGTAAGCTCTCCTCTCAGGTTCAAAAGGTTAGACCAGGAACATTTTCTTGTTGACATGGAACGCCTTTCCATGTCGAAGAGGGACTCCTTTCACTTCCATCATCCGTCAAATCACCAGGCCGCACCCAGGGGATCCTCCAAACGTACCATCCTCCTTGAAGGATTTATTCCCAATATTTCGCGTAGTCCGTTGTATACAAACTCATTGATTGAGTTCACCTTCTTTTTCTTCTATGATCGCAGCCCATCACGATCGCCTTAGTTTTGGACAAGCGATTAAAGCTTCCAAATTTGATATCAATGCACTGGCACAATATCCAACTTGTGGTAGTCTTCCTTCAACTTCTTCTCACTTTGTGTAGACAACCTTCACAAAGATGATCGGGTTTGGCTACTTCCTTCCAAGCAAAGAGCAGGTTAATATCGACTTCATAAATCTCCTAAGACTCCTTCCGCCGTAGCGAGCGATGTCCGCCAAATCCTTGGCGATGATGGTGAAGGCTTTTCCGTGAACAGAGGACTTGATGCCCTCATCGTGAACTTCGCCGCGTTCACGAGAGAACGTGCGACCTCTTCCACGTAGGTCATCGAAACTCCATCGTCAAAAACGGTTTGATCCCAGACTTTTCGGCTTCTCTCCGCTATTTTCTTCACAAGGGTGTCGTCGGCAGACTGTTTGATCACGCCGTCGAAATCCACAAGAGACCCAGTGTGGATTTGCTTTCCCAACTTGACAAAATCATGAGTAGATGCCATTTCTCGATGTTTTACCAAATGAAACTTGGTAAATGAACTTTGAGGATTTGTAGGGTTTTGAGAGAAAGTTTCTTTCTTTGCTTTCGAGAGATAGATGAACAGTTTTGGTAAAGTGAGAGAAAATTGGACGAAACGGAATATGTATGGGTTATGAAAGGACGTGCGGGTGGTTTTCAAATTTGATCAAGATCAACGGCTTAGATTTTGCACGCCGATAAATATTTAATTTCTCGCATTTAATGCGGCAAAGATTTATATCCAATCATAAGCTTGGTATGCAGCTTTTTGATTGTACACGTCATAATTATCGACGTCATTCTTAAAAACATTCCCACTTGGTAAAAACGATTGCGTTTTTGTTACTTGGCTCATAAATGACTCAACTTATTCCTTAGCCGATTTAGCTCTTTTCACTTTGCACATAAGCACTCATTTTGCCCACCTAACTCGACGCAATGGTGATTCTCCGATACTGGTGATTCACTTAGTTGTTTCAGAGTGCGGCTCTTTTTCATCTTTTCATTTTCCATCTCTTTTTTCGTGACTCTTCCGAGTGTCAACTCACTCAATTAACCCTAATTCATATTTGAGTTCTTCAAATCTTGATTCACATAATGGTTTTGTGAATATATCGCCTAATCGCTTATCGTTGAGATATATTCCAAGGTGATGTCCTTCCTTTCTACATGATCTCTTATGAAGTGATATCTCGACATCAATGTGCTTTGTTCTTGAGTGCAACACAGATTTTGAGTGATTGCAATTGCACTTGTGATATCACACATAATTGGAATTTCCTTTTCTTCAACTTCATAGTCTCTCAATTGTTGTCTCATCCATAAGACTTGGGCTACAACAAATGCCGCGACTATGTATTCCTTCAATTTGTGGAGTTAGCTATTGAATTTTGCTTCTTGCTAAACCAGGAAATTAACCTATTTCCGAGCATTTGACATGTTCGAGGTACTCTTCCGTCAACTCTACATCCAAAGATAGTCGAGTATGAATACCCAATTAGCTTGAATCCACCTTCCTTTGGATACCATAAGCCAACTTCTTGGCTTCCTTTCAAATATCTCAAGATTCTCTTGGCTACGATCATGTGGCTTTCTTTTGGAGCGATTCAAATCTAGCACATACACCTACAACAAAGGTGATGTACGGCCGCTTCTTTGTGAGATAGAGCGGTGATCCAATAAGAGCTCAGATCTTGTTTGATCTCTGCTTGCCATCCGCATCCATATCCATTTGATCGATGTATTCATTGGTATTTTCACGTAAGACTTCTCTTCCATGTCAAATTTCTTCATTAAATCTCTGGTGTATTTTGTCCGACTTATGAAGGTTCCATCCTTGTTTGTTTCACTTGGAGTCCAAGGAAGAATGTCGACTCTCCCATCATGCTCATTTCAAATTTGCTTTGCATAAGATTTGAGAATTTATCACACAACTCTTTGTTTGTGGATCCAAAGATGATGTCATCCACATATATTTGAACAAGCAAAGTATACTCTTCCCATGTCGAATTCTCAAGAGTGCTCTATCCACTTTGTCTTTTGTAAATCCGTTCTCGATCGGGAGGAATTGTGATAATGTATCATACCATGCTCACGGGTGCCTGTTTCAATCCATATAAAGCTTTCTTGAGTTTGTATATCTTATCTCCAAGAGTCTTATTCTCAAATCCTGGAGGTTGTTCAACATACACTTCTTCCTCCAATAAACCATTAAGGAATGCACTCTTTACATCTATTTGATATACAATGAAGTTCTTGTGAGCAAAGATAGGCAAGAAACATCCTTATGGCTTCTAATCTTGCCACATGAGCAAATGTTTCATCAAAATCTACCCTTCTTCTTGGCAATACCCTTTGGATACCAATCTTGCTTTGTTTTTTACCACGTAACCTTCCTCATTCATCTTGTTTTCGAACACCCCTTTAGTGCCAATGACATTTTGATAGGTAGGTCTTTGAACCAATTCCCACACTTTGTTTCTCTCAAACCGATTGACTCTTCTTGCATGGCTTGAATCCAATGTGTGTCATCCAATGATTGTGACACATCTTTTGGTTCTATTTATGAGATAAAGCAAGTGAACATTGCTTTTGTTGAGTTCGGATCTGGTTTTACACCTTCTCTTACATCTCCAATGATTAGTTCGGTGGATGGTCTCTCGGCCATTTCACATCAAGTTGGAGTAAGTTAGTGGATTGATCGTTTTGTACTGTGTTATTTTGATCAGCTCTCTCATCATCACTTAGCTGCAGATTTTCCACTGTCTTTGAGACTCAACTATCTCGTCTTCATCCTGGATTTATAATTCCGGCTTGACTTCAACATAAGGACTCTTTCAGATGGTAGGTTGATTCACTTATCGGTGACTCTTCAATGTTTTCTCCATTTACATTGGGCTCATCAAACACCACATGGATGGATTCTTCGTATCCATTGTCCTCTTGTTGAGCACTCTGTAAGCTTTGCTTTTTTGAGTATCCCAAAAAGATACTTTCATCGGCCTTTAGCATCAAAAGCCTTTAAATTGTCTTTGCCATTGTTGTGGATGAAGCATTTGCATCCAAATATTCTAAAATATGCAACATTTGGCTTTCTCCCGACCCAAATCTCATAGGGAGTCTTTGTCGGCTATCTATTTATCATGCATCTATTTTGAGTATAGCATGATGTGTTTATTGCTTGACCCCTCAAAATCTTTTAGGCGGCCCCGCACCTATCATGGTCCTTGTCGCTTCTTTGAGAGTTCTGTTCCTTCTTTCTCGCAACTCCATTTTTTGTGGAGTCCTTGCTGGCGATAATTCATGACCAATACCATTTTCAACACAACCGAGTTATTATACCATTGACAAACTTAGTTCCTCCGTCAGGACCTTATTTTGATAATGGTTTGACTCTTCTCATTTTGGATTCTCTTCATCACCGAGGTAGTTTTCAGGTGTTTCTTTCTTCTTACACATGAATATTGTCCATGTGTATCTTGAGTAGTCATCTACTACCACCAATGTGTATTTTTTCCCACTTATGCTAGCTGGTTCAATGGACCAAATAGATCCATATGTAGTGCAATATTCTTGTTGAAGATGGGCATGTCTTTACTTTGAATGATGATTTGATTTGCTTTCCCATCCGGCATGCATCACATACACTCTCCTTCTTGTATATATCGAGTCCGAAGTCCTTCCACAAGATTGCTCCTTGCAAGCTTGTTAATTGTTTTGAAGTTCGGGTGACTCGCCTTCTTGTGCCTGTACCAACTTGATTCGGGATTATGCTCTTTGCTAGCAGACAAGTGCTTGGTGTTGCGATTAACCAATCTACCACATACATATTCTTTTGTCCGCATCCTTGCAACACTACTTCTCTAGATTCGGTGTTCTTGATTTGGCACACTCCCATATTGAATCCAACATTGTAGCCATTGTCACAGTTGACTAATGCTTAGTAAGTTGAAATTGAGGCCTTCAACATATGCAACATCAGAATCTCTAATCCATTTTTCTTGATGGATCCAATGCCTCTTATTTCTCCTAGAGCTTCATTCCTCCAAATATGACTTTTGCACCTCTAACCTCCTTGAATTTTGACAGATTTTTCTTGTTTCTGTCATATGTCCGGAAATGACCACTATCCATGCACCAGGTTCTTAGCACTCGTTGTTCCTTGAACCCGCAATCAAGGAAATTAAGTTTTAGGTACCCATATTTGTATGGGTCCTGAAGGGTTAGTATTGTAAGATGATCCAACCAACCTATAGCCAAATGATTTGACTCTAAGAGGTTGCCATCTATCGTGCCATAATCATAATTAATTTTAGCAAATTTCTTGGGGTTCTAGGTTCATACAATTGTCTCTTTTGTCTATATGCTGTGCATGTGTTTTAGCAATTGCCTTCTTTGGGTAGTTGTGATATCTCCGAGTGTAGTGCTTGGGTGCATATGAGTGCCGATGATAGCTCATATGCCTTTGGAATGGCCTTTGTTGAGTTCTAGGCCTTTGCCACTTAGCTTATATTCCATAGGTCTTTGCCGATAGTTCACATTATTCCAATCACTTGGCTTGGGTACTTTCTACCATTCCCATCATATGTGTTCCTTTTATAGAACTTCGGGGCTTTTGGTAGCTCTGTTTCTTCTTTACGAGTATTTCTGTTTGGAGTTTCTTTGAGGAACTCGGCTATATTTCTTCTCTCGCCCTCTCAAAGATACTCAATCGGTCATTTTCCTTTTCCTTTATAACCAAGGTCAGTTTGCTTGTGATTGTGCTTTGGAATAAATACGTGTGCACCATTTGGAGTTTTGGATTTTTGAGACACTTCATTACTTGAAGATCCCTTTTCCAAAATCACTTTTGGAGCTTGACATAGCACATAGGAATTAAATCATAAGCTGTTTTGTCTCCACATTCTCTTTGACTCATAACAAGATCATCCAAGGATTTAGATGCCTTAGTGAATGAGGCAATCACATTTTTGAGGTCATTCTCCTCTTTTCTATAGAAGCTATCTCTGCTTTATTAACTTAGCATTTTCAGCCTTTAAACTTTTATTCTCATCGCCTATGTGACTTAGAGTACTCGGCTCCCTGGTCAGTTGTGAGTTCGGCTTTTGAGTAGGTTGTTTTCCTCATTTAGTAGTGTGTGTGAGGATTTAATGTGTTCAAAGTCTTTCATCATTTTTCCTAATGAATCATAAAGATCAGTGGGTGATGAAGTGTGTGTGTCACAATCACTATCACTAGTATCCGAGTGTGATGAGTTAGAGTGTACCTCATCTTCTTGTTCGAGTTGGTTTTGTTCTTTGGCCATTAGACGGATCAAGGCTTCTTCTTCGAGTCACGTGAGTAGTCGCTTCACTACTCTCCGAGTCCGATGTGTCTTTTGACTTGACTGTCTCCAGATCTGCACCAACATTGCTTTTATCTTTTCTTGTCTTCTTTCTCTCAAGACTTTTCTTTCCTCTTCATTCCCGTATTTGTTGAGTACAGGATATGGGCAATCAATGGCATAGTGACCGGGTTGCCTGCATAGTTCCAAAGATAGATTTTCAAACTTTTGACCAGATTCTTTCCATCCTCGATTGTCGGTTCTTTGATATTCAAC
This sequence comes from Rehmannia glutinosa, assembly GCA_016081115.2. NCBI lineage: Eukaryota > Viridiplantae > Streptophyta > Magnoliopsida > Lamiales > Orobanchaceae > Rehmannia > Rehmannia glutinosa. The sequence goes on from JABTTQ020001909.1 coordinate 1,077,337, forward strand.
TTTTTGATGTTCTCGCTTCTCTTGGGTGGTCTATTTTCCCTTGACTTGGAGGGAGCCGAGTGTCTTCTGGAGGATTCACCTTTGCCTCTTTTGTAATTCTTGTTGAAGAACTTGTTAAACCTTTTAACCATCGGGCTATCTCATCTTGGTCAATGACTTCTTTGACCTCATCTCTCTTGCCATCCTTAACAATTAGATTAAAAATTGTTTTGGGCACATTGTCTCTTCTTGGTCTTTTCTTCTCACTCAAATTCGTAGGCTTTGAGATCCGAGAATAGCTCATGGTTGGATGTCTTTGATAGGTCCATGGAGTGTCTCATGGCCATGACTTTCATATCCCACTCGGTTAGGGAGACTTCTTAGAATCTTCATACACATTTCCTTTTGTGTATATTCTTTTCCAAGTGCGAGATAGCTCATTGGTAATTTCGTGGAACCGAGCATCCGGTGATCCAATGTTTCTCCTGCAAAGCATCTTAAAGTTTTCAAATTTTTGTACAACAACGGATAGTTTATTTTCCTTGATTTGCTCTAAGCCTTCACAAATCAAGGTTAGCTTGTCCTGATTTCTTTTGCAGTTTTGCATGGTTTGACTTTGTTGAACATTGCTTTGTCCAAGGTTTTGTAAAGAATGTCCTTGACCACGTTGTCCAAGTTATATCTTTTCTGTCATCATTCGTCCATTTGGCTCTTGGTTTTTCAACCAAAGTTGGTCCGGGAGCAAAGATCCTCTTCTCCTTGCCCTACAAAGCAGCTCTCCTTGCAATCTGTGTTCACTTTTAAGATTTGCAGTGGCCCATCTTCTATTACTATCCACATTTCATCGTGTAATCTTTGATAGATGAGCCTCGCATACGAATTTTCCAATCATCAAATTCTTCAATTGTGAACATAGGGATGCGTGTCAAATTTGTTTCCATGATAATAACTTTCTTTGATTAAAAGAGTTTTGAAAGATCAAGTGCTAAAGCAAGCTTTGAAATATTGGATATCTAGTTCAAGAACAAAGTGCGGAAGGTTCAATGAACCAACCGCTCCGATACCACTTGTAGGTCCCAAAGGGGTGCGAGTATAAGGTTTAGAAGGGGGTTGAATAAACCTTACCAACTTTTAAAATTTAGTCTTTTTAAAACTTTCGAGTTAATACTTCACTGGTGAGTCCTTGATGGATGCCTAAGTTAGTTAATCGCAGAGTTAGTCACTCAACGGACTCGAGTGAGTCGTTGTTAGAATAACTCATTTGTTTTGACTAAAGACTTAACTTGATCGTGATATGTTTTCACGGAAGACTTAACACCCTTGATTTTGGTTTTAAGTTTGTTTTAATACTTGGTTTTAGCACTTTGTTGATTATCAATTGGATAGCAATTTTATCGCCAGATATTGAAATAATGTGCGTAAATTAAAGTCTTTGAAATGTAAATGACACAATAAATTGTTATAGAGGTTCGAAGATGAGGCAATTCTTCTACTTCTGTTCTCCAACTCCTGGAGGAATCCACTAAGTATTGATCAATATATAAAGTGGTTATCGGTCCCGGATGCAAGTTTTGATCACACTTTTGCCTTGATCCTTTGGGACTCGGCCCCTGAGATGCCTTGGTCACACAGGTGGCTTCTCGTGACGACTCGGCTTCTTCACAGGGCGTTGCCTTGCTACTACAGCCCACTTGCTCAAGCTTCTTGGATTTGATCACGAAGCCCTCCAAAAACATGAGACTCGGTTCGACCTTGAACCTTTCTACAATCCTCCGTGGAATGTAGACCCCTTAATTCTTCAAATGTTTCCTCTTCAACTGATTGAAGTCGTCTTTCCTTCACGGGTGAGTGTTGGATTGATTTCCTTCGTAATGTAGGCTTGAGGATTGAACTTGAATGATTTGAGAGGGTTATAGTTTGAATAATAGCTTTAAAGTTCCAGGTAACAAGGGTAACCTCTTCTCAAATAAATTCCTCGGCCTTTTATAGTGTTCTTTTGAAAAAAATTCCCGTTGAAGAGATAGGCTAATTTTCAAAAGACACTTGTGGTCGTTGGCTTGTCTTGTTGCAGTTCTTGGAATTGACATTTCCTCGTATGAATGATTCTTCACTTTTTTTGAGTTTCGACACAGTGCAGAGTTTCCCATTGGTTTATTCCTTTTGCACGCTTCTCGGGATCGAGCACTTTAAGAAAGGCGTATGGGAGTATTACTTGTTTAAGTAATTCTCTTGACTTCTCATGCAATGGATCTCTTTCATGTGTCTCGACTTGATCGCATTTTCTTGACTTCCCGGATGACTTCGAGTCGCCTTCCAATCATTGGATGACTCATCCGTCACTTCAACTTGAGGCTTGGTTATCTTGAGTTGACTTGGCCGACACTTCACTCACCGCATATCACCGCACCTTGATCGAGTTCTGTCTTCTCTTCTTTGCCACACTCACCGCCTCACAACGGAGTCTTCCTTCTTGTCTCCGGTTGTCTTCTTGCATATTCGGCATAGCCGACTTAACTCACTCGACCACCCTATCTATTACAATGCAATTTACAACAAAAATAGGGTGCCAACTTTCTATTCTAAGTTTTACATGGCATTCATCAAAATCTAAAAATTAATTTCCAAACAACATCATTTTTGAACCTGAGTACAGTCCTAAAAATCGAAAATTACAGAGAGGTCCCTTAAGTTTTATTTTCTTGCAATTAAGTCCACCAACTTTCTATTTTTGCATTTTAAGTCCAAAAATTGAAATTTAATCAATTATGCTCAACTTGTCCAGGTTATAAGCCATACAAAACATTGTTTGATAAATGGTTTTATCATGATTTTGATGATTTTGTTTTTATTCCAAAACAATGGTTTTAAAGGTTGTCCAAATACTCCAAAATGATTTAAAATGGTTTTAATATTTTAGGAGTATTTCTTCAAGTTTTATTTTAGATAAAATTGGACAACACTTTAAATGATTTTGATGATTTTGTTTTTATACAAAAACAATGTTTTTAAAGGTTGTCCAAATACTCCTAAATGATTTAAAATGGTTTTAATATTTTTGGAGTATTTCCTCAAGTTTATTTTCGATATAAAATTGGACAACACATTTAATGTTTTTAAGTCAATGGGTTTTTACATTGAAACTAAGTTGTCCTAATACTCCCAATTGATCTAAAATGTTTCTACTATTTTTCGGAGTGTTTATTGGAATTTATATCGGACAACACTTTTTGTGTAAATGTTTTATTTCTTCAAAACTATATTTCTAATGTTGTCCTAAATACTCCCGATCGGTTTAAAATATTTTTACGAATTTTTCGGAGTATTTCTTGAGGTTTATTTTCGTCAAAAATCGGACAACATTGCATTTAGGCGGTCGGCCGTCGTTTAAGAGGCGGCCGTGCACAGGAGCAAAACATCGAAACGTAAACTTTGTTCTTTCAGTTTTTGGTCGGTGCAACCGGTCGCCTAGCCTTCGACCGGTCGAGGTGCACTTCGACGGTCGCCTGTGTTAATTTTGCGATATGTTTCAAACTTCTATTTTCGTGCGACCGGTCGCCCTATGCTTTGACAAAGAAAATTTAACCGTTGTGCAACAGACAACTTTCCCTTAAATTGTGGGATTGTTTTCTAACAGCTATAATCTTGATTTTAATTGCAATTTTTGTAGATATCAGATTCCAAGATGAGCCTATCAAGTATCAATCATCTCCTATAAATAGAGGAAGAATTGAAGCAACAATATAAGAGAGAAAACTACAACACAACAAGATACACTCAAGAATACACTTGTTCTTACATTTTCTTATTTCTTGTTGTAATTTGCCTAGCTATTCACTTTCACATTCTTGAGGTCTAGGCTATTCTTGATTACACTTGCACTCTATTGTATTATCAATTATCGAGTTGTAATCTTGAATTTGGGTAATCATTCAACACAAGATATCCTTGTGAGTGTTCTTGTGGTAAGAACACACATGGGTGATCTAGGTGTTAGGTGTAATAAGATTGTGGTAATCTTCTTGTTGAGGTGTTGAAGAATTTGGTATTATTCAAGGTTGAAGATTGTGGTAATCTTCACAAGGTGCCGTTGGAGATTGTGGTAATCTTCAAGTGAGATTGTGGTAATCTCAAAGGTGGTGTTGAAGAATAGTGTGGTGCTCTTCAAGGTGATTGTTGTAAGTTGGTGTTGTATTAATTTGTGGTAAATTAATAAAATCTTTTTCTTTTTGAAATCCATCCTGGATATCTTTGGGGTGGTAGAGGATTGGCCCTAGGTGGGTTGAACCTCTATAAATCGACGTGTGTTGTTTACATTTCGCACCTTTATTATTGTCTTTGAGCATTCGGTGCGAAAAAGAGGGCGAAATTGAAAAGATGGAGATAATCTATTCACCCCCTCTAGATTATCGTAGCCGCTTGGACTTACAAGTGGTATCAAAGCCAAACTCTTTGGAAAGCTTGTTTCACATCGCGAGTGAAGAGAAACGATCGTTGGCTCGAACGAAGCTCATCTATCCGGCACCTCCACCACCAACCCCCACTATTTGATTCCAAAAATTTTATATTTTGTAAAGAAAGAATGGAATGCTATTTACAAAGTTGCGGGTTCGATATTTGGAACACCATCATAAATGGAGAATCCATTCTCGATGAAAGACACACCACACACCTCCAAAGGCTTCAAAGAGCTCAATGATGAAGAGAAGAAAATCATCTCCTTAAACGGAATTCGATCGGCACATGAGGTATGGCAAAAATTAGAAGCCATCTATGGAGTATTTGCAAATGAAAGGAGTCAAACAAAAGCATCTACTTCTCAAAGGGATACAAGATCAAATCTAAGGAACAAGCCTCTCACAACTTCCAACTATGAAGAAGTTGAGTATTGTTTTATGGGCATCGAAGAAGAAAATGAGGTATGTCTTAAACCCTCTACTTCCTATGATATTGTTATTCAAAATGATTATAGTGATTTACAAAATGATTATGATGAACTTCAAAATGAATTCCAAAGCTTACTTGTTAAATACAAAAATTTGAAAAAGGAATTCAACGTTTTGAAAAATGATAAGGATGGTTTATTTACTTCCTATGAATCACTATCATGTGCTCACACCACCACACTTCAAAAGGTTAGAAACCTTGAAAAAGAAAATAGTACTCTTGTTGAAAATATTGATTGCATGAAAAATAATTTATCTAAATCAAACTTGAGTACCAATAAAATGTCCAATATTGTTGATATTCATAAAGGACTTGATCATAAACCTAATGTTGTTAATCATATGGAAAAGGATCAAGTCACTATCCATGTTGGTCATTATGCTACTAGAATTATTACATGCTTCTATGGCGGCAAAAAGGGTCATACGGCTAATTCTTGTCGAGCTAATAATAGCTCTAATTATTGTTGGAGACCTAAAGGTCTCATGACTAATCTCAAAGGACCCAAACACATGAAGGTACCACAAAATAATGTCATATTAGGTACCCGTGAAATAATGATCGAAGAAAATTCATACCGCAAGAAGGCATCAAATGACCGTTTCATTTGATCAAAGAAGAAGAAACTATTCTCAACAAAACCAATTTCCAAGAAGAGGATATAATCAAAAATGGGAAGAACACAATCCTTGGAAATGGCAAAGAAATCATCAACAAGATGATTTTCAAAGAAAGAGAGACTATCAACAATGGGAAGGTAACAAACCTTTGAAATGGAGTAATCAAAGAAGTCATCATCAACAAAGTGACTTCTCAAAGGGAAGATATCACCAACAATGGGAACGACACAATCCATGGAAATGGCGTAATTGGTAATCCGTATCTCCCCATTTAAAATATGCATTTTATTTTGTTATGCATGTTTGTATTTGTGTCTTTATTGCAAATTGAGTTTTCAAGTATTTATTTTTTAATTAAGGTCGTCAATATATATTTGTGCTTAAAAACTTTTGAAAAAGAAGACATTATATGATGTGTTTAAAACTCTTGTGCATTTTTGTAGACTAAAGTGTGTTATCATCTCTTATGAATTTTTATGGCATGAGCTTACTTGTGATATCTTTTAGCCTACACTTTTATCATTATGATTTGTGCTAGATTTGTTTTAAGAATTGTGTAGGATTTACATATTTTCACAAATGGCCATTTTGTCAAGAAAGGCATAAATTATCGAGGCACGTTTACTTGTGTTACTCTTACTCTTATAGACTCGATATATGTATTGCCATATGCCTATGTGCTTGTTTTCATACAAGTGCCATTAAGAGGATTTTTGATTTTTGAGAAGGCATTATTTAACATAGCTTGTTTTATCCAAGATTTTTAAAGGATTATATTTTGTTTTGATAAAACAATTGATCCACAAAGTTATGCATTTTATTGCACACATAAATGCCATTATTCTTGGATGCTTATGTCAAAGCTCTTGTTCATATGATTCTTGTGATTGAGGTCTCAACTATGTGCTCTCGTATTTTCATATTTCAAAAGAGACCTTATGTAGCTTTCTATAAGCTTATTTGAACTTACATGGTGTAGTATATTCTTGATGATATTCCTTAAGCATAGTATGTGTTACTTGTTATAATGTCTCTATCATTCGATATTACTATGCTCGTGTGCAAAATATCTTGTTAAGATTTTGCAGTAATTTGTGATATTTCGCAACAAGTTTGATGAACAAGACAAGGTTAATAGCTCAATAATATTGTCAAGAAGAAGGTAATGATTTTGATGTAATATTTGCACTCATAGCACATTTAGAAGTTATTTGCACTTTACTTGCCCATTCTTGTTTTGAGAAAATTTCAAGCTTTACCAAATGGATGTTAAATCCAATTTTCTAAATGATTTTATTCAAATAGAAGTCTATCGGAGTTTAAATTTTTTAGGCCAAATGACCTTTATAAAAAGGCCTTGTACGGTTGATACAAGTATCCCATATATGGGTTGATAGACTTAGCTATTTTTTGCAAAATAATTTTACAAAAGGTAAAGTTGATACTACACTTCTTGTTTTGAAAAAGGGCAAGGTTGTTTACTTGTGCAAATTTATGTTGATAATATTTTGGTGCTACTAATGAATATTTGTGCAAGATATGTTTTTCTAAGTTAATACTAGATGAGCTTGAGATGAGCATGATGGGGGAGCTCCATTTCTTGCTTGAACTACAGATCATTTAATGCCAAGTAGATGGTTGTATAAGAACTCTTGGAAGAGTTAAGCATTGAAGAAAGAAGAACCATCTCAACCTCTATGGCTAAAGATTAACAAAGGATGAGAAAGGCATATCGGCCGTCAAACAAATTCGAGGTATGTTTTGTTGTATTATTCCCATAGACTCGACATTCCATATGCCTTATGTCTATATGCTCGACTTCAAAAACTATCCCAACGAATCTCATTAAAGTGCCGTTAAAAGAAATTTTCAAATATTTGAAAGGCACTTTTTCTTATGACTTGTTGTATCCAAAGTCTTAAAACGTTATTATTTTTCGGGATAACAAGTCCGGTGATAATAATTTTTCAAAATATGGTTCGTCATAATCGAACTAAACATATTGAGATTCGATAATGTTTTTTTAAGGGATTGCACGTTTAACAAAAACTTGAGATGTGTTTAATTCCGTCTCAAGGATCACTCGCGGATTTTTTAATCGCTCAACGCCGAATATTTTACCTTATTTCGAGCTTGATCATGACATAATGTATATTGAATGAGATCTACGTTTGCATTTTGCACGTTTTTAAAACTTAGGGGCGAAAAATCGGATTTTTGGTTGAAAATTCGGATTTTGGAAAAACTGACGACAGTTAAATTTTTGAAAGGGTTGAGGCAACCGGTCGCCCTCAACGTCGACGGCCGCCCTAGGCTATAATTTGGATTAAAATGGTTCTGTCTTGACATTCGTCACTTTAACACATTTTGGCCATTTTTCGTCTCCTTTGCAAATTTCACACACAATTCACTTCAAATGAGTTTTGATGCATGAATTATATATTTTGGGGATTATCTAGCTCGGCTATCATCATTATTGCTCGTCTTTACCGATTGAATGGTAAGAATTTCACTATCTTTAGCTCAATTGGGTTGAACCTTGAGTTTGTGGCTTATATGTATTTTTCTTGATGTAATTCATATAATTTTGTGATGAGCTTATTGATTGTTGATGAATGATATTTGTTAAATTGTATTTGGTGATGAAAAACTTGGCTTGATTTCATTTACAAGGGCTATATATAACTTTTTCTATTTTTGACGCCCGCCAAGTGTTCGATAAAACGTTTCAATGAAAAATTCATCACCTACATGACTCTCTCGATTTCAAAAGTCTCATATATTTATAGAGATCATGTTTTTGCAAATCAAATGATTTTTCATAAGCTTCTACAAGTCGTATGATTCGACTCCTCTATTTGGTTTAAAAGCTTCAATGTTCAAATGGCTCGATACATCGGTTTACTTGTGCACTTTGATAAGAATATATGATGTATTTATCGTGCTAACATTCTTTTGATGATTCCAAAGGGGCAGAAACAGGTTATAAGCTCTTTAGCTCAAAGAAGCTAAGATAAGCTTAACTAATAGAAGTTATAAGCTATGGCTTCCTAAAGCCATAAGTTGTGTATGATTCTTGGTCCATTGGTTGTAGTATGGACGTATATATGTTTCTAATGATGTCCCTTTGACAGGGAAGCTTTTAAGTTATTGATACTTAAGCTCAATTTCAAAAGCTAAGATTTTTTAGCTTATGTTTAAGTTGCTTCTATATTACTCTTGTTGTGCATGTTGATAGGGGAGCATTTGCTATATGTGTTTTAATATCTCTACTCCCATCCTTGTGTTTATATTGCGTGCAATGTTATCGCTCACAACGGATAGCTCTTTTTAACCTAGGTAAAATTGTATTATCTTCAAAATTGACCTCGTTAAATTTGTTTTGGTTTGTAATCATCAAAAAGGGGAGATTGTTTGATAAATGGTTTTATCATGATTTTGATGATTTTGTTTTTATTCCAAAACAATGGTTTTAAAGGTTGTCCAAATACTCCAAAATGATTTAAAATGATTTTAATATTTTCGAGTATTTCTTCAAGTTTTATTTTAGATAAAATCGGACAACACTTTTAATGATTTTGATGATTTTGTTTTTATACAAAAACAATGTTTTTAAAGGCTATCCAAATACTCCTAAATGATTTAAAATGGTTTTAATATTTTTTGGAGTATTCCTCAAGTTTATTTTCGATATAAAATTGGACAACACATTTAATGTTTTTAAGTCAATGGGTTTTTACATTGAAACTAAGTTGTCCTAATACTCCCAATTGATCTAAAATGTTTCTATTATTTTTCGGAGTATTTATTGGAATTTATATCGGACAACACTTTTTGTGTAAATGTTTTATTTCTTCAAAACTATATTTCTAATGTTGTCCTAAATACTCCCGATCGGTTTAAAATGTTTTTACGAATTTTTCGGAGTATTTCTTGAGGTTTATTTTTGTCAAAAATCGGACAACATTGCATTTACGTGATCGGCCGACCTGGTCGACTAAAGAGGCGACCGCACGGGAGCAAAACATCGAAATAGAAACTTTGTTCTTTCAGTTTTGGTCGGTGCAACCGTCGCCCTAGCCTTCGACCGGTCGAGGTGCACTTCGACCGGTCGCCTTGTGTTAATTTTCTTTGCGATATGTTTCAAACTTCTATTTTCGTGACGGTCGCTCTATGCTTTGACAAAGAAAATTACAACCGTTGTGCAGCAGACAACTTTCCCTTAAATTGTGGGATTGTTTTCTAACACTATAATCTTGATTTTAATTGCAATTTTTGTAGATATCGATTCCAAGAGGAGCCTATCAAGTATCAATCATCTCTTATAAATAGAGGAAGAATTGAAGCAACAATATAAGAGAGAAAACTACAACACAACAAGATACACTCAAGAATACACTTGTTCTTACATTGTCTTATTTCTTGTTGTAATTTGCTTAGCTATTCACTTTCACATTCTTGAGGTCTAGGCTATTCTTGATTACACTTGCACTCTATTGTATTATCAATTATCGAGTTGTAATCTTGAATTTGGGTAATCATTCAACACAAGATATCCTTGTGAGTGTTCTTGTGGTAAGAACACACTTGGGTGATCTAGGTGTTAGGTGTAAGAAGATTGTGGTAATCTTCTTGTTGAGGTGTTGAAGAATTTGGTATTCTTCAAGGTTGAAGATTGTGGTAATCTTCACAAGGTGTCGTTGGAGATTGTGGTAATCTTCAAGTGAGATTGTGGTAATCTCAAAGGTGGTGTTGAAGAAGAGTGTGGTGCTCTTCAAGGTGATTGTTGTAAGTTGGTGTGGTATTAATTTGTGGTAAATTAATAAAATATTTTTTTTTTTTTGAAATCCATCCCGGATATTTGGGGTGGTAGAGGATTAGGCCCTAGGTGGGTTGAACCTCTATAAATCGGCGTGTGTTGTTTACAATCCGCACCTTTATTATTGTCTTTGAGCATTCGGTTCGAAAAAGAGGGCGAAATTGAAAAGATGGAGATAATCTATTCACCCCCTCTAGATTATCGTAGCCGCTTGACTTACAAACATGGATTTCAAGAATCATACATATACAAGTCCATTTCACACAAGCATTCACTAAATATCACAATAAAGTGTACATGTATGCACCTATTTTTCAACAAATAACATTTTGATCCATACTTGAGAAATTTTCAACTTGATACAAGCAATTAACATGCAATACATAACATATATATCTCAAGTGCGCAACATCAAAATACTACATGCAATTTAAGTAAAAACCCCTAGAAGTTGGAAAGATTTTTCCACCCACCTCAAGTAGTTTCTCGGGTTGATCTAAAATGTAGTCTCAAAAATTGAAACTTTCCTTCAAGCCTCTAACCTCCACTTGAGATGATGTAGGTCAGCCCCTAAGCTCCAAAATTCATATTCTTGAGTCAAAAATTAATTCTTCATGTTATCAAGAGGAAAATACTAAAACCATAATTTTCTCACCTTAATAATGTGTAGTCTTGAATTTCCTCTTCAAGCTTGTAGTCAAATTTAAGTCTCTAATTCTTCAAGAAATTTCTCTAGGAGTACCTCACCAAGAAGGATTCAACATGATTAGGTAGTGAAGGTATACGGTTGAGGATTGGAGAAGAAAAATAGAGTTGGAAGAAAAAAATTCTTACCTTATGCTTGAAGAATTTGATCCTTTAGGGAGGAAAATTGGAGCAAGTCTTGTGTTTTTGTGCTAATTATGAAATGAAGAGTATTGGTTGATAAAGAAAAAAATAACCAAAGTGATTGATTCCCCTAAGACAAGGAGCCAAAAGTTGGAGGGAATAATTATCATTGTCTTGTTATTTTTATTTATTAGAATTTGGTGGAAAGAAAAGTTTGTCCCTCCTTTAGGCATGTGACCAAAAGTTGGGGAATAATAATATATATTAATATATATATATATATAATTGTAGGTCTTGAAAAGAATATGTAACAACCTCCCCATTTATAATGGGTAATTTTCGAATTTTAAAAAAATATAATAAAGAATATTTTATTTTTAAAATTGAAAGAAATTATAAAGTATAAATATATATATATTTAAATATGTAGAAATTTAAAAATTAATTCCCATTTATAAGGGATAATTTTCGAAATATTGTTTTTTTTAATATATATATATATATTTTTTTATACAAAATTGAGAGAAAATAAAATGTATAAATATCTATAATTAATTATTTAGAAATTAAAAAATTAAATATGTGAAATAAGAAATACGTATTTTAAAAAAATTAATTGGAAGTTGTTGGGGAAATAAATTATAGAATATAGTGAAATATTTGGATAGAGATTGGAATATACTCCTAATTTATCGAGGGTTCAATATTTCTAAAGTCGTAGTCATTCGATCAAGTATTAATACTAGAGGAGAATATAAAATTGCTAAGCTCAAAAATGTGAATTGTGTAATTGACGTTGGAAAAAAATAGATAAAAGTAGAGTTGCGCAAAGTAATAATAGGTTTGTGATATATAGCCGAATAAATAATCACTACATAACATCGTATCTTACGTTGTTAAAATTTGGGGCCTCACACTCGTTGATGAATGACATCGGATTAAAATGATATCCCATTCTCTTGCAAAAGTACACATATTCTAACAATGGAATCCGCAAATCTTTTAAACAATAAGGGATCATCCCACATATAATAACGCACATCATGAAGGATTTTTTTCCTTTGATGATGTGTTAAATACAAAGAGAGTACCTCTTTCACTAGGCGATTCACAAGATCTGCATACCATGGATAATCTATCTTAATTGACAAGACTAATTCGTCAGGAAAAGTTCCTCTAATGGGTGTTAGTTCCAGATTCTTCATCCTTCTTGTATTCTAACCTGGACAGGTGGACTAGAACCATTTTCTCGCTTCTCTTTTTGTCTTTTATTTCGATGTTGAATTCTTGCAAAAGGAGAATCCAAACTTATGGGCTTAGCTTCTTTCTTGGCAAATAAATATTTAATTATTGCATGGACAATGTGCACTATTGTCTTTGTTCCAATCAAATAAGAACGAAATTTGTCGAAGATGGATACCACTACTAGCAAGTTTTTCTATGTTGTTGTGAAATTCTATTGAGTGGGTCCAGTCCGGCTAGCATAGTAAAAATCTCTCAAAAGCTTATACCATTTTTGACCCAATGCCACAACAACATCGAAATCACTTGCTTCGCACATTAACTCAAACGGTTGATTCTAATCGGGCTTTCAATATTCGCACGCTTACCAAAGATTTTTTAATATCTCAAATGTTTGCAAATAATCGAGATGAAAGCAAACGACACATTTTTTTCTATTAAATGAGACAAATGCTTTGAAATTTTTGAAAAGTCTCAAATGAATATTCTATAAAATCCTCGCATGGCCTAGAAAACTTTGAATTACGTTTTCATTTGTTAGTGGAAGTAGCTTCTCGATTGATACCACTTTTGTGCAACTACATAATTACAAACCTGTAAGAAGAAATATGATGAGCAATAACAATGCAATCTCTTACCATTAAATGACGTTTCTTCCAATTTAAAAACAAACTAGTTTCTCACATCTCTACAAAACCAAGATTAGATTGTGCAAATATTAGTGGTAAAAATATTACCAAAAACACAGAAAAATCATCCATGAAGACCTCAATTATATTTTCTATCATAACATGAACAATAAACATCATGCGTCACTAAAAAGTAGCAAGTGCATTACACAATCCAAATAGTAATTTCGAAATGCAAGTATACTATAAGGACATGTAAAATATCTCTTGATCCTTTGGTGCAATGATATTTTGATTATATCCAGAGTATCCATCAAGAAAGCAATAAAATTCATAACTTTCTAATTGATCTAACATTTGATCCACGAAAGAGAGAAAAAATGTTATTTACGAGTGGCAATATTTACTTTACCATAGTCAATACAAATTTGCCATTTGTAACTACCTTAGTTGCAATTGCTTCATTTTTTTACTTTTAACTGTTTTCATCCCCCATTATTGGATATAACTTGTATCGAACTAACCCAACTTCTATCATAAATAGCAAAAATAATCTCATTATCTAACCATTTAAGAATTTTTCTTAGTTGTTTCTTGCATAATTGGATTTAGTTTATGTTGATGTTGCACAGACGACTTATAAGCATCTTTTAACAAAATTTTGTGCATGCTGATAGATGTACTATTAATACATTTTAAATCAAAAATTGACCAACCTACAGTAGATTTTTGCTCTCTGGACACTCTTCTTAATAATTTTTCTAATTGAGTTGAAGTAAAAGGGACAAAAAAGATTACCGGATAGGTTTTATTCGCGCCCAAAAATGCATATGGAAGATGGTCAGGAAACGGTTAGCGTACAAGAGAAATGACCAGGGTCTCAGTTGACCTGCCAACCGTGTGGCATCGACGCACACGGCTGGATTGTGTGGGACCACATAGTTTGGGCCAATAGCATGGCTTATTTTATTTTCTTCATGCAAGTCGACTTTTATCCCTTATGTCCATTTTTCTCTGCTACATCCAAAACGTATATATAATCCAAAAGGTCTTCATCATTAAAATCAATAAATTTCCCTTAGGACCCATGTGACCGCATTACATATAACTCTAATGCATCTTTACTCACTATCTGCTCAAACTCGTCATTTACACAATGTTCAAGTGTATCCACCATTAACTCTTAGTGTAAGCTTTCTTTTTTAATATCAATTAGAGCCTTTCCCATAGCCAAGAATGGCCAGCCTAAGATTAACGACACATCTCTATCTTCCTCCAAATCTAAGATAATAAAGTTCATGGGAAATATAAATTTATCAACTTTAACAAGCACATCCTGAATGATTCCTCTTGGCTATGTCAACTACCTATCGGCTAACTGTCAAGTGACCGATGTTGGCTTAGCCTTCTAATCCCAACTTCTTGAAAATTGATAAAAACATCAAATTGTTGCTTTCTCCCAAATCACACAATGCTTTATCAAAAATGAACCTCCAATGTCAAAAGGAATAGTAAAACTCTTTGGATCTTTAAGCTCTTGAGACAAATTTCTCTGAATAATAGGATTGCATTCTTCTGTCAAATTCATTATCTCATATTTCCCCATCTTTATTTCCTTTGACATCACATCTTTCAGAAATTTAGTATAAGCATTTGCTCAAGAACATCAGCAAAAGGTATATTAATATGAATTTTCTTTAAAATCTCAAAGGACTTGTTAGGAAATTTATTGGATAGATTTTGATGATACGTACAAAACTATGTATTAGGAACTTGGCACCGCCATTTCAATGTAAATTTCATACATGTAGTATATAGTAATTAGGTTGACTCAAAATCAGCCAAGTGTAATCTCGGAAGACTTCTTTGGAGAAGAATCGGAAGACTCATGGTGATTGGTGGAATTTAAGCCGACTCTCGGCTAAGTTGCTTGAGAAGACTCTCACAGAGTATGCCAGCAAAGTCTAGCAGAAAACGACACCAAAGTGCGACAGAAGACTCACTCATAAGACTCAAGTATCGATCACAAAAGGGGTAAAGCAGTTGAAGGACCAAAGTCAATCAAGTATTTCATTATCTTGTATCAAAGGAAGATATACTTCAAATATCAATGAAATACAATGTTTGACCATAATCGTGCAAGACATTTATGTAGGAAATGAGGTTCAACCTATTAAAATGCACATGCGCATCGCCATTTTCGTGAAGTGCGAAGGCATAAGAAACGACGAAAGCTCAATATCAAAGTTGCAAAAAGGGCATGCCAATCGTCAACAGTGGGATTTGAATTTTGTCTATTTTTTACGCACAAAATTCAAATTTTCACTATAAAAGCCGAGGACTTTTAAAGAGATATATAAGACACAAGACACAACAAGCAAAATCAGAAACATTCAAAAATCTCTCTCGAGTTTATTCAGTAATCCTCAAACTTAATCAAGAACATTTAATCCAAGACACTCGGTGAAAGATCAAAGTTGTTTATTCGGTTGAAGAGGAAATCCATGAAAATAAAAATGGGGTCTACATTGCCTTAGATTGAAGGAGTGTAGTAAGGTTCCTAATGAACCAAGAATCGATTCATGGGAGAGCTCCGTGAACAAATCCTGCAAGTTTGGATAGTCAAGTAACTAGAAAGTTGTCTAGTGAAGAACCGAGTCCCTATGGAAGTTGGTTGTGTGATCAAGGCTACTAGGATGTTATACTTTGTAATAAAACTCACTTGTTACTTAGTGGATTCTTCGAGTAGAAGAATAGTGGGGTAGATCATGAATTACCCCATCCTCAAACCACTATAATATTATGTCTTTATATTTATGCATTTATATTCAACTTTACATTCTCGTTATATTATTTGATATCTAATATGCATTATAACTCTCTAAAAATATTAAGTGTTGATTGACAAAGAACCTTCTCGACCGGTTAATGCGTGTTGCTAATGCATTTTGACGCTGAAACTCTTTAATTGGGTGGCTATATAAAACATAGAGCAAATGGTTGAAATTACCCACTTGGAATAGGTGAAAGACTTTTTTGACATGTAAGATAAAAACATAGTTTTCTACCCACTTTTGGGGTTCTTTTACCACAATACCCTTGAGACTTTAAATGCAAGCCTTTAAAGTTGTAATTATCTCTCTTGTTAAATACATACATATGTTTGCCCATTTGCTTTTCGTTTTTTTCTCTATCTTCTTCTTCACAAAATATCAAGAATTTTTTTTTGTGTTATTTTGTAACCAAAATCGCACCAAAAAATTGAATAACAAGGTAATGTTGCTTCTCCTCTTAGTTACTTAACCTTGTTTAAATCGAATAAAAAAAGATATCGACAATATGGAGTCTTTGGCACGATTTCATATAACCCTAAATAACCCTGCTGCACGATATCGTGCCCAAATAACCCTGTGGCACGATACATATCGTGCCAAAATAACCCTGCGGCACGATATCGTGCCTAATTAACCATGTGGCACGATATCGTGCCAAAATAACCTCGGGCACGATACATATCGTGCAAAATAACTCGCGCACGATATCGTGCCTAATTAACCCCTGGGGCACGATATCGTGCTAAAATAAACCCCGCGACACGATATCGTGCCGAAATAACCCCCCGTGGCACAATACATATCGTGCCAAAATAACCCTGTGGCACAATACATATCGTGCCGAAATAACCCTGTGGCACGATACATATCGTGCCTCTTCATCTTCCACATCTAATCGTGCCATAGCCGAAAAAATATACCCCATTTTCGAACACCAACCCAAAATACTTCATCTATTTCGAACATTATAACAACTAAACTCAAATATTTCACATTATCAATTATTTTATACATATATTCGAACATTCACAAATAGATTTCGAAAATTATCAACTAAACTTCATAGATTTCTAACACCATATCTATTTCGAACATGAGGGAGGAGATCTAAATGTTTGTATACGGTTTCTATACGGTTTTTAATGGTTAAAATAATGACTCAAGTTTCAAAATTCAAAAACTCAACTTAAAAGCAGGGGCAATTTTGTCAATTTGAGTAGAAAAGAATTTTGTTATATTGGTGGGTAAAAAAGAGTACCTACTATTCATAGTGGGTACTTTAAAAATTTTCCTAAAACATATTTGAGGTTCACAATGTTAAGGGGAAAAAAAGAGGAAGAAAAGTTAAAAGGGTATCTTACTATATTTAATTAGTTAGCTAATTATAAAAATAGAACATATTGTTTCTCAAGTTATTTAATAACCTTATTCAAATAATTTTTGAATAAACTAACTAAATTATTCATCATTATTCTTATAGTTGATATATAACTAGCTAGCACCAATGACATTCATTTCAAAATAGAAATGTACGTATAATTTATTTATTGTGATTGATGTTCAATTTCTTAAATAAAATATGGTACAAATATATATTTTTCTTCTCCTTTATTTATGAATAAGATCCGGTTGTATTACATATATTTATTCTTGCAACATGTAATAAATAGAGAAAAGAAAACAAGTTTTCAAGACAAGAAAACGTGAAGCATGCATCCATGCAACACGCTATCTTGTCCCATAGTTATTCATATTAGTCTAAGTACTCGAGATTGAAATGGAGAAGAATCATCAGCATCATTAGGCAGTTAGATCCGCACAGAAAATCCGATAGTGGTAGCAACCTGAACCCGACCAAGTATGCTTGAAATCGTTGTGCCAACACCTCTGACGGCAGACACGAGGACGCCATTGGTGGTGGAAAGTGCAGCGCAAACCGCAGAGTCCAGTGGAAGTTGAACAGTGGTAACACATGGAACTATGGGCAGGCCAAGGATAACCCCTTGTGGTCTAGGAACCGTAATGCTAAAGAATCCATTGACATCGGTGGTGTTCTGGCCAATTTGGGTGGAAATGCCGAGAATATTTCTGCAAGTCAGTGTAACAATTGTTCCGGCTAGGGGTTGGCCAGGACAATTACCGGTCGATGTGCAACAAAGTTGGCCAGTTACACTCAAGCCGTTGATCCCAAGTAGGCCGGCATGGGCTAATGGGGTTGCCGTTGCAAATACAACAGCAATGAGGAAAAATGTGATGATGTAATTGCAAGCCATTTAAAGGTGTTTGGGAAATTGGGATTTAGGTGATGAAATACTTTCGAAAATAATTTCCCTGTCTTGTCCAAAATGTGAGAAATGAACCTCAATTTATAGGCGATTTTTTTTCTATGTTCCACCGAGTCGGCTTTTTTTTTATTTTTTAAGTTTTTACATTTAATTTTCAAAAAGATCCATTTAGTAATTTCTTCTTACCATGTCAATTGAAGTAGGAAATAGAGTGGGGATTGCTCTATTATTCTCATTAATTGTAGAAGTCAAGGTGCAGTTAGTTTTGCCCAATTTGTTTTCAATATCAACTCTAATTATGCTCATGTAGAATGTTTGTGCAAGCATAATTATTTTATATATGTTGAAAAACAATCTCTATGGTTAATTTGAACTACAACGCAATTTTCCTTATTAATTAGTAAGAGTTTCTATGAAATGTATGCATTGATCAGTTTAATATATAGACTATTTTCTATAAGATTAGCTGAATTCTTATCAAAATGGTTAATTAGCCAGTTTTTATGGGGACATATCTTGTAGAATAATACGAAACATTTTCACCTTTTCCATGAATATGCTTAATAAGCTTAAATTAATTAGTAGCTTTATTCTTGTCAAATCCAATATATTTAATTATTTAATTTCCCGTGAAAGACTAAATAAATAACTAGGATTAAATAAACTAATTTTTATTTAGTATAGAGATATGTCGATTTTGAGTAAATTGTAAATGTTATCACTATGTGATATGTTGAATATTGAGTAAGCTTTAAAGTGGTTTGCCTTTTATTAAAGTTAATAACAATTAGCTTTCTCAAAAAAAAAAAAAAAAATGTTAGTCAACTAAGAAATTTCTCCATGCATTTTTCTCTAGGATAATAGAGGATAGGATATGAAGTACAAATAGATCAAAATGATATAGGTTCTAATTGTACAGATTATTTAAGAATGCTTGATAAGTTGATATAAAAAGACTACTATATTGTCAAACATTTTTTATTCTTGACGAGATAAATATACATAGCTAGACATAAGTACATAAAAATTAGAATTGATTTACTTTGGTGTCAATAAAGCGATAAAAAAATTATATTTTAACTATATTTTTCAATCAATTTTTTTACACAATCGTGGAAATGTAATGTACCTTGAAAATGGCATCGAGAAGGTTATTTATAGGTGCTTAAATTTGGAGTTGGGCCTCGTGGGCGTGTGCGTATTTTTGGGCCACTTGGGCTTGTACAATTTCTCTAGTTAAATGTGGGAAAAGGATAGGAATACCCACTTTCTCAGCCTCAATCCCCTTAAATACGCTGCTACCATACCCATATCCTACAAAAACGCTCCCGATCAAAAATATGACCAATATACGCTGCACGTATAAGAGGACAAATATTCTGCTCCAAAAATGACGGCGCAACAGATCGCTGATCAAAATTCAAGTCTCCATCACAAAACATAACAAAACCAGAAGAAAAACACAGATCGCAGGAAAACAACGAGACAAATAGTGCCCTGTTCGAGATAACAATTCAAACTCCAGATAAAGAGGAAGAAGAAGACCAAACTAGGTAACAACAACACGATCTGTTTATCTTAATCTGAAAAAACTTTGTTTCGATCGGTTTCATGATTTTACAGATAGAAATTTAGAATTCAATATGTATTGGATGAAATTGACATTGAATTGAACCAGGAATTTTGCATGAGTATTCCAACAACCTGACAGTTTTGAGCTTAAAAATGCTTATTTTGTTCGAATTATAATCCAAAATTCTACAAAAATTGCTTCTCATGAATATTTATAAAAGAAAATCGTGTGAATCTCAAAAATCTGTATGCAATACATTACGTAATTGTTTCACATATGTTTCTTTGTTGTTTCACAATTGTTTCTATTTGCAATACCTCACCTAATACAACACATTGCTTCTTCTCGTACATGAAACATTGTTTCATATTTGTTTCATTTATGTTTTTTATATGTTTCACATAGCCAAATTTCATTGAATTCCACATTTGCATGGAGAAAATCCTAGCAGTTGTATACTAATGGACAATGGGAAGAAAATAGAGATTATATCAACTTTGAGATAATAGGAATATTGATACCAATGGACTGCACTTTCATCACCCTAAAGGAAATCTTAGAACAACAAATTCAATTCAGAAAATTAGAGCTTACTTGTCTATCATCGGCTACGAGAAATGGACACGACTCCACTGTCAGACCAAAAGATACTTTATACTGACTTCCAACATCATAGAATTATTGAATACAACAACTGTAGCAGGGAAAGACCTACTAGTAACAACTTTGCTATAGTACTTGAGATTTTTAGTTCAAGTTTGGGCATGCAGACATCGAAATGAAGCAACTACACCATTTCTCTAAATTTAAGAGTAATTTACTACAAACTTTTATCACATGATCCCCTGTTTCACAATTATTTCTTACATGTTTCATTTATGTTTCAGGTGAAGAGATCAAATGATTTTATCTTTCAAGTCATAGAGGCTGACAAAACATTTGTTCTAGACCTTGAAAAAAGGACTTGCACATGCAACAAGTTTCAAATGGATAAAATTCATTGCCCACATGTTATAGCAGTACTAGAAGAATTGAATGAAGATCCACACCAATACTGCTCAGATAATACATGAAGGAAACAATAGTAAATCATAATAGCCGATAACAATCCAGACCCTAGAAAGTTAATCAAATACAAAATAGTTCCATACTACTAAAAATACTAAACTTAAACATATTGATGATTACACCATCATTAAGATGTACGTAACAACAATTCCTTAAAATCATTAGGAAGTGGTAGCAGAATCTCAATGTATTTGTCATCATCATCACCATTTTGCTGCTTCAACTTAGCATGGTTGTAAAGCAGACAACTAAGCCTTGCTTGTTCATTCTCTATCTCAAACGCTTCAACGGTCATAGCCTTCCCAGCAATAAAGTACTCCGCATAACAAGCAACAAAAAACCCCACATTCACTACAAAAGAAATAAAAAAATACACAGTCAGATAGATAACACAATAAATCAAAAACAACAAAAAAGAACAAACAAATGGAAAATACATAGCAAAAATAGGTTTTCCTGAAAGCCTCAAGTTGGTTTTCAGTTAATTAGTTCTTCAAATTGTTTATAACATCAAAAGAGAACCCAATATATATTCTAGCAGTATACCAGTCTTCAGGATCAATAACATATTTGAAACCCTAGAAACAACAAAGAAACAAAACAGAAACAAAAAAGAAACATGAAATCAACAAGCACTTCAAGTATAACACATAAAAGAACAAAAAGAACATAAAAGAAACAATTCCGAAATAACATCGAAACAAACGAAAAACTTCAAATCACAAAATAATAAAAGAACAAAGAAAAATCATACCTCAGCAACATCAGATTCTGCATAAGAAACAATCTTCTTTTTCGAAGCTTTGACACCAACCTTGGATTTTACAGTTTTAGAAGGCGATTTAACCTCTAAACTACTTCATCATCAACAACCTTTTCGATTTTCCTTTTCTTCGAACTCATTTTACCAGCAACAAGCTTTTGAAGTTTCCTTTTTCGAAGAATCTGGTGCTTCCAACTTCGAAGAACTCTCGGTAGCCTTTTATAAGGAGAGTTTTTAAGAGCCATTAAAACAACAAACACAAACCAGCATATTCAAGAAGTTACAGAAAAGAGAAAATAGTGATGGAAACGTGAGGAAGCTGGAACGATTGAAACTAAAAAAACAACGTTGAAATGGAGTAGAGCAATGTGAAGACGTGGCCACAATCAAGTAGGGGATAGCAAAAACCCGGGAAGTGGTTCGAGATTCACATAAATAAGGTGAAAAAAACTAACCATACGTTAGAACGTAAAAATATGAACAAGCTGGGTAGAAAGGTGAAAAGACAAGACCATGTGGGTATTTTTGTCCTCTGATGGTATTTTTGTCTTGTTTTAAAAAATAAGGGTATTTTGTGTAATTTCCTCATTAAATATCTTCTGATTTTATTAACATATAATCTTATAAATATACTGGATACATCCTCCGCAAACTTGACCCTATTAAGCTGACTCTATCATTTTTAGGGTATTTTGTGTAATTTCCTCATTAAATATCTTCTGATTTTATTAACATATAATCTTATAAATATACTGGATACATCCTCCGCAAACTTGACCCTATTAAGCTGACTCTATCATTATTGTTGTTCGTTGTTGAGCTCAAATTATGATTGAACACGTCATATGACCAAACTATTGCTTATACTTTTGGCAGAATAAACAATTGAGACAGGTGATGAGCTCGAGTTAACTTCAAAACTGCAACTTTAGTCTAACTTCTCAACACTTATAAAGAGCCAAAAATAAGCCATGTTTGGATGAGTACTTAATTTTGAGTTATATATGTGTAGGCAAAACAAGTGTTGAGTGGTAGTACACAATCGGTAGCATCTAATTAACCATCCGCACCAATGTCACTTAGCTTACCTCAAGGGACTGTTGGGTAAATTGGTGTATGGTTTCTGTTTTCGGAAAATGGCTAGAATAAGTGTATGGGCTTTAGTCGAGGCCTGAATTGAATTCAGTCTCCGCAAGACGAAACGCCCCGTATACCGAGTGCTTACGGTTCCGGCGCTCGTCTCTAAGATACAACGACTTAACTTTCCGGTTTAGCAGCACTAGCAAAACCGGAACTTCGGCGAACAACAAAAAATGTCTGAACTTTCAAGCATTGAATGGAAATATGCCAATATGCTCAAATGCAATATGACAGGTTATTATCTGATGATTTCGTATTGTTTTTCATCTGCAGGGGTCGATTATTATAGGCCTCAGGTGCCTCGTATGGAAAGATCACGTCTTTTGGCTCGAAAAGAGACATTTTCCAATGGCAGACGCATATGTCCATCGACGCACGACCTGGCGCACGGGCCGTGTGCCTGCCCCTGCATGGAAGCGCAAAGATTCGGCATGACGACGACTGGCCGCGCGACGGCCATACGCCGACCCCGCTTTGGTTCCAGGACACACGACCCGATGCATGGGTCGTGCGTCAAGCCCATGCTCATCGCAAACCAGGATCGACCAACGCACGCCCGACGACAAGCCAGCCGTGCGTGATGCGACAAAAAATAATTAATTATTTATTTTAAAGGTTTTTGTTCCAAAAAGAATAAGGGCCTTGAAGCCCAAGCCCGCGACCCTCGACCCTTGACCCTCGACCCGGATCCGGGCCGAGCCGAGCCGAGCCAATCGACGGCGGCGCGTGCGCGCGTGTGCTTTGAACCAAACCCACAAGCATGTAGGTCCTCACCTCTTTAAAAACTTGGGTGCCATCAAGGGCCCAAACCCATAAGTCCATCTTGGGATATATTAAGTGTGCAAACTTTGCCTCCTTTTCCTATGTGGGATGGAGCATTTCTCCTTCCCCACATTTTTCATTTTCCATACCATTTATTTGTATTAAGTGGCTAACTTCTAGCATTAATTTCTCATTCACCCGGAATCGGTTTTGAGAAATTCCAAATGTTATTCTCATCTACTCTCTTAGTAGAATTTTTACAAATAATTTAATTTCATTTTTCACTAATGGAAACTACTTAACTATTTGGTCAAAATTGGGTCAACACCCATTTCTCAAGACCAAATTCCAACAATCCCCCATATGAATGAAATTAATGCATGCGTGTATGCAGATTCGCTTGAAAGTCTCGGTGAATCGTTATTGCATCGAGGATAGGTAGCTTGTGGCTTTGAACCTTCCTTAGTAAAATACTATCAGTTCTTCTTGGCCGCTTAGTGACGCGATGTCTTGAACTACTCAGTAGTTTTGTAAACCGAGACAAAAGATACTTACACAATAACAACTCTAACACTTGTTGTTCTCACGTTGTGTCCTTTTCGGTCCTGGACCATATCTTAGATTCATAATTATTTCTTTGAAGCGGCCATTACTTCTCACTTATATAGGTGATCTCCTATTGAAGAGTATTATGACATACTCTACCTTTCAGTATAGGAATCAATAAAAGTCTTTAAACTTAACCTCACCACATTCAGCAGGTTTTTATTCACTTGGATGTATCGAGAATGAGCTAACACATTTTCCAAGTGTTCAGCTGAACATTCATAACTTAGTTGTCCCATTGAACCAAGGTCTTGGGATCTCTAATTCACAAGGTTGGGTTACTACTATGAACATTCTTTAAGTTGTGGATTTTAAACTCATTCCCCTTAACAATTTATACAATTGATCTCGATTGTATGCCTTTTGTAAGTGGATCCGCAGGATTTTTCCTTTGACTTCACGTAGTCAACCGAAATAACCCCATTTGGAAATCAACTGTTTATTGGTATTATGTCTATAACAAAAAATCTAGACTTACCTCTTTCCTTTCCAAGAAAAGACACCTATAATAAATACAACATTTCTTGATTTAATGATCGTACCATCACTTATATCATAAATGATGAATTTATTTCATTCGGTGCTACTACTTTTTCCAAAGCACCCCAACATTCCAAGGCAATCTCCTTTATCTGGTTTGCTAAAAGTAAAGCTCTCCTTCCAACTTCTGGTATCCTTGTTTAAACCAGAACTCTTATGGCTTTCGGCCACTTTATTTTATTTGTTAGAACATTGTCCCATTAAACCAGTTAGAATCTCATTCTAATAGATTTCAGATCTTAGTTCCAACAACTCCATCTTTTACAAGGTGTGTAACCTTTGATGTTATCACATCTTTAGTTAGACTTCAGATTCAACTTGTTACGGTGTCTGCCTTGAGTGTTACAACACTTTCGACAATACTTCATGCTAATGTGGTTTCGGTGTTTACAATACTTTTGGCAACACCTTCTGTTACATTTAAAATGCAACATAAACTCCACTGGTGTTCCATAAAGTATGATCATACCCCCACATTTGCCACTTTTCATTCGGAATCTCGGTTGTCTTCCTCAATCCGAAGTCGAACTATCAAATCCTCAAGCCCCATTTCTTTTCGCTTATGCTTGAGGTAGTTCTTAAAATCTTTCTAAGATGGCGGCAATTTTTCGATAATTGCAGCCACTTGAAAGGACTCGTTAATCATCCCTTCAGGACACTAAGTCGTGAAGTATGATCGAATTTTTGCACTTGGCTAATCAAGTCTTGGTGTCAACCATCTTATAATCCAAAATTTTACCGACTATAAATTTCTTTGCACCGGCATCTTCTTTTATATTTCTTCTCCAAAGAGTCCCACAACTCTTTGGACGTTTTGAACGAACTATAGACGTTGTAGAGGGCATCGTCTAGTCCGTTCAAAATACAATTCCGACAAAGGAAATCACTGTTATGCCAAGCATCCACAGCGATTCTCTGTTCATTGTCGGAGTCTTCATCACCAACGGCAGGGGGTTCCTCCTTCACGAAACGAGATAGACCCAAAGTCATCACGTAGAACATCATCATCTGTTGCCATCTTTTGAAGTATTTTAGGAGAACTTCGCCGGTTTCGCCATGAAAGGGCAGCTGACCATCGGAGTGAACGATCTCGAAGCCATCGCCTTGAACAGAAATAGAATATATTTTTCGTCTTGCGATTGTTGGGTAAAATGGTGTATGGTTTCTATTTTCGGAAAATGGCTAGAATAAGTGTATGGGCTTTAGTCGAGTCCTGAATTGGATTCAGTCTCCGCAAGATAAAAACACCCCGTATACCAGTGCTTAGGGTTCCGACGCTCGTCTATAATATACAACGACTTAACTATTTCGGTTTAGCAGCACTAGCAAAACCGGAACTTCGGCGAACAACAAAAAATGTCTGAACTTTCAAGCGTTGAATGGAAATATGCCAATATGCTCAAATGCACGATATGATGAGGTTATTATCGATGATTTCGTATTGTTTTTCATCTGCAGGGTCGATTATTATAGGCCCGGTGCATCGTATGGAAAGATCACGTCTTTTGGCTCGAAAAGAGACATTTTTCAGACCGACAGACGATCTGCCCATCGACAACGGCGTGGCGCACGGGCGTGCGCTTTGCCTGCGTCGGCGCAGAGTCGCAAAGGTTCGACATGATGCACGGGTTGTGCGCCAGCCCGTGCTTTCGTTCAGCCTGACGCACGACCTGACGCACGGCTCGTGCGTCAAGCCCGTGCTCAATCGAACGGAACTGACCAGCGCTAACGACCCGTGCGTCGCGCGTCTGCACGGTGCGAACACTCCTAGGTTGAAAAATCCCAATTAATTAATTACAAAAATTAATTATTTATTTATTTTAAAGGTTTTTGGTCCAAAAAGAATAAGGGCCTTGAAGCCCAAGCCCACGGCCCTCAACCCACGACCTGGCCGGCGGCGGCGCGCGCGCGTGTGCTTTGAACCAAACCCACAAGCATGTAGGTCCTCACCCCTTTAAAAACTTGGGTGCCCCCAAGGGCCCAAACCCATAAGTCCAACTTGGGATATATTAAGTGTGCAAACTTTGCCTCCTTTTCCTATGTGGGATGAAGCATTTCTCCTTTCCCATATTTTCCATTTTCCATACCATTTATTTATATTAAGTGACTAACTTCTAGCATTAATTTCTCATTCACCCGGAATCGGTTTTGAGAAATTTCAAATGTTATTCTCATCTACTCTCTTAGTAGAATTTTTACAAATAATTTAATTCTATTTTTCACTATTGGAAGCCACTTAATAATTTGGTCAAAATTGGGTCAACACCCATTTCTCAAGACCAAATTCCAACAGGGACTTGCCTATATTATTGTCTTTCTTTGTTTTTGATCTGATAGTCAAAGATCATAATGAAGCACTTTGTAATACCCCATTTTCTATACATTAAGGTTCCCCAACTTGTGTATTATTTATCAAAAAATTTAAAGTGTTTTGTTGTGCTATGATTATAAAGAATTTGTTGGGATTTGGTACAGCATCCTGCCTGCAATGGGCTTTAAAAGAGGCGCGAGGCGCGGCCCGCGATTCGAACTCGTGAGCGCTAGATTGCATAGTTAAAGAAGAGCTTAATGGATTTGATATGGACTACCTATACCAACAGATGCATCTTCTTTTCTGGTGTCCTTTACATAGAAACTCTGAGGTTAAGCGTGTTTGGCCTGGAGTAGACATGGGATGGATGACCCCCTAGGAAGTTTTCCAGTGTGCGCGTGAGTGAGGACAAAGCGCGCTAGAAAAGACTCGTGTTGGTTTGTGGGAACGATCGTTAATCCGAGTAGCGCTTGAGGTCCAACAAGCGGTATCGAGCAGGTCACAAGTTCGAATTCCCTTGGAAGACTGCGAGTGGAGGTTGCGGGAGCGGTGGGCGAGATCTTTGGCGCGGGAGGTAAACGGACGAATCGAATGGTAGGTTGTCGATGGCGGAATCGGGTAAACGTCTTTGGGAGTGAAGGTGTAGGTTGTTGGGTGGCGGAACGGAGAGAGGCTGGCGTGACGCGATGCTTGAAGCGAAGAAGTTGGCGTTAGGCGAGGAAGTTTGGCGGGCGTGAGGAGGTTGCCAAGCTTCGGAGTTGAGGTCTTGCAAGTCTTTGCCGGGGGGGGATTGTTGGGATTTGGTCCAAAGATCCTACCCGTGCAATGGGCTTTAAAAAGAGGCGCGGCGCGGCCCGCGGTCGAACTCATGAGTATTTGGATTGCACGATTAAAGGAGAGCTTAAAGTATTTGATATGGACTACATATACCGGTGAGATGCATATTTAACTCGGTGGCCATTACATAGAAACTACGAGGTTAAGCGTGCTTGGCCGGAGTAGACATGGGATGGGTGACCCATGGAAAGTTTTCAGTCTTGGCGTGAGTGAGGACAAAGCGCGCTAGAAAAGACTCGTGTTGGTTTGTGGGGAATGACCATCAATCCGAGTAGCGCTTGAGGTCCAACAGAATTAACCAACCCTCCTTTTACAAATTCTGAAAGAGGGCAATACCTATTTGATCTAATCTAACAAGGCCTTTTATACAAGCCGGAAGTGTATTAACACTAAAAGTAGAAACATCATAAGTATTACATCCTAAAGAAGCTAATCTATCTGCGGTTTTGTTGCCTTCCGGAAAGATGTGTGACACTATGAATTGTACAGCACTGAAAATATTTTGCATCTGAACTATTGAATCCTTGAGCTGCCAATGACCTGGAGCATTCTTTGAGATTGTAGAAACAAGAATCTGTGAATCTAATGTTGGACCAAGTTGTTGAAACAAGTTGTTGAACAAGTTGAGTCCAAGTTGAAGTAAATTACTAATTGTGACCTTTTGAATAGTAAGGGTTAAATTTATTTGGCTTTTTTAATAGTAAAAATCAAATATTTTATTTCATGAAAGGTCATATTTTTGCCTATAAATATGGCTTATTTTTACATTTGTAGACACAAAAAATATTTACAAGAATTTTATTTCTCTCCTAAAAGCTCTTGCAATTTTAATTTTTGGTGATAATTTCCAGGCATAATTTTCAGTTCGTCGGAATAGGTAATCCGGTTTTCTCGTCTTATCCTGGGAAACAGACGTCCAGAATAGGGAACAAATCTGTTTTAAGGATACTGTGTTGAACACACGATTCGAGCTATTTTCATTTTGCTTTCTTTGCAAATTTTGCCGATTCGGGATTTTTTACGATTTATATAAATTGTACTAGAAGAAATACTACTATTTTCCTACAAACTTAAAACAGATTTCTACACATTTTATAGTACAGTTTTCATGAAGCTGTTGTGCAACTATTTCAACTAAGTTGCAAATTTGGATTAGGAGTTATAATTTCAAAAATCTTGCTTACTTTCTGTTGGCGAAAGAAATTAGTTGGATAGTTTATTTTTTTTAAAAAAAATAAAAAATAAAATAAAAATACTGTGCCGACTGACCGTGAATTCATGTTTGCAATTCATATTGAGTATCTTATCAACAGTGGTATTTTGTAGGCATGAAGTCATAATTTTAGTAATTTTTCCTTGGCAAATTGTTTACAGGATTCATGATTCCAATTTATTATAATAAACTTGGCTTGATCCATTATGCAGTTCAACCTGATGAATAAAGTATCTTTCCACTTACAAATTTTTAATTTGTGATACTTCATACATGATTAATTATTTGCCAGATTCTAAACTTGCAATTAAATCAAATGTTTAGCATATTGTTTTTTGATTTGGCAATTGTAATTTCAATCTCTGCAATTGGACTAATTTTATGAACTAGTTAGACAAATCCGGACTAATAAGCGGATTAATACCCGTGCTATTCAAAGTGGAAAGAAATTGCAATTTGGACTGTTTGAACTGATTGGACTGATTGGACTAATCTTTGGACTGATTGGACTAATCTTTGGACTGTTTGGACTGATTGGACTAATCTTTGGACTAATAGATTAATACATGTGCACATTCGTAGTGCAAGAAAATTGCAAAAGGACTTATAATAAAAACTTGAACAATTTAATAAATTTGTTCTTATCGTTTTGTTCCAATTGATTGATAGAAGTGCTAAACTTCTTGTTTATTTGTTTCAGAGATGGCATCTGAATCAAACAGTGGTGGGTCTAACTCCGTTGTGCCGAATCCAGTTGTTATCCCAGTTGTGCCTCGGGTAGTGGCTAACCCTACTGTTAGTGTGCCGGTGAATCATGCTGAGAAACCGGAGAAATTCAATGGCTTAGATTTCAAACGTTGCCAGCAAAAAATGTTGTTTTACTTGACTACGTTGAACTGCAAGGTTCTTGATCAAGATCCTCCAAAGCCGAGTGAGGATGAAAGGATGATCAAGTTTGCTCATGCGATTGATGCTTGGAATCATCTTTGATTTCTTGTGTAGAAATTATGTAATGAATGGATTAGCAGATCATTTGTATAATGTTTATAGCTCTAAGCAAACTGCTAAAGAATTGTGGGAATCTCTTGACCACAAGTATAAGTCGAGGAGGACGAGGGGCTAAAAAATTTATTGTTGGCTGATTCTTAGACTTTAAAATGATTGATTCCAAGTTTGTAATAAGTCAAGTCGGGAATTTCAGGTAATTATACATGATATTCTTCTTTGAAGGAATGTTTTTAGTGAAACTTTCCAAGTGGCTGCAATAATTGAAAAATTGCCGCCATCTTGGAAAGATTTCAAGAACTATCTCAAGACAAACGAAAGGAAATGAGCGTTGAAGACACTGATTGTTAGGCTTCAAATTGAAGAAGATAACAAAGGTTACGAAAGGAAATTGTTCATTCATGTGGTCTGCTAAAGCCAATGTTGTGGAGAGGCGGTAAAGCTCCAAAGGGAAAAAGAAAAGCGGGAAAAGCGGTAAAGGGTTCAATAATTGGGGACCAAAAGGAGGCATTTCAAGAAGAAATTCGAAGGAAAATGCTTGATTGTGGAGGCAAGGGTCACAAAGCTTCGATTGCAAGAAACCAGAAAAAAAGAATCGGGAGGCTAACATGATTGATGACATTTCTAAGGAGGTGTCTGATTTGAATCTTGTTGTTGTGATTTCGGAGGTGAATTTGGTGGGTTCAAACCCAAACCAGTGGTGGATTGACACTGGCGCTACTAGGCATGTGTGCTCCAATAAGGAGATGTTTAGTACCTTTGTCATTGAGAATGGCGAGAAGTTGTATATGGGAAATTCTGCCACTTCTGACATCAAAGGTAAAGGGAATGTGGTTCTAAAAATGACGTCCGGAAAGGAGCTGACTCTCACGAATGTGTTATACGTGCCAGATGTTCGGAAAAACTTGGTGTCCGGATCGCTTTTAATTAAGCATGGTTTTCGTGTTGTATTTGAGTCTAATGTTGTAACTTTACTCAAAAATGGAATGTTTGTAGGAAAAGGGTATGTAACTGATGGGCTTTTTAAGCTCAGTGTAATGGTTGTGAAACCAAAAGGCAATAAAATGAAGAATGCTTCTGTTTACTTGCTTGAGTCTTCCAATTTGTGGCATGGTAGACTAGGACATGTTAATTATGATACTTTACGTAGATTAATTAACTTGAATTATATACCAACATTCCATATTGATTACAAGCATAAGTGTGAAACTTGTGTTGAGGCAAAGTTAACCAGGACATTATTTAAAAATATTGAAAGAAATAATGAACCACTTGATTTAATTCACACTTTGTTGTATGTGATTTAAAATCGACACAAACACGTGGTGGCAACAAGTACTTCATTACTTTTATTGATGATAACACAAAGTATTGTTATGTGTATCTTCTTAAAAGTAAAGATGAAGCTATAGAGAAATTCATTCTCTATAAAAATGAAGTTGAGAATCAACTCAACAAGAAAATTAAGGTGCTAAGAAGTGATCGTGGAGGTGAATATGAATCACCGTTTCTTTGGTCTGTGCCCAACACGGAATTATACACGAAACAACAAACCTTATTCACCTCAACAGAATGGCATTGCGAGCGGAAAAAACGTACACTTAAAGAAATGATGAATGCCATGTTATTAAGTTCGGCTTGCCTCGAACATGTGGGGAAGTCTGTCTTGTCTTGTGACTAATTACCTTTTAAATAAGGTACCCGTAAGAAATTAGACAAAAGCCCTTACGAGTTATGGCATGGAAGAATGACATCCTACAAATATTTATGAGTGTGGGGTGTCTTGCTAAAGTGATTATACCTACACCAAAGAAGGTGAAGGTAGGACCCAAGGCTGTTGATTGCATATTTATTGGATATGCACATATGATCTTTCTTATCGATTTCTTGTGCATGAATCTAAAGTTGAAGATATACACAAGAACACGATAATTGAATCGAGAAATGCCTCGTTCTTTGAAAATGTATTTCCGTGCAGATCGAGAGAAGAAGCAAGCTCTTCTAAACGGATACATGATTCAATAGAACAAGAGCAAGGAAATAAAGAAGAAGAGATAGAACTTAGACGCAGCAAACGAGCTAGGATAGAAAAATCATTTGGTCCAGATTTTCTAACCTACATGATGGAAAGTGAACCTCAAAGCTATAAAGAAGCTATCAATTCTTGATGGACCATTATGGAAAGAGGCCATAAAAAGTAAAATTGATTCCATCTTGCAAAACCATACACGAGAACTAGTGGATCTTCTGAAGGAAGTAAACCACTAGGTTATAAATGGATTTTCAAGAAGAAAATGAAGGCGGATGGAACAATTGATAAGTACAAGGCTAGACTTGTAATTAAAGGTTACAGACAAAAAGAGGGCCTTGATTACTTTGATGCGTATTCTCGATTCGAGAATAACCTCCATTAGATTGGTACTTGCAATTCTTTGCATTGCGAAATCTTGAAGTACATCAAATGGACGTAAAAACTCGCTTTTCTCAATGGAGATTTAGAAGAGGAGATTTACATGGAACAACCTGAGGGATTCTCTGCACCTGGGCAAGAGAACAAAGTTTGTAAACTGGTCAAGTCATTATATGGCTTGAAACAAGCACCGAAACAATGGCATGAAAAATTCGATAATGTCATGAAAGAACGTGGATTTAAAATAAATGAATGTGATAAATGTGTCTATGTTAAAGAGATCGAAATGACTATGTCATTTTATGTCTTTATGTAGCGACATGCTTATCATTGGAAGTAATGATAAAATAATTAAATCCACTAAAGATATGTTGAACTCGAGGTTTGACATGAAAGATATGGGTTTTATGACGTGATCCTCGGAATAAAGATTTCTAGAACTTCAAATGGACTAACACTTGATCGGTCACATTATGTGGATAAGATTCTAGAAAAATTTAGTAAGGATGACACGTCATAAGCTAGAACTCCGATAGACACAAGCAAACATCTATCGAAGAATAGAGGTGAGGCTATGTCTCAAGTTGAATACTCACGAGTCATAGGAAGTTTAATGTAGTTAATGAGTTGTACAAGACCAGACATTGCCTATGCGGTGAGTAAATTGAGCATATACACGAGTAATCCAGGGCATGACCACTGGAAAGGTATAGTGAGAATACTAAGGTATTTAAGATATACTCGTGATTTTGGGCTGCACTATACAAGATATCCCGCTGTTATTGAAGGATATAGCGATGCTAATTGGATATCTGATATTAAAGACTCTAAGTCTATAAGTGGATTTGTATTCACTTTAGGAGGTGCAACAATATCATGGAAATCTTCTGTGACATTATAGCTAGGTCTACTATGGAGTCCGAGTTTATTGCTCTAGACAAGTGTTGTGAAGTTTGAATGGCTTGAAATTTCTTAGAAGATATTCCAAAATGGCCTAAAACTTTGTGCCGACAATTTGTATACATTGTGACGGTCAATCTGCTATTGGTAGGGCCGAGTAATATGTACAATGGTAAGTCTAGACACACACGTCGTGAGACACAATACCATTAGATAACTACTCTCAACTAGTGTTATCTCTATTGACTACGTGAAGTCAAAGGATAATTTAGCGGATCCATTAACCAAAGGGTTGAATCGGGAGCTAGTTGTGAAATCATTAAGAGGAATGGGACTTAAGCCTCTAGAAAAATGAGTTGATACAATGGAAACCCAACCTAGTGATTTGGAGATCCCAAGATCAGGTTCAAAGGGACAACCTAGTTGTAAAAAGACTCTATGATCTTTCGTGGGGGAATTATCCCTTGTCCATTCCTTAACAAATGTGATGCCCGTGGAGAATAGGATAAGCAATTTGGCTTTTAATGATTCTTGTGCATCGGTAAGTCGGCGGGGGTAAGACGGGCTATGTTAAATGAGAATTACCTATGTGAGAGAGAAGTGGGGCGCTTCGAAGAGAATTATGTGAGGCTCAATTCTTAGAACCTCGAGAACCGGGCGTATGTTCGGGGCCATGAATGAACATAAACATGAGAATCGAAGTATGTTAGGAAGAATCTTGTGTGAGGTATATCATCGTTTACACAAAAGCGGAAACGAGTTCAAGGACATCGCGTCTCTCGATCACCTAGTAAGGTAAATATGCTTTCACAAGGGAAGGTTCAAAGGGTAACACCTACCTATCCTATGCAAGATTCAAGCTGTTGGAATTTATCACAAATCTTTGTATCTTAGTAATTTTCTTCATGTGGGGATTGTTGGACCAAGTTGTTGAAACAAGTTGTTGAACAAGTTGAGTCCAAGTTGAAGTAAATTACTAATTGTGGCCTTTTGAATAGTAAGGGTTAAATTTATTTGGCTTTTTCAATAGTAAAAATCAAATATTTTATTTCATGAAAGGTCATATTTTTGCCTATAAATATGGCTTATTTTTACATTTGTAGACACAAAAATATTTACAAGAATTTTATTTCTCTCCTAAAAGCTCTTGCAATTTTAATTTTGGTGATAATTTCAGGCATAATTTTGGTTCGTCGGAATAGGTAATCCGGTTTTTTCGTCTTATCTGGGAAACAGAGGCGTCGAGAATAGGGGCGAATGCTTTTTAAGGATAGTATGTTGAACACACGATTTGAGCTATTTTCATTTTGCTTTCTTTGCAAATTTTGCCGATTCGGGATTTTTTACGATTTATATAAATTGTACTAGAAGAAATACTACTATTTTCCTACATCTGATTCAATCCATATTCTAGATATGAAGACTGTGGGTATCAAAGATAAGGCAATTTCCAAAGCTTTAAACTCTGTTAGAAGACAAGAAATAGGGCCCTGTAGTGGTGCCAAAAAAAAAACCCATAGCGGCTAGCATTATGATCTCTTATAATGCCTCCAACAATTGCCACTTGATTACTATTCTTAGAACTATCAATGTTAAGTTTGAACCACTGTTCTAAAAATTCCCGTCCAGACTCGATTAGTCCCCGTCTAGGCGTTAGGCCTCCCTGTCCACCTATGTTATTTTCCCGATTCGGCCCCCCTAATCCCACTCAAGTCATGTCTAACCTCGCTCAGTCTCCTCCTATGCGCTAGGCCCCGGTCGGCCTCCCAACTAGCGCCTAACGTTTTTTAGAATGCTGTTTTGAACCATCCATTCTCAGGTTTTTGCCATAATACAGGAAGATGGTGAAGTATATTGGGTAATTTGAAGTGAACATTATACACAGCAGCAATATCTAATATGCCCTTCCAGTGAGTTTTGTGGAAAATATGACTTTTCGACAATAAGTGCACACGTGAGTCGTGACTCAACATTTCTGATGATAACATATATATGAATTAAATTGATCTGTTTCTTTTTGTATATATGAGCATACTACTTAATCAAAATATCATATATACATATTCTTATACATTAATGTCTACATATAAATATTACTTTATACATGCAACGACATTTTCTCATAAGTTATTATTTACCCAAATGTGAAATTCATTCTTTTGTTACACATATTGATGTAGGAGGAAATTACACTAAACCTCCTGTACTATTCGTGTTTTTACACTTTACAATTTAAACTATTTTTTTCATACTTACCATATGAACTATGAAAATTTTTACACTTTGTCATATATAGATAATTTTGCCTCTAAATTTATTTTTCTTAGAATAATGATGATTAGTTCATTATGGCTCCATCGGGTCTATCATGTTATCGTATATAAAATTAATATTTCCTTAATTTTATACCTTGGTTTCAACGAAATATAGCTAGGTATTCTTAGTATATTTTTTGGTTGTTCGTCACACGTACAATTTTACATTTCCTCC
The DNA here is from genome assembly GCA_016081115.2 of Rehmannia glutinosa. Classification (NCBI taxonomy): domain Eukaryota; kingdom Viridiplantae; phylum Streptophyta; class Magnoliopsida; order Lamiales; family Orobanchaceae; genus Rehmannia; species Rehmannia glutinosa. Next base: position 1,113,135 of record JABTTQ020001909.1, read on the forward strand.
TTTCAGTCAATCTTAACATGCATCACAATAGTTCGTATCAACATGACACAAAGAAAGCAAAAAATTGCAGCAAAAAAAATCTCCCCTAACTTTACACATTAATGCTAATCTTAAATACTCGTCGCTAACCAATTAAAATAGAAAAAATAAACAATATAATTTCAATTAATTAGCGATGAAAATATTCATCACTAACTAGGAATATTAAATTACATATTAGGGGTAAAAATGTCCATGTACGGCAAATTACAAAAAAATATTATATAGTTCATATGGTAAAATGTAAATATGTGAATAGAACAGGGGGTTTAATGTAATATTTCATCTTGATATATATAGTGCCACTGAATGTTAAGGTAATTGGAAGAGAGAGATTTGGATTTGGAGGAAGATTTCAAATAAGTCCATATGCCGATAAGGACTTGCGCTAGTGGCAAGGTGGATGCTCTGAGACTAAAAGGTCTCAGGTTCAATTTCCAATGATCGCTTGTGGGTTGATTTTCTACCTTTTTATATGACGTAAATCTATTGTAGTTATGATATGATTTGTAATGTATATTCTAAAAAAAATTGATTTTGGATTTGAAATCTTCAACTTCAAATACACTCATTCGAAAGAAGCCTAAAAGAATTTGCTTTATTCCCTTGTTTAAAATGTCAAATCTCATAATTTGTATCTCCCGTATATCATTTGAGGATATGGATCAAATAGGTACTCCTACTTGGGGTGGGTCCATGGGGACACATCCTAACCATAGATCAACAATTTTGGGTGGTCCAGATTTTTAGGGCTTTTTATTTTATTTTTTTGTTTCAGCAATTAAAAAGGGTAGGGTGGTAATTTGGCACTTTAGAATCAGTTACTAAGATTTCATTCCCTCTTTCACGTGATTTCACCCACTCTTCACGCATACTCTCTCCAAAGCGTTTGATTTCAAAAAAAAAATCTCATTTGCTTATGTAGTATATGGTTGTTGCTTATGACTTGCTTATGTAGTTAATGCATCTGTGATGCATGTGTAGTGTATATTCATTGCTTATGTAGTATATGCTTATCGCTTATGTAGTATGGGTTTGTTGCTTATGACTTGCTTATGTAGTTAATGTATTCATGGTGCATACATAGTGTATATTCGTTGCTTATGTAGTATAGGCTTGTTGTTTATGTAGTATGGGTTTGTTGCTATGACTTGGTTATGTAGCTAATGTATTCGTGGTGCATACGTAGTGTATATTTGTTGCTTATGTAGTATAGGATTATTGCTTATGTAGTATGGATTTGTTGCTTATGACTTGCTTGTGTAGTTAATGGTATATAAAAACACAATGACACATCTACACAAGCAACAAATTACATCTTCATAAGCAAACTTAGAACTGAAGTCAAGCTACAGCAACTATGGCAAATTGTCTGCAATTTTTTTTCACACAATAGTGCGTTGAAGAAGAATGATGAATGATTTCTCACAGTAGTGAGTTGAAGAAGAAGGAGGATGATTAAGGAAGATGAGATTTGTTCACGTTGAATTTGATGTGAAATTTGGATAGATTGTGTGATCATAATGTGAACAGAATCCCATGAATATTGGGTAATTTTGTAGGATGACTAATTTACCCCTTTCTCTAATTACCAACATTTAATCTGAATTTTTAGCTCTAAAATCATAACCATTGAAAAATCTAGATATATGGCTAGGATTGGTCCCTATAAACTTACCCTATGAGGTGGTCTTATATAACCATCTCCCTATGATTTGAAATCTCGTATCTCCCTATGCAAAGAAATTCTTTACAACAAATGTAACTGCAAGGCCTCTTATTTTTACGCTAGCCCGACTGTTTGACATTATGCTCATAATTTCATTTCTTCTGCTTTTGTTGATATTGTAACGAGAACCATCACTAGCAATAAATTTTCTTGTGTTTTTGTCGAAAAATAAAAAGTCATATTATTTGTAACCACCAAATATATAACGGAAATTAAATTTCTCGGAATCATATTCTAGCAATAAAATTCTATTTGTTAAATTTTTATATATCCAAACAAATGAAAGTAAGAATATTTTGCTGGAGTCACACACATACCATACACCCAATGGCCAAAAGCTAAGGCTAATCATACACGTGCTATTTTCTTTTAATATAACGTGACAATGACCATATATTTATATAGTTGAGTTGCACATATAGCAAAAACATAAATAAATAATAAAAAACAGATCATACAAGTCAAAAGTATCACAACAGTGAATTGCGTAGATATCCTTGCGATTTTGTAATAACATCAAAAAATCAGTTTTGATTCTTAAACATCTTTTTCCCCCTTTGAGACTTTGGCTACCAACTATAATTTTAAGGGTTTAGTGTGATTATAAAAAAAAATCTAACTAAACAATTACAGATCCCTTTGACATTTTTTGTATATTATATAAATATAAATTGCACTGATTAAGTGAGGAATTTATTACACAAATATAAACCTGAAGGAGTATATGTAATATATTTTTGTAACCTCACCTAAACTATTTGTTTTTGCAAACCACCTAAATGTTGCGGGTTTTTCACTTTGTAGCCTCGGGTTAGGCGGAATTAGAATATTCCAGGAATATTCGCACATGTAACCTAGAATATTCCTGGAATATTTTAACTCCGATTGGGCAGAGGTTGCAAAGTAAAAATCCATAAAGTTCAGGTTGTTAATAGAAAACAAAAATAATTTAGGTTACAAAGTGTGAAAATTACTAAAGATTAAGTTCCAAACAATTATTCTTTCTTTATATATATATCAAAAAAAACCCAGTCAGACCGTCTAACGGGTCTGACCTGTTAGACAGATCTAACCCGCGGATCCGGTGGTATTTCCGTAATATTAGCAGTGGTGTTTTATAGTTTTCAGGGACCACCAGTATTAACAATCCTTCTGAAAAGTATTAGCCGTCATTCTAAAATGTATTAGCAGTTCTTTTGGAATGTATATCTCCTGATTCGCTTCCACAATTTTGCCAGAACCGGATTGGATAAAATCCACAAGCTCAACCAAAGTCTGCATTTTAATCTCATTTTCCCTCGCCGTTTTCAGAGTATCAGAGGAATCAAATTGAAAGCAACAAATCTTCAGTGTTGGGAAATTTATTGCTTAGATTTTGATGAATGTCATGTCAAACTTAGACTAGAAAGTTGGCACCCCATTTTCCTTATAATTTGCATTGTAATAGATAATCATTGTAGCCGAGTCAAGTCACTATCTGCTGGATATACAAGAAGTCAATCAAGATCGAAATGAAGACTTGACATTTGTCAAACAATTTGAGTATGGCAAGGAGGAGAACTCGATGAAGGAGTATCGGTGGGATCTGTTGTGTGAAGTGTCGGTCAAGTCAACTCAAGAAGCCAAGTCTCAAGTTGAAGTGACGGATGAGTCATCCATCGACGAAGCCACTCAAGTCACCTGGGGAAGTTAGAGAACTACAGTCAAGTCAAGACAACTGAAAAGAATCCGTTGCACAAAAGTCAAGAATATTACCTAAACAAGTAATACTTCCATGTTGCCATGTCTTAAAGTGCTCATCCCGAAGCGTGTAAAAGGAATAAACCAATGGGAAGATGCACCTCGTGTCGACTCGAAAAAGTCTGAATATTCATTTAATACGAGGAAATATCAACATCAATGACTGCAACAAGACAAGCCAACAAACACAAGTGACTTTTGAAAATCAGTCTATCTCTTCAAATGACAGATTTTTTGAAAGTTCACTATAAAAGGCTGAGGAATCTCATTGAGAAAAGGTTACCTGAATCACGAACTATCAAGCAATTATTCGAACTGTAACCTGCAAAATATTCTCAAGTTATTCAAGCAATTCCTCAAGCCTAAATCTCGAAGGAAATCAATCCAACACCAAGCTGTGAAGGAAAGACAACTTCAAACTGTTGAAAATGAAACTTTTGATGAATCAAAAGGGGTCTACATTCCAAGGAGGATTGTAGAAAGGTTCAAGGTCGAACCAGTCTCAAGTTATTGGAGGGCTTCGTGATCAAATCCAAGAAGCTTGAGCAAGTGAGTCAAGTAGCAAGGCGGTGCCGCCTGTGAAGAAGGCGAGTCGGACGAGAAGCGGATGTGTGACCAAGGCATCTCGGCATCGAGTCCCAAAGGATCAAGTTAGGTTGTGTGATCAAGACTCAGTATCCTGACCGATAACCACTTTGTACTCGATCAATACTTAGTGGATTCCTCCAGGAGTTGGAGAAGAGAGGAGTAGAAGAATTACCCCATCTTCGAACCTCTATAAAAATTAATTGTGTCATTTACATTTCAGCATTTAATTTCTGCATATCATTTTATATCTCTTGATGATTTGCTATCCAAGCGATAATTAACAAAGTGCTAAAACCAAGTGTTAAAACAAACTTAAACCAAATTTAAGGGGTGTTAAGTCTTCTGCTGAAAATCTCATCACAAAGTCGGAGTTATAATTCTTGTTGAGAAGAGAGGAGTAGAAGAATTACCCCATCTTCGAACCTCTATAAAAATTAATTGTGTCATTTACATTTCAAAGATTTAATTTCGCATATCATTTTATATCACGATGATTTGCTATCCAACGGTAATTAACAAAGTCTTTAAAACCAAGTGTCAAAACAAACTTAAACCAAATTTAAGGGTGTTAAGGTTTAGACTAAAAGCAAGTGAGTTATTCTATCAACACTCAATCGAAAGTCGTCGAGTGGCTAACTCTTGGTTAACTAGCCTAGTTGTCCCTCAAGGACTTAGTTTGTGTATTTAACTCGTATTCTTTTAAAAGGACTAAGATCGAAAAGTTGGTAAGGTTTATTCAACCCCCATTCTAAACCTTACTCACACCCCCTGGGACCTACATTCGACTTAGTAGAAATAAATTCGCGCTCTAATACCAAAACATCTCGAAACATCGGCAGATTTGAATTGTGCCAAGAGGCGGCCGCGCTGCAGCAAAAGTCATTTGCTGTTGTTGAGATAAATTCAGTAGTGCTCCGCTGCGGGAAGCGTGGTTGACGACAACGACGGACACGTATATTAGAGAGAGGAGAGAATGTGACGAAAGTGGGTTTTTTTCTTTTTTTTTTTTGGAGAATCCGGGTCGGGGTTGGGCGATGGGTATGATATTTTAGATCCGTCTAACAGATCTAGATCCGTTAGACGGTCTGACAGGAGACTAGTGATAAATTTGACTTTCCAACACTAACAAACTAAATTTTAGTTGCAACTATATTGTCTAAGACCAATGTAATGCCCTAGTTATTAGTTGATATTTGATGGAGCGCCACCTTTGTCTAACTTTTTTTTTTTAGTACAAATCGAAATCCAGACTTTTGATCTGAGTTTGAGAGTTTTAAACTTTCGGCCACTATCCGATTATATGGTCTCTATTATTACTTACCGGCCATATATGTAAGAATTCATTTCCTTTGTTATACACTGCACCTTAACTTTATCGATCAATTAGTCATTTTTGTTTGAGCAAATTGTGGGAAATACTTACTTGGGATAGGACAAAGACTTTTCTTACATGTGAGATAAAAAAAACTAATAAGTTTTCTACCCACTTTTGTGGTTCTTTTACCCAAATACCCTTGATACTTGAATACAAAAGCAAAAAGTAGGTGTAATCATATTTCTCTCTCACATAAAAATATATTTTCTTTATTTTCAGATATTTAACACAAGTTTTATTTTATTTTTTTAAAATAAATCAGATTTTGCTAAAATTGTTTTGTGTAAAAACAACTTTTTGAAAATAATTTTGAGTTTTATTATTTTATAATTTTGAGATATTTTAAATAAATGGCAAAGTTTAAAAAAAGTGTATAGTTTCTTTTCAAAAAAAAAATTATATTTCATTTTTGTAATTTTTTCAATTTAAAATAACTTTGAGTCTTTTTTTGTTTTTTAAACAAATTATCATGTATTTTATATTTTAACATTTAGATTTTAAAATAAATTTGTGGATTTTTTAAACTTTTTTTATATAATGCAAATACTTTTAAATTTTATTGAAATAATTTTCAAAATTAATAGATACTTTTTCAGAATTATCAAATAAATTGTTTTATGTTGATTTTTAATCAATTTTTGGATAAATGCATTTTGGGACCAAAAGTGCATTTTTCCTCTAGGTATGTGTATCCTTGTCTTCTTCTTTGTATATGTATATGTCATAGGGGTTGACACGATACATATATATATATATATCAACCCTATATACTAAAAGAAAAAACATGATGCCACATGTCTTCATTTGAGCAATTTGGTACACGTGTCAACACCTTATTCTTCCAAATCCATGTGTCACCTTCATATTTAGCCATGTGGCACACCATGCCACCACTTTATTCTTCCAATTATAAATTGATTTACTATATCAATTTACTATCAATTTATCATCAACTTAATATATAAATTTCCTATTTCCGTATATAACTATTAAAATCCAATCAATCATTTAATCATCAAATTAAATAATCCCAAAAATCAAGGATATAAAATTAGGAAGTTATTTTTGAGTTTGCAAATTAATTATGATTTAAATTAATATTATTATGATACAAAAACCAAGGATATAATTTCAATTATTATCTCTAAATCTCTAATACTTATTATACTTTTAATTGTGATTTAAATAATTTACGGAGTTATAACATCTATATTAAATATCTTTTTTAAGCATGTCAAGAATTCATTATTTTTACCATAACTAATTTATTAGCTTTTGTGCAAAAACAAACTACGGCCAAGTATTTGAAATTAATACAAATAAACAATTTTATATAGATTTTTCCCTTTCCAGAAAACATGCAAATATTGAAATTGCACTCTTTCAACCATTTGAAACTAATACGGCTTGAAAATTCGTTGTTGTGACGAGGATTACACTTTCAAATAAAGCAAATAATGTAGTTTACAAATAAGTTTTTTAGAATTTGAAGTGAACGATTGTATGAAATTCTTCTAAATTTTGATTTTTTTTAGTATTTTTAATTATTATTTTGGATCTCTTATAACTATCAGAGTTTGTGACACAAATTTTATTTTTTGACAAATCCGTGTAACACACGGGTATTGTTCTAGTATATATATATATATATATATATGTCATAGGACTTGGCACAATATGACACGATATGAACACGATTTGGGCACGATACATAGAGGTGAGTGTATTTGGGGAGAGTGTACACGACTTTCAAGGAAAATAATAATTAAATCAGTTTCCAAATTCAAAATCCTCAAATTAAAGGAGGAGCATTTTGGTCAAATTGGGTAAAAAAATTATTTTTTAATTAAATTGGTGGGTAGAAAAGAATATATATAGTGGGTAGTTAATAAATTTCCCCGTTTTGTTTTATCCCCTTACTTAAATTTCAAATTCTTTGTAATAATTAGTATCCAAATAGTATCCAAATATTATAATCGAAATCAAATTCTCAGCAAACAGATTCTCCATGATAAATTCTGTTTTTTCTTACCAAAAATACTAATATGCCTTAAAACACCAATGAAATCCAAAACAATAAACGCATTTACTCTTATGCCATATTACTTTCTCTTGATACAACACTTACCATGTATTTATATTATTGGATTACGCTTGTAAAGAAAAAATATAATTGCAAATTATTACAAAATCAAATCACATTAATCAAAATGTCACACAACTCACAACAATGAATTAGATACATATTCCCAGCTAAAAACAATATTTGGTACAAAAAATTTATTGAGTTTTAATTTTCTTAAATTGCTACAACTCTATATAATCCCATACAAGGTCCATGAATTAGAATTACTTCAACATACATCACCAAATCAAGTAAATTAAAATCTGTAGCCATGTCTAGGACAGCAACGTTACTATTTGTTGTCCTAACGGGATTTGCATTTTGGAGCTACATCTCCGATGTCTCATCGACTATCAAAAGCTACGATCCGAATAGTCCTTTGTTCTCCGGTGGTACTGTCGTCCGTCCACGCAAACGGCACGGTAGTCGGTGGTTTGAAGGAGGAAGGTTCGTCGGAGAATTACCATAGGAAATTACAAAGATGTATCTGTGATTGTGATTGCCAATGTTCCCCCAGAAACTGCTTGTTTTGCTGCATGGCCAAGGGCAAAAATGGGATTGTGTGATATATATACATGAAAGTGCCCATCTCTGATTTGTATGTTGTTTATAATTGATGCTTGCTTGTGGAATAATGAAAGCCTTATAATAAGGTTGATTAAAGGCACTAGCCAATTTCTTGACTTGAATCTGAACCCAGTATATATATTTGCTATAGCTTTTGATGAATTATGGTTGGGTCTGGATTTTCTATTCTCTGATGCTACCAAGAACTAACCAATTTTTTAAATAGCTGATGTGGTACGTTTTTTGGTACCGGGACATGATTTTTGGTATCGAGAAACTTGTATCATACACAACACGGTCCGTCGCATTTTTGTGTACAATGAAAATGTGATGATGAAAATTGATTTAGTGTAAAAATAATAACATAATGATTGATGATTTGATGGTATTTTTTTTTTTTTTTTTTTTTTTTGGGGGAATGAGTCAATGTAATTGATTTAGGAAAGTAAATCGGATGTCACGACCAGGGACCCACAAAGCGAGTTGAAGTGTGTTCCACGTAGCGACCGAAGTGAGGATCCCAAAAAGCTAGGTGAGGTACTTTGTTCGAGGGGGTGCACGAAGAAGCAGACGCACGTTAGGCTAGCCGGGATGGCTCCGGCTAAGGCCCTCCGATGCCTAAGTCGAATCGGGTAGTTGAGGTACTTAGGAAGCTAAAAAGAGCGAGGTAATTTAGAATAATGACAAGTTACCTTTTACCTTGATTTCCGTGCCGTATTTATAATCTGTTCACCGGGTGAGGCGGATCACCGTACACGTGGCGCCCGATCGACGGCGTGTGGTTCGCGGCGGCGACCCGACCCGGATTCGGTCGGTCGGGACCCATATAAAAAGCCGCGGATCCCGAGGGTACTTTGGTAATTTCGCGAGGCGAGGTCAAGATGGTCAACTCGACTGGCGGTATGGTGGTAATTTCCACATCATTTTCTTTGCATCGAGTTCCTTCTCGGTGTGGCCTTGGAAAGATAGGTTCGTATTCATTCGAGCCCCTATTGAAAATCCTTCAGGAGCTACCTTCGGATTGGAAGGCGGGCCGCCCGCCGAGGCCCGCCTCCTGTTTCTTGGGGTACCAACTTCATCTCTATGCTTACCCAACATTGGTATTTAATATCAAATTCCCCAGACCAGGACTTGAGCCTTCACGCCGTTTTACTTTGATATTTAATATCAAATTCCCCCAATTCAACGGACCATTTTACTAGGCGACGACAACTCCGGTTTTTCTAACACTTGTCTCGGTGGTTGATTTGTGAGGACAATAATCGATGAGATTGGAAGTAAGGTCGCAACTTCCTATTCTTACTACCAAAGGCTAGAGCCGCCTTTTTCGTCTCTCTAGGTACCTCTCTTGACTCCCTGTAATAACTTGCTCACGTAGTAAGGCGGGCGATGAACTCCCTCTTCGTCCCGCACCAACACCGAACTCACGGCTCAAACGAAACGCTAGGTATAAAAATAGAGCCTCTCCTTTTTTAGCTTGGACGGTAAAGGTGGAGACATAAGGTATCCTTTCAAATCTCGAACGCCTTCTCACATTCCTCCGTCCATTGAAAATTTTTCATGTTCCTCAATGTGTTGAAAAAGGAAGGTTGCGATCGGTGACCTCGAAATGAACCTGTTTAACGAGGCAATTTTCCTGAGTCAATTTCTTTGTACTTCATTGACCGTTCTAGGTGAACTCATTTCCATTATAGCTTTTATCTTCTCCGGGTTCGCTTCGATCCCCCTCTCATGCACCATGAAACCCAAAAATTTTCCACCTCGCACTCCGAAGGTGCACTTGCAGATTCAACTTCATACCATAGGCTCGCATTATTTTGAAAGCCTCCCTCAAATGCTCAAGGTGATCCTCTTCCATCACACTTTTTACCAACATATCATCCACATATACTTCCATTGATTTGCCAATTTTTTCTCTAAACATGAGGTTGACTAACCTCGATAAGTAACTCCGCGTTCTTTAGCCCAAACGGCATTACCATGTAACAATAAACTCCATTCTCCGTCACGAACGAGGTCTTATCCCTATCCTCCTCCGCCATAAAAATTTGGTGATATCCTTGGTAAGCATCCATCATGCTAAGCAAGGCACATCTGTGGAGTCCACCAACAGTCAATGCGAGGTAAGGGGTAAGGATCCTGGGGCATGCCTTATTCGGATCCGTGAAGTCGGTGCACATCCTCCATTTGTTGTTAGCTTTGGGCACTACAACTACATTTGATAGCCACTCGGTGTCGAATTTCCACAACATATCCCTGCTTCCAATAACTTGTTCACCTCGTTTTCTATAATTTTGTTTCTTTCGCTTCAAAGCTTCGCTTTTACGCTTCGCTTGGCCGCTAACGGATCCACATTGGTCGGTGAACCATCACCCAGGGTCTATGCCTTGGAAATCGACGGTTTCCAAGCAAAAATGTCCACATTCTCCCTAAGAAATTGAATCATCAACACTTCTAGCTTCGAGTCCATTTGCGACCTATCTTAGTGAACTTATCCGGTCGCTGGCTCGAGCTCAATCACTTTGTATTGCTCCGTTGGCTCAACCCATATACTCCGTCATTGTCCTAGCTTTTTTAACCTTCTCCTTTTTTTTTACTTAGCTGTACCCTCCTCTTCGCGTGTTATTTGCTTTATAGTCCTCACTTCTCTCCCTTCCTTCTTCTTTTTTTAGGGAAACGTTATAGCATTCTCTAGCCGTCTTACGGTCGCCTCGTCTTCGCCTATCCCTCCCGATGTAGGGAACTTCATCTTCAAATGATAAGTGGACACCACATGACTTGAAACCGATTCGATCAAGGGTCGCCCCATAATCACATTATAAGCAAATGGGCGTCTACTACCAGTACTTGATCATGATTGTCTTTCGGCACGGCGCTTCGCCTAGCGAGGTGGGGAGATCAATGGTTCCTAGGGGAACCACTTCGCTTCCTCCAAACCCCATCGGAGTGTCAACCGGACGTAAAGCGATTACATCTAGTTCCATCTTCCTCAACACATGCATAAATAATATATCCGCCGAGCTCCCATTGTCCACCAAAACTTTTTGTACAAATGAAATTGGCGATATCCATCGTGATAACCATCGGGTCGTTTTGGCCTGCCTCGACCCCCACGAGGTCACGACCATCGAATGTAATAGGGCTAGAGTTTTGGACGCTCATGACCTTTAGTTTCCTCTTAGAATCATGACTGAGGTTACGCGCATGTTTCCTTCTTGCACTCTGAGAATCACCTCCACTAGGACCTCCTGCTATCATATGTATAACCCCCCTACGAGGTAGGTTATCTTCTTCGTGATTTTGCCACAGGCCAGAGCGTTCCTCGGGCGTTCTTGCCTATGTCCGGCCTCATGGCGACCTCTCGACCGGCTTCGCGATTTGCGAGCCGGTGATCTTCGCCTAGGGTCCCGGTTGGGTCCTCCCCCTCGTTCTTCTTTCAAAACAAAATTTTGTAAGTAACCTTGCTGAATGAGCCTTTCAATCTCATCTCGCAATTGAATGCAGTCCTCGGTATCGTGGCCATGGTCCTTGTGGAAGCGACAATATTTATCCATATTTCTTCGACCGAGGTAAATCTTCATCTTTTTGGCCACCTTAGCATGTCGGTTCGCTCAATGGCCATTAGAGCGTGACTTCGGGTGCGTTGATAGAGTATATCTATTGTGCCTCATTTGTCTGGGGCGATCTTGATCCGGACCTCGGATGCAGGCCTCTCTCGACCCTAAACCGAAGCCTCTCTCTAAGATCCCTCCCCTCGCGTGGAGCTTGAGCAACTTGGGACCACTCCTAGTCTTTAAGGGCATTCATCTCCTCCTCTTGTATGTATTTACGGGTCACTTCCATTAGTGCTCCTTATCGACAGCGGTTCGCGAGCGAGGCCGATGCTAATGGTCCTTTTGCAATCAAGGATAAGGATATTAATCATCATGTCGATTCGCATATCTTGTACCTCCAACGCTTCATCATTGAACCGATTTATGAATTCCATGAGCGACTCTTTCACCCCTGTCTTATAGTGAACAAATGCGAGGCCGATGTTTATAATTGATGCTTGCTTGTGGAATAATGAAAGCCTTATAATAAGGTTGATTAAAGGCACTAGCCAATTTCTTGACTTGAATCGAACCCAGTATATATATATTTGCTATAGCTTTTGATGAATTATGGTTGGGTCCGGATTTTCTATTCTCGATGCTACCAAGAACTAACCAATTTTTTTAAATAGGCGATGTGGTACGTTTTTTGGCACGGGACATGATTCTTGGTATCGAGAAACTTGTATCATACACAACACGGTCCGTCGCATTTTTGTGTACAATGAAAATGTGATGATGAAAATTGATTTAGTGTAAAAATAATAACATAATGATTGATGATTTGATGGTATTTTTTTTTTTTTTTTTTTGGGGGGGAATGAGTCAATGTAATTGATTTAGGAAAGTAAATCGGATGTACCCGACCTAGGGACCCACAAAGCGAGTTGAAGTGTGTTCCACGTAGCGACCAGTGAGGATCCCAAAAAGCTAGGTGAGGTACTTTGTTCGAGGGTACTGAAGCAGAGAACGCACGTTAAATTTGCAAGGGATGGCTCCACTAAGGCCCCACGATGCCTAAGTCGAGAATCGGGTAGTTGAGGTACTTAGGAAGCTAAAGAGCGAGGTAATTTAGAATAATGACAAGTTACCTTTTACCTTGATTTCCGTGCCGTATTTATAGATCGTTCACCGGGTGAGGCGGATCACCGTACACGTGGCGCCCGATCGACGGCGTGTGGTTTGGGCGACCCGACCCCGGGATTCGGGTCGGGTCGGGACCCATATAAAAAAGCCGCGGATCCCGAGGGTACTTTGGTAATTTCGCGAGGCGAGGTCAAGATGGTCAACTCGACTAAAGGCGGCTATGGTGGTAATTTCCACATCATTTCTTGCATCGAGTTCCTTCCGGTGTGGCCTTGGAAAGATAGGTTCGTATTCATTCGAGCCCCTATTGAAAATCCTTGGGAGCTACCTTCGGATTGGAAGGCTGGGCCGCCTCGCCTTCGAGGCCCCGCCTCCTGTTTCTTGGGGTACCAACTTCATCTCTATGCAAGGTATTTTTTTGTGTACAATGAAAATGTGATGATGAAAATTGATTTAGTGTAAAAATAATAACATAATGATTGATGATTTGATGGTATTTTTTTTTTTTTTTTGGGGGGGAATGAGTCAATGTAATGAAGGAGAATAAGTGAAAATGAACGAATATCGTATTTTCTGATATTTTAATAAACAATCGCATGTTGTGATAAATAAATAAAAAATCTGGTAGAACGAAAATGAAAACATTATTTTATCCAATCGCGCCCTAACCTTTTGTCGCCTGCCATGTGATTGCTATCCACAATCCATAGTTCAATTTTCGATCATTATTGGGTCGAATATGACTCACGAAAAAAAATTAATAATAATTGTATCATTGGACTACCTAAAGAATTTGAATTTGCTAGTTAATCAATTAAACGACGTAGGGGAGGGGACACTTTCGTTTTTTTTTTTTTTTTTTGGATTTGAATCAAGGGCAAAGATGGTAATTTGAAGATTTTGCTCTGGCATTATAGCCTGTCTAATAACTCTATAGAAACCTGTCCAACTGCAAGTCTGCAAGAAAGAACTTCAAGAAAACCAAAACAACTCAAAACTTGCAACGGGAAAAAATAGGTAAAAGTTGTTTTAAACATCGAAACAACAAAGAAATAAATTTAAACAATATTTAAAAATAATTAAAAAAATATGCATGTTGTAAAAAAGAAAAAAAAATAAATACAAATGTGATAAGAACATATTTGGTGATATTTTTTCCGGAAAGTTGGACAAGTGTGGCAATTACTCTTTTTTTTTTATAAACAGGCTGAGATTTCTTTTTTCAAATGGATATAAGGTGTTTTGGGTTGGACCTAATATTTGAATTAACGAGCCCAAGTCCAACTTTGATGGATTCACATAATCCTCCAATCCCATTACGAAAATTTAACATTTGAAGAATTATATTATGATTACTTTTTTTTTTTTTGAAGAAATATAATATTATTACTTAATTTAACATTTTTCTTTTTAAATCTGGAGTCGTTTGTCAACGTTATTGTAATCAAATATTAATGTCCATCTTCCTTAGTTCTGAAGATTAAGCAGAGCAAGATACGTCATGGAAAGCAAAAACCCCACATAAAAATAGTTCAATAATCTAATAAAAAAGGATTAAAAAAGGGTTATCAATCAGTATTTAATCAAGGTTTTTCCCTCTTTTCGGAGCAGTCCTCCTTGTCTTCTCTGATTCTACTCGTATGTATTCTCAATTTTCCTTTTCCTTTTGATGATCTTGATTTTGTCGTTTCTATGTATTTTTGTGGATATAGGGTTTTTTTATTTGGAAATTGATCGCAATTTTCTTACATTTGAACCAGGTCATCGCCGTGTCGGTGAAAATCTTGAAATTCCGTTCTTGATGAGTTCCCGTACATTGAGAAGGCGGCTCCACCATAAAGATGTTGATGGAGGAAGATATGATCGTTACGAGACCTCGCAATTCGATTCGTTAAACGAGCCATTGCTTGGAAATAGTGATTATGATTATAACAAACACTCTGAGGTAATTAATTTGTTTTTTTTTTCTTTTTGCAATATCTTGAATTGATTTTATTTGAATTTCTATATATGCATTTTTTTTTAATTGAAAGGGGCAAGCTCTCGCGGATATTTTGGATGATGAACGGAGTAAAGAGCGCCTGCATTGGACTCTACTCTTTTCTAATGTAATCGCGCAGTGGGCGCAGTGGTTAGGTCTGCATTTACTGCAATTTGATTCTTAATTTTCTTTTGCAAAAAAGTAGAACATGACTCTTTTTTTTCTTTTCTTTAGTAAATTGCTTAAGTTTGTTATCTTTCTATTCCATGATAGATTTTCGATGTAAGCAGGAGTATATAAGATTGAAAGGGTCAATAAGTTTTAGGTTCGATCTGACAGTGCAGAGGGTTAGTGACTTTTGTCTTGAGGTCGAGATCCAGCAGCAAAGTCTTTGGCATTAGATTGTAATAGGTGTTTAAATAACTGAGTTTCAATATTGGTCTTCAAGCTCTTCAATTTAGGAGGTGATGTGAGTGTGGAACTTGGAGATATAACGCTGATCGGTTGAATTAGTCTTGATAACATAAATCCACATAGTGTTGAAGATAAAAAAAATTAGGAGCATTAAATTTTGACAGAGATATAGTGTGCATAGTATATGTATTGATTGGAAATATTTGTGTTGTTGGTTTGGTTCGTGATAGCTCCTTATACTTCTTATTTCTTATTATCAATATAAACAAGTTAATCAATCGATTTATCTTTTCCTTTTCCCAGCAAATATTGTCCTTGGATCTGGGTCACTTTTTGGACGAATTTTGCCATTTATCCCCGGCGCTCAAAATGGTGCAAACAGCAACCTTCGCCCTGTTTTACTTAGTCCCTTGCAGGTATCCTCGAGCAACTCCATTTACCATTTCCAAGAAGTTAGTTGTGTTAAGTAATTGTGTAATTTAGTGTTTTTTCCTTCCAAGTGATCTATATTTGCTTGACATGAAGATTATTAAGAAAACAGTTAATAAAATCTTATGGGACTCAACCATTTTGATTATATCATAATTATCATTGTGATTGTGAAATGAAAAATGCTGCCATCAACTAAAAGACCTGCAATCAATGATGCTGCTTTGTGAGAATGATGTTGCTTTCACCGCATTCACGGGGTGAGTGGAATAAGTTAAATACTATGCTTGTGAGCCTGGAAAAGAGTATTCTGATTAGAATGGTGCAGGGATAACTTACTATGCTGAAGTACTTGTCAGTTTCGAACGGAGTATTAAGGAACTATGTTATTTATATATATATATATATATATATATATGTATATGTGCTGCTGTCTGAATTATGAACCTGCCTAATGGTGAAGTTAAATGTTATTTGCTCGTTTTCTTTACTACATATTCTTTCTGCTTTCCTATAATTCTTCCATAGCTTGGGCATACACCACCATCTTTCTTTGATTCTTGAGTTGGTTTGACAATAGGAAGCGAGGCTAAAATATCTAAAGCAGAGGCTGTCAGTTCCTTTTGATGGCAGTTTTCAGAGCATCAAGTATGTATTCGCCACCTTTTTGCCCTAAAATAACTTTCTGGGGGATATTTTGAACTTGTACCATTTTTTTGGGTGCAAGGATGTTAGATTTCCTATGTTAATTACAACAAGCAGGTGATTCCATAGCATGAATTATGATAAAGTTGACAATATTATTTGAAACATGGGTTCATACTTCATAGCCTCATACTTACTGTGTTTTAATCGTCTTTATTTATGCATCAATGGTTGATATTCTGTTGGCAGGATGCACTTAGACAACTTTGGAGGTTATCTTATCCTGATAGACAACTCCCAGCTCTAAAATCTGAGGTTTGGAAAGAGATGGGTTGGCAGGGATCTGATCCTTCAACAGATTTCAGGTTTGTGGTGATAAGTGATTAGTTCATCAAGATATAAGTATATGAATTAGTATTCATTTGGAAATTTTGAACCATATGTTTAGGGGTGGAGGATTCATATCGTTGGAGAACCTAATCTTCTTTGCCAAGACATATCCGGTTTGTATTTCTTTTCTGTTTTTTCCCCTGCATTTACGTGACTTTTCACGAGGTTTTTCCTTAAATTGTTTCCCTGAAATGAATACTATCGCCAGATTTCAGGAGAACATGTTGTGATTATGAAGAATATATATCTAGAAGGTTGGAATTCATGGGAAAAACTTGCCTATTTTTCATCTCTGTGCTCGTGATAGTTCCACAAAAGTGAGAAAAACATAGAGTCGTATTGGGGGAAGCAATTTAAAGTGGAATACCTAGTAAGTAACTATAGAAGGCGGAGCTTATCTTTCCTTGAGGAGGGGTTGTATGTTTTTGACATGTGCCGTGCAGTTCTTATGATGGAAAAATATTTCATAGACCCTAGCATTTGTTGGCAAGAGTGGAGAGTAGGCAGTTGAATGAGACCATTCGCAATGATGTTCTCTCATAAAAATTCTTGTGGACAAATAGGAGTAGTTTGAATAGTGCTTTGTCGATTTTTCCTATGTTTGGTGTACTTTCACCTATACTAATAGACTAATAATACACCTTTTCGGTTTACATTTTTTAGTAATTGCAGCTGGTTGGTAGTGCAGTAATTAGTGTTAAGGAGCTGTTTGCTGAATGACTGGCTTGTTTGTAGATATTTAATGATCATTTTAATCGTTATACGATATTGTCTCAGCGCACTCTTGCTTATTTTTCACTCATTTCCTTGTGGTTTAGCTTTCGCTCATATTGTTTGCTAGCTTTTGTGAACTTTTTTTAAGAAGCAAAAATAATTTGAATATGTAACATTTTGTTTAAGTATTTTTACATGCATTCCCCTGATTTTGATATAAGTATGTCTTCACCCTTTTCATTTTTTTATTGCTCTTCGACCTGATAGGAAGCATTTCAAAACTTGTTGCACAAGAGAGATGGAGACAGGTCTGAATGGGAGTATCCATTTGCTGTGGCTGGCATCAATATTTCCTTTATGCTGGTGCAAATGTTAGACCTTCAATCAGGTGCGGAAGGGTTTGTCATATTATTTCGTAATTCCTTGGATTTTTTAGTTGAATTACCTCTATCATCATATCTCCATTTTATTAGTTTGCTAGATGTCAACATATGCTACTAATTGAACAAAACTGTATGATTTCTGTTCACAATCTCTTCCCTAAGCATAGCATTCCTCTGTTTGGTCATCTAAAGATTATTTCTTACAATATTTTTAGTTGATCATAGCAAAAACTGATTGCTCGAATGAATGATCATGAAATTTTTCTCCCCAGGTGTGTGTTACAGTGTTAGTATCTGAATTTTTATTTACTCCCCGTCAAAAGTGATGTCTAATGTGAATAACACTAGTGATTAGATTAGCCTTTATCACTTTAATATGTTTTTTTAACCCCTTGATTGTACAATATAGATGAATTTTCTTGTTTTTTGCATAGTTCGTCAATTTTTTTTTTTTTGTTTAAGGTATCTTAAAGCGAACCGTATTTGTAATTACCATAGCACATTTGAAATGCATTCTCATATGACAGTTGACTGTATCATATTAATCCTGTTAGTCCACCATCTCTTTATTGAAGTTGCCTGTCCTGAAGCAGGTTTTAGCATAATTCACATATGGTGCATCAAATTAATTACCTTGGGTCATTTTTGTAGTGAAACACCTGTAATGGGGTTTGGGCGGAAGGTACTGTGATGAGCATTGGACTTAAATTTCACAAGCCAATAGGATTTTTTGTATTTGTTTTATTTATTTATTTCTTCTCTTTTGTGTTTGGCCTGTTTTCCTTTGAATGAGGGAGTTGGGAAAAATCCTATGCTCGGGATGGTAGAGCAAGAACCTTAGTGTAAGAACTTACAGATGCATGTGAACACACAGTGGCAAGTGGACACTGATTCGTGGTTATTTTAAGAAACATTCGCCTATTGCATTTTATGCTTGGCTTTCGTGTTTATTTTGACGAAGGAGTTTCCATATGATTTGGAATATATTTCCATTGGAAGCGCTTTTGAGTAATCATGTGGCTATGTCAAAGTTGCCTTCAATAACTTGTACTGTTTAAGGGATTAGGGAAATATATTAGGGATCATTACAATAAATACCCCTGAGGTTTAGCCTAATTAGAAAAACTTCAGTTATCTTTCAAAATTACAAATACTCCCATAAAATGTTGCATATACCCAATACTCCCTTAAAGTGTTGCATATACCCCCTTGACGTCTGTTTTTACCTAACAAATATCTGCTTGACATTTGTATTTACTTAACAAGTACCCTCACGAAGGTGCAAATGGTAAATGTTTAAGGGGGCTGTAATTTTGAAGATAACTGTTTTTTTTTTGTCATTAACCCAATATATAATCGATTGATCCGATTGCATTGTCCGTTCAGCATTGTGTTCTTCGAAACACCAACTAGACTTCATACTGTAATTCTGCAAATAGAGCATTGAATTGTCAAATCACTTGTTCAAAACGTTATTTTTTCAAAATATGAAATATTTTTGCAGGGAATCCTAACACTTTGGCTGGACACCGCTTTCTGGAATTACTCAGCCAAGACGAGATGGCCTTTGACAACCTTTTCTGTGTCGCTTTCAAAATGTTGGACGCCCAGTGGCTCGCAAAGCGTGCTTCGTATATGGAATTTAACGTAAGAACATATATCCCTCTTGCATCAAAGTTTATCGACTATCATATATTGGAAATCAATGCAATTTGCCTTTCATCTCGCTTTTATTGAAATATTTTCTAATTTTTTTCGACTTAGGATGTTCTCAAATCTACAAGATCACAACTAGAGCGCGAGATGGCACTGGAAGATGTGTCGAGTGTGCGAGATTTGCCAGCTTTTAACTTACTGAAAAGCTAATACAGATAAGCTTATATTTTTCTGTGAGTTCTGTACATACCTTACTTTCTCTGAGGTATATTTAAATTACCAATCCAAGAAACTACTCTTCATACCAATATTTGTAAACATTGTATACTGTTGAAATGTTATCCCCTTTTATTCTGGTGGATCAGTCCTGTCCAAGGAATAAATTCTCATTATCTTTTAAAGGTTTTAGCTCAGGACTTCATTGCTCAAACTTTCAGAGCTAGAAGCATAAAACTATTATGTGTTTCTAGGGGTGGAAACGAGTCGAGTCAAGCCGAGCCGTATAGTACTGTTCAAGCTTGTTTGAATTCTAATCGAGCTTCAAGAATTGTGTTTGAGCTTGATTTGATTATTAGTCGAATCGAGTTCGAATGAGCTTTAGTCGAGTCGAACACTAATCGAGCTCGAGTAGCTTGATATTTTTACACATTTTATTTTTTACTAATCGAAAGTCGAGCTCGAGCCAAGCTTTACATCTTATCGAACGGAATAATGTGTTGAAGCTTAGTTCGCTTTGCTAATGAACCGAGCTCAAACGAGCTTTTAATGATCAATCGAGGATCGAGTAGCTTGGCTCTTTTTTCAGCCTTAGGTGTTCCGGCATAAAATTAGGGTTAAATTACAAAAATTACCCTTGAGGTTTAGTCTAATTACAAATTAATCCAGTATATTTCAAAATTACAAATACTCCCTTGAGGCCTTACAATATACCCTTGAAGTTTGTTTTCGTTTCACAAATACCCCTTAGTAGGTATAGTTGGTAAAGTAGAAACAAATGTCCAGGGGATATTTGTAATTCTAAAAGGTTGGTGGCTATTTTGCAATTAAATTAGATCTCCATAGTAATTTTTGTTGAGCTAAGTTGATCACATAAGCTGCTTATCCACTTCGTCTTCTTTTTATGAACTCAAGCATGATCAGAGCTCTGCTTATTTTCTTCCCCAGATTTCAAGTACCACCTTTTGAGACGTGCTGAAGTTATGGAAACCTGCAAAATTATAAATTTAAGATGAATTGATAGTTTTGATTAAATTTTTTTTATGTGTCAATAGGGCACTATTTACCTCTTGATCCCAGTTTGTTTTCCATGTCATAAAGCTAAGTGCAAGTGTTTGAGTGATAACTCCACTGATCATTCCAATCCATATCCCCTGCAAAATCGATTCTGAGTCTCAGAAATACACAGCTTTATCACTGATTTATTACTGGGGTAAATTACAATTACTACCCTTCGAGTTTAGCCTAATTACAAAAAAGTCTAGTTATCTACAAAAACTCAATGTATTGTGCAAACAGCCCCTTAGGTTTGTGATTCCTTAACAATACCCTCCAAAAAAAAAACTTTCAATTTGTGAAATATAAACTAATATTAAGGGGTATTTGTAATTTTAAAAGATAGTTCGGTTTTTTCTTTTTGGTAATTAGACCAAATCTCAATAGTATGTTTTATAATTTACTCTTAGGGATAATTACAAAAACTACTCCTGGCGTTTAGCCTAATTACAAAAGTCTCCAGTTATCTTTCAAAAATACAATTACCCCCTAAAGTATTACACGCATCCTCTCAAAGTTTGTAGTAACCTAACAAATTCCCCCCATCTTGTGGCTGTAGTTTGTAAGAGAAACAAATGTCAAGTGGGTAATTGTGATTTTGAAATATTATTGAGTTTTTCTATAATAGGCTAAACGAGAGGGGTAGTTTCTGTAAATTTTCCAAACTCTTATTTAGTCATAAAAAATATACAGGTGGCGACATTTAGTGTCAATACAATAGAGGATGCAACACGATTTTATCCGTAAATTTTTTAGGGCATCATTTCCTAAGAAAGTTATGATTTCTCTTTCTTTTACAGCGGTGAAAATTTAAGTGCATAGCTAAAGGATGTTAGTGTTGCTGAGGTTGGCAGACTTCCTAACCATTAGAATTTTACCAAATAATTATGGACAAGTTTATATGTTACCTTCACTTGGAGATGAATCACATATCCAAGAACAGCTCCAATGGGTAATCCAATGGCATAGAAACAAACAAAGTTAATAATTGCAACTTTTGTTTGCAAACCTGCTCCTACTGCCACACCTGATTATAGCAAACAATAAATCCATGAGAAAACACACTTTAAATGAACTTGAACAAATAGAGAAAGATAAAACAAATAGGGCAACATTTGCTCTAAAAGGTTAATAGATAAACCTGAGAGAACTGGATAAATGCCACTGAGCAACACAGAGAAAGCAAGTAGAACAGAGAGATCAGACACACTCTGTGCAACTTCCTCTTCCTCTGTGAACAAGTATCCGAGTTTATTACCATACACCAAACAAAGAATCCAAAACAACACCGCTATTAGCACTGATGTGCTGATCAGAACTTTTATCGAAAATTTTGTAGCTTTCGCATCCCCTCGGCCTAGCTCGTTCGCCACTCTTACTCTGCTCAGAGAAAAACAAAAAACGTCAACTAAATTTATCTTCGGGATAATTGCAAAATTACCCCAAGGTTTGAGCTAATTACAGAAAAACCCAAAATTACAAATATCATTTGAGGTTTGATTTTGTATTACACTTTGCCCTCTTGATAAGCAAACATATTTCAAACTTATAGTTGCTCTCTTACATTTAAGACAGAATCAACGATCAACGAGATTTTTGTAAATTGAGACTTCTCTGTTTTTTTTTCTTATAACTACCCCAACCTCAGGGGTAGTTTTGTAATTAAATAAGAAGGAAAAATTTCAGTGATTTTGAATGAGCAAATACATACATTGAAGCACCCATTATGCCGAGGCTGATCATGAATTCCCAAGCACAGATGTTGAGGCTGAAAATTTTAACATTAATCAGAAGAGATCTTTATAATGGTAAATTATAAAAACTACCCCTAAAGTTAGCCTAATTGCAAAAACACTCAGATGTCTTTCAAAATTACAAATACTCCCTTGACATATGTTTCTATTTTACGCATTGCAAGTATTGAGAGAGGTAACTGTAAAACATATACGAAACTCTAGTTGTAATACCTCAATGGATATTCGCAATTTTGAAAGATAACTCGATTTTTTTGTAATTAGGCTAAATTTAGGGGTAGATTTTGGAATTATTTATCCCTTGTATTGATTCAGGGAAATGCAATTCAAAACCATGTATTGAAAAGGCTTACCATATGGAGAATGCTGATATTGCAACCTCTGCATTTTTCATGTAACCTGCCAGTAAGACCAGAATGGCATAGTACCATAACTCCAAGCTGTAAAACAATAAAAGAAATGGCAGATAGTGAAAAGGATAACAAATTTTTACATGTTTTTTTTTTTTTTACATATACAGTTAAAAACTATTCTGGGCTGATCCCATTCTCTTGTATAGTACTGCAAAATTATTTTGGGAGAATTTCAAATACTATCCATAAGTTGCAATTCGTAAAATTGAAATAAATGTGTAATTTTAAAAGATAACTGAGTTTTTTTCCTAATTAGGCTAAAGTTCTTTTAAAGTGGATGTTTGTGAAATAAACACAATCTCATGTGGAACTTGTAATTAGAATTGTCAAAATCAGCCTAGCCTAATGAAAAATGCAGGGTCTGGCTGCAATTTCATAAACTCGAAAAGGATCGGGTCTATTTGGCCCGAAAGGCCGGGCCGGTCTTCCCGATGCATACATTTTCAAATCATAGTTCGGGTCGGGCTCCAAAAATGGTGGCCGGTGGAATTGTCGTGCCGACTCACCTCAACTTTTTCTTTGGCCTGGTGGGCCACCACTGCCGACTCATTTTGATAGCTATACAAAGGTGTCAAAATTGGGCCGAGTCCGTAAATTTGTCGGGTTGGACCAGACCTATTTGGCATGAAAAGTTGGATCGGCCCGATCAGACCGACTTTTTATGTTTATTTTTACAGGTTGAACTGGGTTTGGGCCTAAAAATAGTGATCCAATGAAATTTCGGCCCGGCCCAATTTCTCTTTGACCGGTGGGCTAGAACCTGGACCGCCCCACTTGATAGTCTCTACTTGTAATTTCAAGAGAATTTTTTTTTTTTAATTAGGCTAAATCTCGGGGTAGTTTTGTAATTTACCAAAACATTCTTACACAATGTAGATAGTAAGGGAGTTTACCAGACCATAACACCAGAGGATATTGAAAGCTTCACAACAGGCAAAATGTCCTCAATGCAGCAAAAGTGAACCCCTTCCAAGAATCAGGACACCAACCTCCAAAAATATACACAAACTCACCAAACACCAAAAACCAAGAAGACATACAAAGTGCACACATTGCTCCATTTACCCCAAAATCCAAAACACTAACAAAAAACCAAGACAAGGGAATGTGGACGACGAATTGCATGAGCGATAGCCACGCGATCACCGTGTTTTTCTGCTGCGCTTGCAGATACATTTGGATCGTTAAGGCGAAAACGAGACTATAGATAAAGGGAATGAACCACAACGAAATGTATCCCGCGGAATTTGCTATGGCTTCCTCCTCACCGAGCAGCTTAAAGATTGGTGTCGCGAAGATAAAACGGGAAGTAAGATGGTTAGTGTAACAAGATCAACAAACCAAGATCTTTGTAAGAAAATGCCCATCATATGGTATTGTTTTGCTCGAAGGCTTGGCCACAAAGAGTTTCGGTTGCACTTGACATTCCAATCTGAGAGACATGAAAGTTTATGTAATGTATAAACTCATGATTAGGTGTGGAAATGCAGAAGATCACTAAAACAGGTATAGGAAGTTTTTGGAAACACTTAAAAAAAGTGATTGTCAGTTTTTGGCTGGAAAAAAAAAATCTGGTGTTTTCGAATGACAACTTATACTTACGATTCGCATAATTTAATCGAGAATCGAAAAGTAGGGGAGGAATTCGGATTCTACTTTGGATTTGAGTTTTATACGTAACTAAAGTACTTTTACAACTTAATCGGCAAAAAGTGCCCTTTAGTTTATTCATTTTTTAGTTTCTATCGGCAAACATTGTCAACTTTTGATTATCAATGGTAAAATTGCAAAATTAGTGTTGTAACTATAGGACAATAGTAAAAATTCTAGATAGGACAGTAGTAAAAGGTCTGTAAAATTACATTTTGCAAAAAAGTCTTGTAACTATATATACATCTCAATTTTGGTCATACGGAATGTCCGTTTTGCAAAATAGTCTAGTAATTGTATGAAAATCTCAACTTTCGTCCTAATATCACCGAAAATTGGGAACTACTTGTGTCGCTCATCTAATTGAAATCCAGTGAAATTAGTATAAAGATTGAGATTTTCATATAGTTATGAGACTAGTTTGCAAATCGTACATTTTGCAAGACCAAAATTGAGAGTTTCCTATAGTTTGCAAGATTTTTTTTGCAAAACGTGATTTTTACATGAAATGTTTCATACCACCCTATATTTACAGGACCAATTTTGCAATTTTTCCGATTATCAACTACTTCCTCTGAAAACATAATTTTTGAAAACTCTCCCATAGTATAAACAGATAGTCCTAATTTACAACTAATTATACGAAAAAGATGAGCTTTATATATAGTTCTAACTGATTTCGAAAATAAAAATAAAAAATAGTTCTAACTGATGAAAAGCCAGAGCAACGGAACTGATAGTTGAAAAATGCAGGTACGAGAAAAAGTTCTTTAACAGCAATGGTGAGAACAAAATGAAAGACTATATATAAAGAATGAAGTTATTACCACAACCCCATTCACAAAACGCACGCTTAATGTCTGAACAAGTGCATAACCAGCAAGATGTGTCGAACTTATGTGTCCGATAAACGATTGTGTAACAACAATTGTTCCGAATGAAGAAACTCTTGAAATAACACTTGGTAATGCAACCCTCCATATTTTCTTGGATTCTTCATAAATTTTCTCTTTCAAATCACCTTTTTGTTCTGATTCTTGATTAAGTAGACTCTCTTGTATTGTGCTGTCATCCATGGCCTGCAAGAGTAAATGTTTGATAAATTAATGATACTACTAAGGAAATTGAGTGAGTGGCTGATTTAATTTCTTTTCTCAAGTGAGACATTTAAACAAATAGTTGGTGGGATAAAATGTCAAATGCAATATGTTTTTTTATATAACTCAAGATCAGGCTTTACGTCGCTATGGCTGATGACAGTAAGTTCGGTCCCTCATTGGTGCTATGCTTAATGGCAGCAGCTCCGACTCCTCATCGCTGCTACCAAGGTAAACCGCGGGATATGCACGGATCGATCCCTTCGAATCTATCATAGTTGATCTCCCGAATCAAACTCACACGGATATTATTAGTATTAGTTCATAGTTGATCTCCCCGAATCGAACCTACACACGGATGTTATTCAAGATGAGTTTCCATAAATGTTTCACCACTCACGCCGAAGGCATTTTAATGGTGTGTTGATTTGAACCCACAACTTCCACCACCCCATAAAAGACATAAGTCCTTGCGGTGGCTAAGTGGGTTAAGCCCTTCGTGAATGCAATATGTTGCTAGTGACATCATTAGTTATAGCATTGGCCTGAAAATAGCTTTTGCTTTAACTAAAATAAATTTCCACTTAATACAAAAAGATCAACACGGAAAAATAAATGGCCTCTTTTTCGACTTGTGATGTTTATTTCTCACCATCAAAAAGGCAAAAGAATATGTCATGTCCTGTGATATTGGGGTGTCTTTCGCTACAATTGTGGATTGGTGGATTGTCTTGAGAATATGTGGCTTGATCATTTGGTTTGTGAGTACGTGCATATGATATTTCGGATGTCGTGAAGGCCTACCCGATTATGTGCGATGAGCTTGTCGCTAGTCTTGACTTGACGGTGGAGAAGGGAATTGGTCATCCATCTAAACCGGTCTGTGGGATCGAGTCGCATTACGATGAGCCCAAGGCAGGCGAAACTAGTGGTTGTCCCAAGAGATAGCCGGCCCGGGTGGTTTGGCGCGCGCGCGGGGCATCGTGTGGGGGCGAAATGGCTAGGCCGTGACAAATATCTTCAAACAGTTTATCTTTGTTAATATTTAATAAATGGGATGAATATATATATATATAAAGAGGTTCGGACTAATTACAAAAAACTCCATAGGCTTTTTAAAATTACAATAAACCCTTTCAGGTTTGATTTCGTATTACATTTTTCTCCTTCATAAATAATAAAAAAAAACACTTCAAAACCCTCCTGATATTTATAAAAATATTATAATTGCCCTCTTAAATTTAAGACATAATCAAACCTGAGGGAGCCGTGTAATTTTGAAACATCTTTTATATTTTTTTTTTTTTTGAATTAGCCCAAACTTCGTGCCTAGTTGGTTTGTGTTTCCAACTAACTATTTCCAATTTTCAACTATTCATAAACTGGAATCATGTTTGTTTATAAATTTTCCAAAGTGGAAATCATCATTTTCACATTCCATTTTTCACATAAAACTACATCTCAAACCTATAATTTTAATTCTCAACCCTATACACTATCCTACATCACTCATCAATCACTATTCTCATCTTTTCATCCAATTATACATATGGGACCCACTATTACCAACTTTATCAACTTAAAATATTATTATTTTTTAATTATTTATACCTAATGGGACCCACTAGCATATAATCTCACAAATATAATATTATATATTCAATTAAAATATTCAACCACTATCAACTTTTCAAATTATTATATACATAATATAATACTTCAAAACTATTCAACCAAACACAATCTCATTTCCAAACCTACATAAAACTCATTTTCATTCACTCATCCAAACATATTTCCAATTTTCACACGAAAACCAATAAATTCTCAAAATTCAATTTCCAACACTAGAAACTAGAAATGGTCCATGGAAACATAACCATACAAGGCCTTTCGGGTTTTCTTTTAATTATCCCTTAATAAAATCATAATAACATGTTTTTATTGGCCTTCATGCACCTAAGAAAAAGGTTTGATGAACAACTTAATTGCAATTTTAGTTATGTAATTTTTTAGGGGTTGGTGGAAATAGATTTTATTCTGTAACATCTTAATGTGGCGGTTTTGGTCCTTGACATTTTTACCATTCAGCCAAATGAACAATTTCAATCATGCAATTTTTAACGATCATAGGTATTTTGTGGGTACTTTGTCTAAAGGAAAAAGAGTATTGTGAAAACAAATGAAATCGAGACCAAAATTGCATAAAATCGGTATTTTTAAAACAAATTTGCACAAATTAAAATTTATGAGATCAAAGTTACACATAATTAAAATCTTACGGATTAAAATTACTACCTAAAATATTTACAGGACCAAAATTGTTAGCCCTTATAATTAGGAGATCAGTTTTTTCAATTAAGCCTTTGATGCACTTTCTAGAGCTTCAAAACATCATTTAGCGGCATGTTTGTATGTCGCTTTAGTGTCCAACAAGAATTATTCACGTATGAGTTGAGTATTTAAATCAAGATGTGAATGACAAAGAAGAAAGCCAAATTGGACTTTTTTTAGCATTTGTTTAAGAATACTTTTTATCAGGAAAAGGGAAGTTGGAATGGAAAATGCTAAAGGGATAAAAAGAAGAAAAGCACTAATTCTCTAAGACAATTATAGAGAAGATGTCAAAAGCAAGTACAACTAGCCAACTTTTGAAAATAGAATTTTGGGCAGCTAAAATTGCACATGATCAACAAGTATCGTGTATTGATGAGAATCACTGCCTTTTATTTAAACATGTGAAATGTAATTATTCAAAGAATTAATAATTTTTGCGCTGATCTGCATTACACAACATATATCAATTTTGGTACCCATATTTTTCTTTTCAATCAATTTGTCTTACATATGAGCAATTAAAAACTAAAATATGAGGTACCGAAATTGAGGAATATTTGATTAAACAGTCAAATATGGGGCACCAAAATTGATATGGTCATAAAGTGGGATACTAAAAGTGAAAACATGGTATAAATAAAGGGTGGCGCTATTCGCATCCCCAAAACCTCTAAATACACATCCTCTCTATTTAATTAGACAATTACTATCACTTTCAAAGACTACAAAGCCCTTAGTCAAAATATTAAACACACCCATCATTTCTCTAATAATCTTCTTCATGTCATCCTCGTTCTTCTTCTCCAAATCTCTAAATAAATCTTTCCTTCTCTCTCTCAAAAAAAAAAAATCTTTCCTTACTGTTCTACTTTTCATCACTTTTGGGTGATGTTTTTCGTATAAAATCTGGTTTATTTGCTCTTTGAAATAAAAATACATCTTTCCTCTAAAATGGACATGGCGGGGTCATACCCGATTACCCACAAATCATTTTTGAATTTTTATTTTTGGAATTCTTTTTTTTAATCTAAAACATGACTGAATATTGGGATTTATTTCGGCTCCAACCAAGATTTTCAAATATGATTGTCGGCACTCCTCGCCATGTCATTGATTTTATTAATTGTTGTTCCTTGAATTTGTTGGCCTTGATGGAGATGACAGATGCGTGATTTTTTTTTTTTTTTTGAGAAGTAAAGAAGAATTCCATTAATTAGGAGGTGGTTTCCACTCAACCACACTCAAAATGTGTTCGGGTACATTACCAACAATAGGGTCTAAGTTGTCCGAAGCAAAAGCATGGCGCGCTAACAAATGCTTAACAAGCTACAACATTACCCGATCCACAAACAAAACTAGAACGAAAAGAGACAAACGAAAGAGATAAAACTAGAATGTCCGATATGATGTTCCCCAAGTATGATAGGTCCTCCGCGCGCTTGGTTATCTTTTGGTGAATAGACAGACTATCCGTCTCTACAATGATATTCGTAATACCCACTTGACTAGCTAGGATTATGCCCTCTCGACACGCCACAGCTTCCGCATTTTCAATGGTGAGTTCGTCCGGCATCCATCTAATAACACTGGTAACCACTTCCCCTTTATGATATCGAATGACCGCCCCAATACTTGTGCCCATGCCACTCGAATTGATGCGTCCGAGTTAATCTTGAATGTACCTTCCATTGGAGCTTTCCATGGTGTGTTTCCTGAAGTCGATCTGCCCTTTGTCTGTTCCTTACAAGTGGCTTCATGTTCCAATAGTCGTCTACTTGCCATTGTTATGCGATCCTGGTGACTCAATTCTTTCCCTTGGTAGACCAATTTGTTGCGAGCATACCAGGCATCCCAAAGGAGCATTGCAAAGATGGGGTGTGTGCCTCAATTTTTTTCGTGACGTAAAAAGCTATGATCCATCCACAATTGACCCGGAGTCCGTTGTGAGGGAGACGTTAATCTCAATGGTCCCAGTAAGCAATAGAATTTCGCCATGCGCAATCTCTTAAGGCGTGTTCATTGCTTTCTTCTAAAGCGCCACATCTTATACACACACGGGTCAATCGACGCCCCTTCGAACTAGCTCGACTTTTGCCGCAACCACTCCCGAAGAAGGCATTTCCAAACGCAGAATTTTACTTTTGGTGGGATGTTTAAAGCCCGAGCCATTTCCATATTTTTCTTTCACGCTGGATGACGAAGGCATGTTTTCCGCTTTCTTCTTTTATCGCCTTAGCCTTATACCCCGATTTAACTTGATAAATTCCATTTTTGGTATAATGTCATACCACTTATCACCCCCTCTCACATATCTAATGGGAATGGCTTTTATATATTTGATTTCCGATCCGTGAACAATGTTTGGAGTTTTTCGAGATTCCACATAGGAGCATCGGGGTTCTATCAATTTCGCCACAACAATGTCAGATCATGCGCTAGAGCAAAGGGCGACACTCGAACAGGGGTACATCAGGAATCCATGGGTCATGAAAAACTCGAACACCGCTCCCGTTCCTATATTCCAGCGTAATCCCCGCCTAGAATTTCCTTGCCCGCAACGATGCTTCTCCACGTATATGACGGATTATAGCAACTCGTTGCTTCCAAGAAAGAGCTAGACGGAAAATACCTGGCTTTTAAGGTCATGGCCAGGAGCGAGTGATCATCGTGTATTAATCGCCATCCTTGTTTTGCTAACAACGCCTCATTAAAACATTTGATATCTCGGAAACCCAAACCTCCTTCGTGCTTACTTTGGAAAAGTTTACTCCAAGAAACCCAATGAATTTTCCTCTCCTCGTTTTGTTGTCCCCACCGAAATTGCAAATTATCGAGTCGATTTGATGGCGATATTAACCTAGGAATAAGGAAAACATTTCATTATATACTGACGGGATTGCTTGCGCCACAAATTTAATTAAAATCGCTTTTCCAGCTTGAGACAGTAGATTAGCTTTCCAGTTTTTCAATTTCTTCCTCACTCGATCAATGACCGCCTTAAAAATTTCAGATTTCGACCTGCCTACATTTGACGAAAGACCCAGGTAAATGGTATGCTTTTCGACCATGGGAACTCCAATGAGCTCCGTCAAACGACTTCTTCGTGCATTGTCCGTCCCCTTACTAAACGCAATGGCAGATTTTTCAAGGTTTATAGATTGGCCATAAGCCCTCTCATAAGTCTTAATTAAATCCGCAATTGTTTTAATCTCATTATCGTTAGCCCTGCCAAAAATGATACTATCATCCGCGAAAAGAAGGTGTGAAATTGACGGTGCTCTTCTCTGATTCTAATTCCATGAAGGGCCCCATCTAGTTCGCTTCCGATTAATGCCGAAAAAGCCTCTCGCACAAAAAAGGAAAAGGTAAGGGGATAACGGGTCTCCTGACCGAGCCCACGGGAAGAAGGAGAAGGAATGACCAGGTTGACCGTTTATCAAAACCGAAAAAGACACCGAGTTCACACAATTTATTATCAAATTTACGAAGGACTCGTGGATACCAATTTTAATCATACCGTTTTAAAAAACTCCACTCTACCCAATCATAAGCTTTACTCATGTCAAGTTTTAGTGCAAAAGACCCTCTCTTTTTCGCAAGATTATGTTTCATAGAGTGGAAAATTTCAAAAGCTAAAATGGCATTATCCGTGATGAGTCGGCCTGGCACAAAAGCGGATTGAGTTGGGTGAATGATATGATGAAGGATGGGTTTAAGCCTATTAGCTATTGTTTTAGTGATCATTTTGAAAACCACATTACATAAGCTAATCGCCTAAAATCGAGACGTGCTCGGGTTTTTTTAATCTTAGGGATGAGGTGATGATGTATGTTTTGATAAGGACGATGGCATGTTTCAAGTTTCTCCTTGCGATCTTCAATTTGCTTACCAATGTGTCCGAAATGTGTGAGTTCCCACCCTTTAATGTCATCCCACGACTTGCAATTTTGTCACAAAGGCGACGTGGGTTGATGTCCCCATAATCATTTTCCCAGGCTTCCTTTATCACCTTCCGACACGATTCATCCAAAAACCACATTGTTTCAAATCAGACACTTTCCGTCTCTTTTCTTGCGCTTTCGACGTATTATTTCTCCTCTTTGACCAAAGAAAGTAGCAGTGGGCAGTGGTCGATTCAACTCTCGGAAGGTGTTGAATCGAGTAGTCCGGGAATTTTGTTATCCATCCTTGAGTACCTAAACATCGATCAAGTCTTTCTTGGATATTGTCGTCTCCGCTTTGTCCATTCGTCCATGTAAACGACTATCCTTCGTAGACCAAATTCTCCAAATGCGTATCTTGTATGGCCAAGTGGAAAGTCGACATTTACCATCCTCCTTCGACGCCCGATTTTTTCATAATTGTATAGAATCTCATTGAAGTCGCCAATCTGAGACCCATTCATCCGATTGGTTTGTAGCTAGATGTCATAATAGCTCCCATGTGTATTGTTTTAGATTCTCTTCCCGCCATCCATAAATCCCGCTTAGTCTCCATTCCCGCTCATCATTTTTTATTCGCAATCAATATGATTTAGAGAAGGCGATGCCACAACAATGTCCAATGTATCCTTTCCAAGCAAAGCCCGCCTCTCCGGGCCCCTGTCGCCGCACTCGACTATATAGTTTCAAAAATCCAGCGTACCAATGATTTGTTGAAGTTCTACAGCACCAAGTTTTGTTTCCATAAGAAACACAATATCGGGATCTTTTGTTCGGATTAATCGTTTAAGCACCTGTACTGTCGGTTGGTTCCCAAGCCCCCGACAGTTCCAACTTAAGCAACTCATTGTTGTCGGCGGGGTTGCTTCTGGGCAACCTCCGCCGTTAGGACAAATTCACAGGGGGCATCAAACAGACCAAAATCCTTTTGTTTTTTAGTCAGCTGGTTGGGGTTAGGGTCAAGGGTAGTATCATGGTCACTATTTCTTTTTTCAGGTAGTATTTGGGTTGGGGTATGGTTATTTGGTAGGCTACGAGTTCGTCTTTTTGGTTGGCTATTCTTTCTTGGTGTTTTTGGACGCCGTGGCTTGGGGTTTATGGTGTCGGGTCGTTTTGTGGGACAGTCGGAGATTTTTGTCTATTAGTCTTTACGTGCTCAAGGGTTTGGGGCTTATCAAAAGTTATAAGGTTTGTACCAGCGATGACGACATTGTGTGTACGAAGGGATGGGGTATGGTGTTCATGGGCATATTATGGGGTTTGTCACTTGGTGTTGACGTGGGTGCCTGGAGGTGGATATGTTGGGTTAGGGTTTTTTCAACTGTTCTTGGCATGGTGTGCATGGGTACCATATCGGGTTTCTTAAGGGGGGTTTGGTGTTTGGGGGTGTGGTTTTGGGGGTGTCGATATTTTGGTGATTGGCAGGGAGTAGTAAAAGAGACTTTAGGGACTGATGCAGCAAAGATCTAACGGGCGAAGTAGGTTCGGTATTTGTGGCTTCTTTCTCGGGGGATTCATGTGGGCGATGATTAAGGGATAGAGGTAGAGGTTTCTGTATAGTTTGATGGGTGGGTCATGGTGCCGGGGTGTAAGAGCTCTCCGAGTTTGTGGATTGGGAGTTTTTATGGAAAAGGTTTCGAGCGGGTGGGGTAAGGGAGTTTGTACGCTCTTCCTTCCGGAGGTTTGATCTTTTAAGAGGTGATGCTTTAATCCATGGCCCGTAGTCCATACTCGACATGTCCTGACATTCATTTCTGTTGTAGTGCGAACAGTTTCGGAAGAAGTGCCCTATGACGCCACAGCAGAAACAATATGTAGGAAGTCCTTCATATTTCAGAGGTAATACGAAGATTTGTCCCTTCACTTTAACCGTAACCGCTCGAAGGAGAGGTTTCGTAACATCAATGAGTATCTTGAATCGAAGGAATTTCCCAAACATTCCTTCTGTTGAGTGGTCCAGTGCTTGAAGTTTCCCCACCTGTTTTGAAATTATTGTGGCAGAATTAAGATTCATACACGCGACCGGGACATCGTAGGCCCTTATCCAGAATGCCGCATGATTGATTTGGATTGTGGAAGGCTGCTCATTTGGTTCTAACGTTCGTAGGACAAACAGATCACTGTCAAAATGCCATGGTTGATTCTCCAACACCCAGTCACAATCTTCCTTGTTTCCAAAACGAAAAAGTATTAATCCTCTTCCCATTCCTCGCAATAATCTCGCTCTCGGACCGCCATGCTTTCTTCATTACTTCAATCAAATAAAAGGGTTTCGTGCTTTCTCGGATAATAGCCTACCAACCGACAGAAATTTGTTTGAGTTGTTGTGTGCTCTAAGACGGTTCGGCTCCATCTAAGTCGACAATCTCTCCTTCCTTGGCTGTGACACTTCCCATGACCCCTTAGGAGACCCAAACTCTGGACCGTGAATAGAGCCGCTGGAACACCTGTAAAAGAAAAGACAAGCGAAGAGAAAGAAGTTGTGAGCACAGACAAACACCAAAAGGAAGGAAACAAACCGAAGGGTTAGCGGCGCCGTGAGAAAAGTGAAGATTAGAGGGAAAGGGCAGACAGTGTGGAGCGAAACAAGGGAGGTAAAATTTAGTGGATGACAGGTGGGCGAATGTGATAGGTTGTACCATATTAGAAAATGAGAAAAGGCAGACGTTTAGTGCGTTCAAACCATGCGGGACAACTAGGTATGGGAAAGGAAAAATAACAAGAAAAGAGATAACCAGGAAAAAAAGAAAAGAGAAAAAGATGAGAAAAATCCAAAAATGCAGAAGACAGAGGGAAAAGAGAAACCAGTGGAAGGAGCCTAATGCAGCGGTGGAGGGGGGAGGATGAATCGGAGGGAAGAAGACGATGCAGCAGAGGGAAAACAGAAAAGTGAGACAAGAAGGGATCAAGGAACCCTAACACAAGCCCTACTGGGAACCATGACTGAGCGATGAGAACGAAAAACTCCTACCCAGGAGGAGAACTGATGCGTGATTGTTTTTGAAGAGTTAATAAGAGTTTAATTGGGGGCTGAAGAATTGATTTGGGGATTTGGGGGTTAATTGGACAATGGGTAAATTAGGTAATATTAGTGGGTGTATATAGTAATTAGTAAATAGTCAATTTTTATAAAGAAGATGGGGTGTATTAAAAAATAGGGTGTATTAAGAGGTTTTGGGGGTGCAAATAGCGCCACCCATAAATAAAATTATCTGTCACATTTACTTCAAACCTATATGCTGTTTTTATACTTGGTGCTGAAGGGGTGTTTCTGCCTTCCAGAGTAAAGATATGAACCTTTAAAATCAAGGATTTCTCTTCATTAATTTGTATAGTTTTTCTTGAATCCTTTCCAAGTCTAAGGCCATAATAGTTTTTCTTACTTTAAATTTGTTGTCAATATTTACGGTGTCCTCAACCATAAAATTTAATGAAATTTAATGGAATTAATTCCATAACATTTCAGTGTCCTCAATTTGGATTTTTATGAAAGTCATTAAATCTTGATGTCCTCAACTTGGATTTTAATCGATTCCACGAAAATCCAGTATCCTCAAACATTCAAGGAATTCCATGGTTTGGTGGATTCTTGTAGAATTATAAGCTAGATTTATGAATGATACATTCTCAACTTCCCCCCTCAGAATTCAAATTCTATTTTCCAATAATAATAATAATAATAATAATAAATTTTGGCTATGGTAAAAAAGAAAAAATAACATAATTTTCTCTCATGTACATCTCCCCACGCATCAACTATTCAACACGTTCTACCTCAATTTTGTGAAAAATCACTATAGAGTAACTAGAGTTGATTTGCCGTCTTATTTCAATTGCTAATATTTTTAATTTTATTGATAAATTAATAAAAAAATATTGTTATAATAATATTTTACTGGAAATCATTGTTGACAAATCTTCATTCATCTTAATAGACACATTATTTTTGTGTTAGAAAATGTGATTTTAAAATTATCTGGTAAAATTTTGATCATCAATGTTGTTGTTTGTTGAATAAATATTTTAAAAATAGTTGTTTACGGAACTATTCCAATGTTTGATAATTTTAAATTATATTTTTGCAAATTTTATGAAACTTGAACTTTTTTTCTAATGACTTTCTTTCAATATTTATATATCATATAATTAATGATTATGATGTTATGCTACTAGTTTCATAAAACAATATTTATTATAATTTTTATAACATACAATAAATTCCACTAAAATCCACACAATTTCATAGTATAAAATTCCATTAGAATCTACTGGAATCCATGTGGAATCCATAAAATTCTCTTAAAATCTATAAAATTCCATAACTTAAAAATCCTTGAAAATTCATGTTGGGGACACCCTCCTTATATGTGATCGAACATGAAAAACGATTTATACCAAAGCTCCCTCTCTCTGTCTAAAATTTTTTCTCTTCCTTCTCTCTACCCAACAAAGCTCTTAACCCTAGTTTTTCTCCCCTCCCTCCCCTCCCTCTCCCCCTCCCCCTCCATGCTTCCTATTGGAGGGGCAACAATGGCGGTCCTTTGGGAGTCCGAAGGTGGCCGGAATTTTTGGTCTTGGGTGGAAGCGGGTCGGAGTTGAGTAGACGATGGTTTGCGGCAGTAGATTTGGGTGAGGGAGAGGCATTTTTTATTTCTTTGTATCTTTTTCTCTAGTTTTTTAGCTATAGTTGTTGTTTTCTTATTTTGTTTGTATTTTTCTTTCCCGGTTGATTTGCGAAACTCGTAGGCGGATCAGTTTTTTCTGTTCTGTAGTATGTAGTGGTTGAACGTGCCCGGTTTTAGTTTTTTTAGTGTGGTACAGTCTCCATTAAAGAGTGTTGAAGTCTCCCGGCATGGAGTGGTTTTAGTTTGGGGTGGGTAGTTTTTTTAGTCCATGTCGTGAATCTGAATTGGTCTTACCAATTCCTCGCTTAGCTCTTAGTTAGTCTTGTCGGCTCTTAGCCCGTTGGCTACGATTGTAGTTGTAATTTGAGTTTTTGAGTTGTTATAATAAAATACTATCGTTCGACCAAAAAAAAGAAAAAGAAAAACGATTTATGATTCATACCTATCTGTTTTGGAATTTAAAACTTATGGATAATTACAAAAGTTACCTCTAAGGTTTAGCCTAATTAAAAAAAACACTCGTCAAAATTACAAGTACCTCATTAACGTTCACCTTCTGGAGGGGGTATTTGATCGGTAAATATAAATCTCAATGGGGTATTATAACAGTTTAAAAGAGTATTTGTAATTTTGAAAGATAACTGGAGTTTTTTGTGTTTAGGCTAAACCTCAAGGGGAGTTTTTGTAATCATCCCTTTAAACTAATAGACATAATTCAAAGATGCTTTCAAACTCAAATTCTTAACTCCAATCCAACAACAATAATTCCTCCAAAAAATTATTCTTCTTTTGACGACCCAAAGGTATTTTCACACCAGCCGAGGCACAAACCCCATATTTTCTTTGAATTATGGATATTTGTTCTTCACAGGATTGATCCTAATTAATTCTTTGGGGGAAAGGGGGATAACCACAACCCCACACTCCGCGATAATCCGGGGATTTGAAATCGAATATGGGGGTTATAAATGGAACCCCATGACGCTAGGCCAACCCCTTGGGTTTCAAAAATTTATTCCAAGACTTATTTGGAAGCATAGATTCCAAAAGACTAGTATATTTTGTTTGATATTGTTGGTCACTGAAAAAGACATGATTTTTGGTCAAGCCATGTGTGTTTGATTTGGTCACATTTTCCTTTGGAAAGCAACATTTTATTACATGTCCGAGTTGTGTAGAATTATCAATCGTTGTCTTGAAACTAGTTGCCAAGTAAAAACATAGAAATGAAAACAAATTCACTGCGTTCATGTCACCCATCATAACATAATTTAATGCTTTATGTAATCCATAAATATTAAAAATGACTTTTCATTGCGAATATTTTTTGTATCTTTGTTCTCTTCTAATTTTTTGTATATCAGATTTAAATGAAAAGATTTGGCATTGAACCTAGCCATTTTATTAATTACATTGTCAAAGTGTAAACATCATATGGAAAGCAACATACAGCATGCCTTACTTGAACATAAAATACAATGGTTTGTTTTCATTTTCTAATAAAAAAAAAAGGGATAATTACAAAAGCCTCCTAAAGTTTGGATTAATTACATAAAAACCAAGAGTGATGAGATACAACGCAATTAATAAAGGCCCAAATAATAATATAGTTCAGTAGGCCTAATTAACATTTTTCTTCTTGGTTCTAACGAGCCTAAATTGTGCATACACCAATAATAACTCGTTCTCATACACCTATAAATACTTTTACCATTTACCAATCTTATTATAAAGGTATGAAATTCATTCTAATTCTATAGCCTTGTGAATTATGATTATTCTCATATCTCTCTAATCTGATTTGAGTGTCATAGGGTTTTCGTCGGGTTCACTACAAGAAAACAATCAAATTCCAACAAAAAAATTCCAACGAAGTAGAAAATAGTTGGAATTTTTACAATTCCAATGGAAATTCAAATGATATATTATATCGTTGGAAAATTCCAATGAAAATTCCAACACTAAAGAAAACTGTTGGTATAAATAGTTGGAATTTAAAATTCCAACGGAAATTCCAACATCACAACAAACCCTTGGAAAATTCCAACAATAATTTCAACGGTAATAAAATCGTTGAAATAAACCATTGGAAATACTATTGGAATTTTAAAAATTTCAACAGAAATTCCATCGCTAAAACATATCATTGGAAAATTCCAACGGTAATCAAAATGTTGGAATTCATTGTTGGAATTTTCGTTGGAATTTTTAAAATTCCAACGGAAATTCCAATGGTGCAACAAGTTGTTGGAAAATTCCATTGGAAACTCCAATACCATTGGAAAATTTCAATAGGGGTTAAAAGATTTGATAGTATTATCCATATCAATAAAATGTATCTTATCTTCTGGAGTCAATCATATTAATACTACATAGTTAAACGTGCTTGACTTGAGACAAATTGATGATGAGTGACCTACTGAAAAGTTAAATATATTAGACAATGAGATAAAATGATTGAATATTCCAATGGATATATACCATGGATTAAATTCCAATGGTATAATTCCGTTGGAATAACAGTTGGAGTTTTTTCCAACAATTATATATATATATATATATATTCCAATGGATATACCATTGGACTAAATTCCAATGGTTTAACTATGTTGGAATTAGTGTTGGAAAATATGTTGGAGTTTTTCTAACAATTGTATATTAAATACCGTTGGAAGTACCGTTGGAATATTTTTCAATTGGAATTTCCATTAGAATTTTGCCATTCCAACGGCCATTTTACCAACGATGCATTTATTGTTGGAATTTCCATTGGAATCGATAATTCCAACGGTAATTGGCCAAATTCCAACAAATTTTTTCCGTTAGAAATTTCTTGTTTTCTTATAGTGGTTGTCCTAACGACTTATTGTGTTGCAAGCAGCGACCCAATTCAATCGTTGATTTCCAACTTAGGGATTTGAAGAATAATGTGACACCACGTCAAAGTGGTTTTTGGAAATTACAAAAATGTCGTTGAGATTTGATTTTGTATATTAAAATTAAGGGATAAGTATAATAGCTAGTTTGATAAACATAAGGCGAACTTTTGAAATATTTTTTGCATATTAAGGGGAAAAATGTAAAGCGGATCTAATCTAAAGGGGTTTTTTATAATTCTCAAAATTCTTTGGGATTTTTATGTAATTAGCCCGAACCTTGGTTTTTTTTTATAATTATCCTTAAAAAATAAACAGTACACGGCAATGAGATTAGAAATACAAATGCATTGATGTATTCCAAAACTACCCATGCAGATTGGGCTAGTAACATAACCCCGAGTTTTTTTGAAAATTATATAAAAACAAAACCTTCAAGTATAATTTTGTGTTAGACTTTACTCCCTTTAGACAAGAACATTTCAATTTGAAATGTTCAAACGCCCCCATTCACATTTGTAAAAATATTAATATTACCCCGTACGATCAAACCTCAGGTTTTTTTTTCTAATTACTCCAAATCCGAAGGGCAGTTTCGTAATTATATCTTAGTTCCTTAAGGCTCAATAAAACACATCATTCCTTATATCCCCTAACTTTGTTCAATTTTTTTTCTCTTTTTTTCCCTTTTCTGGTGATAATAAATTACAAACGCAGGATCAAACCAAAAACCCCCAGTACAAAGGAATTTTACACACAAAGAATGAGCAAGGAAAGATCAAATGTATTTTCAACAATGGTGAAAACAAACCAAAATTCTATAGAGCAACTGAAATTCTTTAGAAACTCATCACAATAGCCCCATACTTGTACACTGTTGTTAGCTTCAATATTTCTTCCGAGACATCGTCGTTTCAAGCATGCCCGTTATTACCAGGTTCTTCGGAAGATTTTAGGTACCAACGTTGGAGTCGCTCAGCGGCTATCTTCACCTGTTCGTCCCAATCTGTTTTATACGCCATGTAGCTAAGCGCAAGCGACTGTGTAAGAATCCCCAGGTTCATTCCAATCCATATACCCTGTAAAAACACGAACCGTCTCGCGATTTCAGTTATAACAAACCTAGACTAGTTGCATGCCGTTGAAGTATACATTAATTTTGGGGATAATTACAAAAACCACCCCTACGGTTTAGCTTATTTATAAAAAGATCTAGTTATCTTTTAAAGTTACAAATACCCCCTCGAGGTTCGTATTCGTTTTACAACTTACCCCCTAAATAGGGTGCGATTATGTCTGAGGGGGTATTTGTAAGTTTTGACAGAACTATTCCTTCTTCAGGGATAGTTACAAAGCCCCCCAGGATTTGGGATAATTACAAAAAAAAAACCAAGAGATGTTTCAAAATTACGCAATACCCCCTCAGGATTGATTGTCTTAAATTTAAATTTAAGGGGATAACTATAATATTTCTATAACTGTTAAGGAGATTTTTGAAATGTTTTGTGCTTATGAAGTGGGAAAATATAATACTGGTATCAAATCTCATGGTGTTTTTTGTAATTTTCAAAAATCTCTGGGTTTTTGGTAATTACACCCAACATCAGGGGTGTTTTTGCAATCACCCATTTTTAAGTAGGCTAAACCTCAAGAGTAGTATTTGTAGTTATCCCTTAATTTTTCCAATAACCAAAACTTGACTATGCTATATAGTTTTTCGAGTTACCGAGACTTCAAGATGAGCCACATATCCGAGCAAAGCTCCGATAGGAATTCCGATCAAATAGAAGCAACAAAGGTTGATAATCGCAACGGTTCCTTGCATCCCTGCTCCGACTGCCACCCCTGTTTTACGTACCAAGAATTTCAGTCGGGACGGTGTGGAAACAAGAATTCGAGAGCATCTTGTAATAGTTTCACTCGAATAAAAGAATACGTTAGATCATGTAAGAAAGCAAAAATGACATGTATAACTAAATAACCTGAAAGTACTGGATAAATGCTGTTAAGCAAGACTGAGATAGCAAGCAGGAGCGAGAGATCCGAGACAGTCGATGCAACTTCTACGTCGTTTGTGAATAAGTATCCGATATTGTGTCCGAAGACCAAGCAAAGAATCGTGAAAAATACGCCAATCACAACCGAGGTAGTTATAAGGACATTGATAGAAAATTTTGTCGCTTTAGCATCTCCTCGTCCGAGCTCGTTTGCAATACGTACACTACACAAAGACAAAGTCGTAATAAATAGTTAAGACAAAACATAACAGAAACAAAGTGAAGGGTTATTAATTTTAGGCCGTTGTAATAGCGTACCATGCAGCACCGAGAAATCCGAGGCAGATCATGAATTCCCAGCCGTTGATATTAAGGCTGCAGATTAGAGTTTGGTCAATTATAATCGATCGTCTTAAGAGCATCAGAACACTGAAGAGACTTAAACCAAAAACTTACCAAATAGAGAAGGCGGATATGGCAACCTCGGCATTACTCATGTAACCGGCCAATAAGACAAGAATAGAGTTGTACCATAATTCCAAGCTGCAAAAGGAACCACAGTAATTGTAAGAAGTGATATTTATACAATTGAAACATTTTTACAATCTGAACAGAAATTGTGACAGTCTAGGGTTGCATGTACATAATGTTTATCTCGCGTGATAACTATTAGCGATGAGGCTAATGTAACATAGGGAAAATTGCAAAATTAGCAGCAACAAGGTCTTGTAAAAACACATTTTGCAAAAAAGTTATGTAACTATATACATATCTCAATTTTGGTCCTACAAAATGCACGATTTGCGAAAAATCTCAATTGCAGTCCTAATTTCACCAAAAATTGGGAACCACATGTGCCCCTCATGTGATTAAAATCCGGTGAAATTAGTACCAAAATTGAGAATTTCATTTAGTTACAAGACTATTTTGCAAATTGTGCATTTTGCCAGATCAAAACCGAGAGTTCCTATAGTTACAGGACCTTTTTGCAAAACGTGAATGTTACATGATTTTTTGCCCCAACCTTATAGTAACAGGACCAATTTTGCAATTTTGCCCATAATAATTCTTCCAAAAGTCGTGACAAATATATGACAGCATCCAGGGAATGAATACACATATACAGACTAAATTATACATATGTACGATTCCATTCAGTCGAAAAAATATCATCTTTCATACTATTTTAGGATAGACGAATTTCCTTTCGACATAATATAATTTTAAAATAAACGTCTTCAGAAATGGGTAGTAGAGATTACCAAACCATAATGCCGGATGATATCGAGAGCTTTATCACGGGCAACAAATCCTTAAAAGCAGCCGTACTAAATCCCGTCCACGCCTCGAGGG
This sequence comes from Rehmannia glutinosa, assembly GCA_016081115.2. NCBI lineage: Eukaryota > Viridiplantae > Streptophyta > Magnoliopsida > Lamiales > Orobanchaceae > Rehmannia > Rehmannia glutinosa. The sequence goes on from JABTTQ020001909.1 coordinate 1,155,904, forward strand.
CACCAACCTCCCATGATATATCCAAGTTCAGCAAAAACCACTAACCAAGACGATATGCAAAGCGCACCCATCGCGCCATCAGTTCCCCAGTGCAGACGGTACACAAATAGCCACGATAAGGGAACGTGTATTGCAAGTTGCGCAATAGATATCCACGCGATAATACTATTCTTTTGTTGCGCTTGTAGATACATTTGCATCGTTAGAGTAAAGACAAAATTGTAGATCATCGGAATAAACCACCACGAAATGTATCCTGCGGATGCCGCGACGCCGCTTCTTGGCCAAGTAGTTTAAACATTGGCGCTCCGAAGATGAATAGAGGAAGTAAGAGGGTTAAGGTTAAGAAATCGACGATCCATGATCGTTGCAAGTAAATGCCCATCATGTGGTATTGTCTTGCACCATAAGCTTGTCCGCAGAGAGTTTCGGTCGCACTTGACATTCCAATCTAACATAAAAAAATTAATAATAATAATAATAATAATAATAATAATAATAATAATAAATAGATAAATTAAATTAAATATAAAAAAGAGCAATTATAGTGAAGGGCAGTGCTACTTTACTTAAAAGCATGCTAAGGATGTCTAGTTCTAACAATTAAAAATCTGATTTTCATAAGAGTTCATTACAAAAACTACACCTAAGTTTTAGCTTAATTACAAAAGAAAGCCAGTTATCTTTCAAAATTACAAATACCCTCTCGACATTTGTTTCTGTTTTACAAGTTGCACCTTAAGAGGGGGGCAATTGTTAAGTAAATACAAACCTCAACAGGGCTTTTGCCCCGTTTGTAGCACCTTAAGGGGGTAATTGTAATTTTGAAGATAATTAGAGTTTTTTGTAATTAAGCTAAATCTATGGATAGTTTTTTGACTATCCCTTTTCATAATTAGTAGAGTGTAATAGCTTACACGTCCAATACTAATTTCTGTAATTCGAATTAAGAGTTTTGAAGCTATGAACAATTCGAATTATAAACTATAATGTGCCAAAAGAAGTTACAAAAAGCGACAACTTACCAGCACGCCATTGGCGAAACGAACAGTAAGCGTTTGAACAAGAGCATAACCAGCAAGATCTACGGAACTTATATGGCCGATAAATGATTGAGTCACGATTATGGTTCCAAAAGATGCCACTCTCGCTATAATACCAGGCAATGCTACTCTCCATATTTTCTTCGATTCGTCGTAAACGCGTCCTTTGAAATCACCTACCTCCTTTCCTTCCGAACCGAGCAGTTTCTCGTGCATGCCATTATCCATGGCTCTGCATAGAAAAATCGAAAAATCAATCAGTGCCGTAACATGAAACTATTGAAAATTTCAGGTGTGATAATAATTTAAGGATAATTACAAAACCCCCCAGATTCGGGCTAATTACAAAAACAAAAAGAAAACAAAGATTTCTGAAAATTGAAAAAAAAAAAAAGAAAAAAAACCCTCAAGATTTGATTTTGTCTTACATTTTCCGCTTCATAAGCAAAAAAACATTTCAAAATCACCCTTGACAGTTATAAAGATACTAGAATTACCCTCTTAAATTTTAGACAGAAACAAACCTCAGGGCATTTTTTGTAATTTCAAAACATCTATGGGTTTTTTTATAATTAGCCCAAACCTTAGGGTGTTTTTGTAATTATCCCTAATAATATATTCACTTTACTCTATCCATTAAATGCAGAAAAGAAAACCATAAATGCCTCATCTTCTACATCAATGTGCTCATGCAAAATGAAAACCTTTTTAATAGTGCATTGATTGATGCTCTTTATTTATCACCAAATTTTATCCAGATTCATTTACATTTTACTTTCTATAGCACCTAATTCTAATTAGTTAAAGCTGTCAAAAAAAAATCTAATTAGTTAAAAAATTGCAAGAAAGTTTTTTCAAGGGATAATTACAAAAAAAAAAAAACTAAGGTTTGGACTAATTACAAAAAAATCCAGATATTTTTGAAAATTGCAAAAATAAATAAAAATTTGAGGTTTGATTCCGTATTTCATTTTCCACTTTATAAGCATAAAAACATTTCAAAAATCCCCCTATCATTTATAAAAATACTACAGTTACCCCTTAAATTTAAGAAGAGTCAAACTTGAGGGGGTATTTTGTAATTTTGAAACAACTCCGGTTTTTTTTTGTAATTAGCCCAAACCCTAGGGATGATTTTGTAATTATCCTTTGTTTAATTAAAAATTCCCAATTACTTTTTAGCAAGAACTGTAAATTAGCCATGATTCTAGAATTTACTATGAGCAATAAAAAACTGAAAAATCATCACTTGGCACTGGACCACCATATATTGGGCCAGGTGGGACTCAAAATGGGCTTCACTTGATGATGACAGAAATTAATGACTTTAAAAAAAAACAAATTTCCAGCTAAATCTGAATAATGTTTTTCAAGATTACAAAATTTCATCATGTCCTTGGCAAAGCTTGTTCACATAAAATTCTTTTTCTCATTATACAAAAAAAAAAAAAAAAAAAGGCAAAATCATATGAGACGGTCTCACTGAATTAGATCTGTGAGACGGAGCCCTTACACAAAGTTTTGAAGGTTTTTTTTTCAAATTTTATTTTTCTTAGGGTTTATATTTGTTTTTTTTAGGGTTTATTTTGTTTCTTGGGTTTATTTTTAATTGATTTGGTTTTTAGGATTTTTAGTTTTTAGGGTTTATTTTTTATTTTTGGGTTTATTTTTGTTTTTCGGGTTTATTTTTCATGGTTCATATTTTTAGGGTTTATTTTTGTTTTTTCATGGTTCATTATTATTTTTAAATTTATTTTCATTGGTTCATGTTCTCAAGACAGAGGCTTTTAAGAGGTCTCACTCTGCGGATTTAGATCCGGTGAGACCGTCTCACAAGAGACTTGCTCAAAAAAAAAAATCCAGGTCCAGATTTAAGTCAGAAAAATCAGAGAAATAAATGAAAAAGACAAAAAGGCCCACAGGGATACATGATGACCCAAATCCAATTGTGGATCATATTCTTTTATATTTATAAACCCTTTTTAAGTTTTATCCAGCAAATATTGTTTCAATAAATATGGAGTTACCAAACAAGTCCTCTTTAAATGGGGACCCCAATAAGGACTATTTTGAGCAAAGTGGAGTTTTGCCTAACATTCTACCACTTTTCTTGGCCTAAAAAGTCTTTTCACTTTCTAATAAGTTTATTTACTGACGGCTGCGGCCGCCCCTCAACTTTAGAATTTTTTTTACATACAATTTATAATTTTTTTATGTATAATCCTTAAATTTGAAATATTGCCCCCATGAAAACAACTCTTTATCTAATATTTTAAAACAAAAAGTGTACTATATCAGTTTCCATTTGCACCACTCTATGTGCTTAAAAGAAATATTCCAGAAGATTTCTTGTTTTATTCATTTAATATTAATTTTTATTACTTTATAATTAATAAATATATTGCATATATAATTTTATTAATATAATACTAATTTTTTAATAAATTGGTAGTATTGGTGGGAGTAGAAGGGATAAATACAAAGAAGTTGAAAGATATGGGGTTCGACCCTCAATCAACACCTTTGTAAGGGTTGGGTGATATCAGTTGAGCTACAATTTTAATTTAATACTAATAACAATATTCAAAATTAATAAAAAATATTAACAACTTAAAAAAATGCTTAGGGTTGCAATGCCAGAAATGGCACTGCACTGTAGAAATCCTAAAATAGAGCCGGATTGTGGAAAATAAGTTGTATTTCCAGTAATTTAAAATAGGCAAGAAAAAAATGTAGAAATACAGATTTTAGACAAAAGTCATTCATAAATCTTAATAAATTATTAAAAAAAGAAAAACCATCATATGACAAGTTTAAGGATTCAATTTTATTTTCTTATAGTTAGTTGGAGAATACCAAAAGGCAACAACAAAAGTGCAGATTGGAAAAAAACTAGAAAACTTAATTATCAAAAAAACACACACAGTCACACAGAATTAAAATTATCAAGATTAAATCCAACTTATTAGAACCATGTAAATGAGCATTTCCAAAACAAAAAACAAAAAAAAAAAAAAACACAGATACACACAGTGACAGGACTTGAGGAAGAAGACTTACACAAGTAAATAAATCCTCTGGTTATAAGACTCTTCTTGTCTCTAGAAAAACAACTTGCTTATAATTTCTTGCTACAGTCCAGTTGATGCACAAGTTTTCTCTCTCACACACACACACATTAGCTTTCTCTCTCACACAGTCACACACAAACAGAGAGAAATAGAGAGGGAGAAGGGAGGGTTGGGTTCTGGACTACAAAAATGTCATCTCCAAATTCCAATGGTAGATATCAGAGATGCATATGGTATAACAGATTTGTTGGGGGGTTGAAAAGTAAAATTGGAAGGGGGCAGGTGGAAAATAAAATACTACACACCATGACACCACCTACCCCTCTGATGGCTCTCAGCGCAAAACGTGCATGACAGTGAGATACCTAAGTCATAAAAATATTATTATTATTTCCTCGATCTAACTTCTAAGGTCTTTCTTTTAACCAAATTTATTAGTCGTATTCGTGCTAGAAAATTTGGTCCCATTTTGTTACACTAATTAAATATTAAATGATTCATCTATCTAACAGTTTAAGTTTTTAATTTAAGTTTTTGGATGAGCTAATTGATCAATAGTCTTAATTGGAATTATAGTCGTGTAACTCTTAAAAGGTCGACACTAAGGAGGATGTCCCCAACATTGATTTTCAAGGATTTTTTAAGTTATGGAATTTAATAGATTTTAAGAAAATTTTATGGATTCCATATGGATTCCAGTAGATTCTAATGGAATTTTATATTATGGAATTGTGTGGATTTTAGTGGAATTTGTTTGATGTTATAAAAAGTTTAATTAATAATTTTATTTTATGAAACTAGTAGCATAACATCATAATCATTAAAAATAAAAAAGATGACATACAAATATTGAAAGAAAGTCATTAGAAAAAAAAGGTTTTCATAAACTTTGCAAAAATATAATTTAAAATTATCAAAATTTGGAATAGTTCCATAAACAACTATTTTTAAAATGTTTATTCAACAAACAACAACACTGATGATCAAAATCTTGCCAGATCATTTTAAAACCATATTTTCTAACACAAAAACAATGTGTCTATTAAGATGAATGAATGAAAATTTATCAACAATGATTCCCAGTAAAGTATTATTATAACAATAGTTTTTCTTATTAATTTATCGATAAAATTAAAAATATTAACAATTGAAATAAAACGACAAATCAACTCTAGTTACTCTACAGAGGTTGTTCACAAAATTGAGACACAACGTGTTGAATTGTTGATATTATAAGACGATGCGTGGGGTGATGTACATGAGAGAAAAAAATATGTTATTTCTTCTTTTTATACCATAGCAAAAAAATATTATTATTATTGGAAATAGAATTTGAATTCCGAAGGGGGAAGGTGAGAATTTATCCTTAATAAATCTAGCTTATAATTCCACCAAAATCCATTTATAAAAGAATTCCATAGAATTCCTTGAATGTTTGAGGATACTGGATTTTCGTGGAATCCATTAAAATCCAAGTTGAGTACCTCAAGATTTAATGGATTCCATAAAATCAAGTTGAGGACACCTGAAATGTTATAGAATTTTAAGTTCCATTATATTCCATTAAATTCTATGGTTGGGGACACCCCCGTAATAGTCATGTACCTTATTGATGTGGTAGTTTTGGACCTTTGGTCCTTGAGTATTTTTACATTTCTGAAAATAGCAATTTCAGTCATGTAACTTTTAACAATAATATGTATTCTGAGTAGAGCTGTCAAAATTACCAGGTTGGGCCAACTCGGCCTAGCCCATCGGGCTTTCTTAAAAAAAATTAGGTCGAGTCGGGCCGGGGCAAACAGTGGTAAAATGTCGGGCCTGTTGAGCCAGGCTTTTGAGGCCTGTTGAGCCAGGCTTTTGAGGCCCGATTTTTTTCGGGCTTGGAAAATTACAGCCCAGTCTGGTAAAATATCGGTCGGGCCGAAATTGACAACTCTAATTTGAGTATTTTAGCTAAATGACAACAATATTAAATTGTGGGAACAAACATAATATTGGATCATATTAAGACTAAATTCGCACAAAATTAGAACTTGTAGAACCAAAATTGTACAACCTATATAGCTTATGGGATCAAAATTACACAGAATCAAAATTTAACAGGATCAAAATTGCTACCTAAAATATTTACAAGACCAAACTGCTATACCCCTATAGTTGTGTGAATAATTTTGCAATTAAGCCTCATTCAATATGCTATGAGAGTCAAACTTGAAAGTTTTGTTTGGCACGGATATCAAAATAACCACGAATATTGTGCAGAGTGAAAGTGTCATTACATATGTTAGTAACACTTGTAATTTCATATTGTGGAAATAGAAAATAATACATCAATTGAAATTTATCTACGAGTTAAATAACTCGTATATAGAACATGACAACAGGCCGAAAAACTTCACCAGTAAAAGATGTTTACAACTCGATCACAAACACTCGTGTATCATACAAAAACTCCTTAACATGAGTAGATCTATGAATATCAACTTTGACTTGTCCAAAATACAAAGTACATGTACCCTCACACTCAAAGAAAACAACTATGGACGAAAAGTACAAACCAAGAACTCTTTGTCTTCGGATATCTTTAAGTGAATATAATAGCATCTCTATCGATATGAGATATCTGAATATGTGTGCACTCTTGTAACTCAAAATCTCAATTTTTTGCGCTCGATTTTCTCTCTATTCTTGTGTTTTGAATTCTGAATGTGCAACTCCTTTATATAGGCCTCCATATGATTATTGAGTCCTACATAAACATGAAAAAAGATATATTTACAATAGAGGAGTTAGTGTATCAATTAAAGTAGGAATCTAATAGTTGTTTCCTAGTCAAAATCAAATCCTATAAAAAAGAAAAGAAATATAAGAGAAAATATATATATATCCTAATCTAGGCTCATTGGGATTCAAGATACAATCAAAACTTTCCTAACTATATCCAATCAAAACAAACCATATTCATGGAATAAGTATAAGGAAGGCAAAACACAAATAATAGAACAATTAATTTCACTAAGGAAAAATCGATTGGAATTAAAATTCCAACATTAATTGATTTCAAGCCTTTAGATAATTAAGGTAGTCAATCAAGCCTTGTTGGAAATCTGAGACTAGTTCGATACACTTCCTGCGATTTACATCCTTCAAGATTTTAGGGGCGAGTTCTGAGGGCCCAAGATTAATCCAGCGAAATCGAGAACATGAGACATAAAAAAAAAATCAAGTTTATGAACTCATTTTTCTCTTACTTCCCTAATTAGAGCCCTACAATTTCACCCATTTCTTTTTTCCAAATTTGATAATGTCACGATTCATTCCAATTCTTAACAAAATCACTAATCAAACATGCCTATACATTTTTCAATATTTTTTTTATATGAATACCCTGATTTTACAATTTATTACATTAAATCTCTTTCCCCTCAAATATTATGTTATTCAAAAACTCAATTTACTAACCAAACATGGGAGAAGTTTACAACAAAAACGGGGAAATGGGATGTCCTAAAAAGAGAATGGGATGAAATTCGAACATGGGACTGCTTGCCCATTAACAAATCTTTTGATCACTTGTGCTACATCCGAGTTCACACAAATGAAATAATTTTTTTTTTTGAGAGAACAAATGAAATATTTCACTATAGAACTAAAGTCAGTTTTAATTCTTAAGATAAAATATGTTGTGTGTTAAGTGCTTGCCAATACCTACCTAAATTTGACTTTTTGCTAGTGTTGTTTATTATGGGGACAAATGGAAGAAAAGGTGTTCTGTTTCATTTAATAGTGTTATTAAATGTACCTATTGTGGTTTTACTTAATGAGAGAGAAAAAGTAAAAGGGTGGCTTTCCCATTTCATGCATGAATTTCACCAAGTTGATGGAGAAGGAATTTAAGAAAGAACAACTTGAACAGTTGAACCCATGTTTTAATCGATTCAGTCCATTAAATTTAAAAAAGTTTTTCCCAAAGACCAAACTCTCCCACGTGAATTAGATGCCTTTAGCAGAGACAAGAGGATATAAATAGAGGGATATCGCGACGGAAGCTGGCTTTAAATGACCAATTGGATCTGAACTCGTAAATAGCCCTTGCAATATTTTAGCGCGATTACTGTGATTCGAACCCGCAACGCCGAGAAAGACCACGATCTTGTCACCTTGTCACTTGTCAACTCGTTTGTGCCCCTGGAGGCGATTCAGTCCATTAGATATGTTCAAGAATAAATTGATGATTCGTGCAATTTGATTAGTTTTAATAATTATATATTTTTGTAATTTAATTAATCAAAATCGATTAAAACCGATTCAATCAACCAAAATTGGTCAAACAACATTTTTTTAATTTCTAAAGAATCTCAAAACCTTAATTAACCTTGTTATTTTATTATATGTACGTGATTATTTGAACTATGTTATGTATTTTTGTAGTTGGCTAACTAGAATTTTAGACACTAATGATTTTCAGTAATCTATTCGACTATATATAAAAAATAGAAACATTTATAATCGCTCAAATTAAAATGTCATTCAAATTTGATGCCCTCGTTAATACTTTTAAATTTCATTATTTTTTCTTTATATATATGGATTTTGAATTAAGTTATTTTTTTACGTGGATTGAAGAATGATCATTTATTCTAAAATTTACTTCAAACTGAAAATAAAATTATATATAATGTTCACTTGTAAATAATATATGATTCGTATTAACTTAGTTTTGCCAAGTTTCGTTTGATTTAATTCCACGTAGAGTTTAGTAATTAGTTAATTAAAGCTTGTAATCAAATAGTAATCTTCATTTTAATTTTCTTTTGTAGAATATTAGAGGCACTAATGATCACTACAAGAAAACTATCAAATTCCAACAAAAAATTCCAACGAAGTAGAAAATAGTTGGAATTTTTACAATTCCAACGGAAATTCCAATGCTACATTATATCGTTGGAAAATTCCAATGAAAATTCCAACGCTAAAGAAAAACCGTTGGTATAAGTTGTTGGAATTTTCGTTGGAATTTAAAATTTTCAACGGAAATTCCAATATCACAACAAACCGTTGGAAAATTCCAACAATAATTCCAACGGTAATAAATCGTTGGAATAAACCATTGAAATCTTGTTGGAATTTTAAAAATTCCAATGAGAATTCCATCGCTAAAAATATCATTGGAAAATTCCAACAAAAATTCCAATGGTACAACAAGTTGTTGGAAAATTCCATTGGAAACTCCAATCTTTGTTGGATAATTTTAATAGGGGTTAAAAGATTTGATAGTATTATCCATATCAATAAAATATATCTTTTCTTCCTCGAGTCAATCATATTAAAACTACATAGTTAGCGTCTTGACTTGGGACAAATTGATGATGGGTGGCCTCTTTGGGAAGTTAAATATATTAGACAATGAGATAAGATGATTGAATATTCCAATAAATATATACCATTGGAATTACCATTGGATTAAATTCCAATGGCATAACTCCGTTGGAATAACAGATTTGGATTTTTTCCAACAACTATATATATTCCAATGGTTTAACTATGTTGGAATTATTGTTGGAAATATATTGGAGTTTTTTCCAACGAGTTGTATATTCCAATGGATAAATACGTTGGAAATAGTTGGAATATTTTTTATTGGAATTTCCATTGGAATTTTGCCATTCCAACGGCCATTTTACCAACGATGCATTTATTGTTGGAATTTCCGTTGGAATCGATAATTCCATGGTAATTTGGCCAAATTCCAATGATTTTTCCGTTGGAATTTCCTTGTTTTCTTTTAGTGGATTTTCGGTATCTATCGGTCCAAGATAAATAAATAAAAAAGTAGAAACACTAGTATTGTCACTCAATTTATAATTGCTCAAATTAAAATGTGATCATTCAAATTTGATGTCCTAGGCCTAGCTAGGTTAATACTTTTAATGTTTTTTAGTTATTTTTCTATATAGGTTTTGAATTAAGTTCATCTTACATGGATTGAAGAATAAACAGTTTTTTCTAGTATCGACTTCAAACTTAAAAGAAAATTAAATATAATGTTTAAAAAAAATAGTAACACCAGATATCTTAAGATATTACTTCGTGAAAACGTACAGAAAAAGTTAAATAATATTTTTCAAATGTTATACTGCAATTATTTTTTTAATAAATTTATAATAATTAATAAAGCTCTTTGTGAAATGATGATATTATTATCGATTTTCGAGTTTTTTTTAGAGAGGGGAAGAAAAAAAGCAAAAGTGGAATACATATTATAAGTTAAAACATAAAAAGTACTGCAAATATCAAGAAGATGATAACTGATAATAACCTTTAGTCATAAAGTTTTCGCTACGTATTAAATGAGTTTCTGCCAACGTTTCAGTCCGCAAAAATAGAGTTGTTATTTGATGTCATTATATTCCTTTTTTTTTTGGAAGAAGATAATGTTTGTGCGCTTCCGAATTTTAACAACGCGTGAGATACGGTGTTATGTAGTGATTATTTATTCTGGCTATTTATCACAAACCTATTATTAATGAAACGCGACTCTACTTTTATTTATTTCTTCCAACGTCAATTACGCATTTCACATTTTTGGAGCTTAGCAATTTTATATTCTCCTCTAAGTATTAATCTTGATCGGATGACTACGACTTTAGAAATATTAGACCCTCGAAAATTTATGAGTACATTTCGATCCTTATCCAAATATTTCATCTTATTATATAATTCATCCCAACCAACTTCCAATTTATTTTTCGATTACGCATTTCTTATTTAACATCTTTATTTTAAATTTCTAAATATTTAATTATGGATATTTATACATTTTATTTTTTCCCCTCAATTTTATAAAGAAAAGAAACCAAATATTTTTTTCTTTTTCCCTAATTTTCGAAATTACCACTTTAAATGGAGAAAATAACTCAAGTTTTATTCTATCACTATTTTATCATTTTGTATCTCCCAACTAAATTATTAATGGACAAAAAAAAATAAATAAAATTTTGATAATTTCATTTCTATTTTATTTTATGTCTTCCAAGCCTACAACTAAAAATCTTCCTACAAATCCCACTAACCCATTAGTCAAACAAATGAATTTTAAATTTCCCTCTAAAACCTAGCTTTTGGCTCATGTCCCTAATAAAGAAAGCTAGTTATTTTTTTTTACCCTAAACCCCTAATTGTTCCCATTAACTATCATTAATCTCCCAAGCAAAAAAAAAAAATCATCTCCATTCTCTCTAAACATTCTCCTACTTCTCTCTACAAATTTCTTCATATCTTCAAACAATCTTCATATCTTCAAACACACATTCTTCAAATCTTTAAACAATCTTCATATCTTCAAAACACACATTCTTCAAATCTTCAAACAATCTTCATATCTTCAAAACACACATTCTTCAAATTTTCAAACAATCTTCATATCTTCAAAACACACATTCTTCAAATCTTCAAACAATCTTCATATCTTCAAAACACACATTCTTCAAATCTTCAAACAATCTTCATATCTTCAAAACACACATTATTCATATCTTCAAACACACCTCCTTCATATCTCCAAACATTTCTTCATATCTTCAAATACACCTCCCTCATATCTTCAAACACTTCTTCATATCTTCAAACACACTTTCTTCACATCTTCAAAAATAATTTCTTCATATCCTCAAACACTTTCTCCTTTCTTCAAACACTTAACAAAAACACAAGAACTCTTCTTACTTCTTTATTTTGAAACTATCACTACTACAATGTAAGGAATTTTTTCTTCAATCCATTTTGATATTTCTAGCTCATCCTCTCCACTTCTTAACCTAAGTTTGATTTTTGGTTTGAGGTACACTTAGAAGACAACTTGAAGATAATAGAGACTTGGAACCATCTTGACTAGACCTCAAGAAATTGTGAAGGAATTTGGACTAGAAGGTAAGAAATGGGATTTTAGTATATTTTCTTCTTCTCTTCTTCTATTTTACAAAATTTTGATACTCCATTTTCATTTTTGGACTTTTAGGGGCTGACCTTAAGAGTTGTTTTAAGAGTGAGCAAAGAGACCCATTTTGAGACCTCTACTAGTCTCATTTCATCTAATACACAAGGTAAGTGTAGTTTTTCCAATATTCTTCACCTCTTTCTTCTTTCCTTAAATTTTAACCCCATTTCCTAACTACTATTTTTTGGTATTCCTTGACCTAGGGGCTGACCTAAGTCACTTCTCCTTCAAGAGTGATTTATTTCATCTTTCACCAACAAGTTCATTTTTAAGGTGGGTGGAAAAATCCTTTCAACTTCTAGGTGTTTTACTTAAAAGCGCATGTAGTATTTTGATTTTGAGAACTTGAGATATATATTATGTATTGCATGCTATTTTCTTGTATCAAATTGGAAAAATTCTCAAGTGTTGCTCAAAAATGCGATTTATCGAAAAATAGGGCATACATGTACACTTTATTGTTATACTTGATGAAATTTTGTATGAGAATGATATGTATGTGTATGACTCTTGAATTCTATGTTTTGAATAATTTATAACCTGGACAAGTCGAGCATAATTGATTAAATTTCAACTTTTGGACTTAAAATGCAAAATAGAAAGTTGGTGGACTTAATTGCAAGAAAATAAAACTTAAGGGACCCCTCTGTAATTTTCGATTTTTGGGACTGAACTCAGGTTCAAAAACTATGTTTTGACATTTTAATAAAGTTTTAAGAGTTTTTAGTTAAATAAAATCAACCCTTAAAAGCCCAAGGACTAGATTGTAAAATTTTAGAAGTTTAAGGGCTATTTTGCAATTTTTGAAACTGTACCAGACCCTAATTTTAAAATTTGAAATTTTAACTCTTAAGGGTCTGGAAATAACATATTTTAAGTGTATTCCAAAAATCCAAGTGTTTAGAGCTTGAAAGTAATTTTATAAAACTTGAGGGACCAAATTATAAAAGATTAAAATTTAGGACCAAAATGAAATTTCCAGGACTTATGCAGTCCATGCACCTGGAAATACTAATTTAACTATAACATAATGATATTTTGGACCCAAGGTTCAAATTTCATAACAATCGGACCCTAAAAGTCTTAAAGGCAATTATTTCAAAATGGGACAAAAATGAGATTTTCAAAAGTTAAGGGGCCTATACTTATTTATTTTTAAAACTGTTTTTGTCCCAATATCCCACTGACCTTAGTGACATTTTCCAACTGGAATCACATTAAAATCCCTTCCGGGTTGTGAGTTCCAATTATTTTAAACTTAGAGCACGAAATGACAATTTTAACAAATTTGGGGTCAATGTGAGAATTTTATAAAAAACTCGACCTCAAAACTTTTAAAACCTGAATCTCTGAATAATTTAGAGAATTTAGGAACTGACCTCATAATTTTTCAAGGTCGGGACATTTATTTATTTAATTTTAACTCCAAAAGTAGTGGTTTTTTTTTTTACAAAACGGGGCTAATTGTAAATTTTTTTTAACAAGGACCCAACTCGAATTATTTTTATTTTAAAGAAACAACCCTGGACCTTTCGACTTTAATTATTGATTAAAATATTTTATTTTCTCAAAAGTCCCCTGAATTATCGGATCGTCTTGACCGATTAATACGCGATCGTGGGGCGACTTCCTCGTCTTGCGATTTCGAATCTATAACGGAATTATGTTCCACCTAATCTTTCAAGATATCGAAGATTGCTTATCCTCCCGATAATCATCTTCATCCAAATAACTCCACCAACGCCATAATTGCCTTGCGCAAATTTTGAAAAACTTTCCTAAAATGCTTCCCTGAATCAATAATACTGATCGCCTGGTTGATTGCTCAACGTGTACTTACTTTCTTGTCCGAAGTCAACTTGATGTGTCGAGCTCTCAAATCGGAATGGATCGTCGGGGATGAAAGGGGCAGCTCGGCCGCTATTCCACTCTCTGGCCCCATCGCCCTAATCCCGCAGAATCGAGGGATGGAGTTTGTCCGAGGAAGCGAGTCGTAGTACTTGAGGTATAATCATGATTATGACGAATCCGAGCCTTGCTAGCTCCAACGTGGATTTTGTCTTTGCCTATGGAGCGATAAGGTGACAGTCTTGGACCATCATGAACGGGGATTTACAAGGAAGAACGAAGGAATCATTTATCGATCCATACGATCGGAGGAGTTAATCTAACGTTTGGTTGGCGCTACACATCAAGATGCAACCGCTACTTGTAATGCATGGGTTGGCGCTACATATCGAGACGCAACCACTAATTGTCTTGAATGGGATTGACGCTTACACATCGACGCAATCCTCTGTCTTCTTGAATCATCGTATTTGTGTGACCACGAACTATTTCTTAAATCGTATAAATATATTACTTAATATATATTTATCACGATGTTTAATGGGCTATGTGTGAAATCATGCATCATACCTCACGTATTTTCATACAACCGTTTTTTCTCGCATTAACTATATATATCGCCACACTTGCACACGATCACCCCATCCACCGAGATTTCTGTCTCACTCTCTCTGTTTTCTAACCTTTAGATGAGGAGACGTTGAAGACGTCGAACCTACCACCGATGAATCTCGTGCTCGCTTTGTCGTACTAGTTTCTATAATCATTGATGCCGAGTGATATTTTCTTTTGCTTTTGTTATTGTTGAACTCCTTCATTCTGTTTTAGTTTGGACTATAAGTTTAAATTCGGATATTTTGATGGATTATATTCGGATACCGTCGGACCTTAAGATGTAATTTGTACTTGTGTTTATTTTAATTCCATTTTGCATTAGACTCTTTTCACTTGAAGTTTCGTATCATGGGTTTAGACTATTGATCTATTTACATTTAAGTGATTGATCGCTTCAGCGTCACATTTGGGGCATGACAATGTTCCTTATTATTCCATTTACAACAAATATATATTTTTTTTGAGGAAAACAAATATATATTTTGCCATATATGTATATTGTTTTTTTTTAAATAAGCGTAAAAATATATAAAAGAAAGGAAAAATTTCTAATCACAAGCCGAGGTAGCTTAAGTATGAGTCTCGTTAAAACCTACCAAAGTAAAACTAACCTCGCGGAAAAATGTACCCTTGAAAGACAAAAACATCTAGACAAGAATGCATAAATAAAAGCACTTCTGATTACTCTAAAATCCTCATTATCAAATGAATCCACTTCATCAGCATAGTCCTCCCACCTTTTGGTAGCAACCACGTTTAAGGATTTGAAACTGTCGGATTGAGCATCGTCCAAAAGAGTGAGGTTATGAATTGGAGGAGTCGGGCCGGTGAACATCACAAAGAAGTCGTTGTTTAGAAGCCTCCAACGACTTATCCCGAATAGCCCGACAAAGATGATTAATGGGCTTGACTAACTTGTATTGAACTATCTGCGGCCGCCTCTTGATACCAGAAAAAGTGGGTAAGGTGTCCCTCGTAAAGGGTGGGGTGGGGATTCCCTAGATGCATTATTTAATGCGGCGTTATCCAATTCTGAATGTGCATCCAAAGTAGCCAACGAATATTCCCGTTGAATTGCAGGATTCAAAGGCGAAGCCAGAGCTGAGCTAGCAGGCACGTGTGTATCCACCTCAACGACCTAATCTTTGTCATCCGAAAGAAACAGGAGAAGAAATAGTAACCTTTGTAGGAGAATGAACCACAATCGCAAGATCAGAATTATGGTCTGTAATGATAGCGTCCACTGTCTTATCATGCATAGTTGAGACCGTAGTATCCATTGAGTTAACAACGGCCTTGCCCTTATCCTTGGAAGTATGAACAGGTTGATAAATCTTACGAACTCTGGAACGTCCCCGTTGAGAATGGGGACGTCCAGCAGGTGTCGTACCCTTAGTAAAAGCACTCCGACAAGAAGCAATCGAGTGGCCCGTTATACAACAAGTAGAACAAAACTCAGGAAGTTTCTCATAACCGACCGACACAAAAGAATATTGCCCCACTCGTTCAACCATAATATGATCCTGTAAAGGCTTGGCAAAATCCACATCAACCAACACACGAATAAAATGGCCAAGGGAACCATTTAAGTACCTATGATCAATCTGAACCGTGTTGCCAATAGCTTTGGCGATCCCCATAATAATGCTAGAGTCTCAATATTCCAGACTTAGCTCAAAAATTTGAACCCATATACTTACTATGGAAGTATTAATTTTATAAAGGTTGAAATCAGGAACCCAATGAGACAAACGAATTGAACCCAAGTTAATAGCCCAAGACACACGAGCTTGAGCCCGGGAACGATCTTGGGCATTTAAAAATTGGACACAAAAATAACCCTTACCCAGAAGAATTAATTCCCAATCATTATGAATACCCCATAATTCAGAAAGTCGTTTATGAAGCGGCATGATAGGCCATGACTTATATTACCCTTACCAAGAGGATTCTACCAACCAAATAATAAGCAAATTCCAAAAGATGTTGTTGATAAACATTTTCATTAATGGTCACTAAGTAATAATCACCCTTTTAACGAGTTCGGGGGACGGTGGGTTTACCAGAAACAATATTGGAAAAAGTAGGATTGATAATGTCACCAGACTTAGATTGACCCACTCACAGGGGAAATCGCCCTGGTGCTTTGGTAGCGAGCAGGATGAGACTCATTGATCATGATCGCACAAATGAGAAAGATGCAAATGATCATTATCACGCTAGAAATAACGTGAAAGACTAAAGTTCAACAATAGTCGCCTTGGCATGAGGCCAAGATGAGATCATACTTGATCGAGAATGGAGTAAGTCCAAACTTAATAAAAGTTTGTTTATAGCCAATTGTGTGAATTGTCGGAAGATGTTGAGGAGACCAACCAGAATACACAGTCGACGCTAGAAGAAGCGGATCGGACTAAGACTTGTATGATATTTAGAACATGACATGCCCAAGTTGAGTGAGAGCTACATCATAACATGTATTCATACTACATGTACTTTACGTCGACCTTGTAAGATGAGTATTTGAATAGATCCCCGCTTTGTCCTTTGTGTGAGCTCTTATTGTATTTAGAAATGCCCTTTGGGACTCGGACTTTGTTATGATGTGTAAGCTTGATGATGCTATTTTAGCACGTGTCCAATGACCAAGATTAATTGATGCTTCGGAGCATGACTAGGAAATTTGTTAAGACCAAAGCGATTGACATGAGAGACCGAGAATAAACTATGTTGGTAATGCACCTATGTTCTATAGCTCATAGTCGGTGGTGACTTTGTTTCGAAAATATGTTTTGACATAGTCATGAGCGTAGATACATATTTAGGATATCAAACATGTTGTATGCATATGGAGGGATTAGAGGTACTTGATCGGGTGCAACCACGTAGATTGGGGTAAAAGAAGCTAGTCTCTGAGTTATAGAGTTATATTAGTTGGGTGATAACTTAATATAATTATCCTCATTTTTTTTTCTCACTTGGTCGCACACCTTACTCCTTGTATGAAAGAAGAGATTATGAGATATGATTTTGATCAAATATGAATGAGTGAGAGATGTGGTGCCATGTGCAAGGATGTGGTGCCATGTGCAAAAAGAAAAAAGTAAACCACATGCACATATGAGTTAAAGTATAAAGGGATGAAAACATGTATGTCCATTCCTATCCATGTCATGGGCAACCCATATGCATATGTGTGTTTTCTGCTATATATACACATAGGTATGCAAGATGCAGAAGTGTGGATATGCACATCACATTGACTCTCATTTTGTCATTCAATTTTGATTAGAATAATTAGTTCTATATAATATCTCCTTAAGGATCACCAATATTCTCCTAAGGGTTTAAGGTGTTGAGCAATTGTGGGTGCTCTAGTAGTATTCATATCGATCAGTGAAGCGCGTTTTATATTCGAGTGCAGTTCGAGAAGCTTGTAGACGAGCTATCAAGATCAAGGGTCAACGAAAGTGAATCGATGATTTTTTCCGTTACTTAATTAAAAGGTATCATCGATTCCTAATTACGTGATTACTTGCAAATATGTCTTTATTTACTAATAGTGACATTGAATCATCATGTACAAGACACGAATTAGTAGACTTATAGAATCTCCATAGTCCATCATGAAGTGCAGAGAATTGTGATTCCTATTGTAGATGTGACATTATTTAAGACAAAATCTTATCTCCACCTTTAACTAGCTATAGCCTTAACAATTATATACCATTACTAGGGATGGCAATATAGACTGACCCGCGGTGTTTGGGGCGGGCGGACTGGGGCCGTTTCCGAGGACGGGCGGGCGGACCCGCCCGCAGACGGGTGCATTGGGTGGGACATTTAAAGTAAAATCTTGCAACAAAAAATAATTTAACTCTAGGAATTGTCATTAGTGTTATTATTCAAAAAATAATTTAACTCTATGCATATGTTGAGTCAAGTATCATATTTTTTATCAAATTAAAAACAAAATACTTAGTCACACTGTTGAGGTATGTCATTTTGAGTTTTAATTAAGGGAAGAAGTCCATTTTATAACCTAAGTAAGCTATTTTTCCTATTACCAATTGGTTTTATGATAGAACCTCACCTGGTGGGTTTGGATTCTTTGACATATTGGATACGCTTTATGTGTGGGGCCGTATCAAATCCCCCTGAATTTAACATCGTATCAGAATAAGCCCATGCTCGGCCCAAGATGGGCCGTCACATGATGTGATTGGGCATGGAGGATCCTGTGATGATGATTAATGAATTGACGAAGGACTCACAATGAGGGGAGTGTGTTGAGATATGTCACTTGTGAGTTGTCCCACATTGATTAATTAAGGGAAGAAAGTCAACTTTATAAGCCAAGTAAGTTGCTCCTCCTATTACCAATTGGTTTTAGGATGAAACCTTACTTGGTGGGCTTGAGCTCTCTCCCATATTGGGCACGCTTCATGTATGGCACTGTACTAAGTCCCCCCGAATTTAACATGGTATCAGAGCAGGCTCATGCTCGGCCCAAGGTGGACCGTATCATATGATGTGATTGATCATGAATGATCCTGGGATATGATTAATGAATTGACGAAGGACTCACAAGTGAGGGGGACGTATTATGATATGTCACTTGTGAGTTGTCCCACATTAATTAATTAAGGGAAGTGAGTCCACTTTATAAGCCAAGTAAGCTACTCTTCTTATTACTAATTGGTTTTAAGATAGAACCTCGCTTGGTGGATTTGGGCTCTCTCCCCTATTAGGTATGCTTCATGTGTGAGACATTCAATGTATGTGCATTAAGTGCCACATTTTATAACATTAACCCCAAAAGCACATTTAATAAGAAATATATACTGACATAATAGACCATTTTTAAAGTCTATATCAACATTTCCTAAAAAAAAAAATCTATATCAACATTCTTTTGTTAATTTGTGCTATGTATTTATTGATACTCAAATATTGAAAAATAATTTGGCTCGCGTGTTAATTTATAGTGCAAGATTTGGTCCAAAATAAGTTGGAAATATAAATTATTTTATTTACATACCTAACCACTTTGATTCTCACAAGTGGCAATATTATAAATCAATAATGATGGCTATAACTAGCCATCCAGAATCGCCACAACTCAGTTCTTTCACTACCTCTCTTTTCTCCTCCCACTCTCTAAAAACCCTAAAACTTTTAACCCTTCCCCTCCCTCCCCCCGGTAGCCCCCCTTCCCCCCCTCCCTTCCCTTCCCTCCTCTCCTTCTCCTCCTTCCCCTTATCCCCTCCCTTCCCCAATCATGTTTCATGATGGAGCCAATAAAGGTATATCCTTGTATTATCCAGAGGTGATCGGTTTTCCGATCGAGAGTGGAGGCAAATCGAAGGTCGGAGCTACAAAAGGAGAGTTGGAGCCGGGTAGGTGATGGGTTGCGGTGCGATTGAAGATCGGGTGAGGGAGAAGCATTTTTCTTTTCCTTTTTGATTTTTCGATTTTTTTTTTTTTTGTCTTTTTTCCAGGTTGATTTGCGAAACTCGTGGCGGTCGGTAGTTTCGAGGCTTGCGGTGCGTGTAGTAGCTCGTGCCGGATTTGTTCGAGTTGGGTAGTCTCTGCGGAGTGCCTTAGTCCTCCATTCGGAGGTGGTTTAGTTTCCTTTGGAGTTTTTAGTTTTTATTTGTTTTTTAGTAGTTTCTTGTTTTACTCCTCGAATTACGGTGGTTTTACCTCTCATACGGAGTTCTCCCCTTGACATGTATCAATTTATGTATATTGAGGTGGCCATTTCTTGGGGTTAGCGGTGTAAGTTTATTTGAGTAATGAATATATTTTATCGTTTGAAAAAAAACAAAAAAAACTAGCCACCGGCAGACCTTTTATTTGAAGACTTTCTAGATTCTTAATGAACGTGGACGTACGGCTGCCAGTTATTAGAAAAAAAAAAAAAAAAATAGAACAAAGGATTATAAGTTATATTTATATTTAATAGAGAGGATGAAGCCATGGGGGCCAACGGGGTACTGGGCCCTCCTCAAATTTTGAAAAAAAAAACGAGGTATTTTGGTCATTTTATTTTTTAATCTTAAAATAAATAAAAAATAGAAAAATGTAAAAAAAGGTATTCAATTATATTGCATTCCTCTTTCCTATTTTGATTTGTGAATTTTGAAAAATATGAGTCTTGGTTATTTTTTCCCTTTTCTTAAAATTTTGTACATTTTTTAAGTTCCGCCATAAACTTTAACTTAAATTTTTGCATTATTTTCTTGTGTTTCTATTTGTCCTTTTTGGTATATTGATGAAATTGTATTTTGTTATTTAATTATGAATATGAAGGTATGATTTAATTCATATAATGACTTAATCAAGACTTCTACTTATTTTAAATTTGATGTATTGCTTTTCATTTTTATATGTGGTAATAGACAAATTGTCCACTTATGTTTTGTAAAAATAAAAAATATTCATATTTTCCGAAGACATGTGTTTAGCCATTTTGACGTTCATACCCTTCTTGTGTTCTGTAATGAGGTATTTGATTATATTTCAAAAAATTGACGCGTTATTTTTTTCGGTACCGAGTCATGGACCGGTCTCTAGAAATTGAAAAAAGACAAAATGGAAATTTGAACTAAAAAATAGCTAAAAAGATATGGTTAAAACTATTTTTATTATCGAGAAGTGGCCAAAAATCCGACTGACTCTTTTTATATTAATATTAGTTGGGCTCCCTACCCAAAATTCCTGGTTTCACACCGCATATAATACAAATTTAATCTCATTTACTACAATATATCGAGTATGTGAATAATAGATAATTATTTTCTTTTACCCAATATAAATAATAGATTAGATGGTTTGGATAAATGCTATTATGCTAGGTTTGCGAGGGCTTTAAATTAATTTTCTGACTAATTACGACAAATAAATTTAACAAGAATCAGTGGTCTAGATTTTTGGTAGTGGCCTAAATTTTTAAATAATTTAAAATCTCATAATGGTATATATAGGACTTAAATCCCATTTGTCACTCCTGAACTAATTTTGGAAATAGACTCCTTATGTTAGATTGTAGTGAAGACTATGATAGTTTGACTTGGTGATTAACCCTAATATGTTTATGGAGAATTAAGATAAAACAAGGTTATTGATGTATTGAGATAAAATAAGGTTATTGAACCTACAGAAAACGAGTAAGGCAATTTCTTAATTGAATCTAAAAGTTGAAATCTTTTTGTTTTCTTAGGAATTTATATTCCAAAGTTTTGGATGTGATTGGATGATCTTTCATTTTGTTCATTTTTATTTTTTAAGTGAATGGTTGTGAAAAAGTTAGTACTTTTGAAAAATTATGCAATATTTGTGAAGTTGATGTAGGATAAAAATACGATGATGATAATTGATATGATGATTTAAAAAAAAAATAGTGATTGGGGTTTCAAAAAATAAAAATAAAATAATAATTGGATGTGATTGATAATTTGAAAAATAAGACATAATAAATTGTATTGTGTTGGAAAATATTACATGGTTACAACGGAAAAGCCTTCAAGATGGTTTACAAAACGAAACATAAAATTATAAGAAATGTAAAACCTAACTATTACAAGTCTTGAATGGAATCCAACTCCAAAAGCATGAATCTCATAGAACTTTAAAAAAACAAAAAGTGAGTCGAGTAGAACTCTATCCGCAAGATAAATACGTCCCGGCTAGTGCTCACGGTATGACGTAATGTCCCCAAAGATAAAACGGCTTAACCTCCTTTGTGTACAATAGTACCATCGACCCAAAGGCACCTTTCGAACTCGAAGGAGCGAGAATGTTCTTTGGACACGAGTGCGAGAAAGAAGTGTTCTTGAAAATGTTCTTGAAAAGTTACGACACTCTTTCGGACACTTGAAGAATATGCAGAGATATGCAATTTTTTCTGTATATCTCGACTTCATCTTTTCCTTCTAACCCCTCAATGCAACAAAACGCTAAAGACTTATATAGGCCATCATTTCCAACACTTGTAGGGAATTAAAGATTAAGAGAGTGAGCATTAACATCATATGTAACTCCCATGAGTTACAACCTCTTTTTATGACCACCACTTGAGGAGTTACAAATTTTAAAAGACACATGAACCTGACACTCCAATGTTTAGATTCATCCACACATGAACATGGACACCTCTAGATTCATCAGCCCAACAGATTATTTGAATTTGGGCCAAGCCCATTTTCAAGTTACAAAACTAACTAAACTCGAACCCAAGCCCAAAGGGTCGGTCCGGTCCAAGGCCCATTTGTTATCATACACTTGTGTTATAGTATATTCAACCAATAACACCTTCTAAGTATTTATACTAGGATAAACTATGTCCATTCGCGTGGCTAACTTCGTGTATTAATTTCTCACTCATCACCGAAATTCAGTTTTGAGAAATATAAATACTACGAACATCTACTCGAAAAAGTAGATTAACAATTTATAATTCAATTCCCAATTAAATTCTTAGCCACCGAAAATTTGTTCAAAATCGGGCGCCCGCTTTTCGAAACCAAATTTCCAACAATCCCCCATATGAGTAGAAATTAATGCATGCATGAATGCGGACATGCAACCGATCCTCAAGAGATAATATCGCATCCGAAAAAGGTAGCTTGTGGCTTTGAACCTTCCGTAGTTAATACCATCGGGTACACCTTTGGCGGCCTAGTGGGACGCAATGCCTTAAACTATTCCTCCACGGTGTATACCGAGACAATAACATTAACACAAAGAAGGTCTCAACACCTCTTTGTTTCACGTTTTGTGTCCATTTTGGCCATGGAAGCCACTTTAGATTCATAAGTGTTACTTTGAAGCGCCCTCACTTCTCACTTACATAGGTGATCTCCGATCCGAGTATCCGCCATACTCAATCTCAAGAGGTGTAGAAATCATTAAAAGTCAAATGACTTAGCCTCACCACAACTCGTAGGTGTTTCAACACTTGGCATTGCTCTCAGGGATGGGTTGAAACATTGTTTCCAAGTGTTACAACATAACCTTCATAGCTTAGTTTTCCCATTGAACCAAGTTCTTGGGATCTCCGTCATCATGGTTGGGTTATCACTATGATGATTATTTCACTTTGTGGACTTTAAGCCCATTCCCTCTAGCAATTTACTCAATTGATCTCGATTGATCCTTTCGTCAAATGATCTACCAAATTGTCTTTTGACTTTACGTAGTCAATTGACATCAACCATTTGAGATCAACTGTCTAATGGTATTGTGTCTCCGACAAATATGTCTAGACTTACCGTTATACATGTTGCTCGCGTGCCCTTCCTATAGTCGTTTGGCTATCACAAGATGCGTGAATCATCACGAAGGCACAGCTTCCTCCAACATGGAATATCTTCCAAAACGTTTGAAGCCACTCTGCTTCTTCACCACTTTGTCCAAAGCTATAAACTCGATTCCATGGTGGACTAAGTTATACATGTTAGCCGTGGACTTCCACGAAACCGCACCACCTTCAATGGTGAATATGTATCCACTAGTGGAATAAGAATCTTTCGATCGAAATCGATAGCATCATTATAAAGTTCAAGAAATCTTTGGGATATCTCGAGTAGTATAGCCCATACTCAAGGTATACTTCAAGTATTTTAACACCTTGGTTAACGTTTTCCAACCCGAACTAAACTCGAACCGAGCCCAAAGGATCGGTCCGATCAAGGCCCATTTGTGATCATATACTTGTGTTATAGTATATTTAACCAATAACACCTTCTAGTATTTATACTAGGATAAACTATGCCCAATCGCGTGGCTAACCGTATATTAATTTCTCACTCATCACCGAAATTCGAGTTTTGAGAAATATAAAGAACTACGAACATCTACTCGAAAAGTAGATTAACAATTTATAATTCAATTCCTCCTTAATTAAATTCTTAAACACCGAAAATTTGGTCAAAGTTGGGTCGATGCCCCTTTCTCAAAACCAAATTTCCAACATATTGTACGTCGTCACGATATGATTATAAAATAATGAGAATTGATGGTGATATTTTTTAATAAAATATTAATGTAACATGTGAATAAAAATATGTTTAGTGAATAATAATAAAGTAAGAGTCGAGTGAATAATGTATTTTTAGAAAATTTTAAGAAGTAATCGCATGTTAGACCATAAATATGTTTTGAGGTTAAAATTGTCAATATTTTTACAACCTTTAATATTGATTTGGGTGTGAGCAAATCGGATGTACGGGTCAGTCGGGTCGTCTCGAGTGTAGGTATTTTTGGTTCAGTCTGTAAGACAAATAAACGTTAGGCTAGCGGGAGGGTTCCCGGCTAAGACCCTCCGATGCTTAAGTCAATATAGGTGTTAGGTCACTAATAAATGTAAAGCGAGATGAATAGCAATAAATGTGATACTGTAGCAAAGGAACATTGATGTATTTATAGGTGTTGATTCCCTACCGCACGAGGTGGTACGGTGTCATATTGGGTTGTATGGAGCCGTACAACCTCGTCCCCACGTGGCGGCCTTTCATTGGTCCACCGCCTAGATCCATGTTTTATGTGTCGGGTCAAGTAGACAACCTTGAGCATGGGCCTCGCCATTAGGTCTGGAAAGACGACCCGATCCGCCACCTCGCCATTAGGTCAAGTAGGCGATCGGTGCCACCGCCACCTCGTAATTGGGTCAATTAGGCGACCCACCCCGCTTCGCTATGTAGTAATCTACCAACTTGGTCGGGTCGAGCAGGCGACCAACCATGACTTGGATAAGGGTCGTTCCACAACCCTAAATAACCTATGGATCCCATCCTCTTGATGCCATCCCATCGAGCCTACTTGGGTCAGAGGCGACCGGACTAGTTATCTTGGTTCGGATATGCGACCCGATCCTCAATATTTCGTAGACCCAGTGCTTTATGTTATTTCTTCTATTAGGTGAGGGTAAATAAGTAATTTTGGATACATACATATCATTACTCCTCCAGTTACTTTATAATTAATTACTAAGGTAAGTCATTAATCGGGCCATAAAATTTGAAAAGCCCTTTCAATCTCAACCGTTTGATGTTTCGCCCACTTATATATATATATATATATATATATATATATAAGGAAGCTTTTAAGTTTGTCATTTTTACTTTAGACAAGTGCGTTGAAAATTTCTCCGATTCGTAGCGAGCTCGAAGCCTCCATTCGAACATCTTCACGTAGTCGATTTCATTTCGAGGTAGCCTTAGCTTGGCACCGCGCAATTTCTTTTTATTTCATTTATTTTTTTTTTCTTCTTGCTATGCCTTTGATGGCTCAAAAGCTACCTTTAAAACCGTAGGGCAAGTGCACCTATCGTTTTATAGTATAGATTATTAGTCAAGAATGTCATTCCCACGAGGATTGTAAATACTAATAATTACCGTCTTTTTGTTATTTAATCTAACAATTTTTAGAGTTTTTGTTGGTTTAATGAAAATTTAAGAATTTAAAATAATTGGAACTTACAATAGATCAAATAAAAGTAGATTGTAGAATTAAGAAATCAAGATCTAGAAATATGTTTGAATGTAAATTCCTCTAGAATGTTTTTATGATTTAACAAGATAAAGATATAATCAAAAATCCTTAAGCAAAAATCAACCTCTTTTAATAAAATCTCATATTTCATGGACCGTAGAAATTCCCGATTTAAGTTAAACCTCTATCGAGCGAATAACTTCTAATCTCAAGTTGATTAACTGAAATCTCTTTCTAGTTAAAACCCCCAAGACAACATTATAACGATTTGTGAATTCCCATATTAGGTTTGACCCTAATCCGGAAGATTTATGTCGTCTATATCTAGGATTGCATGCAACTCTTTTCACTTATATAGGTTCTATTTCACCATGAATCTCTCGATTTCCGGTGAAGAATAAACTTCAAATCAATATCGCTAATACCAATTTGAATGAATAAAACATAATATAAGTGAATCACACAAATCATGAAGATTTTATTAAAAACATACAAGTTCTTAATCACAAATTCATTTTAGAGTTCATTACATTCAAACACTAGAAATTTAGCTACACATGGCTTTGACAAAAGAGTATACTACACAAAAAGATTTGAATAAAATGAACGTGGTGTACTTAGCTCTTATTCAAGACCAATTCAAGACTTCCTCCTTGGTTGATTGCAATGATGTTGAGCTCAAAGCCTTCTCCTCTATTGCTCTTCAACTTCCAACTCTACCTCTCTTTTATCCTCTCAATGTATTTTGCTTTGAAACTTAGAATATACAATGAATATACAATGAATCTCTATGAATGAATGAATATCCCAACTCCAATTCTTGGCTTTTATAGGCATCATCTTTGTAAAAGCATACATCAATAATGCCATCTTTTGCTAAACAAATGCTCCACTTCCATAGTTGGGTTGTTTGCATCATTGTTTTTCATATGATAATTGATATAGAGTTTGGTGCAAGCAAAATGAGGTGTAAAAGTTGCTCAAAGGTTGTCAAAAAGAAAAAGTCTCCATAATTTCCGCTAAAAGAAGAAAATTTTGAGTTTGGAGGAAAAACACGGTCGTGTTTTCCACACAAATTGGTAAGGTGTGCTTTTGAACACGGTTTGGGCGTGTTTTTCTTGTCGTCAAAGTGAACTGTACCGTGATTTATAAGCACGGCATGGGTGTGTTTTTCCGCTTTCTTGTTTTTCCTCTTTTTGAAGCATGGCCATGTTTCCCAACACACTAGGGGTGTGTTTTGCACGTATTATTGCATTCTTTTTGATCAATGTTAGACTTCTTTTATTCGTATTTTCATACGAAATCCATATGAATTTGCTTCAAGTCTTTACCTTCATCATTTAAAACAAGCCAATATGATTTTTCTTGAATTTATTGATTTATAAACTAAAAAGTTAAAGAAATTATCGAAAAAGAGTTATAAAAATGTGAACAAAAATGCACTTATCGCCTTTCCGACCGTACCCTATGTTCCAATGATTCGAGCTCGAGTGGTTCGAGTTCGAGCTCGGAGTTCCACCTCGGAATCTAGCTCCGACCCGGTCCCCTTCCCGAAGCTCGTATTTTGCATGCTAGCCCTATTAGAGCCATAGCTCCCTAGGAGACCCTATCCTCGAATTAGATCCTAGCGATGCGTCCAGGGAGGATGCGTCTCAGAGATCCGGACTTAACCTTTACGACCTCTTGGGCCTTACCCGTTCCGTAGTAAATAGGAATCGGTGTAAGCCGAATTTAGGGAGCGATTTTTTATTCCTAGTAATTTTCGGATAATAATTAGGGTAGGGATGATCGTATTGATAAGCCTCCTCCCCGTTGTATGTCTTTTTCACCTCCCAAGCATCTTCGTCTTGTCTTGCAGGGTCATAGTGAGCTACCTGAGATGCTTCCCCAATCTCCACTGGGATTACCGCTCCGATCCGTACATTAAATCGAACGGGGTTTCTCCCGTAGAAGTTCTTGGGGTAGTCCTGTAAGCCCAAAGGACCCTGGGAGTTCCTCACCATGATATGTCTTCATTGCACCTAGCCGCTTTTAAGTCTTTCGAATTATCCTATTGGCCACCTCGGTTTGTCCATTAGCTTTGGATTACCTCTGCCGTGAAATTCTACTAGATTTTCACTTACTTGCACCATGCTCGTATTTTTCTTCCTTGAACTGCGTTTCGTTATCGAAATTAAGGTCCTAGGAAACCCAAACCGCTACAAATATTTTTCCGGACAAAGTTCATGACCTCCGCTCACCTATTTTAGCTAGTGCTTGGCTCGACCCACTTCGTGAAATATTCAATCGCTACTATCACGAATTTCTTATGCGCCTTTGCCACGGGGAAAGGACCCGAATGTCAATCCCCCCCGGTCGAACGAGCATGCATAGAATTGTTTCAAGGGTATTGTTGGGTGATGAGTTAAGTTAGCATGGAATCGACACTTGTCGCACTTCTTAGCGAACTCAACCGCATCCTTCATCATAGTAGGCCAAAAGAATCATTGCCTTAGTATTTTTTGAGCTAGTGAGCGACCTCTGAATGGTTTCTATAGTTCCCCTCATGAATCTCTATCATTACATCTCGCACATTTTCGGGTAACAAACATTTCAAAAGGAGTCCTCAGAAGGACCTCTTATACACTTCATCTCCTATCATTTGGAACCCAGGTGCCCTAGTCCGTATCCTCTCGCCTCGCCCGGATCTCGTTGGCAAAGTTCTGTTTTAAGAAATTCTTTAATTCCCTCGATCCAATTTACTCGAATCCCTATATGAAGAATTAAGGTCTCATTTGAGAATTGGTCAAGAGGTTCGCTTTACGAGTTCACTTCAAGTGCTTCACTACTAACACTATCACCTTCCTCGACCGACCCGAGACGGACTAGCGAAACGTCTTAATGCATCGCCTCTCTCATTTTCTTCTCTAGGAATCATTCAAATTAAAATCTTCAAAATTTTCTACTAACTTCTTAGCCTCTACTCAAATAGTTGAACATAGACTTATCTTTGGCTTCGAAAGAGCCCTCTATCCGCATCACCACTAATCGAGAGTCGGCATATGCCACGAGCCTTCTTACATTGCATTTCTGTGCTAACTTCATCCCAGCTATTAGGGCTTCATACTCTCGCCTCATTATTTGTAATCTCGAAATCCAACTTTAGAGCTACTTCAACTTCAAAAGAGTCGGTCCTTATAACAAAATTCCGCTCCTCCGCCAATTGCCAGCGACAAACCATCCACATGTAAAAGCAACGTGACCTTGCCCTGGGTCGCCGGCTCTTCTACGATTGCCTCGCTAACAACGTCAGGTAGAACTTGGGCTTTAATTGCCGATTTACATTAATACTTGATATCAAATTCTCCCAATTCCACCGCCCATTTAACTAAGCGACCTGACAACTCCGATCTTCCTAAAATTTGCCTCAAATGTTGATTTGTTAAGACGATGATTTGGTGAGATTGAAAATAAGGTCGTAGCTTCCTTGCCGCTACCACCAAGGCTAATGCCAATTTTTCGGCTTTCTAAATATCTCTTTTCCGCTCCTTGAAACATCTTACTCACATAATAAACCGACTTATGCAGGCCACCCTCCTCCTTGACTAAAAGCGAGCACATGTTAACCGCTTCGAAACAACCAAGTACAAGAAAAGTAGTTTCCTTTTTCGAGGCTTTGACAATAATGGTGGCAAGCTTAAATATGATTTTAATTCATCAAAGGCATTTTCTCATTTTTCGTCCATTGAAATTTTTTCATATCTTTTAAAGTAGCAAAGAAAGGTAGGTTACGATTGGTGACCTTGAAATGAACTGTTTAGCGAGGCTAGCCGCCGTGAGCCGTTGCACCTCGTTCATGGTCCTTGGGGAGGCCATCTCAAGATAGCTTTAATTTTCTCCGGGTTTGCTTCAATCCCCTCTTATTGACCATGAACCCGAGAAATTTTCCACCTCGCACCCGAAAGTGTACTTTGTTGGATTTAACTTCATTCCATAAGTTCGCATGATATTGAAAGCTCGCTTCAAATGTTCCAAATGGTCCCCCGCTTCTCGCTCTTGACAAAGATATCATCTACATAAACCTCCATGGTTCGCCCAATCTCGCTTTTAAACATGAGGTTGACTAGGGCGTTGTACGTTGCTCCTGTATTCTTAAGATCGAACGGCAAGATCGCCATGTAGCAATACACCCCATTTTCGATAACAAATGAGGTTTTGTCCTCGATCCTCTTCCGTCATGAAAATTTGATGATAACCTTGATACGGCGTCCATCATACTCAATAGAGCACACCCGTCGTCGTAGAGTCTACTAGGAGGTCAATACGAGGTAAGGGTATGGATCTTTGGACATGCTTTATTTAAATCGATGAAATCTCCGTACACATCTTCCACTTCTCGGCCAGTTTTTGGGAACAATCACCACATTAGATATCCATTAGGTGAATTGGATCTCGACGACACGCCTCGCCTCGAGCAACTTATTCACCTCGCTTTCGATGATCCTGTTCCTTTCTCCTCCAAAACTTCGCTTCTTTACGCTTAATAGGTTTCACCTCGGGGTCGACATTTAAGCGATGCACTATGACCTCGGGCTAATGCCTTTGAAATTGTGGACTTCCATGCGAAAATATCCGCATTCTCCTTCAAAAATTGGATAGTTAGGAGCTCGAGTCCGGGATCCATCCGGGAGCCATTCTCAGTTGACTTGCTCGGTCGCTTGATCTAATTCGACTATCTTTATCTTTGTTCAAGAGAGGCTAGTTCTATACTCCATCACTGAGAGACTTTTATGCTTCTCCTTCTCCTTCTTGCTCATTCTGTCTCCTCATCTCTCTCAATTTGCCTAATAGTTCTAATCTCCCGATTCTCCTTTCTTTTCTTGATGACAAGTTATACCACTCCTTTGCACTTTTCTCGATATCCATATACTTCACCAATCCCACTTGCGGTTGGGAATTTCATCTTCAAATGATATGTGGAAACGATAGCTTGGAACCCGATTTAAACTCGCCTACCGAGAATGACGTTGTATGCAAGGCGAGCATCGACCACTAAATATTTAATCATAAGCGTTTTTTCAAAGACATGGGGCCGTTCTGGCGAGGTCGAGGTCGATAGTTCTAGTAGGATCACTTCGCTTCCTCGAACCCAATTAATGGTGTATCCATCGGTTCCAAAGCGTTGCTACGTCTAATTCCATCTTCTTTAAGACTGCATAAAGATCACATCCACCGAGCTCCCATTATCTATCAAGGTCTTTTGTCTTTGCGAAGTTCGCAATATCCATTGTTATCACCATTGGATCATTTTGACCTATTTCTACCCCCACAAGGTCACGATTATCAAAAGTAATTGGGTTTGCTTTACGGATATTCAAAATATTTGAGCCCTCTTGGGAGTATGGGCCAAGATTTGCACATTCTTCCGCCTCGCACTTTACGAGTCACCTCCACTTGGGCCTCGGCGATCATATGTATCACCCTCTCCTCGGCAAATTTTCATCTTCGGTTTTGCCTCGCTTCGGATCGCTCGCGTCTTGATTTACTCTTTCCTTTATAGGGAAACGAGCTTGAGATCTTTCTCGCGACTTATGCCTCGGGGCGAACCTGGCCTTGCCACTCTTCCCTGGCCTCGCTCATCCTCCCCGGTTTTCCTTACTCTTACAAAATTTTTCAAGTACCCTTTGGATGAGTCGCTCTATTTCGTCTTTCAATTGGAAGCATTCTTACGTATCATGACCATGATCTTTATGAAAATGGCAATATTTTCTTTCATCTCTTTTACCGGTATGGCCTTCATCTTTCTTGGCCACTTTAATATATTTTTCCTCGATGGACATTAAGGCATGCACTCGGGGAGCATTTAGGCGTGTAGACCGCTAAATCGTGCGGTCGTGGTCAATCCTGGTCTCGACCTCGCTCATGGTCTTTTTAGACTTAAAACGAGGTCTCTCTCTAGGATCCTTCCTTACACGCACCTCCCGACCCGCTATAGACCATTCATGATCCTTGATTCGTTCATATCCTCTCCTGAATATATTGTTGGGTCATCCCCATTAATTCTTCCTTATCTGTTTGGAGGGTTACGAGCTAAAGGTGAAGCTAGTGCGCCCTTTTTCGAACCATGCACCAATATATTTGTCATCATATCAATCCTCATATCTTGCACCTCGAGCGCCTCGTCGTTGAAACGATTAATGAAGTCTCGAAGTGGCTCGCCTTCCGCTTGTCGATGGTGAAGAGGTGGGTCCGACCTTTGAGCTCGCTTCTAGCTAGCAAACCGATATAATGATAAGACACTACAGTTCCCATGGCAGCCACCGTGAACCATTCTCGCTTTTCCCTTTAGTGTGATGATAAATATCCGGCATTCATGGCATCCGACTATCCATAAAGCTACATTACGTGATCAAAAGCTGTTAAATGCTCCCGAGGATCCTTATTCCCATCGTATTTAGAAAGATCTCGGGAGCTTGAAACTCGTAGTAACGACTTACGCCAAAATTTCGGGGGAGAATGGGGACCCTCTTTTTGCAATGCGGTAGTGACTACTCCTCTTCTCTTCAAATGGTCCAAAGCTTCCGAGTGGCTTGCTCAATTTGCTCACTAAATTCATTTATATTTGCCACCCTAGGAAGCTCGCCTAACCTTGCCTCGGTTGCCTCGCTCGTGGCGCTTGGTGACTTGCCACCTCCTCCACATCTCCTGGCTCTTGGTCCGCCGCCAACACTGTTGGTTCTTATCCAGGTACCTCCTCGAGGAGAAACCATGGGAGCTTTGCCTTTTCTTTCCTATCGTTTAGCATTCTTTCCAACATTTTCTCAAGTCATTTGGTTCGCATGTTGATCATGGGGTCCTCCGCCTCCTTTTGATGTTGCTCTTGAATTAACAACGAATGGGATCCTCCTCGAGGTAATTTTTTCCTTCGTCCCTTATTGGTGTCTCCTCCATGTTTAGTCCACAAGGTGGTATTTCTTTTCGCTTTCATGGGGTCTCGTCCATATTCACTTTTGACCTAAGTAATTTCCACAGACGGCGCCAAGCGATTTGGGTGTGAGCAAATCACCAGATTGGGTTGGGTCGGTTCGTCTCGAGCCTAAGTACTTTCGGTTCGGGTCTATAAGACAAATAAACGTTAGTTAGCTGCGGGGTTCCCACTAAGACCCTCCGATGCTTAAGTCAATCAGTGTTAGGTCGCTTAGTCAATGTAAAGAGAGGTAATAACAATAAATGTGATACCTCGTAGCAAAGGAACAATGATGTATTTATAGGTGTTGATTCCCGGCCGCACGAGGTCGTATGGTGTCGTATTGGGTTTACGGAGCCGTACAACCTCGTCCCACGCGGGCGGCCTTTCATTGGTCCACCTGTCTAGATCCATGTTTTCCGTGTCGGGTCAAGTAGACAACCTTGAGCCGGCCTCGCCATTAGTCCGTAAGACGACCCATCGCCACCTCGCCATTAGGTCAAGTAGGCGATCCGGTTTGCCACCTCGTAATTGGGTCAATTAGGCGACCCGCCCCGCTCGCTATGTAATAATCTACCAACTTGGTCGGGTCGAGTAGACGGCCCGAACCATGATTTCGGATAGGGTCGCTCCACGACCCTAAATAACTTATGGATCCCATCCTCTTGATGCCATCCCATCGAACTTCCTGTCCGAAGCGAGCGACGGGACGATTGTCTTTGTTCGGATATGCAACCCGATCCTCAATATTTCGTAGACCCCGGGCTTCTTATGTTATTTCTTCTATTAGGTAAGGGTAAATAAGTAATTTTGGATACATACATATCAAATATATATATATATATATATATATATATATATATGTTATGACTAATTTGTCCTATTATGGACTTTTAGCACTAATAGCCTAATAGGTATCACAAGTTGCATAGTAGCTTGTCTTGTAAAATTTGTGTATAAATATAGCTCATGGAATGGAGAAATGTGACACACGGTTTTCATAGCGAGAACAAATTGTTGCTTAGTTTGCTTCATTAATTGCTTTGTCTTACTTTATAGTCTATCACAATATCATATCATATATATAACTATATGTATCATTAATATTAGATATAAAATAGAGATATTTACAACACGTTATCGACGAGTTATTGCTCGAGAAAAGGTTTGTATATTTCAAGTTTGAATTTTTGTGTACTAATTTATTTTATTTTCTTTGTAGAAAAATGGCTTAATTGAAAAGCAAAAATTTTAGATCCTCGACACCACCAGCGAAAAATTATTTATCATGGTGTCTGGATGTTAAATTGCACCTTCAGGGTCAAGATCCGGCAAAACCTTGAAGCCTGTAAAAATCGAGGCGCCGTTTGTGAAAGATGAGGCGAACGCAATGATATTTATTCGCCATCATTTATCGATGATTTAAAAAATGAATATATACAAATTGAAAGGCCTTCGAGCTATGGCAAAAGCTCAAAGAAAGGTTTGATCACACGCAAAACGCATAATACTCCCTCAAGCACAATATGATTGGCAACATCTAAGGTTGCGGGACTTTAAGTCCGTTGCCGACTATAATTCGACATTATTTAAAATTGAGTCCCGATTGGCTCTTTGTGGGACTAAGTTATCAATATGACAAATTGGAGAAAACATTCTCCACTATGCATAAATCAAATATTGTGCTACAACAAAAAAGATAGACAACGCCGATTTAAAACATATTCTGAATTAATTTCGGTTCTTCTCACTACCGAGAAAACCAATGAATTCTTGTTGAGAAATCACGATTTGCGACCTTCCAGTCTAATGCTGATGCCAAGCACATGCTAACTATGGTAGAGAGGGGGCCGATTTAGAGGCCGTGAGTATAAACCCGGGCGTGGGGGCCGCAGGGGTCGTGGCCGTGGTGGTCCACATCAAAATACTCACAGATATGATCGTGGCGGTCGTAATTACTATAATAGAGATAATTATCACTATACCCGCCAAAATGATTATAATGCTAAACAAGGGCATCCAAATCAGCCAAATCGTGATAAGGAAAAATGCATATGGAAATAACTAGTGATGATATATGTCATGAGATGTGGTATGACAGTCATCGGGCCAAAACATATCGAATCGCAAAAGACTGGTAAAATTATACCAGGAATCAAAGAAGAATAAAGGCAAAAATGTTCAAACACATGCTACTGAGGCAGTGGAGCCACCTACTATCAATGAGGCCTACACATCTGAAATTATACGCGATCAAAATCTGCCCAGATCGAAACCACTTGATATATCCGATTTTCTTGAGGATAATGAGGCACAAGGTGCCGATGGATAAATTGAAAAATAAACACAATGTTTGTATGCTATTTTCTCGAATGATATATTCACGAGACTAAGTTTGTTGTACCATGTTTGTCTTGTTAGGATGATATATATTCCCGGTTTTATGCTTTACCATGAAATAATAAATCTGTTTGTGTTTAATATTTTCGATAATGAAATATCAAGTAAATTTCTACCAAACTATTCACAAATTTTACATTCAAAATTTTCACATTAATTTTTCCCCTCCAACGGCTATAATAAACGGCTATGAACAGTAACTTTTATCTATAAATATACCAACATTTCATTCAACAAATTCACACATATTCTCTCATCTTTCTAAAAACTCCACATTTCTCACATTCCAAAAATGGTTAACTTTATGTTAGTATTTATCATTACATTGGTCTTCATATACACTATCCTCGCTTTTTGTTGGAGAATATACAGGGAGAATTTTGGATTTTTATTGATCTTCTTGTCTTAATTCTTCCTCTGTTAGCTATAGCAATTTATCTTAGCATCTTTGTAATAATTAGATGATTATGTATGACTATGTTGTCGAATAAAACACTTTATTTAAATTTTTGTTATGCATAGATGTTTTTATCGTATAATATTAATTCGATAATAATTATACCGGTACACATGGGAAACACCGAGAAAAGAGACTATTGTCTACTTGATAGTGCAACAATGCACTCAATATTAAGAAATAAAATATATTTCTCGAGTGTGAAATTGTGCAAGGCACAAGTTACAACTATATCGGTCCCGATTGAGATTATTGATGGCTCAGGGAATGCAAGCTGTGGTGTTGCCTAATGGTACAATATTGAATATTGAGAATGCATTGTTATCTAGTAGATCAAAAAGAAATCTACTAAGTTTTATGGATGTGCGTGATAATGTCTATCACTTGGAGACACTAAATGAAAATAATAAAGAGTGTCATGTATCACATCCTATAAAATGGGAAAAAGAATTGCCATGAGAAATTTGAAGAACGGCTTCGGATTGTATTGTGTCCAAATTAAAGCTTTTGAATCCTATGCCACCATGCCTTGGAAGGCTGGTGAATCGATATATTTGGGTTATGGCATGATCGCCAGGACACCCAGGAACAATTATGATGCGTAGGATTGTTGAACACACTAATGGACATCCATTGAAAAGCACGAAGATGCTAATGTCTAAGGACTATTTCGTGAATCGTGTTCACAAGAAAAATTTATTACTAAACCTTCGATGGAAAAGGTTGGTTATGAATCACCATCATTTTTACAACGTATTCATGGTGATATTGTGGACCAATACATCCCCGCAAGTGGACCATTTAGATATTTCATGGTCTTAATAGATGCATCGTGTAGATGGTCACACGTATGCTTATTATCTACTAGAAATGTGGCATTTGCTCAATTATTAGCGCAAATTATTAAACTTGAGCACATTTTCTGATTATCCCATCAAGAATATATAGATGGATAATGCCGAGAATTTACATCAAAAAGTTTTGATGAATATTGCGCAACATGGGAATTAATGTTGAACATCCAAGAAGACATGTTCATACTCAAAATGGATTCGCGAGAATCCGATTAAACGAGTTCAAATCATTGCTCGTACATTATTAATGAGATCAAAGCTCACTAGTGCAAAGATGGGGTCATGCAAAGTATTACATGCATCAAGACTTATTAGATTACGCCCGCTTATCATATGCACTCCCCAATGCAATTAACTCTTGGTTTTGAGCCAAATATTTCGCACCTACGCACTTTTGGGTGTCTTTGTTGTCCAGGTGCCGATTCCACCTCCTCAAAGGACAAAAATGGGTCCACAACGTAGACTTGGTATATACGTTGGATTTGATTCTCCATCAATTGTTCGGTATTTAGAACCGATGACGGGAGATTTATTTACCGCTAGATTTGCGGATTGTCATTTTGATGAGACAACATTTCCATCATTGGGAAGAGACAATGATATTTTAAATAAACAAAAACCGGTTGAGATTATCTCCTGGAATGAACAAAGGTTATCTCATTTAGATCCACGTACTTCTGAATGTGAAAGTGAGGTGAATAGAATCATTCATTTGCAAAATATTGCTAATAGACTTCCTCATGCATTTAATGATGCTAGTAAGGTCACGAAGTCTCATATCCATTTGCAAATGCTCGGCCAGATTATTGTTCCATATGAAAAAATAAGAAGATGAATGATGATAACCACGACAAAAATGTGGTAGACCCGTTGGCTCAAAAGATCATCATTCTCTAAAAAGAAAGGGAAAAATTGACAATAATGAGCATGCCCGGATGAATCGAACCTAACACCTCGGAAAATGTACAAAATTCTCTGTAAAGTACCGAGAATCCCATGAGCTATTGTAATGAAATATGGGATCGAAATGAAATAATTATTGATGATAAATTTGCATTCTCGGTTGCTCAAGAAATTATAAATGATGATTATGATAATGAACCCGCGTTCGATAATGGAATGCCGTCGAGGCCTGATTGGCCTATGTGGGAAGAAGCAATAAAATCGAGTTAGCTTCCTAGAAAAACGAAATGTATTTGGACAAATTACGAGAACTCCAAACAATGTAAAGCCTATTGGGTACAAATGGGTATTTGTTCGAAAGAGAAATGAGAAAAATGAAGTCGTGAGATATAAAGACGACTCGTGGCTCAAGGATTCTCCCGGAGACCTGGGGGATAGATTATGATGAAACATATTCACCGTGATGGATACAATCACATTTCGTTTTCTTATCGTATGGTTGTCCAAGAAAACGGACATGCGTCCCAATGGACGTAGCGGCATATCTATATGGTTCATTAGATTCGATATTTATATAAAAATTCGATGGATATAAAATGCCAAAGTCGACACTCCCCAT
This sequence comes from Rehmannia glutinosa, assembly GCA_016081115.2. Classification (NCBI taxonomy): domain Eukaryota; kingdom Viridiplantae; phylum Streptophyta; class Magnoliopsida; order Lamiales; family Orobanchaceae; genus Rehmannia; species Rehmannia glutinosa. The sequence continues at coordinate 1,194,152 of JABTTQ020001909.1, forward strand.
GAATTATACTCGATCAAATTGCAAAGATCGTTGTATGGATTGAAGCAATCCTACGTCACGTGGTATCATAGACTTAATGAATACCTTTCTAAGGAAAGTTACAAAAATGATACCATTTGCCCATGTGTGTTTATCAAAAGATCGAATCGGATTTGCTATCATTGTTGTATATGTTGATGACATGAATTTGATTGGTACCCCGAAGAATTATCCAATCTTCTTTGAATATCTAAAGAAAGAGTTTGAGGTGAAAGACTGGAAAAACTAAACTTTGTCTTGGTCTTGAATTAGAGCATAAAGATAATGGAATACTTGTCCATCAATCTGCTTTACACTAAACGGATACTCAAACGATTTAATATGGACAAGGCTCATCCTTTGAGTACTCCTATGGTTGTACGCAATTTAGATCCCGAGAAAGATCCATTCACCAAAAGAATGCGGTGAATAGACTTTGGGTCTGAAGTCAGTTTTACCTTAATGCTATTGGAGCATTAATGTATCCGCACAATGTACTTTCGACGATATTTCTTTTTGTCAATCTACTGCATTGCGATATAGCTCGAGCCAACTCGAAGACATTGGAATGGCATTAAACACATCTTTCGATATCTTAGTGGTACTACTGATTTGGGGTTGTTCTACTCCAAGAAATCCACTAATTCGGGTTAGTGGGTTATCCGATCTTTGGGTATAGATCGATCCGCACAAAGCTCGATCTCAATCCTGGTTATGTATTTTGCTATAATGATACTATATCATGGAGATCTACCAAACAAACATTAGTTGCTACTTCTTCCAATCATTCTCAAATTATTGCTCTTCACGAAGGGGTAAAGAATGTGTTTGGTTAAGATCGATTATAGCTCACATACGAAATGCTTGTCAATCGAAACCGATTCTGAGACACTCTTACTATTATTTATGAAGATAATACGACATGTATAGCACAAGTGAGAGGTGGTTACATAAAAGGTGATCGGACCAAGCATATTTCACCAAAGTTTTTCTACACACATGAACTCCAGAAAAATGGAGAGATAGATATTCAGCAGATTCGCTCATGTCACAATCTTGCCGATTTGTTTACAAAATCCTTACCAACGTCTACATTCGAGAAGTTGGTTTATGGCATCGGAATGAGAAGAGTCCATACAAAGCAAGATTGTTAAATTAATTATGCAGCTAATATTCTTTATTTCAGGGGGAGCAAATATATATTGTGCGCTGTACTCTTTTTCCCTTCTGTCTGGTTTTTATCCCATTGGGTTTTTCCAGCTTAAGGTTTTTAACGAGGCAGCTTATGCACAAAGCCTGGCTTTGAGAATGTACTCTTTTTCCCTTTTGTCCGATTTTTCCCACGGGGTTTTAATTCAAGGTTTTTAACGGACATACTCATCCAGAACTTACTATAGTCTTACGTCCAAAGGGGGAGTGTTATGACTAATTTGTCCTATTATGGACTTTTAGCACTAATAGCCTAATAGGTATCACAAGTTGCATAGTTGCTTGTCTTGTAAAATTTGTGTATAAATATAGTTCATGGAATGGAGAAATGTGACACATGGTTTTCATAGCAGAACAAATTGTTGCTTAGTTTGCTTCATTAATTGCTTTGTCTTACTTTATAGTCTATCACAATATCATATCATATATATAACTATATGTATCATAAATATTAGATATAAAATAGAGATTATTTACAACAATATATATATTATAAACATATATTTTTACATTCAAAAATAAATTATAACTTGTGTTTTACATTGTGTGACCATTCTTGGTCTAGCTGGCCCGTTTGTCAGCTTCAGAATGTTGCATGTAAACTGTTATTAAGTATTAGAACATGTTTCACACTTCAATACCTTTCTTCATATTGTCCACAAATTTCAATTTGGCACTCTTCTTGCCTGCCGATAAGTCAACATGCATGCTTCGAAAATTTATTTAAATTTTGAAAATATTATTTTATTATTAAAAAATTGAAAATATCTAATTTTTTAATACATTGATCTCGTCTCTAAGCAATGGCGGATGGAGGGGAGCCCCCCTCTTCTATAATTTTTTTTACACTAGAATTTTTTAGAAAAATTTAATTATAATTTATATGATTTTTAAGATCTACTACCCCATTTTTGTGTACCACCCTATTTTTATTCCCTGGCTCGCCTTTGTCTCTAAGTTAGGACTTTCTACTGACTCCAATAATGCATCATAATGCACGCCACAAATACATATGCAAAGAAAATTAACTATTCTATATTATGTTTGATCACATTGAAATCAATTACAAAACGAGAAAAGAAAAAACTAATTATCATATAAATAAGGGATAACTATAAAAGGGTAATTATTAAAAATTAAGAGAAGTTTCAAATTTGCCAAAAAAAAAAAAAAGTTCTATGATGTTTGATTATATATTCTTAAATATAAGGAGGTAATCGTAATATTTTCACATTAATGTAAAAGAAGTGTTTGAAATGTTTTTGCTTATGAATGAGGCAAAGTATAATATAAAATCAAACATCAAGGGGATTTTTATAATTTTCAAAAATCTCTCGGTTTTTTTGTTGTTAGCTTAAATCCCGGGGTAGTTTTTGTAATTATCCCTATAATTAATGCGATTAAGAAAAATGTGAGGTGGGGTTAAATAAATTCTCCTAGATTTTCTCATTTTTGTACTGTGGTGGGGTTAAAATTTTTCTGATTTTCTAAGTTTTGTACTATGCTTTGTCACATTCGACAAATTAAATGAGGAAAATATGAAAAGTGGGAGTTAGGTGGGAACTATGAGCAAATTTGAGCTAAAAAACAATCACGTGCATAAGTAGGTGGACTTGGAGAGGGAGTGGACTTGTGTTGGGGCTTGACGAGAAGGTGGGGAAAATTATTATTATTATTATTATTATTATTATTATTATTATTATTATTATTTAGGTGGGCAAATATTATTTGTTGTTAGTTAATGTCTATATGGTACAAGAACGGACTTCTAATTTATCTCGGACATAAAAGGTAAAAGGTTGATTCTATTTTTTTTTGATAAGCTCAGAACTTCCTGCGCTACGCCGATTATGCTCGGGACAACAACTCCGGCTCCTCATTCCGCCGCAAGGTAAAACCGCGGATGTGCACGCACCGCTCCTCATTGTTGCCGCCAAGGTAAACCGCGGATGTGCACGCACTTGCTGGCGATGTTCACGTCACGACGACAACTGTGATCCTCCTGTAAAGAGAACAATTATGTTCGACCCCCAATCTACTAATAACGATCTCTCCCGAATCGAACCCACACGGATGCTATTCAAGATGAGTTCCCACCAAATCTTCACCGGCCGCATATGCCCTGGGAGCAATTTGATGGGAGCGGGGATAAGAACCCCGACCTCCACCCCACAAACAATTTGATGGAGCAGATGATTTCAACCTCGACTCCACCCCACAATTGCTTTGTGGTGGCCGCTAAGCCAAGCCCGACTGTAAAAGGTTGATTCTATTGTATGCATATCATGTTCTTAAAATTTGAGTGATGATTAAATCGGTTCGGAAAAGCTCAATTATTAATTTAATCAGTTTAATAAAAATTAGTTATTTTTATTATATTATATAAAATGATCATATAATACGCTAATTGTTATGTAAACATTTTATTAAAGATTAAAAAACATAAATAAACAATGAAAAACATATATAATAAAGTTCAAAAATTTAAAACAATCATATATATAACAGGGCGTAGCCCAAACCATTGAGTACTCTAGCCCAAATTCTTTCCCCTAGCTCAACTATTTTTTTCCTTAAAAATATATATATAATTTATTTTTTTTTTTCGAGAAAAAACGGACAAAAAAAAAAATTGGGATGCGCAGGCCGTGGAGGCCCCCTGTCTACGCTCTGTATATAACAACATACCAAGTAAAAACATTACACAACTAAAATTGTAACACCTACAAAATCATGATTTAAAATATAAACACATTTTAAACCTATATCGATCTAATTGATCCAAGAGAACCCGAATCGAAAATTACAATACCGTTGGATAAATCACGACTTGCATCGTCACTAATCTTCCGGTAATGGGTCAATTGAATTTTCTACATAAAAAATCCATAACGAGGACAATTTATTTAGAAAATGAAAACCGAGCAACTAAAATACTACAAGAAAAATCCAGTTTACCGACATAATTTACCAATAGAAATGATTGTCACTAAAATTTTATAGTTACTTATATAATACCTACATAATAAAAAATATTATTTTTCTCAAACTATACCGACCAATTACTAACAAATTACCAACATTTTTTAAATTTACCGACAGACATATTGTAGGTATTTATCAACAGTTTTAGATTATATTGGTAAATATTTACCTACAATGATTTTACCAATATTTTACAATTATCTCAACACTTACCTATAAATTTTTCGATAGGTAAATTAATTTTTTCTTACAGTGGAAAATACAAAGCGCCATCTATTATGGGGATGGAAAACTACCACTTATTAAAAGAAAACAAAAACTCCAACAAAGCAAATAAAAGCGAAACAAAAAATTAAAATCTTCGCCATCTTCCTATAGAGGGAAGATGAGGGAAGAATAAGACAAAGGATGGTGGCTTTTTTTAGGGTTAGACTTTACAGGGGAGGAGACGAAAGGAAGAAATTTGGATATATCTAAATTATTGAAAAAGAAATCAATACGTCTTCCGTGTGGCTTCTACCTTTCCTTTTTTCCCTCTCTAATTAATGAGTAGATAATTCGGCACTATTGAAAGTAGAAAAATGTATAGTCATGAATGGTGTTAATTACACATAATTAATTAATTGGTTGGTTACTTGCACGGCATTATTCAGGCATAGGTATATCTAGATTTGTTCTTCCTTTTTCTTTGTGGGCATTAAAGGAAGCCATCTAAAAATTGACATGTTGAATATTTAGTTAATTATTGCATAAATGAACTCAATTCAATAACGACATTTCTTTGAAGAGTTGAAATTGTATCAATATCTCATGGGTCACGAGCCCGAAATAAGTTTACTAGGCTAAGTACGTCCATTGAAATTATGGGTTACAACAAAGACAACACTTAATATATAGACTAAATTCTTAGGTCCACAAGTTAATACACAAAGTTGAAATATAGTAGTCACACTAAACCTGCGAAGGACTGGTTGTCCAATCCACGAAAACCTTTATATATCGACAAGTATTGAACTGCTTTTATATTTACTTATTTGAGAATTGAGTTGAGAATCGGAAGATTTTCACGGAGTAAATCCAAATCTCTAATATTTTTGTGATGCATGCAATAATCTAATCAACAACTCAAATTCAACAAGAGCAAATCACATTTTTTTGGCTAATTTAAAAAACTAACGTTAATTAAAAATCAATTTAACAAATTACCGTAAATTTTTTTCTTAAAATTAGGTGAAAACAAAGCGTTTGGAATTTTTTTCAATTTTGTCGAAATTGCAAAAAAAACGTTGAGCTATTTTCTCAAATTAATTTTTTTAAAAAGTTAGAAAACAGAGCCGTAAGCTCTGTTTTCAATCATCAATTTTTTTAATTTATATGTTTTTCAAATGAAATCGAACCGAACCAAATCAAAATAGTTCGGTTTGGTTCGGTTCGATTTTCGGTTTGGGTTTTATTTTGGGTTTTTACGTTTTTTGCTAAAAATATATATTTTTATATTTATTTAACAATTTAACAATAAAATATAATAGAAAATTAAAATAATAATATAAAAAATATATTAAAAAATATAAATTAAAATAATAATATAAAAAATATATAAAAAATTTATGGACTAAAAAGTAATCGAACCGAAAATTCATTCGGTTTATTAGATTAAAAAACAAACCAAAACCGAACTATTTCGATTTGGTTTGTTCGATTTTTCTAGGATTGCGGTTCGATTTCGGTTTGAAAACATATAAATTAAAAAAATTGATGATTGAAAAAAATTAAAAAATTAGTTTAAAATAGCATTTTTAGTTTTAGGATATTGTTTTGTAAAAATAATATCAAATTTGTTTTGTGTGATTTAATTTTTCAAAATTAGAAAATTTATTTTAATTTTAATTTCGAAAACATGTATTGAATCTCTATTTTCACAAATTATTTTTTAATTTTTTTAATTTTAGGATATTGTTTTGTAAAAATAAAAAATTCATACACAATTTTTTGGAATATAAAAATGAACTTCTACAACCCGATTACCACGCGTGATGATGCGGGTCCATCCACTTCGCACATCATGATCGATATTTATTGTTCCGGTTGTTGTCACGATTTTAAATTGTGTGATTTTTGATTATTTTTAAATTAACCCTATTCTGTCATAACATAATTTAAAAACAATCGAAAATCACACAATTTAAAATCGTACAAACAACGGAACAATAAATTAATAATTATTCCATGTAATTAATTTTTTTCTAAAAATATGCAATATGGATGTCAAATTGAAGATCGTAAAAAATAATTACCGAGGTAATTATCAATTTATTATTATATAAAATAAAATCGATGTTCTTTATTTTTAATCCAAAAAAATTATATTTATCAAATCAAGGTAAAAATTCATGATTTTGTATTTAGGGTAAAAATTAGGAGTATTGTCGAATCCTAAGTACTATACGTGTATCGTGCAAGAATACCTTTCTCAAATCGAGACCAATTTATAACTATGTATTTTTTCTTGCAAAAATATGCAATAAAGATGTCAAATTGAAGATCGTAAAAAAAATAATTAATTTGATATATCGCACGTTAAAAGCAGGATAAAAAATGAAAAAATTACATATGAACTAATTACATGAGATAAAATAAAAAATTACTCCCCACCCACCCCCACCCACAACAAAAAACAAAGTTTGGGGTGGCGCACATCATTTGTGCGCCAACCCCACCCTCTACCCACTCCCCACCCCTAGCCACCACACCCCCACCTCCACCTAAAAATTTAAATGGGCTGAGCACCTCATTTGTGCGCCACCCATTTAAATTTAAATTAAAAATATTAGTATTTTTGGCGCAGGTGAGAAGTCGCCAACAGTTATCATGGCGCACCCCACATCTGCGCCACGAGTAATTCAACCAACCCCATCAGATTCACTATATTTGCACAAATTTGTTTCATTTTTGCCATATTTTGGCAAATTCACCTTGTTTCTTCATTGTATTGATGGGCACAAAAAAAAAAAAAAAAAGGAAAGGACAATTGAAATAATAATAATAATAATAATCAAATGAAAGGCATGTGATGTACATGCAATGCGGTAGGATTTGGTGGGGTTCCCATAATTTTCTTTTGGGAAGAATGAATTTCCTATGCCACCTCATGTTCTCAATAAATAGCTTACTGTCATTATTTATTTATTCATATATTTTTCCAAAATGTCTCAATCATAAAAGTTTGACAATGACTTGACCAGTTTACCCTTAAGTCCAAAAACAAATACATGTTTTTTTTTTTTTTTTGGAAAAAGGAGTAACAATACTACCCTCAACTTTTAATTTTGTGTTGCATTTTTTATTTTCAAACATTTCATTTGAATAAGAGAATTTAGAGAAGGGCATACACATAAATTTAAAATATTAAAATAAATTAATAAACTCTTAACAACTTTTTTTTTTTTTTTTTGAATCATAACAACTTTTGTTTCAACATGATGTTTATTCAAACATTGTGCTCTACAAATGAGCACAAATAAGAATTTAACAACATTTACAATAAATAAATCAAACTTTAACAACTTTAGACACGACTCGAAATGACTCAGATTGTTTGGCGAACTCTGACTTCTTTTTTTTTCAGTTTGAGTAGTTTTAGACTTTTAGGCTTGTTTGTTTATGTTTCAAAGCCCCTATTTTCAATTTCAAACTATTCGTAGAAATGGAATCATATTTATTTATAAATTTTTCTAATAGAAATCATTATTTTTACTTTCTATTTTTATATAAAATAAAATCTCAAATCTATAATTTTAATTTCCAAATATATACAATATCTTACATCACTCATCAATCACTATTCTCATTTTTTATCCAAATTATATATGGGACACTCCATTATCAACTTTATATACTTAAAATATTACCATATATATCTAATGGGACCCACTAGCCTACAATCTTACAAATATAATATTATACATTCAATTAAAATATTCAATCACTATCAACTTTTCAAATTATTATATACATAAAATACTAATTCAAAACTATTCAACCAAACATAATCTCATTAGTCATTTCCAAACCTACATATAACTCATTTTCATTCACTCATCCAAATACAATTCAGTTTTCACACGAAAACCAATATTCTCAAAATTCATTTTTCAACACTAAACTAGAAATGGTCATGGAAACATAATCATACAAGCCCTGTTTGGTAAAAATTTGTGTAAGGTTTTGTTTAGGAAGAAAATGGCTAAGTGTATGCAGATATGGCTAAGTCGAGACTGAATTATATTCGAGATCCGCAAGAAAAAACGCCCGTATACAAGTGCTAAGCTTGATTGCCCGCAGACGTCCCAAGATACAACGACTATTTTAGTTTCGAGTTTACAAAGACTTGCAAACCCGAAACACAACGAACAATAGAAAATGTTTCGACTTTCAAGCTTTGAATGGATTTGTATGACAATATGCTTGAATGCATATGGTTAATTATCCGATGATTTTGTGTATCTTTCAACTGGGCAGGGCTTCGTAATATAGGCAAGCAAGTGCCCGTCACGGAAAATCGCGTCTTTAGGCTCGAAAAAGACACATTTGCATTCAACAAACGCATTTGTTCATCGGCGCATTTTGACGCATTTAGTCGTGCGCCGGTACATGAAGGTTCGGTGAGGGCGCACGACCCGACGCACGGGCCCGCGCGCCGGCCCCACGCGCGGACTCACCCAGTGTACGGCGGCAGACGCACGACCTGACGCACGGGCCATACGTCCGCCCGTACGGGTGCGAACAAAATGACCAATGCATGACTCGACACACGGTCGTGCGTCCGATCGCGAACACTCCGATTGAAAATCGTTTAACTATTTAATTACAAAAATTAATTAATTAATTATTTTAAAGGTTTTTGGTCCAAAAGAATACGCCAGGCCCACGACCTCCACGACCCTCGACCCTCGACACACACTCCACGACCCACGACCCGGACCGGACGGGCGGTGGGCGGCAGCGACAACGCACGCGCCCGCGTGTGCTTAACCAAACCCACAAGCATGTAGGTCCTCACCCCTTTAAAAACTTGGGTGCCCTCGCCGGCCCAACCCCATAAGTGTAAGTCCGGCTACGATAATCTAGAGGGGTGAATAGATTATCTCCATCTTTTTTATTATGCCCTCTTTTTCGAATCAAATTCGCCAAGACAAGAATAAAGGTGCGGAAAGTAAATAACACACTTCGATTTATAGAGCTTCACCCACCTAGGGACTACGTGCTCTACCACCCCAAAGATATCAGGGATGAGTTTAGAAAAGGAAAAAGAATTTTATTAATTATCACAATTTATACAAATTCAACTTACAACACCATGAAGAACACCACACTCTTCTTCAACACCACCTTTGGAGATTACCACAATCTCCCTTTGAAGATTACCACAATCTCCCTTTAACGGCACCTTTGAAGATCACCACAATCTTCAATCTTGAAGAATACCAAATTCTTCAAACACCTCAAGAGCACCACACTCTTGAAACACCTATCACCTAGATCACCCAAGTGTATTCTTTCCACAATAATACTCACAAGGATGTCTTGTGTTGAATGATGACAAAAATTAAGATTACAACTCAATAGTGAATATTACAATTTGAGTGCAAGTGTAATCAAGAAATAAAACCTAGACCTCAAGATGTGAAAGTGAAATACTTAGCTATAAATACAACAAGAGTGTTGAATATGAAAGCTTGGAAATTTGCAGATTTCTTATTGTGTATTTGCTTGTGTTGTTCTTGTCTTGTGTATTCAATTCATCCTCTATTTATAGGAAAGTCTTCACCAACATAGGCTCCCAACATAGGCTCCTTCTTGTTTGCTTTTGTCTACAAAAAGAGGATCACAAGATGTAGAAATATTGTACAAAAATCAAAAGTAAATCTTGTTGATAAGATTTCAAAAAGCATGATTTTGTTTGTCACAAAATAACATAGGCGACCGGTTGCCCCTGCTTAAGATTTCGAATGTTTGAAAAAGATAGTGCGATCCAGGTACGGGTTGTAGAGGGGTCGACGGTCGCCTAGGGTGCGCGGTCAGCCCCCGGACCGACCGTCCCCTCTTCAATATTTCACTCCCGGAGTGTTCTGTTTCAATTTTTGCGTTCTTCGTGTACCTGGCCGACGTCTTGCTCTCGGTGGCCGACCTTCAACTTGAAATGTTGTCCGATTGTTTTCAAAAATAAACTTCAAGAAATACTCCAAAAAATTAGTAAAAATATTTTAAATCAATTAGGAGTATTTGGACAACATTTATAAACATTGTTTTGGTGTAAAACCCAATTAACTCAAAAACATTAAATATGTTGTCCAATTTTTTATCAAATAATAAACTCTAAGAAATACTCCAAAAATTAGTAAAAACATTTTAAATCCTTTAGAGTATTTTTGGACAACATTCATAAACATTGTTTTGGTATAAAAACTCATTTAAACATAATCATCAAAATCTTGATAAAAACATTTATCTAACAAACTCCCCTTTTGATGATTACAAACCAAAACAATTTTAGGAAGTTGATTTTAAAACAAAACAAATTTTTCGGTCTAAAAACATCAATCCATCACAAGCAACATTTATCATAAGCAACATCACAAAGGATAGAGCAAAAACATCAATTACAAAAATATTTTTGCACAAGCTCCCCCTATCAACATGCACATCAAGAACAAGTAGAAGCAAACAATTACAAGCTAAAAGCTTTAGCTTATACAACTTAAGCTTGAGTTTCATGAGCTTATAAGCTCCCCTGTCGCAAGACATCATTAGTCAAGCATAAAAGTCCATAATACATCGATTGGACTAAGAATCATTCACAACTTTTCGCTTTAAGAGCCATAGCTTATAGCTTTTCTTTGCAAGCTTTTTCTAGCTTCTTTAAGCTAGTAAGCTTATTTCCTGTTTCTCCCCTTTAGAATCATAAAAAGAATGTTAGCACGATAAAAACATCATATAATTATATCAAAGTCGCAACTTAATCGATTTATCGAGCTATTTGAACATAGATGATTATAGACCAAATAGGAGGGAAAAATCGATCTAATGACTTGTAGAAGCTTGTGAAAACTCATTTGATTAGCAAAACATGATCTCTATAAATATATAAGACTTTTGAAATCGAGAGAATCATGTAGGTGATGAATTTTTCATTGAAATATTTTGTCGAACACTTGGCGTCGCGCCGAATAAAACAAGAGAAATATAATGCCTTTGCGATTCGTTTAAGCCGAGAAAAATTTCATCACCAATTACAATACAACAATATTCATTCATCACCAATCATCATATACAACATACTAATACAAGAATTTCATCAAAATAGCAAGATACAAGTACATTCTCAAGGGTTCAACCCAATTGAGATAAAAGGAGAAATTCTTACCATTTAATCGGTGAGGAGTGACAATGATGATAAACGAGCAATATAATCCCCAAAATATGTAATTTATGCAACAAAACTTATTTGGAGTGAATGTGTGTGAAATTTGCAAAGGAGACGAAATGTAGAAGAAAAAACCAAAATGGCCAAGATCGAAAAACAGAAGACATTTTAACCATAAAATCCCTATGGGTGACCGGCCCAGTATGGGCGACGGCCGAGGTGGTGCGGGCGACCGGCCGGCCTCTCCTCGGGCAGCCCCACCGGTTCGATTCTATTTTTGAAATTCCAAAATTTGATCCAAAAATCCGATTTTTTGCCCCTAAGTTTTAAAAACGTGCAAAATGCAAACGTAGACCTCATTTAATATACATTATGTCATAATCAAGCTCTAAATGAGGTAAAATACTCGGCGGTTAAAAAACAAATGTCCGCGAGTTATCTTTGAGACTAATTAAGCATATCTCAAATTTTTATTTAAGAAACACAATTCCTTAAAAATATATCGAACTCAAATATATATAGTTCGATTATAATGAACCATATTTTGAAAAATTATTATACCTGGACTTGTTATCCCGAAAAATGTGAACGTTTTAAACTTTGGATATACAAGTCATAAGAAGAAGTGCCTTTCAAATATTTGAAAATTTCTTTTAACGACACTTTAATGAGATTCGTTGGGATAGTTTTAAAATTCGAGCATAGATATAGACATAAGGGATAGAAAATGTCAAGTCTAAAGGAATACGAAAAGTTAGTGAACATACCTCGAATATGTTTGTCAATCAATACGCCTTCCTCAACCTTTGTCAAACTTTACATTGGTAGCCATAGAGGTTGAGATGATTCTTCCTTCTTCAATGCATAACTTCTTCAAAGGTACTTTTGTATACTTTGATTGTGAATTACAACCACTTTCTTGGCATTGTTTAACTTGAAGTCCAATGAAGAAATTTTAGCTCCCCATCATGATCATCTTAAGTTCACCTTGCATCAACTTAGAAAATAACTTGCACAATAATTCATTAGTAGCACCATAAATGATATCATAAATTTGTACAAGTAAACAATCTTGCCCTTTTGTAAAAAAAAAAAACAAAGAGAGTAGTATAAACTTTACCTCTAGTAAAACCATTTAGCAAAAATAGCTAAGTCTATCATACCATACACGGGTACTTGTTTTAAATCATACAAGGCCTTTTATAAAAATCATTCGCCTAGAAAAAATTTTAAACCCGGAGGTTGTTTTATATAGACTTCTTCTTAAATAAAACCATTTAGAAAATTGGATTTAACATCCATTTGGTAAGGCTTGAAATTGTCTTAAAACAAGAATGGACAAGTAAAATGCAAATAACTTTTAAATGTGCTACGGGTGCAAATGTTACATCAAAATCAATACCTTGTGACGATACTTTCGAGCTACTAACCTTGCCTTGGTCTCCAAAATTCAAAAAATTCTGCAAAATCTTAATCAAGATATCTTGCACAAGAGCATAGTAATATCGAAAAATAGAGACATAATAACAAGTAACACATACTATGCTTTGAAACAAATTATCAAGAGTTTCATAAAACATGTAAGTTCAAATAAGCTTATAGGAAGCTATATAAGGTCTCTTTTGAAATTTGAAAAATTCAAGAGCATATAGTTGAGACCTCATTTACAAGAATCATATGAACAAAGAGCTTTGACAAAGCAACCAAGAATAATTTTATATGTGCAATAAAATGCATAACTTAAAAAACAAATGATTTATCAAAAACAAACTATAATCCTTTACAAATCTTGGATAAAACAAGCTATGTCAAATAATGTCTTTTAAAAATCAAAAATCCTCTTAATAGCACTTGTATAAAATACTTTGAGAAAAACAAGCACGAATGACAAAATATATCGAGTCTATAGGATGAATATCAATGATGAGCGTACCTCGATAGTTTATGGTCCTCTCTTGAGAAAATAACCATTGATGAAAATATATATGTCCTACACAATTCTTAAACACGTTTTGCACAAACATAATGATACAAGTGTAGGCTAAGCAATAAGAGATATCATAAATGTGCTTATGCTATATAAAACCATAAGAGATAATAAAAGCACCTTAGTTTATGTAAATGCACAAGAGTTGAGAACAAAATATACAAGATCTCATTTTCAAAATATTTAAAAACACAAATATATTGAAGACCTTATTATTAAGAAATATTTGAAAATTCATTTTACAATTAAGCACAAATAAAACATGCATAACAAAATAAAATGCATATTTAAAACGAGATACGGTTTACCAATTACGCCATTTCCATGGGTTGTGTCGTTCCCATTGTTGATGATATATTCCCTTTGAATATCATCTTGTTGATGATAGCTTCTCCAATTGCTCAATTTCCAAGGATTGTGTTCTTCCCATTGTTGATAGTGTCTTACTTTTGGAAATTTATTTTGATGTTGTTTCTCCTTTGATCAAATGAAATGGTCATTTGATGTCTTCTTGGCGTATGTAATTTCCTCGATTATTATTCACGGTACCTAATATGACATTATTTTGTGGTACCTCAAGAGTGTTTGGGTCCTTTGGAATTAGCTTTGAGACTTTTAGGTCTCCAATAATAATTAGAGCTATTTCTAACCCGACAAGTATTAACCGTGTGACCCGTTTGTTAGAATTCTATTGTTTAGATTTTGATGAATGCCATGTAAAACTTAGAATAGAAAGTTGGCTCCCCCAATTCTTGCTTTGAAATGTATTGTAACAATTAGAGCCGCTGCCGAGTTAAGTCGCCTACGCTCCAACTTGCAAGAAGACAATCAAGGCTTGAAGGAAAACTCACGTGAGACAAATTTGAGTACAACAAAGAAGAGCAGCACATGAACTCGATCAAGTTACTGGGATGCGGTGAGTGGAACATCAAGTCAACTCAAGAGAAGCAAGTCTCAAGTCAAGTGATGGAAGAGTCATCCAATGATTGGAAGTCGACTCTAAGTCACCGGGGAAAGCGAGGAAATGCGATCAAGTCGAGATAATCAGAAAAGAACCGTTGCAGATATTTAAATCAAGAGATTTACTTAAACAAGTAATATCTCCATACTACCTTTCTTGGAGTGCTCATCCCTTAAGCGTGCAAAAGAAATAAACCAATGGGAAGCACTACACCGTGTCGAACTCTCAAAAGGTGATAAAACATTTCATACGGCGAAATGGCAATTCCAAGAATCGCACACCAACGATCGCAAAGTGATTTTCAAAAATGAGCCTATCTCTTCAACGGGCAAATTTTTGAAAGTTCACTATAAAAGGCCGAGGAGTTTGATTGAGAAGAGTGATGCGTGAATGAATGACACACGTGAGATATACAAGCTTATCAATAATCGAAACAATCTCAATCCTCAAGCTTACATCTCAAGTATATCAATCCAACACTTACCCGTGAAGGAAAGAGAACTTCAATCAGTTGAAGAGGAAAATATCAAAACAAGGGGTCTACATTCCAAGAAGGATTGTAGAAAGGTTCAAGGGTCGAACCAAGTCTTAAGCTTTTGGAGGGCTTCGTGATCAAATCCAAAGTGCTTGAGCAAGTGAGTCAGTAGTAGCAAGGCATTGCCGCCTGCGGAAGAAGCTTCGAGTCGCACGAGAAGCCACCGAGTGATCAAGGCGTCTCGATCGAGTCCCAAAGGATCAAGTCACTGTTGTGATCAAGACTTGTATCCGGGACTGTTACCACTTTGTAAACCGATCATTACTTAGTGGATTCCTCCAGGAGTTGGAGAAGAGAGGAGTAGAAGAATTACCCCATCTTTGAACCTCTATAAAAACTTTATCGTGTCATTTACATTTCAAAGATTTAAATTTTCGCACTTTTAATTGCTTATATCTCACGATAAATTTGCTATCCATTTGATAATCTATAAGTACTAAATCAAGTCATAAAAACTTGCTTAATCAAACTTAAGGGTGTTAAGTCTTCCATGAAAAACAAAACCACGGTGAGTAAAATTATAGCCAACAAAATTTGAAGTTACTCTATTAATGTTTCACCGAAATCGTTGAGAGATTAACTCTACCGAGGACTAATTCGATCGGCCCATCAAGGACACTGTGTGTAGAACTATGTAGATTTAAAAGGCCT
This sequence comes from Rehmannia glutinosa, assembly GCA_016081115.2. Taxonomy (NCBI): domain Eukaryota; kingdom Viridiplantae; phylum Streptophyta; class Magnoliopsida; order Lamiales; family Orobanchaceae; genus Rehmannia; species Rehmannia glutinosa. The sequence goes on from JABTTQ020001909.1 coordinate 1,209,921, forward strand.
AAATCGAAAATTTGGTAAGGTTTATTCAACCCCCCTTCTAAACCTTACACTTACACCCCTTGGGACCTACAAGTGGTATCGAGCGGTTGGTTCATTGAACCCTCCGCAGATCGGTTTCGAACTAGATCTCCAATCTTTTCAAAAGTCTCGCTTTAGTACTTATCTTTCAAAACTCTTTTCTATCATTAAAAATTATTATCATGGAAGCAAATCTAACACGCATTCCTATGTTCACTATTGAAGAATTTGATGATTGGAAAATTCGTATGCTGAGCTCATCTATCAAAGATTACATGATGAGATGTGGATAGTGATAGAGGATGGGCCTCGCAAATCTTAAAAGTGAACACAATTGTAAGAAGAGCTACGGTGAAGGTGAAGAGGATGTTGCCCTAGACCAGCTATGGTTGAAAAACCAAGAATCGAATGGACAAATGATGAAAAAGATACAACCTGGACAATATAGCCAAGGACATCCTTTACAAAACCTCGACAAAGCCATGTTCAATAAAGTCAAATCATGCAAAACGGCTAAAGAAATCTGGGACAAGCTAACATTGATTTGTGAAGGCTCAGAGCAAATCAAGGAAAATAAATTATCGGTGGTTGTACAAAATTTGAGAATTTCAAAATGATTGCAGGAGAAAACCTGGATCAACCTGGATGCTCAGTTCACGTAAATCACCAACGAGCTATTTGCACTTGGAAAGGAATATACATAGAAGGAAATGTGTATGAAGATCCTAAAAAGTCTCCCGGTGAACGGGAAATGAAGGTCATGGCATCGAGACATTCCATGGACCTATCAAGACCTCCAACCATGAACTATTCTCGGATCTCAAAGCCTACGAATTTGAGCCGAGAAGAAAAAGATCGAAGAGAAAACATTTGCACCCAAAACAATCGCTCTAATTGTTAAGGATGGAAAGAGAGCCGAGGTCAAAGAAATCATTGATCCGTAAGAAATAGCCCCCGATGGTTAAAAGGTTCAACAAGTTCTTTAACAAGAACTACAAGAGAGGAAAGGGCGAATCTTCCGTAAGACACTCGGCTCCCTCCAAGTCAAGGGAAGATAGGCCAACCAAGAGAAATGATCATCAAAAAGTGAATATCAAAGGGTCGACAATCCAAGAATGGAAAGAGTCGATCAAAAGGTCTGAATATCTATGTTGGAATTGTAGACAACCAGGTCACTATGCCATTGATCGCTCATATCCCGTAGTCAACAAGTACGTAAAAACGAAGAAAGAAAGAAAGGTCTTCGTGAGAAAGAAGACAAGAGAAGAAAAAGGCAATGATGGTCGCAGAGATTTTGAGACCAAGTCAAGAGAGACAATGACTCGAGAGAGCAATGAAGCCGACTATTCAAGTGACTCGAAGAAGAAGCTTTGATCCGCTTAATGGCCAAAGAACAAGATCAAGAAGATGAGGTACAATCTAACTCAACAAGCTCGGACACTAGTGATAGCGATCGTGACACACACACTTCATCACCCACCGATCTTTATGATTCATTAGGCAAAATGATGAAAGATTTTGAGCACATTAAAACCTCACACACACTATTGAATGAGGAAAACAAATTTACTCAAAAATCAAAACTCAAAGTCGACTAAGGAGCCGAGTACTCTAAGTCAAATAGCCGATGAGAATAAAAGTTTAAAGGTGAAAATGTTAAATTAATAGCGAGAAATTGTCGCTATAGAAAAGAGGGAGAATGACCTCAAAATGTTATTGCCTCATTCACTAAGGCATCTAAATCATTGGATGATCTTATTATGAGTCAAAGAGAATGTGGAGACAAGACAAAGCTTAGATTTAATTCCTTTGTGCCATGTCAAACCTCAAGAGTAACCGGAAAAAGGATCTTCAAGTCATGAAGAGTCCGAAAAATCCAAAACTCTAAATGATGCACACACTTTCAATCCAAAGCACAATGCTAAGCAAACCGGCCTTGGTTACAAAGGAAAAGGAAAACAAGCCATTGAGAGTGCTGAAAGGATATGAGAAGAGATTCACCGAGTCCCTCAAAGCAGACTCCAAACAAAAAAATACTCTGTAAAGAAGAAGCAGAGCTACCAAAAATCCCAGAAAACTCATAAAAGAAATACATATGATGGGAATGGTAGAAAATATCCAAGCCAAGCCGATCGAACAATGTGAACTATCGGCCCTAGACTTATGGAATACAAGCCCAAATGGCAAAGGCCAGAACTCAACAAAGGCCATTCCAAAAGCATAAGAGCTTTCATCAAAGACACATATGCACCTAGGCACTACACTCAAAGACACCACAATTACTCAAGAAAGGCAATTGCTAAAACACAAATGCAGCATACAGACAAAAGAGATTTTGTATGAACCTGGACTCCCAAGCAATTTGCCAGGATTGATTATGATTATGGCAATCGATAGATGGCAACCTCTTAGAGTCAAATCATTTGGCTATAAGTTGGTTGGATCATCTTATAATTTAACCCCTCCTCAGACCTGCACAAGAATGGGTACCTAAAACTTAATTTCCTTGATTGCGGGTTCAAGGAACAACAGTGCCAAGGAACCTGGTACACGGATAGTGGTCGCTCCGACATATGACAGAAATAAGAGAAATCTGTCAAAATTCAAGGAAGTCAAAGGAGCAAAAGTCATATTTGGAGGAAATGAAGCTCCTGGTGAAATAAGAGGCATCGATCCATCAAAAGGAATGGTTTAGAAATCACAGATGTTGCATATGTTGAAGGACTAAACTTCAATTTACTAAGCATCACCAACTCGCGACAAGGGCTACAATGTTGGATTCAACATGGGAATATGCCAAATCAAAAATGTTGAATCTAATGAAGTTGTGCTGCAAGGATGTAGACGTAAAAATATGTATGTAGTGGATTGGTCAATCGCAACACCCAAAGACTGCCTACTAAAGCAAAGAGCACACCAATCAAGTTGGCTGTGGCACAAAAAAGCCGAGTCACCCGAACTTCAAAACAATTAATAAGCTAGCAAGAAGTCATCTTGTAGAAGGACTTCCAGACTCAAAGATACAAGAAGGAAAGTATATGTGATGCATGTCGGAAGGGAAAACAAATCAAGTCGTCATTCAAAGAAAAGACATGCCCATCCTCAACAAGAATATTGATCCGCCTATATGGATCTATTTGGCCTAGTGGAACCAAAGAAGCATAAGTGGAAAGAAATACACCATGGTGGTAGTAGATGACTACTCAAGATATACATGGACAATATTCATGTGCAAGAAGAAAGAAACTCTACAAAAGCTACCACAAATGATGAAGAGAATACAAATGAGAAGAGTCAAACCATTATCAAAATAAGATCGATAGAGGAACCGAGTTTGTCAATGGAATAATAACTCAAGATTGTATTGAGAATGGTATGGTCATGAACTATCACCGCAAAGGACTCCACAAACAGAACGGAGTTGCGAGAAGAAGAAATAGAACCCTCAAAGAAGCGAAGAAGGACCATGTTAGTCGGGCAGGTTACCAAAAAGATTTTGGGTCAAGCAATCAACACGACTTGCTACACCCAAAACAGATGTATGATAAATAGGGTGACAAAGACTCCCTATGAGATCCTGGATCGGAAGAAAACCAAATGTTGCATATTTCAGATATTCGATGTAAATGCTTCATCCACAATAATGGCAAAGACAACCTAAAGGCTTTTGATGCTAAAGTCGATGAGGGTATCTTCTTAGATACTCACCAAAGCAAAGCCTACGTAATACTCAACAAAAGAACTATGGTTACAGTAAGAATCCATTCATGTAGTATTCGATGAGCCAAACATAAATGGAAAAGACATTGAAGAGTCACCGATAAGTCAAAACATCCAACCTCGTAATAATCCCTATCTTTCAAGTTGAAGCGGGGATTATCAATTGATAGAAGATGAGATAGTCAATCTCAAAAACGTTTGGAAAATCTGCGGTGAGTGATCACGAGAGAGTCGACCACAAAGAACACACCGCAAGTCGATCAATCCGGCCTAACTTACTTCAACCTCGACGTAAGATGGCCGAGAGACCATCCACCGATCTTGTCATTGGAGACATGAGAGAAGGTGTCAAGACAAGATCCGTAACTCAACAAGAAGCAATGTTCACATGCTTCATCTCGCAGATAGAGCCCAAAGATGTGTCACAAGCATTGATGACACACATTCGATTCAAGCTATGCAAGAAGAGTCAATCAGTTTGAGAGAAATAAAGTATGGGAATTAGTACAAAGACCCATACATCAAAATGTTATTGGAACCAAATGGGTATTCGAAATAAGATGAACGAGGAAGGTTCTGCGTGGTAAGAAACAAAGCGATTGGTAGCCAAAGGATATTGCCAAGAAGAAGGAATAGATTTTGATGAAACATTTGCTCCTCGTAGCAAGATTGGAAGCTATAAGGATGTTTCTTGCCTATGCAGCTCACAAAAACTTCATTGTATATCAAATGGATGTAAAAAGTGCATTCCTAAATGGATTATTGGAAGAAGAAGTGTATGTTGAACAACCTCCAGGATTTGAGCGTAAGACTCTTGGAGACAAAGTGTACAAACTCAAGAAAGCCCTGTATGGATTGAAACAGCACCCAGAGCATGGTATGATACCCGTCACAATTCCTAACAGAAAATGGATTCACTAAAGGAAAAGTAGATAGAACACTTTTTCGTAATTCAAGACAAGAAGAGTATACTTGCTTGTTCAAATATATGTGGATGACATCATTTTTGGATCCACTAACAAAGAGTCGGTGTGAAAATTCTCAAACCTCATGCAAAGTAAATTTGAAATGAGCATGATGGGAGAGTCGACATTCTTCCTCGACTTCAAGTGAAACACCAAGGATGGAACCTTCATATGCCAAACAAAATACACCGAGATTTAATGAAGAAATTTGGTATGGAGGAGAAGTCTTTCGTAAAAATACCAATGAACACATCACCAAAATGGACATGGATGCGATGGCAAGCCTCAGAGATCAAACAAGATACAGAGAGCAATTATCGATCATCGCTTCTATCTCACGCCTAAGCAAAGCGTGCCGTGACATCACCTTTCTTTGTCGTAGGTGTATGTGCAAGATTTCAATCGCTCCAAAAGAGAGCCATATGATCAGACTAAGAGAATATTGAGATACTTAAAAGGAAACCAAGAAGAGGGCTATGGTATCCAAAGGAAGGTGGATTCAAGCTAATTGGCTATTCGACTCGACTATGTCGGATGCAGAGTGGACAGAAAAGTACTTGTGCACATGTCAAATGCTTGGAAACAGATTAATTTCCTGGTTTAGCAAGAAGCAAAACTCAATAGCCACTTTCTACAAACCGCAGAATACATAGTCATGGCAATTGTTGTGCCCAAATCCTATGGATGAGACAAAGAATTGAGAGATTATGAAGTTGAAGAAAAAGAAATTCCAATCATGTGTGATAACACAAGTGCAATAGCAATCACTCAAAATCGTGTTGCACTCAAGAACAAAACATATAGATGTCGATATCATTTCATAAGAGATCATGTTGAAAAGAATGACATTATCTTGAATATATCTCAACCGACAAACAACTAGCCGACATCTTCACAAAACCATTATGTGAGTCAAGATTTGAAGAACTCAAACATGAGTTGGGGCTAATTGAGCTAAGCCGAGACACGTAAGAGTCAAAGAAACGAAATGGAACAGAAAGAAGGTGAAAAGAGAAAAACAAAAATTAGCTCAATAAATCACCAGACGGAAAAGTCATTTATACCAAGTCACCGACAATGAGTCACTAAGAGAAATGTGAGAAGCAGAGTTAAATCGCCCAAGAGATGTGAATAACTTATGAGCAAAATGACAAAAACGCAAATCGTTTTGACTAAGCGGGAATGTTTTAAGGAACACGTCAAAGATAATGATGATGTGTACAGGACATAAAGCCGCACACCAAGCTTATGATTGATATAAATGTCCGCATTAAATACGAGACATGAATCGCTTCAATATGCGTCGGCGAAATCCAAGCCGTTGATTTCGATCACGCATTCAAAAACCGTCTCCGCACGCCCTTTCATAAAACCATATTTAAACCATTTTTTCGTCCGCTTTCTCTCACACTTCTAAAACTGCTCAATCTCTCTCTCAAAAAGCAAAGGCAAATACTCGAAACCCTATCAACCTTCAAATCAAATTTGAATTTTTCCTTGAAATTATTCCGAGAAATGGCACCAACGTATAACTTTACCAAGTTGGGAAAACAAATCCACACCGGTTTCGACCGTGATTTCGACTGGAATGGTGAAGCAGGGGTCCGACGACACCCTGGTGAAGAAAATCGCGGAGAAGTTAGAAACGCCAGGATCGAAACCGTTTTAACACCGGAGTATCCTATGACCTATGTGGAGGAGGTCGCATACCCTACGTGAATGCCGAGATTCACGATGAAGGAATCAAGTCATCCTGCTCACGGGAAGCAATGACTATCACTACCAAGGATTTGGTGAATATTGCTCACTACCCAGAGGGAGCATCCGAGATCAAAGAGTCGATGTAAACTTGGCCGACGCATGGAAAGAAATAGCCAAGTCCGACGTTGTCGACAAAATAATATACACAAACAAAACAAGAGATCGCAAGGAGGACTATCACAAATTGTTGGATATTGTTGCAAGTGTATCGACATCAATTTGGCGAGCTTTGACCAATCACAAAGGCAAAATTGATTGTGATGGCCGCAATAATCGAAGAAAAGAAGATAAACTGGGCTGAGTTTATCTACAAAGTCATCGCCGCTTAACGCTGGGAACAAGTCCTTCAAAGAAGATGGGTCATTTGGAGGATCTCTCGGGATATGGCCGGTGATTGGCCGCTATTCGAGGTGAAAGCGAGTACTCTTAGACATGGGAAGGCCTTCCATGTTAACAAGAGGATGTTCGAGCTAATCTCTCGGTGCTCAAGTCGAGCGTGACGCCAAGAGAGCCGACACTGAGGGGAATCGGTGACTCAAGACACAATGCTTCCTCTCCAACTAAGAAGAAAGTCGCCCCGCTACAAAAAAAGTCTCACGCCCCCCGCAAAGAAAGAAAACCAAACATGCTCCCCCGCAGCAGAGAAGTCACCGCCAGCGTGCCGTGTCACCCGCCCATGCACCCGCTAGCCGGTCGAGAAGGATTCACAAATTCCTTCTCTCGATCGTCAAAAAGAGGAGAACGACAAGCCTAGACGGCCGGCCTCCTCGTAAACAAACACAAGCACCGGCCCCTACCGCCCAAGACTCGAGAGGACACCGCCTCGAACTTAAATCCCCCGGTACAAAACCAGAGACGAAGAAGACTCGTCTGCAATCGAACAAGAGAAACCAGTGAGTCGCCTACTCGCCTAAAGACAGATACGGAGACTACCTGAGAAGTAGAGTCTCCAGATGTAATTGATGAAACAGCCCAAGTCTGTCAAGGTGATCGCAGAGGCAACCGAAGACACACGTGGTTCATACAACAAACTCAAGAAGAACCAGCCCAAGCAGATAGTGATATAATGATCATATCTCCACCTTACCCAGACATCCAAAATCGTCTGCGTGAGTGGAGAAAATGGAAGCTCGAGCAGTCAAGGGAACAGTTCCAACGGCTACCAATTCATAGAAGAAGAAGAATCGCTAAATTTCCTCGATTATCTATCGTGCTCCCAGCTCTAGATGAAGACAATCGCATGGATATTCGCAGATCTACAAGGACAAGGAGAGAGAAAAGCAAGTCAAGAAGCCGAAGCACGCGAAAAGGCAAGTACCGCCTCTATCTCCAAACACGTAACACTTCCATCCTCTCCTTGATGTCTTCTCTCGAAAGTGATGAGGAACCGAGAATGTCGCCACGAAGAATTGCAGATGCAGAAGCATTCGCATGAATCAAGAATCCTTCACGAGCAAAGATCGATGGAGGGACCAGGAGAGTCCTCCGTAACACACCGAAATCGATCCAATGGGAGTGGTTCAAAGAATAGCCACGATGTTGCCGCTACCACTTCCCCAGCCTAACTCGGAAGAAGGCATAAGGAAGATGGCGATGAAATCGGGCTAGTGGGGACCCCAGTCGAGCCAACCCCTATTGAAGGTGTGCCACCACCGCCCCAACGGCTGAACCATCAATCGCAACAAAGCCGGGAGTTTGGAGACGAGTAACCCCACTCCAAGTCACTCACCGATGCGCCCGGTGAGGGGAAACTCCCTCCACCGCAGCAAGCCTGGAGGATGTCGCAGATGACTCCACAAAGAATGTAGGAGGCGAAGCAAAAGACACTCAAACACAAGAAGAAATGAAAGAAGTTGCCACCAACGAAGCTCGACGATTGAGATCGTCTCACTGAGGTGCCAACACTCGAAGGCTAATGACGCCGCCGATGCGAGGCACGAGTGAATGAATGTACCGGGAGTTAACACTGGCGATGAAAGCGCAATCCATGGGGTTGAGACTCCAATGGATGCCACCGTAGAAGACCCTAAGACATACCGACATCGCCGAAAGGGAAGGCCAATGCCTCGCACAAAGAGAGTCTCGCCGAGGAAATGAAGGCCCACGGGAGGTTGAGACTTCCCGGTAAACATACCAAGTAGAGAACATCCCTCCCGCAACCATCGATCCATCCGAGAAGGAGATCAGGCGTGACTTCATGATTCCTGTGACAACCCCGATGTCACCTTTCTCGGGATCGGCGCGAAAGAAGAAGTCGAGTCAACCCCATGACAAATTCAAAAGACTCACCGGATGTTCCAGGCACGAGCAAGTCTCGATCCCAAGCCACTACTCGTCGACCTTTAATTTTGATGATGAGCCACCAATGGAAATCTCATCATCGTCCGATGACGCTCGATAAGGCCGAGGACCGCCTACTCAAAAGGAGAAATCACCGAGACCAACGGTCGTTAAGACAATTTGGTGCTCGCCAGCCGAAGCCCATCGCACCACAAAACCCAACAACCGACCACCATCGCTTCCGGTCCTCAAGCTCTGGTACCTGATCGATTCCCAAAAGAACTTCACGCCCACCGCTTATCATCGAACAAATCCGGATGGCGGTGATGAATCCTTTGAGGAATCTTTCCTTTCTCACCGGAGATACTTAACTCACGAAGAGTCGAAATGAGCAAGCACGCTATCACTGCATCACCTGCTTTTTCACTCAGGCACCATTGTTCCACCGATTTCGATTTCGACGTCAGATGGCCATCACCGCAATGTAAGAATCACCAAGACGAAGTGTTCAAGGCACTCTTTGTCAAGTTGAAAAGATGGAGAGGCATCGTGCCTCCTCGATATGCTACCGACAACAGAGATGCCAACCTTACACCGACTTGAGAGGCATCACAATCGGGGGTAAGGGAATGGTGGCAACAAAGAAGAATCAATGCGTGTGGAAATGTGAGATACTTGACAATTATTCAAAAGTGGCCGGTGTGGAGAGTCGAAAATGTTGATGCGAAACAAAGTCGCGGGAACACATTGAACATATGCACGAAGCTCACACCGCCGAGATCAAGTCGCTGCGTGAGCGTAATGCAAATGATATACGCGTTTGGAAGAACACATGACAAGAAAATTCAGCCTTCTCATGGCCGAGATGAAGTCGATTTCAAATAGAATCCAACGCTACTCGGCTCAATTCCGTCGCAAAGATACAACGCAGAGACTTGAAGCAAAATTCAACCATCGTGAGACTCGACTTCATGCTTGCCAAAGATGTTCCTGGGGTTCCTCTATCCTTTGATGATGCCAAAAAGGGGAAGAGGAATACCTTAAAGCAAAGAAAATCAAGTTTCGAAAAGAAAGGAGCAAATGACAAGGAACAAATTGAGAAGGGAAAATCACCGAGGAAATTTTGAAATCAAGAAAGGAAAATCTGCCGAGGGGGAAGGATCAAAGAATATGACCTTGATGATTGCACAAACCCCCAACAGGTCCCATCACAAACTGACATTATAAGCAAAGAAACTCCCCGTGACTCGCCACTCCAACACTGTATCTATGGCCGAGAAGAGAAAAGAAATTGAAGCAGGGATGAAGGAGGTGGAAGGAAGAATGGATGCAGGGTGATGAACATTTTGAAAGAACACGGAGGCATTCCAGTTGACAGAGACACGTATGCCATTTCAGATGTCGGGACAGAGCCAAGATCAGTTGACGAATTCAAAACGCTGAATCAAGGTTATTTTGCAAATATGTCCTCGCTCAAGCTTGGGACCTGATCGGGAAAAGGGTCTCACATTATGTGAAGAAGCCGACAGGACAAGACAACCGGCAATCACTCTGTTGGTCACTCCTACTGGCACTCACCGAAAGAAGAAGGCCCCAAAGACAAAGATACGCCCGAGGTAGAGGAAGAAGCGGCAGTGGAGGAAGAAGCTTCAGCACCCAGGTCTCGCCAAGAATATTGAATACGTAGATCCAGGAAAGAAAGGAGGATCTACTCGGGCCGGGCTTGACCATGTGGCGAACTTGCAAGTGGCTAAAACCAACGCCGAGTATGCAAAAAGGATAGAAGAAGAAAACAAGAGACAAACTCAGCTATGGCAGAGAGACAGAAAGAATAAGGAAAGATGAAGCTGCAAGGAAGGCATATGAGAAGAAAAAGAAGGCAAATGATGACGAGAAGAAGAGAAGAAGAGAAGAAGATGCCGATCAAGATGAAAGAAGGAGACAAATGAAGGAGATGAAGTGTTCATCCAACCCTTCGTATTTTATATGTAAATACATACAATGTAAGTCTTCTCAGTAATAATGCAAATTTTTTTACTCGATACACCTTGTAAACAGTTGTGTTAAGTACAAGAATGATATGATCAAAAAAAAAAAGATTGATTATGCGCATACATTCTATGTCAATACACTATCTCAGATGTATCTGTGTTATTTGCATCTTTGTATGATTTAAGTTTTGGCATCATCAAAAAGGGGGAAATTGTTAGGAATTCTATTGTTTAGATTTTGATGAATGCCATGTAAAACTTAGAATAGATAGTTGGCTCCCCAATTCTTGCTTTGAAATGTATTGTAACAATTAGAGCTGGCCAAGCCGAGTTAAGTCGCCTACGCTCCAACTTGCAAGAAGACAATCGTAGGCTTGAAGGAAAACTCACGTGAGACAAACCAGTACAACAAAGAAGATGACAGAACTCGATCAAGAAGAAATGAGATGCGGTGAGTGGAACATCACCAAGTCAACTCAAGAGAAGCTGTCTGCCGAAGTGAATGAGAAGAGTCATCCATGATTGGAAGCGACTCTAAGTCACCTGGGGAAAGCGAGGAAATGCGTCAAGTCGAGATAATCAAAAGAACCGTTGCACGTAAATCAAGAGATTTACTTAAACAAGTAATATCTCCATACTACCTTTCTTGGAGTGCTCACCAAAGTCGAGCGTGCAAAAGAAATAAACCAACGGGAAGCACTACACCGTGTCGAACTCAAAAGGTGATAAAACATTTCATACGAGGAAATGGCAATTCCAAGAATCGCACACCAACGATCGCAAAGTGATTTTCAAAAATGAGCCTATCTCTTCAACGGGCAAATTTTTGAAAGTTCACTATAAAAGGCCGAGGAGTTTGATTGAGAAGAGTGATGCGTGAATGAATGACACACGTGAGATATACAAGCTTATCAATAATCAAACAATCTCAATCCTCAAGCTTACATCTCAAGTATATCAATCCAACACTTACCCGTGAAGGAAAGAGAACTTCAATCGCTTGAAGAGGAAAATATGAAAACAAGGGGTCTACATTCCAAGAAGGATTGTAGAAAGGTTCAAGCGTCAACCAAGTCTTAAGCTTTTGGAGGGCTTCGTGATCAAATCCAAAGTGCTTGAGCAAGTGAGTCAGAGTAGCAAGCGCTGCCGCCGTGAAGAAGCCGAGTCGCACGAGTCACGGTGAGTGATCAGCGTCGCCTGCATCGAGTCCCAAAGGATCAAGTCGGCCTGTTGTGATCAAGACAGATCCGGATGCTACCACTTTGTAAACCGATCATTACTTAGTGGATTCCTCCAGAGTTGGAGAAGAGAGGAGTAGAAGAATTACCCCATCTTCGAACCTCTATAAAAACTTTTTATGTGTCATTTACATTTCAAAGATTTAAATTTCAAGACTTTTAATTGCTTATATCACGATAAATTTGCTATCCATTTGATAATCTATAAGTACTAAATCAACATAAAACTTGCTTAATCAAACTTAAGCGGTGTTAAGTCTTCCAAAAAACAAAACCACAAACAGTAAAATTATAGCCAACAAGGTGAGTTACTCTATTAATTTCAAATTCACCGAAATCTGTTGAGAGATTAACTCTACTTGAGGACTAATTCGATTATCCATCATGACACAAACAGTAGAACTCAGAGATTTAAAAGGCCTAAATCGAAAATTTGGTAAGGTTTATTCAACCCCCTTCTAAACCTTACACTTACACCCTCGGGGACCTACACCCGTTTTACCACAATAAAAACAAGTAGTAATTTTGGGAGCATAATGACCAACATGCATAGAGATTTGATTTCTTTTCACATAATTAACAACACTAAAGCTTATGATCAAGTCCTTGTTTCAATTTATCACAATTATGAACATCAATAATATCGGTCATTTTATCGATACTCAAGTTGGATTTTGATAAATCATTTTTCATGCAATTAATATCCTCAACAAGAGTACTATTTTCTTTTTCAAGGTTTCTAACATTGTCAAGTGTGGTGGTGTGATCACATGAAAGTGATTCATAAGAGGAAAATAAATTATCCTTATCAATTTTCAAAATATTGAATTCATTTTTCAAATTTTTGTATTTAACAAGTAAGTTTTGGAATTCATTTTGAAGTTCATCAAAATTATTTTGCAAATTACTATAATTATTTTTAATTCATTATCATAAGAAGTGGAGGGTTTTGAACTTACCTCATTTTCTTCTTCAAGCCCATAAGACATCGCTCGTTTTCATCGACGTCTTAAGTTGTATAAGCTCATCCCATGTTGGGTTTGTATCCATTTGAGAAGTAGATGCTTTTGAGTCGCTTCCTTTCGCTTCAGACATACTTATTCTAATTTAGATGAATATATTCCAAAATGGTTGAACAATACAAAAATATTAAGAGCCTTTACCATAGCAATAGCAACTG